>CM046878.1:306975616-307693116 GCA_025667525.1 Glebionis coronaria | reverse complement strand
AATTTGACAAAGGAATAATTATAAACAGTAGTCATGGCTATAATGAAGTTACCAAAAACATATGCAGCTAGATGAACTAAATCATGAACCAATTTACAAGCATAGGAAAAAGTTCCCCATAGACCCCAACTTTATCATAGAACAAGTGGGATAATCCTGGCCCTCCATTTTTATACATTTCAATGGTTATGGTTTTTTAAATTTATTAAACTGAAAATAATAAAACCGTTTAACACATTCCATTTTTACACACACTTTCCATTTTTTACACACACATCCTCTCTACTCGTTTAACACCCCAACCGCAACCACCCCAACCACCACCAGAACCACCCCAACCACCATCCCAACCACCTCTGTTATAGATCCGATCTATTCGGAATCATCTAATCGTTCTAATGTACATATAATCGTAACACTAACCCTAATTTTTTCATCTATATGGATATACGAGATGAGTATGCTGCTGCTAACGAGGCTAAGCTTAAATCATCATCTAACCCGTCTAGAGAAGCTGGTAATGGTCTTTTTTTTAATTTTTATGCTTTTGATTTATGCTTATTATGCTTATCTGATAACTTATCTGGGTTTTATGCTTATTACACTTATCTGGTAACTTATATTTGACTTATTAAAGGGAAATGCTTATTTACACTTATCTGGTAACTTATTATGCTTATATTTGATTATTTTATTTTAAATCTGACGAATCATGTATGTTTCATGGTGAAACATATATGATTCATAGTGAATCATATATGTTTCACCATGAAACATACATGAAAGGGAAATAGCTTTAGGTTTTGTTTTTTAAGATTATGATGGTAGCCATTTGTATTCTGCAAGTGTTTTATTTTGAATCCTGACGAATCATGTATGTTTTACCATGAAACATATATGATTCATAGTGAATCATATATGTTTCATCATGAAACATATATGATTCATTATGAATCATATATGTTTCATGATGAAACATACATGACTCATAGTGAATCATGTATGTTTCATGGTGAAACATACATGAAAGGGAAATTGCTTTAGCTTTTGTTTTTTAAGATTATGATGGTAGCCATTTGTATTCTGCAAGTGTTTTATTCTGAATCCTGACGAATCATGTATGTTTTACCATGAAACATATATGATTCATGATGAATCATATATGTTTCATGGTAAAACATACATGATTCACTATGAATCGTATATGTTTCATGGTAAAACATACATGATTCACTATGAATCTTATATCTTTCATGATTGTTAATATCTTTGTATGAGCAACATATATAATTGTAACTTTTTTTTGTAGTTACTAAAATTAAAGATACAAAAACAACCACGCCTCCTAAAGCTAAAGCTGTCAAAGCAACCACGCCTCCTAAAGCTAAACCTGTCAAAGCAACCATGCCTCCTAAAGCTAAACCTGTCAAAGCAATCACGCCTCCAAAAGCTAAACCTGTCAAAGAAACCACGCCCCCTAAAAGTAAAGTTGTTACCATATCCTTGCTCCCTAAAACCACTATCCGAACTAGACAATTTAGCACAGATAATCCTGAACCACCTCCACTTGTTGTAGAGCCTGATGTTGCCCAAAAAGTAGGACATACACCTCCTCTAATCACTTACGGACCCAAATATCCTCAAAAAGTTAACATTGTATTCTCTCGGAAACCTAAAGCTGGTATAGCATCAACAGGGTTTGCTGTTGCTGAGGCATCTGATGGAGGAGAGGGTAATGACAGTTCTGAGGGAAAGGGTGGCAAAGATGGGTCTCAGCCGGATGAGAGTAGTAGTGAGTATGCGGCTGATAGCGGAAGTGAAGAAACTGATGAGATGATTAAGACAGATGATGAGCTGCTTGAGACAGACGAAGAGGTTGAAGAAGGAGTAGTTAAAGTTGAAAAGGCAAGTCAGAAAGAGCCTAAGAAACGTGTTGGGAATGTAGCTGACAAAGTTGGTACGGGGAAAAAAGCAAAGCTTGTGAAGAAAGTAGGCGATGTGAAAAAAGAGTGCGCTGGGAAGAGAGATGACGTTGTGAAAAAAGAGGGTGAGAGCAAACGGAAGACAGAATCCACCATGGTTTGCTATGTACCACCATCTAAGAAGCAGAGGGTGAAGAATAAGAAACCTCTTACTGTGGAACAGGCTAAGAAGGTTGCCTACTCGAATGAGTTTCCGCCTCTCAAGTCTAGGACTGTACCGAAGTCGCTTTTGGATGTCATAAAGGATGCTTCTCATGTTGACATGGAACAATATCTGAATGAGATTGGTTTTTCTAACTGGTGGGGTCTTAAGGTTGATCATTTGCCAAATCGTTTAACGAGGGTTTCTATGAACGCTTTCAATAAGTCTACGTACAAATTTAAGCTTGACACATGGAGCTTTCAATTCACGCCCGAGAAGATCCATGAAATCCTAGGACTTCCTATTGGTGGAATTCCTTTGTTTGATTTACCGAAGAGATCTTCAAAGGACAGCGTTGTGAAGTCGTGGCACCACAGTTTCCGCCAAAAATTCCGAAAAAAATCACGGCTAAGGACATCAATCTGAAGTTGATGGAAGCTACGGAAATTGACTTTATGTTTAAACTCAACTTCCTGACACTTTTTGCAACTGTGATGGGTGACGCGGACACCATAAAAGCAGTTCCAAGGCTTAATGTGGTTCGCCATATTTATGAAGCAACAGATATTGCTAAGGTGGATTGGTGCCGTTTCATTCACTCTTGTTGTCTTCAAGAAGGTGTATTACCTAACACTCTTGACGGCTTTTACATAAGTCCCTTGTATTTTCTGATTGTAAGTCTCCTATCTTTTTTATATTACCTTTTATGTTCTAAATTTTTAACTAATTTTAACATTCTTGATGAATCATATATTTTTCATCTTGAATCATATATGTTTCTAGATGAAACATATATGATTCACTAAGAATCATATATGTTTCATCTTGAAACCAATGTTTTAAAATCCGGTTTTTTAGTTAACCCGGTCTAGTGACCGGTTCACGGGTCAACCGGTTCAACCGGTTGAACCGCCGGGTCAACCCGGTTCTTTATATATATATATATATATTTTTAATTTTTAATGTGTATTATTTATTTTTTACTCACTAGCCTTAGTTTTAAGTTTTATATTTATAACATTATTGTAAAAATATACAAATATAATTAATTTATGCTTACAATTTGTAATAAATTATATTAAAACAATATTAGTGAACGTTTTAAGTTACTTTGACTTTATTTTAACTAACACTAATAATTATTACTACAATATATATCTTTAAAACTTAAAAATATTTATAAAAAAAGTTTTTGAAATATTTTTTTTATAAAAAATGGTGACCCAGCCGGGTTAATCAAACCGTGTCGGGTCAACCCGGTTTTTAAAACATTGCTTGAAACATATATGTTTCTAGATGAAACATATATGATTCTTAGTGAATCATATATGTTTCATCTAGAAACATATATGATTCAAGATGAAAAATATATGATTCATATATGTTTGTAACACTAAACATATATGTTTTTTTTGTACTTTTGTGCAGCTGTTGTATCTTGATTCTACTAAGTATGACCGATATACAGTCGTTCGATCAAGACCAGCCATCAGGGACTGGAGTTCAATTGACATGCATAAGCGACAAGAACTTGAGTTTGAAGATCAAGTTTTTGGTAAGTTGAAGCTTCATGGAGTATGGAGTGCGTCTGAGGCAATGCAAACAGAGGGTTTCTTTGGGGCCACTAATGTTAAAAAGAAGATGAAAGCTCCAGATGTACCTTCTAAGGACAAAAAGGTATGAATCAACCATCCCTATATATGAGTAATTATTGAATCATATATGTTTCAAGATGAAACATATATGATTCTTAGTGAATCATATATGTTTCATCTAGGAACATATATGATTCAAGATGAAACATATATGATTCATTCTGAAACATATATGTTTCATATTGAATCATATATGTTTCATCTAGAAACATATATGATTCATATATGATTATAACACTATATATGATTCACCACCATTAATTGTATTTGATTTTAACTTGAGTATATTTACATTTTGTTTATAGGTATGTGCAAAGATATTGAAGTGAAGCTGTCGAGAGTGTTGAAGGAGAAGGATGAATTAGAAACTCTATTAAAAAGGGCTAACAAAGAGTTTCTGAATGATGTTGAAGTTGATAATTTATACAATAAATATCTTAGATTGTTTAGAGATACTTTGGGTCTACAAGAAAAGTCACCCATCTTGATGATTTTCCTGATGTTAGTCCTAAGAAAGATGATGAGGATAAAGACACTCTGGCGGATGAGAAGAGAGATGAGCCGGCTGCTGATGAGGAGAAAGACAATCCGTCAGATGAGAAGAGAGACGAGCCGCCTCCTGATGTTAGTCCTGATAAAGTTGTTGATGAAAATGTTGTTGCTGAGGAGGGGTGTGTTGAAGAGTTCACTGAGGGAAACGTATACTCAGTGGCTTGAAGGGAACATATGGTGGTATGGAGATTGTGTGGTTGATGTGACTGTTGAATCTTTTGGCCATTAAGTAACTTGTTAACCTTTCATTATTTATTCATATTTTTTACCTTATGTTATTATGAATTGTTTTAATTAAAAAATCTATGTTTCAGGAGGAGCATTGGGCTTTTCCTACGGATCTTCCAGTGCCTGATGCTGTACCTGCTGGGACTGCTCCACCACTGCCTGGGGTTGTGCCTCCTGCGACTCCTTCACAACAGACTCCTCCACTGGATATGAAGAAAATGACTATCGTCCAACCAGATTCTCCTATAACTTCTGTTTATTAGTATAAGAGAATCAATGTTGAGTCTTTGATTAACAGAGTTGAGTTTATCTTGGGAAACAGTTTGTTTTCTATGCAAGGCGACAAATAGTAAGCTCTCTTTGTCATGTCTTCTATATTTTTTTTGTTTAACTGTTGTGAATCATAAATATAATCCCAAATGAAACATATATGATCCATCATGGATCATGTATGTTTCATCATGAAACATACATGATTCATGATGAATCATATATGTTTCATAATAACTTTTTTGGTAAATTACTGGATAACACCATTTATTTTCTTATTTTGTAGTGAAACTGTTTTTCAAACGGCATTTGGATATCATCTATCAGCTATACGTGTCAATTTGGAGACCTTGGCACCAATGTTATGGATAGATGCTAGTGTCATAGACTATTTTGTTGCCATTCTGAATGCTCAGCATGATACCAAACTTCTAGAGACAAAATTTCACTATTTTTCGACTTGTTGTATTGTAAGTTTTCATTTGACTATTTTTCGAGTGGTTCTATTAGTTCCGTGTTTTCTTTTAAGACTTTTTTTCTTATACAGACACCAGATATGATTAGCGGAGTTCTTGGTGAGGATCCATCATACGAACTGTTTAAGGAAACAATATTGGCTCAGTTTAAAGATGATGAAGCTTCTGCATCTCTCTCAAGCGTTGAGTTGGCTTTTTTCATATATGTGCTTCAAATCATTTTTATGTGGTTGTTTTCAACCTCAAAATGCCAACTACAATGTTGATTCTGGATAATGCTTATCGATATTCCTATTCACCAAAATACAAGGGAGCTTGCGCTATTTTGGTAAGTTTTTTATGGGGGTTTATATCTAATTATGGATTATGATTATATATCGCTACACATGTATCTTTTTTTATTTAATTTGTTTTGTGTTTTTCTTTCTCGTTTTGTAGAAAAAGTACTTTGCAAGGTATTTGCAGGAGCATAAGCATCCAAGTCACTCCAAAGTTTCAAAAATGAAAGGCTATGTTCCAAAGTTGAGATGGAGTACTAAAGAAAATCATGAAGACTGTGGGATATTTTCTATGATCCATTTGGAGAACTACACCGGTGACAGTAAGAGGAGCTGGGATGTTGGTCTTTGCGAAGAATGTGCTATACAAAGAACTTTGTTGATGTGTATGAGGTTCAAGATAGCTACAAAGATTCTTCTTCATAATTTCAACAAGGAAAGAGCCAAAATGTTCAAGCTAGCCTATGATTTTGAGACAAATGTTGACAAGGAAGAAGGAATCTCTATCATTGTTCATGCGCTCAACAATAGAAATGAGCGTGATCCCGAGAAGGCTTCAGCTAATAAAGGAGAGGAGAAAGGAGAGGAGAATTTAACAATGACTTTATTCTAATGATTGTGAATGGTAATTTAGGTATTCTAATGATTGTGAAGGGTAGAAGCATAGGAAAAAACACTAATATGGGTCTCTTCTGGTAGATCTAGCTGTTGGGCCCCCTGATGTTTCTAATTTGTAGTTATCGTTGTATTTTGAACAAGATAGTCTAAACAATTTAGTCTGTTCAACGTAGTATGAATTAAATGTTGTTATTTTATATGTGTTCAAATATTTGATAATCAGCAGGTATAACTGTGTACAAAGATTTAATCGTGTACGTTTCATCACGAATCATGTATGATTCATCATGAAACATGATGTTTCATTATGAAACATGTATGATTCATGATGAAACTTACATGATTTTTGATGAAACATATATGATTCATGATGAAACATATATGTTTCATCATGAATCATGTATGTTTCATTCCCAAACAATTCCAAACACTTTAAATTAAAATGATAATGCAGAAATAAACATGTATGATTCATAATGAAACATATATGATTCATGTTGAATCATATATGTTTCTTGATGAAACATATCTGATTCATCATGAATCATATATGCTTCATCCCCAAACACTTCCAAACTATAATGATAATGCAGAAATATCAACTATTAATTGAACTAAATACTGCGAAGTTGATAGAAATATCAAGTATCCACCAAGTATAAAACTAAGTATGAAACAAAGTATCAATTGAAAAATATATTGAAAGTAAATATGACTTGAAAAAACATAGAATGATCAACAAGCTGTGTTTGTTCTTTGTTCTGTAGCAGCAACGTTTCCAACTTCTGTAGCATCAACGTTTCCAGCTTCTGCTTGAGCAGCTTCCATAAGCGCCAACTTTACAATATACTTTGGATTTAATGGACATGTGTTCTTGGTATGTTGATTTGTCACTTGTTTGCAACAAAAAACATTTCCTAGCCTGCTTTTTCTTATCTTTTATAGCGATTTCTCTTGCACTTTTTATTCGTGCTCCTTTAGGTGCTGCTTTACGTTCTCCTTTAAGACCGGCTTTGTTTCGAGCCCCTTCTGGATTTCCTATGATCGGTTTATCAGCAGCCGACTTTCCAATTGCATATAAATCTAGGATTACATCACTCGTTTTTTGGGAATGTGGCTTAGGAACTTGAACTTGTATTTCCTTCTTAATGTTTTCCAACGTTTGCACAAATTCTGCCAACTTTGCTTCATCTTTACTCAACCAAAACAAGCATTCATCGACCACGTTGTTGGCGTCGTTAGTTAACCTTTCAATGGTTTCGTTCTTTTCTCCGCATCTGTTTGTCTTTCTTCTCAATCCAAGTTGTATTAAATCCCATCTCCAACGCCTTAGAATGTATTTTTCTAGAATCTTTCCAACATCATGGTTCTTCAAAACACAAAATACGTGTCGACACAAAAAACCATACCGAGTGAAATGTCTACAAGTACAATTAACTGAACCGTCTTCTGGATGACGCAGAACCTGATTACGAAACATTAAAAACAAAATTAATAGTTGGGCATTTACCAAAATAATTATGAAACATGTATGATTTATCAAAAAAACATGTATGATTCATGATGAATCATCTATGTTTCATCATGAATCATACATGTTCATCATGAATCATATATGTTTCAGGATGAATCATACATGTTTCATGATGAATCATATATGTTTCATCAAAAAACATATATGATTCAACATGAATCATATATGTTTCATAGTGAATGAATCATATACTATTTTGGAAACAGCAACAACATTTACCTGGTTTTACTCACTAACCTTGTAGGTAGCAACCTTGTCTTCTTCTTGTATAACCATCTCTTTGCCTTCCTCGGTATAAATTGTCTGGTACTCCCCTGCCCTCTTGTCTTTAACATGAACCATCTCAAATCCCTCTTCCGTTCTAAGCTCTAATACTTGACAAGCCCAAACCGATTCCATTATTTTCTTTTGAACAAGAAGAAATATTGTCCTAGTATATATCGTAGCCGCATGTGTTTCCATCTCTAACCTTGTATAAGGTTTTGAACCTGCTTCAAATGTTTTGAAGTCTAAAAACTCTTGCTTGTGTCTTTGCCTTTCCATAGCCTCTTCATAGCACATCATGAAATTGAGTAATGTTGACCCATGATTCGTGAAACATTTGAAAAATACATTTTCACTCACGGATCAGGAAGTGGTTCTCATTAAGCCAAACAAAGGAGAGGTAATAAAGTATGCCGGTAACTACATTTCTCGAAGGGTAAACATCTTTGTCATCCACTTTTGGTCTTGCAATTTGAAGTCTTCGATTAATTTATTCCATCTTTCTTCAAAGTCCTTAGGCTCTATGAACATATTCCACACAAGTTTATTGAAACGTTCTTTGAAATTTGTTTCTTCATATGTTTCTTTGCATATCTGTAAAAATAATCGGATAAGAATGATTAGATACATGGTTCTTCATGAATCATGTATGTTTCATAATGAAACATATATGATTCATCATGAATCATATATGTTTCATCATGAATCATACATGTTTCATCATGAATCATGTATGTTTCATGATGAAATATATATGATTCATGATGAAACATACAGAATTCTACAAGAAAAATACAGACTTATGGTAAATGAAATTCACCTTTGATGGAAGTTTTTGCATGTTGTGCCACATGCATAATCTATGTTTAGACTGCGTAAACACTGCTTCAATTGCTCACTTCATTGCCCCATATTGATATGTTACAACCATATCGGGCTGCTGTGGGTTAGCAGTCAAGAATGAAGTTAATAGCCATATATAAGCATTTGTGTCTTCACATAACAACAATCCCGCGCCTACTGTCACTGACTTTCTGTGATTATCTATGGCGGTGAATGGAACAAAAACCATGTCATACCTGCAAATTAAGTAAATCATAATCAGATGAGAATGATTAGATACATGGTTCATTAGATACATGTATCATCATGAAACATATATGTTTCAGCATGAAACATATATGATTCATGATGAAACATATATGATTCATCATGAATCATGTATGTTTCATGATGAAACATACATGATCCATGATGAATCATATATGTTTCATCTTGAAACATATATACAGAATTATACAACAAAAAGTTTTTATTCAACAACTTACTTATTCGTTCTGAATGTTGCGTCAAATGATATTACATCACCAAACTCATTGTAGTTGCATTTATCAACTTCACCTGCCCAAAAAAGTGCAACTAACACGCCGTTTTCAACCTTATACAGAAATGTAAAGTTTGGCGCAAACAACTTTCTATTTTCCATCTTCTCTATTAGCATATGTGCATCACTTTCTCCTATAATCTGATTAACGTCTCTGACATGATTCTTAAAATCGTCAGTCGTTCCATGAACATACTGAGAACCCCCTTTCATCGTAGAAAACAAGTGGTGCACCTTTGTTCCGCCAAGTTTCATTGTTGAAGCTTTTATAACAAACATTTTTTCCGCCTGAGTCATCTTTCGTTGTTTCTTTGTAAGATGTTCAAATATTTTGGAATCATTCTGTGGTTGTGTCTCGGATCGAATGTAACTACTTCATACTTTCCGGTACGACTATCCAAAGCAATCTTAATTCTCGCACGGCAACCCATTAGTCGAAGCCTTGTATTTCTAACTTGCTTATCATTGTGTTTAGGATCCAATGTGTTAATATTTATCTCCTTTGGATTCCCTTCTCGATTACACATGACATACTTTGATTTCACCAAACCACTTTTTGTTTTCTTTTGGCATGTCATCTTAGCTTCAAACCCTGCCTTTTCAGCGTAAGTGTTAGAAAAATTGACACCTTGCTCTATTGTATCAAAAGTTTGCCGCAGAAAAGGTAGGTATTGCGTTTCAACATATGGTCCGTAGTATATCGTTCCTCCAGGTGTCTCGCCTTCTGGGAACAAAGTTGGCGTGCTCATTGGAACTGTTAAACAATAACATTTAGGTTTTGTTTTAGTAAATTATTTTTACAGTGAACCATGTATGTTTCATGTTAAATCATATATGTTTCATCATGAAACATATATGATTCATGATGAAACGTACATGATTTATCCAACTTGTTTTTGAAGTTTTTACCAATTACAGTGTTTTAAAGAATAACTATTTTAATAGAATCATAGAATCATATATGATTCATTATGAATCACTTGTTTGTATATTGAATGAAACATATATGTTTCATGATGAATCATATATGTTTCATCATGAAACATATATGTTTCATGATGAAACATACATGATTCATCCAACTTGTTTTTGAAGTTTTTACCAATTACAGTGTTTTAAAAAATAACTATTTTAACAGAATCATAGAATCATATATGATTCATTTTGAATCAATTGATTGTATATTGAATGAAACATATATGTTTCATGTTGAAACATACATGATTCATCCAACTTGTTTTTGAAGTTAATTTCCTTTACCAATTACAGTGTTTTAAAGAGTTACTATTTTAACAGAATCATATATGTTTGTATAATGAATGAAACATATATGATTCATCATGAATCATATATGATTCATCATGAATCGTATATGATTCATCATGAATCACTTGTTTGTATATTGAATGAATCATATATGATTTACCTGGAGTTTGAATGATATTGGCTTCAACATTTGACTCTTCATTTTGATTCTGAGTCATAGGGTTTTCATCTTCTTCGTATTAAACTATACTTGAATCTGCATCAATCGCATCGTCATCAGCCATATTTGTGGTAGTTGTGGAGGTTGAGGTCGCCGGAAAAATAGAATGGAGGTTGTTGTGGTGGTTAAGGTCGCCGAAAAAATTAGGGTTTATAGATCTCCACAGAAAACGAGATATGTGATTAGGGAGTTGTGGTAGTTGTGGTGGTTGAGGTCGCCGGAAAAGACGGTTATGGAGGTTGTTGTGGTGGTTGAGGTCGCCGGAAAAAAACGGTTATAGAGGTGGTTGTGGTCGCTGGTGGTTGAGCTCAGAGAGAGCTCTGTGTGTTTTTAAAAGAAAAAAATGAATTATTAACTTGTAAAATTCTATTTATATTTTTAATTAGTAAAAAGTGGGTGTAATCTTGACCATTGAATGCAAAATAAATGGGTGGCCCAGATTGTCTCATTTGGTCTATGCTATATATTGTGTCTAGGGCGATCTCAACTCTACAAGCATATATCTCAAACTTCAAACATTCGTAAGTCAGTAAACCAATGTACAACAAAAAATATCATCACAAACATTCTTACTGATCATACCTTTTGCAAAATTAAGTTGAAATGAAACGCCAAACATTCGTAAGTCACTAAACCAATGTACAAGCATATATCTCAGGGCTTTGCGAACATATATCTATTTTCTGAAGTCACTAAACCAATGTATAAGAGGATAAACTTGTTTAATTTCAAATTGATCTGATTTGAACAGCTTGATGAACAAGAAAGTTCCGTAATTTATGAATTAAGCCCTTAGAGTAGTAAAGGTTAAATCATTAAAATACAAGGAGACATGGCTCGGAATTTATGAAATCATTGAGCCTGTAGCTGATGTCAATATAGATACGCCAACTCAGATCAAACTGCATCTGGTGGCATTAACTTTCACTTAAGATCTCGTGCATTTATATTGGGGGATCCATAGGGAAACCGTTTGGTGTTTGTAAATCACGATGCTTGCATGGGCTCATAATTTTTAACACTCAAAGTCCTTGAAAGGTCAAAGGCAAGGTACTTTTCTCATTAGTTCTCAGGACCATTATTCTATACTTGTAGCGCTTTAAGTTTGGCTACTGAGAAAATTGTTTAAAGATGGAGATACTATTAGAAGGCCTAATGACTGCATTTTTGATTTCAATTTTTCAATAGTCATAACGATGCTACAATTATCTATAGAAATATATAAATGAACTTGTGTATTATGATGGCATAACCACTAAGAAAGTATGTTTCTTTTGTTTATAATAGAAAATAATTTTGCTTAAGTCGTTTTACAGAAGTAATACTTATATAATTCTATGAGGTGGATCAAAAAGTATGTCTCGGCAAGCCTCATTTTGTCACCAATAATCACCTGAAACTCATCTACGGGAGATCACCATACTCTAGAAGATTATCCCATTTTTCATCCTTGGATTTTAACTTCTCAATTAACAGAAAACACCCAAGCTATCCTGTTGAGAAGCTTCTATTTGGTCCCTCATGTTATTTCGATCCATGTCTCTGTCCCTTCCCATGATTCTGTGAGGACTCAAACTCTTTCTCCTGCTCCTACTCCCGTCTCTATTCTTACCACCTACTTATCGTTCAGCGCCCCTACATGTAGCATCCAACAAAATATAGAACATAAATGAAATTACCATAAAACTATTGGTGACACAAAATTTATGTTAGTATTTATATTCACAAGCAGAAAATGGATTGAATTTGGAACTTGAAGTTAGTACATGTATGGCCTTTGGAACCTATCGATGTTGTTTTGGATTCGAGATGGTTCGTCCTTGTGAAGCTAAGATGACATCGATAGAGTTTTCCCAACAATAGTTGTCATTATCACTGTTGTTAACACCAATAATATTACGGGAACATGGGGTTTGGACTTGGTTTGTCAACCTTTTGTCTAAAGTTACACCTGACTTTCAAGGTTACATGCAGATTAAAAAAGGGTCAATTGGCTGAAACTCAAATGCTCTTCAGATTCCTGATATAGGTTGTTTACCCTCTCTACAAATTTACCTAATTATCATATTATAACTTTCATATGTATGAGCAAATAGCACACTAATTTAATGTACAGTCGGGGCAACACAATTTGCTTTTTAGGTTGTTGAAGCTGGAGATATATGGCTTGTATTTTTGCCATTAATCAATTTATAACACAATGCATACAATTGTTGAAGCCATTCTTATGCTGTTGTCTGAATTGAGTTTTGGAATAGACATTTTCGTTATTGCAACTTGAAGTAACTAAGTTGCACGTATTAATTTCTGTGTCTAAATTAGTCGGTCCTGTTTGTATGGTCAAATAACCATTCTCTGATTGTTCAGTAACAGATTATAGGTGAACTTCATAAAAACTATGGTCTTAGATCCACACAGACCACCAGTGTTCAAATTAAAAAAGGTAAAGGATTTGATCTAAAAAGTCAAACTGATAGATACAGGGTATGCTTGTGGGGTAATTAAGGGTGGCTAAGATAAACTGAAAATGAACGCATACACATACCTCACGAGCCATCAATCTCCTAACATTTTCAACATACAATTTTGGATCATCCTTCTCTTCTTGTGAAGGGTGATAGACTGGTAACCTTGTTACCGTTATATAATTTACAAATTGACACAACAACAAAATCACATGACGCACCTGAAAATAGAGAACATATTGGAACTTCAGGAAAGATGAAGCATATAAATAACTTATCATTTTCTAAATTATAAGGGTGTTTAGCTTTTCCCGTTTGAGGTTTTCATATATTAAGAACTCACCCTCGAAATGGAATCCCATGCAAGGCTAAATCTCACATAAGGATATTTCAAAATAATTGGAAGAACAAGAGCTTTTGCAAAAAATACACCAGTTTTAAATGGAAGAATGTAATCCCCATTTGTAGTTGTTAACAAGAATAGGATCAGATCATTGTCATCTTTTCCCTAAATAAATGGTTCTCCTCTTAAATAAGAAGATTATGGATTACTCACCAAACAAAGGGACGATTCACAACATTTAAAGAAGACAGCTACATTCCTATATTTAGCTTGCTTATTCTTGTATAAATAGATGGTCTGTGTAATGTAGTCATCAATGAAAAAGAATTAATAAAAAACAATTGACACTTCTCTCGATTCTCATTCATATTTGTTAATATGGTATCAGAGCTTATGGTTCTGGTCTCATCATTCACAATTTAAACTCTTCCGTAAATCATAAATCAAAACCTAAGCCACCATGGCAGAAGATGCCGGCGGCTCAGGAACCGACCTCGCAATTCAAATAGCAAATCTCTTGCAACAAATCACAATTCAACAACCACAAAATCCCAAACTTTCCGACAATCTCCAAATCAATCTAAAGTTAAACAGTCAAAACTATGCCTTATGGACTCGGATGATTCGAGTCGTTATAGGCGGAAAATAAAAAAACTTGTTGAACCACTTAACCACCACACACAACATTAGAAAAATATGACATTTGGGAACAAGAAGATCTGGTTGTGTTTTCTTGGCTCATCCAAAACATTGAACCCACGATAGCCGGAAACCTTACCGAGTATCCCACAGCCAAAGCATTGTGGGACGCTTTGGCGATTACATATAGCAGTGGGAAGGATAAACTCCAGACATTCAATCTTCATGTCAAAGTCAACGAACTCAAACAAGGTGATAAATCTCTCGAAGATTTTTGGATCGCGCTACAAGGTGTATGGGGAGAGATTGACCGGATCGATCCAAACCCCATGAAGTGTCAAGAAGATATCACAACCTATGCAAAATTAAGATCGGAGCAGAAGCTGTTCCAATTCCTAAATGGATTGGATCGAAAATTCGAGTCCATTAAACGGGAAGTCCTTCGGGTTGACCCGATTCTTACCGTCGAAGCCGCGTACGCCACCATCCGCAAAGAAGCCGCTCACCAAAACATCTTGGGAACAACGAACCATGAACACCAAGGCATAGCTACTGGTTTAATCGCCGGAGAAACAGATGGCATCGGTTTGGCAACCAAGGGTTTTCGCAGATTCGACGGTAAGAAAAAACAGGTTACCAAGGATGACAAATCCAATCTAAAGTGTGAAGAATGCGGTATGAATCGACACACCAAGGACCGGTGCTTCGAAATCATTGGATACCCAGATTGGTGGACCGATGGTCACAAAACCGCTAGCAAAAAAGGTGCAAAGAAATCCGAACCTTCCCCTACCGCCAATACCACTAGAAAAAATAGCAACGACGGATTTGGAGGGCTTGTGACGGCAGCCGGAGAAAGAACAGGAGAGGAAGAGTTCTCGGTCACAGGTACAGGGGAGAGAGGAATTAATTCCAAATCCCCAAATTTGTTATGTTGTAATAGCTCAAATTAGTTTGCTAGCTTAAATAAAAGTCCACTACATCCAAGTAGATCGGCCTATATGGCCCAACCCCGGTTTAAAAATTCCAAAGGTCCTTAGATATTTGAATGTGGAGCGACAGATACAATGACATATGAATTATCCGATTTCACTAAAATATCCAAGCCCGTAAAAACCCACATCCAAGTTGCAAATAAAGAAAAAAATGGATGTAAAAACTGGGGGAACAATTAAAATTTCTCCTGACATTAAACTTCCTAACCGCCTTTATGTCCCCTCCTTATCTCATAAACTCTTGTCAATTAGCCATGTGACAAAAGAACTCAACTGCTCTGTTCTAATGCACCCAACTTTTTGTCTCTTACAGGATATCAGGACGGGGCGGATCATTGGGCGTGGCACTGAACAAAATAGGTTATACTATGTTGACGAAGTGGTGCAAAGTGGTACTGTGATGTTAGCTCATTGAACTACGGAAAGAGAAGAATGGTTATGGCACAGAAGATTGGGACATCTTTCAGTTAGTTATTTACATACTTTATTTCCTCAATTGTTTCCTTTGAATAAGCCAAGTACTTGTGAGACATGCATTTTAGCTAAAAGTCATAGGCAAAGTTTTAAACCTAGTAATACTAGGGTCAAAGTGCTTTTTTCCCTTGTTCATTCTGATGTTTGGGGTCCTGCACCTGTGATTAGGGGTCACAATTTTCGATATTATATAACATTTATTGGTGATTGCACCCGAATGACCTGGATTTATTTTTTGAAAAGTAAAAATGAAGTGTGTGACAAGTTCTCTATATTTTATACCATGATTCAAAATCAGTTTTAAAAGTCAATTAAAATTGTCCGATCTGATAATGGTGGAGAATATGTGAACTCTCAATTGAAACTATTTTTTCAATCCAAAGGGATAGTTCATCAAACCACTTGCCCCCATACCCCGGAACAAAATGGTGTCGCCGAACATAAAAACCATCTCCTTTTGGAAATGACAAGAGCCCTCTTAATTGAATAACAAACACCCAAATCTTTTTGGCCAGAAGCACTTGCCACAACAACATATCTAATTAACCGACTTCCAACCAAAATTCTGAAAATGAAAACCCCAATAGAAATCCTCTCTGAATATACCACTATTCCACAACCCCTAACACTCCAACCTAAAGTTTTTGGTTGTACTGTTTTTGTCCACATTCCCAAAACCTATCGAAATAAACTTGACCAGTGTGCTGAGAAATGTGTCTTTGTGGGATATAGGGTCAACCAAAAAGGATATAGATGTTATAACCCAAAAACAAAACATATGTACACCACCATGAATTGTGACTTCCTTGAAACCAAGTACTATTACTCCCCTCCCCTCAGTGGTCAGGGGGAGACAATGAGTGACACACTGAGTTGGTTAAGTCATAGTACCATCGTTGGAGAAGATCTTCCTACTCATAGTACCACATCTGAAGCCCCAAAGATCCGTGCCACTTCTGAAGATCCTGTTCCGGACATGATATCCGAGGTAAGTAACTCTCAACCAACTGAAAATAGTACTGACAATAGCATCCAAGATTCCATTGCTGAGAATGTGCATGAGAAAGAAGAACCTATTACTGAGGAAATGCAAGAAGAACCTACGATTGAGGAAGTGTCAGAAAGGTATGTCCTCCCACCAAGATCAAATAGAGGAGTTCCAACAAAGCGATACTCTCTAGAAAAAACCACCAGAGGAAGGTATCCTTTGTTGATACAAAAGTTGGGTGATCCTTGCTAGACCCGAATTAGGCTTAATTCGGGTTTGCTAGACTCTGGCTCCTGCACCAAGTGAATTATCTGGTTGGGATCCTGCACACTAAAACAACACGCGTTAGGCTTATCGTGGGAATGTACCCCACGATTAGACTCTGGCATGAGAGTAAGTAATCGGTTAGGGTTATAAGAATCAGATGAGATGTGAGTGTGTAGAATGTAATACCTTTGTGGAACCCTTGGGGGTTCCTTATATAGGCAGTGAAACCCTAATGGGCTGTCACTGATGCTTCAGCCCCAAGGAAAGGATAAATACCAGAATTAGATTGATTGTTCTAATTATAGTGAGTGAATATCCTCTCATTTGGGATAAATCCTACTCATAGTAGAAGTATGATTCTGTCTAACCCTGTACCGGCCATGTCGGGCCGTGGGCCGCACACGTGTGTGCGGTTACTGTTCATATAAGCCCATAAGCTCAAATAACATTATTCCCACCCATTCGTGATGGGCCGGATACGGGTAGTACCCGTGGGCCGGGTTCATGACCCGGATGGGGACTATACGTCATCATGTCCCGGCTGGGGACTATACGTCATCATGTCCCCCCATTCTAGTTGTTAAAGCCGTAGGCGTAACCTCTAGACTATCAAGATGCTCCCCGGACGTACCAAGAAAGATCCTTGGAGAATGATAAATTTTCAAACTTTGTTTCGGCCGCTCGTGGCAACTTCAGCCGCACTTTTCGACCGAGACAAATTAAATACAACATTGAATATGGTCTTACATTTGACCGTATATCCCGACACAAGAATGAATGCATTAATGGTAGTCAATTAGTCAGTCGCACGCCTGCAAAAGTGCACCAGAAAGGCCCACCCTTGAGCCACGTAAAACTGTCAAGAAGTGACCTGTGGGTCCCTTCTAACGTTTTAGAAGTGTCAGAAATCCCATCCGTTGGATGGGCGTAGTGGCTTATACGTGGCGAACATCTACGCTACCTTGGAAATCGAGGCAACCCTATATAAGAGTTGGTGTGTGCTACTGTTACACACAGTTTATATTCATTAAGCCATTGTTATTCCCAAGCTCCTTCCTTCAATCTTTTGCCTCTTATTCCACGGATTTCCTTTGCCACAGGTTAGATTATCACGCCTCTCAAACCCTTTTTATAAAACATGGTGAAGGACAATCCCCTTATTACGGATGTCCTGAACGTGATGCATGCAGAGAAATACATAGACTTTTTGTATAAGTATTATATTCCCGAAAGCGTACACCCAACCTATCTAGGTGAAGGTGAAGCGATTACGGATTCACCGAGAGGAAAGATAGACGTATACACGCGCCTATTCGATTCGGCTAACTACCGCATCCCCTTATCCAAGTTTTTGGTAGATCTGCTTCTATGTTATGACTTCCTCATAACCCAACTGCACTGCATAGGGGCATGTAAAATCAATCAATTTGAGATTACCTGCCATACGTGCAGGGTAACCCCGACCGTAAATCTTTTTATGGTCTTTTACTCTCCCCAACTAGTGAATGGGTGGCTGTCGTTCAAAAAACGATCCGGGAATGCCCCCATGACTTATAGGAAGCCCTTAGACTCCCTCAAGAATTGGTACGACCATTACTTTTCCGTTGATGAGAAAGTATTCCCTACCCCGTTCGTCCTCAAAATCAGAGTACCCAAAGACTATCCTCCCAAATCCAAAGACTATAGTAGTAAGGATTTGAAAATTCTAGATACCCATCGCACATAATTTCATAGGGGTTTGCCAGAGCACTTCCTGTGCCTAGTAAGGATAAGCCGCTACTACTATGGGAGGGAGGATATGTATCCGTGCTTTCTAACCGAACGTAGGCAGGGTAGGTCCACTTATATTTGTAGATGTAAAAAATGCCACATTTGTATTTTGTGAACTTACTAATCCGTATATATGCATATGTCCGTTGAGATGAACCTACATGGATTATTGCGCCAAGGCGACCCAATGAAAGTTCCTGAAGGATTCCGTCCGCTGAAAGAAAATGAACTCCCCCTTCTTGATGCGACCGTAGACAAAACCATCCCGTTGGAAGAAACCACCGAGCAGAGATCAGATGAGGGAGAGCCCGTGATTGAGAAGTCCCCGCTTGACTTCCACAACGAAGATGGTGGAGAACTGCTGCTGGAGGGCACCGTGCCGCATCATGATGAAGAAGAAGAAGAGGAAGATTTCACCAACCCTGCTGACAATCGCACTGGTGAGGATGAAGAAACTACCCAAGCTTCTGGGTCCCCCAAGCCCAAATCCAGGAAAAGAAAGACTACCAGGAGGGTAGCAAAAACTCTAGGGGACGGGGCGGGGACACATAATGCTCCCCCGAAGAAGCTAAGGAAAGACCATCCGTAGTTCCAGGAAGGAAGCAGCACTGCTACGGCCCAGGTTGACTCCTCACTGCGTGCGGATGAGAAAGTCTGGATGGCCACCCTCATGAATGTTGTAGCTCCTACCATCATGGAACCCATGACTGGCACTACATAAGTACCTTTTTTTAATACTCAAAGGATATAGATCCATAAACAAAACTAATGTGTGTTAATAACAGGGCGGATCCATTGACCGTGGCCCAAGAGAAGGAGGTGGAAAGGGAACCCTCTCCCGTGACATCAATGAGACCTCCATCCCCTCTTGTGACCCATGCTGAGGAGCCACATCCCGAGGTACCCGACACCAGCCTTCGCCTAGCATGGAATTTGTCCAGTTTAACAAGGTTGGAGGCGGAGTCCGAGTGCTCTGAGTTTATTGAACACATCACTCCTCTAGCGTTGGCGCAAGATCTAGATGAACTAGAGCATAAGACGTTGCTGGAGCAGTTCGATGTGTCCTCCGCACACCAAGTGACGGTTGGTGCGGCCCTGAGACGCCGTCTGATCAAGGCCTTGGCTAACGTGAGCCGTGCTGATAAAAAGATAGCTCGCCGTGAAGCACTGGTGGGTAAGCATGAGAAAACCATCACATCCTTGCAGGAAGCATTGGTCGTGGCCGAGTCAACCGTCAAGGAGCAAGCCCATCACGCCAACGATCGTGAAGAACGTATTGCCGAGCTGGAGGCCCTTTTAGCTGCATCCAACGAGAAGGTATGCTCTCATATTAACGCTTATTTGTGCACACAAAAAACCACATTGTCTCTGTAATAACTCCAAGTGTCATATATAGGTATCCGCAGCCGAAGCTACTAATAAAGCCGTAACCGTACAAGCCTTCACTATTGCTCAGGAGCGCGACGCGCTGAAGGATGAGCTAACCCATGCGCGGACTACCTTGGACGAGCAAGCTGCAGCAGCTGAGGGAAAACTAAGCCAGATGGCCACGGACTGTGCTGAAATGATATGTCCTCCTTTGCTCATAGCTATAGCTGGGCGTAGATGGATGGTTGGCCATAGAATGCGGCTTTCCGTGAGCAAAGTGACAGAAGCTCCTTACCTGTTACAGGCCTTTGCTGACGTTGTATCAGACGGTATAGACCGTGGTAGGCACGAGGGGCTGGTCAAAGCTGCGGAGCTGATAGGCAAGAAGGAAGATATCACCCAGCATGCCTACCACAACCCTCTAGCCGCAGACAAGATGACCTCGTCAATGGCCGCTCTTGATGAAATCCAACACCCCCTCCTAGACGAGCTAGAAGCGCTAAAGGATGCTCCTAATGAGGTAATAATGTCCAAGCTCACTGCTGATCCCATCCAACTGACTTTGCCCACCTAAGACTCTGTTTCGAAGGTGATGAAAGGTGAAAAGCTGCTGGCCGAGGCGTTGGATGCGAACATGATCAGGACACAAGATGGGAAGAATGCTCACGGGGAGGCCCTCTGCACCTTGATTGAAGAAGGGGAGAATGAGATAGGGGAGTTCCTACCTCCTTTGTAATTTACATTTTAAACATTTGTATTATTTTATTCGTCCGTGTATATATACGGCTAAAACTGATGTTGTAATAACTTGTCATATTTATGCAAGCGAGTCCGTGATGACCACGGCTATTTTGGTGTTTTGAATTTGAAACTTGTGTATTTTTTTAGATATCATATACCTGTACTGCATGACATGTCACATCTTACTCAAAAAATACAATCAAGTCTATATTTTACTAGACGTGCGGCGTGCGTCTTTACCATGCAAAGCACTGCGTGAGCGCGACATATGGAAACTTATCACAACATCTTGTGAGTAAGGTGTCTAGTAAGGATACATGATCCGCGTCACTGGGGTTTCATCCCTCTTATGCGACAAGTTAAATTATTAGGTTCACTTAATCCTCTTACCCCGCCTGGAGGCGCATTGTACATGTACGGTATTGAATGAATGCATATGAATAAGATATAGCACATTGTAGTAACAGCAACTACATATATACGACAATAAGAAAATCTAAAAAATAAGACAATAATTTGCACAAGAACGAGTCGTGGAGCTAGCTAGGCACCACACCATTTTATTAGAACGTTTACGTTTTTTGTTTGAACAAGAATGGGAAATCCTAAAAACAAAAGGAACCTAGAAAGCATAAAAAACAAAACAAAGAGAACACATGGATCTTCATTGAAGCTAGATATAGCGAAGTGTCCATGCGGAAGCCGTAGCTTTCAAAGATAGCACCTTTTAAGATTGCAGATATTCCATGTGCGTTCCAGGTCGCGGCCATCCATGTCACGTAACTTGTACGCGCCCCGTCCTAAGGCTTCCGTAACATCATACGGTCCTTCCCACTTAGGGCCCAGCTTTCCTGTATTCTCCGCTCGAATCGCCTCGTTGGCATGATAAACATAATCTCCCGGTCGAAAAGAAACACCTTTAACCTTGGCGTCATAATAAGCCTTCATCTGTGCCTTGGACTTGGCCTCATTGATAGCCGCTATCTCTCTTTTTTCCTCCAACAAATCCATATTGATCCGGAGCTGCTCGTCGTTTGGGACAACATTAACCTCCGCTGTGCGGATGGTAGGCATTCCTATTTCTACTGGTATGACAGCTTCAGTGCTGTAGGCCAATGCGAATGGAGTGTCCCCGTTGGCTGTTTTGATCATAGTCCTATGTGCCCATAGAACATGTGGTACTTCATCCACCCATTTGGCACTTCGTTCATCCAGGCGTGCCTTGATGCCTTCACCCAAGCTTCTATTTGCTCGTTCCACAAGACCATTTGTCTGCGGATGTTTAACAAATGCGAAGCGCCGTTTGATATTCAATGCTGCGCACCAGTCCTTGAATGGATTATCCGTGAACTGCTTCCCGTTGTCCGAGATGATTTCTCCTGGTAAGCCAAAACGGCACACGATGTTCTCCCAAACAAACTTTTTAACTTGTTTGCCTGTGATGGATTTGACTGCCTTGGCCTCTATCCAACGTGTAAAGTAGTCCATTGCGACAATAAAGAACTTAACTCCCCCCGCATCCACGGGGAAAGGTCCTGCAATATCAATCCCCCACTAATAGAATGGCCATGGGGATGTAATGGGCGTAAGTTCCTGCTGCGGATGTCGTGGTACTGGTCTGTGCACTTGGCAATCACTGCATTTGCGAATCATGTCGCGTGCATCCCTATGCATAGTAGGCCAATAATAACCTGTGCATAGAGCTCGAGATACTACGGATCGGGGACCCGCTTGCATGCCGCATAACCCTTCATGTATCTCACTGATCACATAAGTAGCCTGGCGTGGCCCAACATACCGTAACCATGGCTGTAAGAAAGAACGCTTGTAAAGAATACCTTCTCGAAGCTCGAAGTACTACGACTTCCTTCTGATACGCCGTGCCGCCTTTTCCTCATCTGGAAGGGTTTCATTAGTCAAATAGTTGATGATCAGGGTCATCCATGTAGGTCCATCTTCCTCAACTATAGATGCGAATTCCCCTTCTGTTATAGACTTTTCCTTTAGTATTTACACCAAGACTTGCTTGGATAAGTGGGCGAAACTTGTAGACGCAATCTTGCTAAGAGCGTCCGCCTTCTTGTTTTCACCTCTTGGTACCTGCTTGATAGAAAACTTGTTGAAAGCCGCGATGAGTGACTTGACTTTCTCCAAATATCGAACCATGTTATCCTCCTTGGCTATGTACCCCCCTAGAATGTGGTTCGCGACAAGCCGTGAGTGCACGTAGGCCTCAAGGTTGCGGACTCCCATTCTAGCGACGATTTTTAAACTCGCAATCAACGCTTCATATTCTGCCTCATTATTGGTGGCTGCGAATTCAAAAAGCAGGGCGTATGTAAACTCCATTCCTTGCGGATTTGTAAGGATGAGACCAGCTCCTGATCCATCCGTGCACGAAGATCCGTCCGTAAATAATATCCATGGTTCTGTTGGAGTTTCCTCTCGTTGTACGACTGGTCGTTCCTCATCCGTATTCTCTATCAAGAAATCTGCCAAGATTTGGCCTTTAACAGCCGTCCTTGGTCTATAAGATATGTTATGCTCTCCCAATAGAATGCTCCACTTCTGTAGCCTACCGGCCACATCTGGTCTGGAGATGACTTGTTTTATTGGTTGATCAGTAATAACCACAATTAGGTGTGCCTGAAAGTACCGGCGTAACCGTTTCGTAGCAAACACTAATGCCAAAACCAATTTTTCCATGGAAGAATAATTCAACTCCGGCCCTTGTAGTGTTCTACTTATAAAGTAGACCGGAGTTTGGACTGTGTCCCTATCCGTCATGAGTACCGCACTTATTGCTCCATGTGTGGCTGACAGATACATGATGAGCTCCTCCTTGGGTCGGGGAGCCACTAGCATGGGGAGAGATGCGAGGTGCTGCTTGAGCTGACCAAAAGCTTCCTCCGCTTCCTTTGTCCACCGGAAGTCTCCCTTCTTGATGCACTTCTTGAGTGTTTTGAATAGGGGGAGTGACTTATCCGCCGACTTCGATAAGAACCTGTTTAGCCCGACCAACTTCCCATTTAAGGATTGCACCTCTTTCCGTGTCTGAGGAGATCGTAACTGTATTACCGCGTCCGTCTTTTCCGGGCAACGCTTGATGCCATTTTGATCAATCATATATCCAAGGAACATTCCTCCAGTTGCCCCAAACGTGCATTTCTTTGGATTTAGTTTCATATTAATCCTCCTCAATGTGTCAAACGTCTCTTGGATGTCTCGGAGAAGTGCATCCTCCGTATGAAATTTGATGACTAAATCATCAACATAGACCTCCAGGACGCGGCCTATCTGTGAGTCGAAGGCTTTGTCAACAAGCCGCTGATATGTTGCTCCGATGTTTTTTAGTCTGAATGGCATTTTTGTATAATAGTATACGCCTTGACTAGTGTGGAACGTCGTCTTCTCTGCGTCCTCTTCCGCCAACTGGATCTGGTGGTATCCTTTGTATGCATCTAAGAAGCACTTAAAAGGATATCCACATAGGGATTCGACCTTCCAATCAATCTCCGGTAACGGATAGCAGTCCTGCGGACACGCTTTGTTCAGGTCCGTGAAGTCCACGCACATGCGCCAGCTCCCATCATGCTTTTTGACCATGACCGGGTTGGATAACCACTCGTGGTAGTATACCTCGCGCATGATACCTGCATTCACCAATTTCCGTACTTCATCAAATATTACTTTGCTGCGTTCTGGTGCCTGACCACGTTTCTTTTGCTTAACGAGAGGATATCCCTGGCGGATTTTGAGCTTATGTTCTGCTATCGCACGGGGAACGCCTGTCATGTGCTTGGGCTACCATGCGAACACATCTAAGTTTGCTTTTAGGAGAGAGCACATGGCCCTCTTGCCGTTATCCAAGAGTGTTCCCCTATGGATACCTCTTGTTCCGGATAATCAGGATGGATTGCCACCTTCCAATTAGGAGGTGGTGATTCATCCTTGGGGGGAACAGGTGGAACTTGTTGGGAATAAAATTAGCTAAGTCACTGGAATGCTGACAAGAGTAAACTGGACGCTGACAAGAGTAAACGGGGCGTTGACAGGTGAGACGCTGATAAGAATTATCAAGGCGTTGACAAGAAGAATCTTAAAGACAAAGACAAGGACTAAATCTGCCAATGATGAATTCTTCAAGCTGGTGGACAAAATATGAAGATAAGAATTCAGAATATATTCTTAAAGTTTAAAAAGATTTAGTCAATAAGTTATGTTTATCTTATGTCTTTTCCTAAAATAATTGATCTTATCTTTTTGTACAAGGCTCCTTAAACCTATAAAAGGAGGCCTTAGGGTTAGACATAAGACACATCTCACATACACCTCTTCCACATATCTCATAACACTTTTATTGTAATCTTTCATTGTTATTATTAATCAAAGTGAAAGTTTGGTATTCATATATTCTGTTTGTTCTTCGTTCTGAGTATTAGCTTCCCATAATACTTAGATTGTTGAATACACAAAGTTTCTCTACGTGTTATACTTGATTTAATCTCGATAACACAAAGCTAAATCGATCTAAGTTTGGGATCAACAAGTGGTATCAGAGCTTGTTGAGAAACTTTGATTTGAAGAACGAGATCCAATATCGTGAGGTGAACCAAGCTAAGGAAGAAGGTGAAGAAGAATCTGATGATGTTTTCAGTCAAGGCCAAGTCTACTTCAAGTTCTAACTCATCTTCGTCATCTGATAATGAGGTATGTAATGACTCTTCTTGTAGGTTAAATACTGAGAGACTTAACAAAGAGGTGTTAAGGTTGTTAGATGATGTGAGTACTGAAAGATGCAAACTGTCTAACTATCAAATTGCTCTCACTCAAACTGAGAAGACAGTTTCTGAGTACAAGAAAATGGAATTTGACTTAAAAGATAAAATAAATATCTTAAAACATGAGGTAAATGCTAATATGGATATTAGAAACATCATGGAGAGAGTCAATTCTAAATTACAGGCTAAGTTAGATGAGGCTATCAAAAATAAGGATAATGTAGACCTTACAATTCAGAGATTTGATAAAGCCTCACAAACCCTAGAAAAATGTGTTAGTGAACAAAGGGATTCTAGGGATATGTCTGGGATTGGGTTGAAAGAATATGTGGCTGTTCCACCACCTGCTGGGGACTTCTATGGTGTCCATAGAAAGGATCTCTCTTGGACTTGTATTCCAGAACTCCAAGAAGAGGAATTTATTCCTCCACCTAGAGTTCTTTCCCCAGTTGAGGAATATCAACAAAAGGTTATTGACCTAGAAGAGTGGAAAAAGGTTAACCCTACTTTATTTGTTAGAGGTGGGATACTTAGTGAGAGTCCATTTGTGCCTACACCCATTGAGAGTCCAGTTGTATCTACACCTATAACTGTGACAAATCCCATCACTGGAAAGGCTGTTAATCTTGGCTCCCCAATTAAGAAACAACCTAGTGTTAAATACGCTGAAATGTATAGGAAACCTAGGTTATTCAGAAGCCAAGAAAGTGTTAATGGGACAGGTTTTATCAGTCTAAGCCTAAGTTTGTGTCCAAAAAGGCTTGTTACTCATGTGGGAGCTTCTCACATTTGGCAAATAATTGTGTGAGTGAATACAATTCATTCGCTGACAATAGGTCATCCAATGTCAACCATAGACCTTTTTTCCACACTAGACCACAGGCTACTAGACCAGCTCCTTTCTTCTCTAAGGCAGCTAACACCCATGGACAAAGGCCCTTTCAAAAGACCAACACTTGGTCAAACAGACAGTATGTTCCTGTAGCAAACCCTAATTTGGGTGCTGATAGGAACAAATTCAACGCTGACAAGAAAAAATTCAGCGCTGACAGGAACAAATTCAACGCTGACAGGCACAAATGTAGCGCTGACAGCTCCAAGTTTGGTATGAGACCTTATTTTAGACCATATAAACAAAGATACTTGGTTAGTAAGGGTCAAGGGTCTAAAGCATCATCCCACTTAACATGGAAACCTAAACAAGAGCAAAACTCCAATTTTAATGGTATTTCAATGAGTCGCAATAGACTTAAATATCTTGAGAAGGTCATTACTAGACTCATTGGAACAAATTGGGTGATTAGGTCTCAAAGGGATGAACAGGGATTTGTGGTAAAGAATAAGACCACTCTAGTTGAACAACTAGACAGATCCAAGTCTGACAAGGCTTGGATCTCCAAAGAAAACTAATTTGTTTTCTTTTTGAGCAGCCTATCCAAAAGCAGGTTAATGATCAAGGATATTGGGATAGTGGATGCTCAAGGAATACACATTGTTGGTCTTTCCACTAATATTATTTTTATCCATTAACATGTTATCTACACTCATTGTTGTGGGAAAGGGTAGCCTATGGGTTGGTGTGTTTTTATGGTTTTTGTCTAACTATGCAGGAAAGTGGAGCTACATTAGGATGGATACAAAGTTGCAAAATTTTATTTATGATGGTTGGAATGTTTACATTCCTATCTTGAGATAAAATTTTTGCTTCTTCACATATAATGATTTGTATGCTTCTGTTAAGGGGAGGTAAACCTCTAGGTTTTTGGGTACTCTTAGAGCACTCTTGCACAATTCTTTGTGTCCACTGGTGAGTGGGGGTTAGAAATAATGAAGGCTCTTTCCTTATGAAATTGTTGGAATTTCTAAACCTCGAGGCACTGTAGCATGCACGTAGTTTATTTTGCATGCATGTTGCCAAGACTTTTGACCTAGAATTAGGTGTGGTCGTATGGGTGACTTGGGGTAGTTATCATTTTTGGGTTACTTGGGGAGTTGCAAAGGTTTTATATGAGTTAAATTTCTCTTTGGGGCATTTGTGAACAAAGGACTCTAGAGTTCATGTATGTCTATCATGCTTTTGCATGAGTGTATGCATGAACAGTGTTTGTCGTTCTTGCTTATTAGAGACTAGTTAATTTACTTAGGGTTATTATCTTTGTTTGTGTTTTAACTAAGGTTTTATGCATTCTCAAGTACATTTTATGCTATGCCATCTTAGCTGATGTCATTTTTAAACTTCTTTATAGACCCAAAACGTTTCATCACCCTTACATTTTTCAATTTTTTTTTGGATATCTGGAAGCCTAATGATCATTGAGATGTTTTTCCTAGTGATTGACATCTAGTAGCAGCAGAGATCACTTTCACAAGGGTGTATAGTGTTGGAGATGGCTGAGACTATTGGCACTAGCTTTAATGCAGGTCAAGTCAGTCTTATCATTAGTAAGTCCATCCCCATGTCCTATGAATCAACATTGAGGATTCATTTCCCGAATGTGGATGAGGACAGTATGAAACCTTTGAGATTAATGGAATTGACAAATATCTGTATTAGCTTGTAAAAGCATAATACAGTAATGGTACAAATTGTTAAGGATCATAGTTTTGAACTGATAGACTTGTTGTTTTGGAAGCTGATGCAAGGAGGACGTTCTTGGTTCCGTCCTTGTATATTGATCTTGGAGAGGAGTCTTAAAAAAGGGAGGAGCAATCGAATTTGAGTGACAAAAGTAATAAAGAAAGCTCCAAAGACACTACTGGTACTGAAGATGATTAAGACCAAGTGAAGGCTGACTATACAAGGGATTTGAGTGATTGACTTTTCGAGATTTATTATTACTCAAATTCAGAGATAAGTATGTTTGTAAGAATCCTCTCTGTATGTTTTATTTTATTCAGAAACTTGATTACTAGAGTAGATACCAAGTTTAGGGGAGGATTGTTGGGAATAAAATTAGCTAAGTCACTGGAACGCTGACAAGAGTAAACTGGACACTGACAAGAGTAAACGTGGCGCTGACAGGTGAGACGCTGATAAGAATTATCAAGGCGTTGACAAGAATAATCTTAAAGACAAAGACAAGGACTAAATCTTCCAATGATGAATTCTTCAAGCTGGTGGACAAAATATGAAGATAAGAATTCAGAATATATTCTTAAAGTTTAAAAAGATTTAGTCAATAAGTTATGTTTATCTTATGTCTTTTCCTAAAATAATTGATCTTATATTTTTGTACAAGGCTCCTTAAACCTATAAACGGAGGCCTTAGGGTTAGACATAAGACACATCTCACATACACCTCTTCTACATATCTAATAACACTTTCATTGTAATCTTTCATTGTTATTATTAATCAAAGTGAAAGTTTGGTATTCATATATTCTGTTTGTTCTTCGTTCTGAGTATTAGCTTCCGCATAATACTTAGATTGTTGAATACACAAAGTTTCTCTACGTGTTATACTTGATTTAATCTCGATAACACAAAGCTAAATCGATCTAAGTTTGGGATCAACAGAACTGGTATTGTCACGGCATGACACTCGGATGGTGGTATGATTGCATTATAGATAGTGACAATTCCTCCTTCCACAAGGAATTTAATCATTCCGTGAGCTATGGAGGGTACTGCCCGTATGGCCAGGATACCTGGCCTACCTATGATCCCATTGTATGGAGAGTGTGAGCATATCACCATAAAGTTCATCCACGCTATGGTGGAAATCTCTTCATTCCCAATGGTTACCAGCAGACGCAGCTGTCCTATTGGCCAGATGGTGTCTCCACTAAAGCCAATGAGCGGCGACGTGGCCGGTACTAATTGGCTTCTTATTTCTGGTCGTAACTGTACGAAACAGTATTCGTATAGTACTTCTGCTGATGAACCTCCATCCACATACATACGGCGGACATTGTGTGTTCCAATGCTTATCTCAATCGTGAGAGGTGCATCGGCTACATCACTTGCGGTGATGGGAGGGAATGAGATTTCTCTGCCACGTGAAAATTTTTGGCTAATTTTCGGCCTTGTGCGGCGCTGACTTGATTGGATCATGTATATAGTCGAAGGTTTGTCCTTTTGGGGATCCTTCTTGTCATACTTCTTGTTGTCCTTTCCATCCTTCCAATCCTTGACCAAATGCTTGAGTTTGCCTGACTTGATCAGTGACTCAATTTGCTTCTTGAGCTGGATACATTCCTCCGTGCCGTGGCCCTTGTCGTTGTGGAATTCACAAAAGCGATTTCCTTGACGACGGTCCAGCGGAGTCGTCATTGGGGGAGTTCTCGGGAAGTTGGCCCCTTCTGTCAGCAAGATCTCCCGGTAGGACATCTTTAGAGGGGTAAATTTGTCCTCCGACCGCCCTCCTTTGTTTTGGCTCTTGTAGTCTGAGCTCCTCCCGCTGCTCTGGTTGTTTTGACCGCCCGACTGTCTCCTGGACTGGTCGTTCGATCGGTAGCTGTTTCCTTTTAAAGGGTAAGCCGCGGCTACCACGGTTTCTCCCACTATGAAGTTTCTGACCCTTTCCATAAGGTCGTCATACCTCTCCGGTCGCTTGTCATTGAGACGTCTAATTAATTCCCTGTCTGTTATGGCGTGCATATAGTCGGAAATTTTCAGAAGTTCCGGCATTGTCTTTGTGCGCGTGCACTCGTCATTGAAGCGTTCGGTGAAGGCCTCCGTAGATTCCCCAGGCCGTTGCTAGACGGTTGCCAATGAGACCGGGTCCCTATTATACTTCTTTCGCTGAGTATAATTGTTCTTGAACGCAGTACGTAGTTCAGTGAAGCTATCAATGCTTCGTGGAGGAAGTCCCTCAAACCAATCACGATAATTGCCGATCAAGGTTGAATTGAACATTTGGCACCATATAGGCATGGGCCATCGTTCAATTTTCGCCTGCGTGTCAAATATATTTAGGTGATCATCCGGCACCAGTCCCATCATAAGTCTTGACACACACCGGCATGCGACGTTTTGTATCCTCGGAGTAATTCCGTATGCGGAGAGTAAAAGGATCTTCCCTGGGATCAGCCCATGGACGGGTGAGATTAGGGTCACACCATGGGCGGGAAAGATCTTCTGCTTCCACCTCTCGATACTAGGGGCCGCCATAGTACTCTTCATTGTCTGGTGGCGGTGGAGGGGTACGCCTAGGTCGGCGACGCTTGGGTGGATGGTCATCCGAATCCTCTCCTGATGGACCGGGAGAAGGGGGCGGTGCCCCATCCTTTGTGTGAGGACCGATCTTGTGAGAAGAGCTAGGAGCCTTCTTTCCGATATTCATCCTGTCCCACACGCTTGTGCGGCGATTAGTTCTGGTTAGCTCCAGATCTGGTCGTTCGGGTGAACTGTCGGACCTCTCTCCCTCCTCACGGGATTGTAGTAGTTCCTGCATAAGACGATCCCCTATGCGTTCGAACACATTCCTAGGTTGGGGAGTCTCCTCAAAGAGGTTTCGCTCTTGGGGTCGTGCCCTTCGCTTCCTATGAATTTGAGGAGAGGTGCTTGGTCCGGCACTGCCAAAGTTGAGCCTAGATTGGAGGTCCCTCCCTAGGTTCAACCTGGATGCAATTCCTGGGACGATCCTCTCGAAGTTCTGCGTGAGAACTCGAGTGAGATCTTCCTCACTAAGTTGTTCGACCTCCCCTTCTTCCTCAGTCGATGGTCTGCACGGCTCCTTGTTAGGGGGGTTGGGCGCACTCCCTAGATCAGGGTTATCCAGGGTCGAAGTAGGTGGTGGGGTGACAGCGAACGTGCTTGTCATACCCATGGACTGAAGACCACTTCGGTTATTCGGTCCGCCTGTTTGGTTACTAGGGGATCGGTTTGGAATGAGTATCCCGTCCCCTGGGACTTCCGGTTCCCAGGATTTGTGTTCCTGGGGTTTCCTTGCGGATGTCCCTTTGTCATTGAGAGATCGAGATGAGATTTGCTCTAGCTTAGTGTAATGGTCCCACGGATGGCGCCAACTTGTTGATAAAAAAGTTGGGTGGTCCTTGCTAGACCCGAATTAGGCTTAATTCGGGTTGGCTGGACTCCGACTCCTGCACCAAGTGAATTATCTGGTTGGGATCCTGCACACTAAAACAACACGCGTTAGGCTTACCGTGGGAATGTATCCCACGATTAGACTTCAGCGTGAGAGTAAGTAATCGGTTAGGGTTATAAGAATCGGATGAGATGTGTGTGTGTAGAATGTAATACCTTTGTGGAACCCTTGGGGGTTCCTTATATAGGCAGTGAAACCCTAATGGGCTGTCACTGATGCTTCATCCCCAAGGAAAGGATAAATACCAGATTTAGATTGATTGTTATCTTCTAATTATAGTGAGTGAATATCCTCTCCTTTGGGATAAATCCTACTAATAGTAGGAGTATGATTCTGTCTAAGCCTGTACCAGCCATGCCGGGCCGTGGGCCGCACACGTGTGTGCGGTTACTGTTCATCTAAGCCCATAAGCTCAAATAACATTATTCCCACCCATTCGTGATGGGCCGGATACGGGTAGTACCCGTGGGCCGGGTTCATGACCCGACTGGGGACTATACATCATCAGTCAGGGGGAGACAATGAGTGACACACTGAGTTGGTTGAGTTATAGTACCATCGTTGGAGAAGATCTTCCTACTCATAGTACCACATCTGAAGCCCCAAAGATCAGTGCCACTTCTGAAGATCCTGTTCCGGACATGATATCCGAGGTAAGTAACTCTTAACCAACTGAAAATAGTACTGACAATAGCATCCAAGATTCCATTGCTGAGAATGTGCAGGAGCAAGAAGAACCTATTACTGAGGAAATGCAAGAAGAACCTACGATTGAGGAAGTGTCAGAAAGGTATGTCCTCCCACCAAGATCAAACAGGGGAGTTCCAGCAAAGCGATACTCTCCATAAAAAACCACCAAAGGAAGGTATCCTTTGGCCAACATAGCTGAAGGGAATCTGTCTGACAATGCAAAGGCCTTTACTGCAAGTCTCTATTCAGAAAAACTTCCCTCCAGTGTGGAACATGCGGTAAATTCGGAAAGATGGAAGAACGCTATGGATGATGACATGAAAGCGTTAATGAAAAATGAAACATGGGATCAATGTGCTCTACCACAAGGAAAAAAACTAGTAGGATGTCAGTGGATCTTCACAATAAAATATAACCCAGATGGAACAAATGAGCGATTTAAAGCTCGACTGGTTGCAAAAGGATACACTCAGACCTATGGAATTGATTACTCAGAAACCTTCTCCCAAGTGGAAAAAATGGATACAATCAGGGTCCTACTGTCAGTAGCATCTAATCAAGGGTGGCCTCTCCATCAGTTTGATGTAAAAAATGCTTTCTTACACGGAGAACTAAAGGAAGAAGTGTACATGGAAGCTCCACCTGGTTTCTCAGGTCTGTTTAAACTAGGAGAAGTATGTCGATTGAAGAAGTCTCTGTATGGACTTAAGCAGTCTCCTAGAGCTGGGTTTGGCAGATTTACCCTAGCAATGAAGATCATACTCTATTTCTTAAAACCAGAGAAAATTGTGTAACGTGCTTAATCATATATGTTGATGATATGGTTATCACTGGAAATGATAAAGAAGAAATAAAAAGGCTAAAAGAAGGGTTGTTCAAAGAGTTTGAGATGAAAGATCTTGGAAATATTAAATATTTTCTTGGAATTGAAGTTTTGAGATCAAAAAGGGGAATATTCATCTGTCAGAAAAAATATATACTAGATCTCTTGGCAGAAATAGGAATGATCGAGTGTAAACCAGCTGACACACAAATGGTGACCGATAAGAAGTTGTTTATGGAAGAAAAAGCTAAACTAACTGGTAGAGAAAGATATCAACGCTTGGTGGGGAAACTAATATATTTAGCACACACTCGACTAGACATTGCATACGCTGTGGGAGTAGTAAGTCAATTCATGCACCGACCACAAGTTGCTCACATGAATGCAATCATGCGGATTATCAGGTATCTCAAAGGAACAGTTGGACATGGAGTCTTATTTAAACCATATGGACACCTGGATACTCAGATATATACAGATGCTGACTGGGCTGGAGACAAAGGGAACAGACGATCAACATCAGGTTACTTCTCTTTGGTAGGAGGTAATCTTGTTACATGGAGAAGCAAGAAACAAAAGGTAGTGTCACTATCAAGCGCTGAAGCAGAATTTCGAGGTATTGCTAAAGGTGTAGCAGAAGCATTATGGATAAGGAAACTTGTATCTGAAATAGGATTCCTACCACAAGAAAGCACTCGGATCATGTGTGATAATAAAGCTGCTATCCAAATTTCAGAAAATCCCGTGCAACATGACATAACCAAGCATGTAGAAGTCGATCGACATTTCATCAAAGAAAAGCTGGAGGCAGGAATCATCAAGCTACCATTTGTTAAGTCTTTAGACCAACTTGCAGACATCTTGACAAAAGCAGTTGGAACAGACATGTTTCACAAATGTCTAGGCAAGCTGAACTTTGGTAACCCTACTATTCAACTTGAGGGGGAGTGTTAACAAGAAGAGGATAAGATCATTGTCATCTTTTCCCTAAATAAATGATTCTCCTTTTAAATAAGAAGATTATGGCTTACTCACCAAACAAAGGGACGATTCACAGCATTTAAAAGAGACAACTACATTCCTATATTTAGCTTGCTTATTCTTGTATAAATAGATGGTCTGTATAATGTAGTCATCAATGAAAAAGAATTAATAAAAAACAATTCACACTTCTCTCGATTCTCATTCATATTTGTTAATAATAGTTGTCCCTTATGTATATAGAAAAGAAATATAATTAGATAAACGACAACATCAGTGAATGATTGGGTGTGCGGGCATCATGATTACCTTTTCTTTCGCAAGAATATCTGACGAACCTAATAATCTTTTCATGGAATATAAGATACAAAAAACTACTTGGGGATTTAAGGTGTAGTGGTAACCTGGAAAAAAGCATCATCATTGGTGCTGATTTATCCTGGTGAGCCTCTTGAATTCTCTCATTTAAGACAACTACAAGTAACAATGTATAAAATGAAACATGAGTTATCCATAAATGTACTTGTTCATATTACAGAAAAAGATAGTCCCTAGTTGATGTTTTTTATTATGATAGATAAGATTCCCTCAGCTTGTTATTATAAAGATGATTAGATATTTGAGTAATATTTACAATCTATAGGGAGCTAGTCCTAGGAGTGTTACCATTGTTGGCTTGGGATGAGGCTTGATAGATATTTTGGATGGAAATGGTCAAGTGAAAGGCCATATAAAGTTAATAAAAAGTGGCATGTCTATAGATAAAAAGATACTTATGTTAAACACTTTATGTGCTAGTGTCCAGGAGGACTGAAATACAAATTTTGTAGAATAGCTCAGTATAGGATTATAATAGGAGCTACCATTGTTGTTTCTATCATACCAAACGATCCCACTTTATAAAGGAGCTGCGTATAATAAAAGATATTACTGATATAGCTAACTGTCTACCGTTTATAAAGGAGTTGCGCATAAAATGCATTAATTGGAAAGAGATCTATTAAAAGCCAGTCAAACTTTGTGCTTACTTACATTCAATATGATATCTCCCACTTTATACTATAAGGATTAACCTAATTACAGAAAAAGCATAACTACAAAACCGTATAATAAACGCAAAATGTGATGCCAAGTGAACAACACAAGGAACTTTCATTAGGATGTGTTTATCTACCTGTTTAGAATAGGACCACCAAAAACTTTGAATGATTGACAAGCTCATTAAGTAAAAAATAATGGGTCAAAATTGCCACTTCTACTGGTGTGTAAGAGATACATAGTCGAACAAAATACCATACAACTTAATCCCATGAAGGAGTCTTCACTGGCAGTAGTCATTGTGGTCAACAAAGATATAAAGGCTGCAAATACAACACCAACAGTAGCAAACTTGAGTGATACTACACCACCTGCTTCACGTGCCACTGGTGGTCAAGAAGATACCTTGGAGCCAAATGGTTTTGTTTTGTGTGAAAAGATGCAAGTCAAGTAAAACATTCAAAAAAATTGGTAGTAATTTCTTTAAGATGGTCCGTCGACAAGAAAAAGGATACTTCTAGCATTTTCTTGAAGGAATATAATAGTTGGGCCTACAAATATAAAAATAAAACAAAATGTTCTTATTAACAATAGAAAGAGCTTAATTTGAAACTACTTCACAGGTTTTTTGTTATCTGACATGTGTTGTTTAATCTACTTCTTTTAGTAGGACATGCAAAGATTGATGCATCCCACTTAATTTTATTGGTGAACATTTTAGGTCCTAGTTAGAGCAAATATCTAACTCTTTATGTTTTAGCTAGGGCTAATTGCAGATGAAAGTCGAAAGCAAGTACAAACACATCAATGCCCATTCCAGAAATCAGATTAGGTTGGATATTAGTTCGTTTGGGATAGGTCCTGCTTGAAGAGCTTCCCGAAGGAGGCCTCCATTCTTTTAATATACTGATAGTTTTAGTTTGTAATCAACTTTAAACTTTAAGAATACTATTAACAAAATATACAATGAAGTCCTGATACTTTAATTTTAGTTCATGATATATATCTGGACGTAAATAAATGATAGACCATATAATTGTTTAGCATAATAATAGTGAAATATATCCGGATAGGCATTTGGTAATGGGCCAAACCATGTTATTTGATGCAGACCGGGTTGAACATGACCACTTTCCAGATATCTTCTTTGTACATACCTTTGTTCCAATATAGAGCACAAAAGACTTCAAGAGATGCACATTTTATTCTGTTAGAGACATTATTGCTACAAATGGTTTAAGCTTCGTGTATACATCACAAAATCTTGCTACCGATACTTACACTTAGTGTCACGATCGACCTGCATGTGTTATTTTTTTTAGGCCTGACAATTTAATAGTTGATGCATTTCAGTTAACAAAATTAGTTGGTCAAATAAAATGAATACTTACATGTAACTTGTTATTTGAAAGGAATTTATTCTCATTTATTGCTAAATATGCCCTTAGGTTTGCTAGGAGTAGATGTAGATGGAAAAAATGATGAAGAAGAACAGTGAGATGACCTGCCATGAGTATGCTACATGTATGCATGGTATATACCTCGCTGTGTTGCAACCACGACTCGTAAGATTCTGAAAGAAGCGAGCTTACCATCATCAACTGAGTCGTTTACTCTGTTCCAGAGGAGGAGGATGCAAGGGATTTAGAGTCTTAAGGATGTGGATGCGGAAGTGGAAAAAGCAAGATATGTTCCCACAGACTTCGCTAGATTATGTCAATGAGAAGAATCATGATCCACAAAATAGCGACCCATTTTAATCATAAACGGAAGAAACTTCGCATTACTTTCTTTTCATCCACCTCTATAGTCAGTGTTGAATGATGCACCTGTTGCAAAACGTGCCAACATCTGCAAAATAAGTATTGATTCAGAAAAGAGAAAATAATTGTGGTTTTGTGCATTCAAAATAATTGTGGCAGCAAGATAATACTTTAAAAATAAAACCACAACAAATAGTGTTGCCCCACCAAAACTAACTTCTCTTGTTTATTGTAGGGATCCTATAAGAGACAAAATATGTGAACTTCTTGCAGAAGCATTATGCAAGATTCGTTGGGAGCTTGAGGAAGAATTGAGGGATGAAGCGAATGCTCCTGACCCATATCGAGTTCCTTTTTTGGTCGAGTCTGCAAGTTTGAAACTGGGGTAGAGCCAATGGTGCCCAAAAGCTCAAAAATAGATCAATAATATTGAATATCAAGTACTCTAAAAAACCCGGATTTCAAAAGGAAAGTGTTTCTTGGACATGTGAACTCTGAAAGAATTATGGAGTTGACCCCTGAAGAGATGGAAACCAATCGAAGACTAATGGAAATCGGGAAAATAGGTTTTCCGCCAAAGGCTACCACTGATGAAATCAATGTGGTCGTTGTGGGAAAAAGAATTGTATTATTTCCAGCAGCAGACTTGGAGTGTTGATGAATCCATGACGATTTTGTAACATGTGTCAAAATACTCTGAATTTAAACCTCTACTTTTCTGTGAAAAGTTTTAATTTGATAAGTAATAACATAAACATGTTAACAATAGGTGTAAAAATTTATATATACGCCATAGAAGTAGTTGCAAACACAATACCAACTGATTGTACTTACTTTGGGGAAGAAGAAATAGAATAGTATCTTGGCTGCATGCTTAACAGCCATGTAACAACACATAAGTTTAGTTATTTTAAGGAGTGTACAAATAGGACTGAGCATTGGCTCAAAACTAAACCGAACCGAAAACCGACTTTGAGAAAAACGTAAACCGAAAACCAAACCAAAGTAAAGCGAACAAAACCGAAACCGAGCTGAAACCGAACCGAACCGAATATATAGTTTAGGTGTAACGATTATTTTTTGTTGCCGGTGATTCTGGTCGTATTGGATCATTTGTGCATAATCATTGGATTAATCAACTAATAATAAAAGAAAAAACTAAAAAGGATTCAAAGAATTACCATATATGCAAGGTTGAGGAGCTTCTTTAATGATATTATTCGAAAGCGAACCTCTGTCCTATCTAAGTTATTTGCTAGATCATGATCATCACCTAACAAAATCAAGATAACCGTGATTAGTAACTCTAGTGTAGCATGTCACAGACACAACAAATGCTCGAGTCAAAGTTCCAGGTAATTGAAAAGTTAACGGTTCATTGTTCATTTAGTGCACAATAAGCAAACCAAATCAGAGCACTCTTCGACCCAGGCATTGAACTGAGCTTCTGCATAACCAATGTAATAACAAATATTACATCGGGTTCAGACATGGTCACAAAACCCCAATCAGCAGCTTGTGGTCCTAAATATGACTGCTTTCTACGTATACATAACACAATCCAACATAGTAAACCCTGAAAACACAAACCGAATGATTATTTGACAAGTGTAATTTGATATTCGAAAAACTGATATTTAATTAAATAGATAAAAGGACAGTATAGGTATTTTGCACTCTTTCAATTGACTAACCTCTGGCCTATCATAAACATCACATTCATAACACCCCCAACTACAACCATCACTTCCTCACAAAAGAGAGGTACCATAGAAACCAATCGCCACTACCTGCCCCAACCCAATCAAACCACGCCACTATTTAATCTGACACGCCGTAAATTCCTCACAAAACTTATTACCATCGCTACCTAATCACCGCTGCTACCTAACCGCCTTCGTCTTCAGACCTATCCACCGCCACCAGCATGTCTGTAGGTCTACGCTTTCTTAAGATTTAGCAATCTATGGTTTAATCTATCGAGATGGATGGAAATGGAAGATGAACTACAGAGAGAAAGGAGAGAAGGGGAGGAGTAGAGAGAGAAAGTGAATATTGGATTGAATGAATAATGAAAATCTTACCCTTCCTAACATGCTAGGAAGGGTTATATAGCTCACCCTACATGTGGGCTTAACGGGTTATACGTTTACTAACTAGATCACGAGCCCATTACATTAATATATCGTTGGAGCGACCGATCCTTCATAAATACGTAAAAACATATTTCCAATAATCTCCCCCTAAGGGAGGTCGCTCCAAGAGACAAAGTTCTAAATAGTCTATATCTCGTGATCTATGCTAACTAAGATGTGACCGAGACTTTATTAGGAAAAATGTATTTCCAACAATCTCCCCCTAAGTGAGGTCACATCTTTTTACAAAATCTTAAACCTAGAATCTATGCTTGAGTCTTAGATCTTGTTCTTGTGAATATGCTTGATGTGATCTTTGACTTTAGTCTTGAGCATGTTTCCTTGCCTTGACCTTGTGCATTCATCACTTGTGATATTCGCCTCCTCGTTACTTCATGTTCCACATACTTATACTTTTATAAATTCTTGAAAGCTTCAGAGTTTGATACAGCGGAAGACTTGACTTATAGACTTTCTTGAATTTGATGATGTATTAAGTGCATATAGTATAAGCATGTGGTGACGACTTCTTCTGAATTTTACACCGCAATGCCACCTTCTTGTTACGCTTCATAAGACAGTTAGCAACAAAACATATACACGGATGAAATGGCCTTGAACATTTCATTCTAATTCGGTAGCATTTTACCTCCGTTCGGTGAAGAACGTTGGACGATATTAAATATCATACTTGTGGCAGGTAGTTTCAATTAAGAACCTCCTTGACAAGATTTCGCGGGTAAACCCGTTCTCTTTATTCGACCGTCCAAGGCTGACTGCGAACATAAAGAGTGAATCATTTGGATAATAATATCCGCATGATTTGAAGCCGTCAATTCATGTTCCTGGAACAAGTGAAATTCAATTAAGAACTGCACCATCGTTGCTTTCCAGTTGTCACGAGCTTGATTCGTATAGAATCTTGCAAGTCACCTACCAAGTGTTGTTTGAGGTTAACACTAGAAGGATTTCCACTCATCACTGTGAACACTAAGGTATCACTCTGAGTGTTCTGGCGAGATCACTAAGATATTGCGTAGAGGCTTGGAACGTGTTTAAATTCATTTAAGAATTAAACCACTGTTGCTTTCCAGTTATCACAAGTTTGATTCATAAAGAATCGCATAAGTCACCTACCATGAGCTTTTTGATATTCGCTCAAGAAGGATTTCCATCTTCATTGTAAATAGTTTCGTATTACTCTGATGTTCAGGCAAGATCATGAAGATTTTGCATAGGACTCTTAAGATCTTTCTTACTTTTCATAGTGTGTGAAGAAGCAAAGAATTATGAAAGTGTGTCCTAATGAGATATTTGATGATCTCAAATGGCTCTAGACTCAATCGTGCATTTTGGATTTTTAGTGATCGGAGGCTGGAGAGGAGTGCCAGCATTTCAATACCAATTTATTCGGAGTGAATAAATCAATAGATAATGTGTTGTCTCCGTGTGATTAAAACAAATATCTTTTAAGAGATATATGAGTTAGCTGGGATGGGTTGTGTCTTGCAGCACTGGGTCCATGATGTCTGTCTTTAATATCAAGAATCATTAAACAATGATCTTAATAGCATATGTATTGACCCGGTTTCTGCCTAAGTTGAAAGGAGGACTTCTGTGACAATCCGTCAATTTATGGTTGATATTTTATTCTCAATATTTATTTGAAAACATTATTTTAATGTTATATTATGAACTCACTTATTTTGGGAAGAAATTTGGATTTACGTCTTGAAGTAGCATCGACTACGTTTAAACCAGAGGATTCTACGTTGCGTGCTCACGTTTACATACACCGTTTTGGTGACAGTCCGACATTTCAGAAAATAAATTTGTCCGTAAATATTAGTTTGGGATTTTAATATTGAGTTGGTTCATAGACTCACAAACTTGCGAGAAGAGATTAGGACTTACGATTTTAATTTAACGTCCTTTACGACTAAATCGGAAACCTTAGGATTACGTATTTATGTTTTCAAACTCCGTTTTTGATGAGACAATTTTTATTAGATTCGTTTTGTGCCGTTGATTCATAATTTATAAAAACGTTTTTCGTAAAATGACCCAAGGGCACGCAAATCGAGGAAACTAGAATCGAGGAGTACCCGTAATTAAATGGGGATGAGACAAGTGGGACACTTGCCCCACCCCACTATAACCGTCCAACACTTCACACCACACCACTTAGGTGTTAAAGTTTAGCTAATAAGCTAAACACTTGTCCTTTTTGCTTACAATGTAAGCTTACAACATCTCAAAAACCACTAGCTTCTCATTTCCACCATTTCCCTCACATGCAAAACCACTCCTTTCTCTCCTTTGGCTCTTCTTTGTGTCGTCCCATTTATCATCACCATCACCATTCATCCAAAAATTTCTACCACAAATCATATGTATAACTTGCATATGATGGAAACCCATTGAAGATATATTGATTGGAGGTGATTATAACATCCAAGGAGGAGTTTCTATGGTGTCTTGGGGCTGATTTTCCACAAGGTGTTCATGAAGAATGGTGTTCTTGAAGATGGTCTTGGTTATCCACAAGTTTCTCCATCAAAATCCATGTTTTGATCACAACCTACATCAACTTGGTGGTATAAAGATTTTCCTACTCATCCTCTTGTTATTTTTGATTATGTAATCTTGTATTTCTTTTACTTATGTATATGTATATGATGATGAATGATGATTAAAAATATTGTGTGGGGATTTGGTGTTGATAAACATGCTTAAAAAGATGAAAAACTATAAGAAACAAGGCTAAAATCTTGTTTAGATTGTTGGCTGTATAAAACAGTAAAGACTCATATGATAAACTGATGAAATGGCTTAAATAGATTAATATACAGTAAGATATATGTCTTGTACACATGTGAGAGTTGGCCATGCAATGGAATCATTGTAATGAGTGAGATATGTTCAAAACAAGTTTAAAGTATAAATCTGAGTTTACTGTTTTGGATGATTTTTAGAAAATACTTAGAGGATGATTCAACAGTATCTATAGTAGAGTTAAATGGAGCACATATCATTTAGTTTATGTGATAAAAATTGGAGCTTCTATCTCCATATAGAACTCTAGATATGGCAGTTTTGGTGAAGATGAAAATAAAAATCAGATTTTTTTAATTAAAGTATAATAGTATTATATAAGCACTCAAATAAAAATAGTATAAAATGTGAATTAAAACCCACTAACTTATATAATAAATTTATATAAATATGTACAATGATAAATAAGTGGATATTTTATAAAAATGGTAATTTGATAAGTTTTTATAAGTTATAAAACTATAAACATGAATTTTACGACTTTTTCGGCTATTACCGTAAAATTAACGTTTTTGTTAAATAAGACTTAGACGGTTGGACCCGTCTAATGTAAACTTTATAAAACTCATATACTGATATATAAACATATATAACAAGTAAAAACCGATAAAACCCGAACTATATAACCTACGGACATTAACGGGCTACGTTAACGTTATTGGACTAATAAAACAAAAAAATGGACTAAAACACTTATAAACTTATTTATTTGGCTTAACCCATTTAAGCCCAACTTGTAAAGTGTAGATACTGATAATATAATTATAACATGGATTAATACAAGTTAAAGAACTTATAATAAGTTTATTGGACTTAAAACACGTAAATAGGTAAAACTAGTAAACTAGTAAGAAGATACCAATACGTAAACACTAAAATAAGTAAAAGGGAATATGTAAACCCACTTGATCATCATATATATATAATCATCATATGTATACATAATTGTTATTTTTATAAAGTCATTGGACAAGAGTCTAAGACAAGTATTATTTGTCTAGGTTTCCGTGATTGAAGCACGTACCGTACGTCCGAATTGCCGATAACCCGCCTTCCCACATCCACGTGAGTTCATAGCCTCGCACTCTTTTAAATGTTTTTATGAAATATTTTATAAACCCGCGAGGGAGATAACATGTTAGTTTTTATAAAATAGGACACCATTTGTCCCGATTGTTTGTTTATTTATTTGGACCCGAATGATTGTATGACCCGATTGTATGACCCGATAAATGATTAAAGGACCCGATAGATGAAATTAAATGGATTATTAAAGTTAGGTTATGTCACTAAAAGTCCCATTAGCATGAATTGTGAACTACCGGAATTTGGTAGACGCTAGTGCATATAATAGTACTATTTGGCAACGATCACCCCAGTTCGCGCCTTGACGGTTGATCCCCGTCGTGCCACATTGATTGGTAAGCGAATTTATGTATGAGAAGATTTCCATAGCGTGACCTTTGTGACGACACGCTAATTTAGATGGGCAAATTGAGTATCGGGTTAGCTACCCGTTGTTTGTTTTAGTAAGGTAACAATGTCATGCGGCTTATAATAATCCAACTAACGAAATACTACTAGACGCACCGAATTACGATGTATTGCCTGACTAGCAATACGGGATCATACTATTGATATTATGTTCGTGTTTTGGTTTTATATAACCATATTCATATAACGGTTTTTATTTAATCTATACAACGTTGCAAAATGTATTATATGGTGTTTTTAACGACAATGATTCGTATAATGGTTTTTAAGGCAAATGCCTATATTATGATTTGATAAAGATTTGTATAAAATGATTTTGGCTATTTTATGGCCTATTACAATGATTTGTACAAAATGATTTTCGGTAATAATTTTATCCCGATGATATATTGATGGATTTTATTAAACTCTATGAATTCACTCGGCGTTATCGCTGACCTTTTCTTTCAACATGTTTTATCTCAGGTACTTGAAGGTAATTCTCGAGAAGACGACAAGAATTCATGGCCCGCACTTAAATTATAATTTCCATTCAAATGTTTGTAAAACCTGTATTAAATACAATGACTTGGGACCTATGTAAAATTGATATTTATGAATGGGAATGTTTTATTATTAAACGACGCGATTTTTAAGCGTTGTCTATGATGTGAGTAATGTGCTATCCCGTAACACCAACTAGTCTTCCGCTGTATTAAATTGTGTAAATTTGGGGGTGTTACAGTTTGGTACCAGAGCTCTCGTTATAGAGATCGAAAGATTTTTAAAAATTAAGGTTTTGAATAAAACATTTCAAAATCTTTTAACTACAAACATTTTTCTAAAAATGTCTAAAAATCTTTTGACTATAACGGTGCCGAAGAATTTCCGAGTTACCGACAAGACCAGACTGAGAAGTGTTATTTTAATATATATAACTTGGATTATATATATATATATATATATATATATATATATATATATATATATATATATATATATATATATCTATATATATATATATATATATATATATATATATATATATATATATATATATATATATATATATATATATATATATATATATATATATATATATATATATATATATATATATATATATATATATATATATATATATATATATATATATATATATATATATATATATATATATATATATATATATATATATATATATATGATGTAATTTTATTACATGATTGTTTGATGATTATTTTGATATTTATACGAGGTATTTATACGACGTAGATTGTCACAAGGAACCCTAAATCCCCTAGTAAATTAATCGAAGCTATTCTCGTAGGAATTCTAGCCATCCTAGATCTGAACCAAGTTGTGGATATTTATGATCCCAACAAATGGTTTATATTCGTAGAAATGTAGATATTAGTTGATTGTGATATTGAAAAAGAGTTGGCGAGATTAAATCTGATATCGATGTCATGACGATCTTTCCTTATAGAGTGGAGTTTGACAAAACGTTATCATCTGGAAAGATGTCATCTAATTCGTTGTCATCCAATTCTTAAATTTGAAATCGAAAGGGTGAATGTTGCACTTGAGGCTGTCATTGGAACCATTACCCAAAAGCCTCATGCCAATAGTACCTTTCTGAGAAATCTGATTGAATGTGTGAGTCATCTCATGCTAGTGACTCATTTGATAATTGTTGTTGTAAGAGCTATAGGATTGGAATTAAGTGTTGATCATATCGAGCTTTTATTGCCCTGTTAAGGTTTATAAATAAGGTTGAAAGTATTGGAAAATAAGGTAGGATATCGAATTGAGTATAAATTGGTTAAAACTTGAATAAAGTAAAATTTAACCCGTATGGAATATGAGATTTTTAAGAGGAAGTCATTAAGTCCTATGATTGTAAGGCTTTAAATGATTGTTAGATCGTGTTTAGTGTTGTTCCTAGGCCATTGTCCTCTAACGAGGATGCCCAGTGTCCAATAAATAAATTGAAGAAATCTTCTTCTAAATTGGGACCGATGGATCTTCCAGGACAGGTGGGACACCTAATGACTCTTGTAGATTAGTATTCATTGTGGTATCTTTTAAAAATCCCTAACTTAACTGAGACATCAGTTGGTAGGATGAGTTCTGAGAATTGTATGACATAGTGACACGTAACGTGTTACGGTACAATTTTGACTTGTTTGTGATTAATGAAGAGACTACCTTTGATTGCTAAATTCTACATGTATCGATGTTATCTATCTTTTATTGCTTCATCCTAATGTTCGCATTAGTGATGCAACCATTGAACAAGTACTCATCTTGATTTGAGTTACGTTGTGGATTATTCTTTTGAGTGCCATCGAGATCATGAACCTCATGATTATTTGGCTAAAGCTCATTTTCTATCATATTGTAGTTAGTTCTTGGTGAACAACTCTTCATCACTCTTTTGTTGATCACACATTGTTTTTAATAAAGTTAAAACGGTATCCTTTGAGAAAATTTAATTTTCATCACAAAAAGGATTATTCAAAGTGAGATTTATAAGTGATTGTTATCGAAATGAAGTTGTTTATAAAACACCTTGGGAAAACTTAATTGTTTTCATAACAAGGAAAATCTTTGTAAATTTATTTAAATTCTTATTTAAGAATTAAGCATGAAAATCTTTTTATTATAAACATGATGATAAAATTTTGACGAACTGAGTATTGCATCGTTAATCTTGAAATTGTATATAGTTGCGCGCCTACATACAATTTGGAATGAACCATGCAAGACTGACTAGTAGTCACCATAAAACTAATGAATAAACACTACATTTTCTTTGAAGATTGTGAAAGATTAAATTTTAAGAGATCTGCAAGAAGTGAAAAATAGGGACATAATGTTAGGGACACCTACATATGTGCCTGTAGCATCTATTCTTCTGAGTTGAATTTATTCATCTGTGGAAATTGTCTTATTTGACAATTGACAATTCTTTCTTGTCCAATTCTCCTGTAGTGAGATTCTTAGGAAAAGTATCCGATTACCGAGTGTTGATACCCGACTGGATGTATTGACATTCTTATCATTTCTTATGATTTGATTTCATTTGAATGACCTGGGTAATGATCCGAGGAGCTTTCAAATGCGTACTCAAATTATGAAAACATGGGATATATTCATATTCGTTAAATGTTTTCGTCTGTATAAGAATTGAAATTCTCTCGCATAGATTATGTGTTAACCTTACTCTTTTAATAGTAGTTATGTCTCCATATATCCTTGAATTTGTGAAGGATTATGAGTTATTATTAGTCTTTTGAGAAGTTCACATCTTATCAACGGCAATACAACTAGAAAGTTGATAGTGCCCGTAGAATGGATTGATTGATTACGACATGACGACATTGTCTTAATTGATGGGAACTCGAGTAGAATTCCCCTAAATGATAAGATGTTGATTATCAAAAATGATCTAAATAATTCTTTACAGATGACCATATCCTGTATTTAGACTTGAAATTATAACGTGAATGGTTGTGAATTAGTCATAGATATTGTAATCTAGAAGAACCTAATATGAATTTATTAAAAGATGTTTCCGTTATCTAAAACTTTAGGAGATATTTGCTGGTGAATTACCTAGACTTTTGCCATTAAGGCAAGTTGAAATTGGTATTGATTATATTCCCGGTGTTGCACCTGTGGCTTGTGCACTGTACGTCAGCACCATCTGAATTAAAGGAATTACCGTACAACTAAGAGAGTTGTCGGAGAAAGATTTTATTCTACCAAGCTCGTCATCATGAAGAGCTATGATGTTATCATTCCTTATATTTATAGATTATTGTGAACTGAGTAAATTGACAATCGAAAACGATATCCATGACTCGAAATGGAATATTTGTTCGATCATTTACAAGGTTCTAGCGTATGTTTTAAAGATTTGATCCATGGTATGGTTATCATCAACTTCGCGTCCGCGAAAAAGATTATCTATTCCAATCATTACATCCAGAACTTGTAATGAACATTATGAGTTTCACGTGATGTCGTTTGGATTGACTAATACACACGTAGCATTCATAAATTTGGTGAATCATGTGTGTAGGCTGTAATTTGATAAATTCATGCTTGTGATCATTAAGGACCATATGTTTGTTTATAAGAATAAGAATGAGATAATAATTATTTATAGATTGCCCTGAATTGGTAGAACAATTAAAACCTGTACCTTAAATATTTAACATGTGATTAAAGACTAAATTCTTTACATTATTTGACCGTGTGATTAAAAGATAATGGAATCTATATTGACTCTTTAAAAATTAAGAGCCCTTTTAAGACTTTTTGCTTTACCAAAAAGAAAGTGCAAGTGTGTTTTGACAAATGTTTTAACAAAGAACTTTTTTTTGAGGGATTATTCCCTTATAACCAAAACATTTAACTAAACTTCTATTTAGGGGTAAATGTTTTTGCATACCTTAAGACAACCTAAGAAGGATTGAGGAAACCCATTTAAACCATGACTTGAAATTGAAACGACACTTTTTGCTTTTCAACTAAGAAATTTTTGACCAAAGTATAACCAAAGATTTTTCAAACATCTACGGATCTTATTAATTATTTTTGATAAATCAACAAAAATTGTGTTAATTAAATTCAAATTTATTTTGAACATTTTTATATAATTGGACAAACTGAGAAAATTTTAAAACTTTTTGCGTTTACGTTTCATAAAAATTAAATATTTATTATTTAATTACGTGTAATAATTACCGACGCTTTAAAAACGTCGAATTGAGCAAAAACTGATAAAAATGATAGTTGAGACGAAACTAAAACATAGAAAATATGAAGAAAGAAACTTTGAATGAATACGGACATGATATTTATATCATCAGGAGAGGTGAATTTAGATACCGACGCATTATGTAAAAAGAATAAAGAACCAATTAGGATGTGTTCCTTAATAATGAAGGTGCAAAATAATTTGCCGAACAATATAAAAATAAACAATGATTGTAAAAAGATAATATAGATAATAAAAAGGGGTTCGCGGCTAGTGTGAACCATTAGAATTAAGAAGCTGATGGCGTTAAATGTATGAAAATCCACTTGTGGTTGCCTAAATATGGAGATTGTGAGATATAGTTATGTTGGAATTTGTAAGTATAAGTATTCTATTTATGTCATTTATGACTAAAAGTATCTTTGTCTGAAGAAGTTGTACTGATGGCAATTATGAAGGCAGACATCGCCTCATACATTAGTAAACGTCTAGCTATTGCAAAGGTCATCATCTGAATTTGATTCGATTTGGGTCATCGTCGACAGACTGACCAAATCTGCTAATATCATTCCCGTTAATGATAAACGCAAAAGAGTTATGTAAACATAGTGTGCCTATATCGAACATCTTTATCAAGATCCTCGCTTCGCATCGAATTTCTAGAGATTTGCTCAGAAATCATTGAGAACGAACCTTGATGAGAGTACTATGTACCACCCCAATCGAAGGGACGAGGTAAAGTAACGATACAAAGTAATATAAGTGTTGTTTTATGTTTGAATGAATGACCTTTAGTAATAAACCGTATAATCGTTTTCCTTTGGAAGGATTATCATTGATAACTATCGTATTAGGATCGAGATCGAATCTTGTTAAGATTTAGAAATTAGAGCATCTGTAAGCAGGAGTTGAGATGAAGACACCCGACATACACCCACTGTGAGTTGGACATGTCTTTTAGGTTTAAGGTTTCCTATAATGGCGAACCTAACCTTACAAAATACCCGACCCGTGAGATCTGAAATGATTGTTGAAATTAGGATCTGATTATTGACTGCCGGTAGTGGGCAAGAGGTTATGTGAATATGAAATGTAGATCTTGAAGTACCATATGGGTAGCAAAGTTATGCCAAAATTTTTAACCTTGGAGAAAATGAATTAATGATCTGACAAATCATGGGATATAAGTCCCCGTTGTATGGGACCATTGAGGTGATGTAAAAGATTTGGTTTGAAAGGCGTATAATCTGGATCTACCCAAGGACTTCAAGAGATGCGTGAATTATGTTTCGTATATCGAACTTGATGGAATATCTATCAAGTGAAAATCTGAATTCTTCTTAATAAAGCTTAGATCGGCGAAAAGTTGCATTCATCAGAAACCCGTAAACATCATGGATAGAGAAAGTAAGTCAACATTTTGCCTGATCTTATTCCCGTAGTTATGTTTGATGAAACTCGCGTATTGTAATGAATTACACTTGTGAGAAAAGACCGAATATGGAGGAAATACCCACATGGCTTTAACTCTATAAGAAGCGAGTAGTAAGATGATCTTTGAGGACAAAGATCCTGTTTAGGGGTAAATGCTGTGACAATCCGTCAATTTATGGTTGATATTTTATTCTCAATATTTATTTGAAAACATTATTTTAATGTTATATTATGAACTCACTTATTTTTGGGAAGAAATTTGGATTTACGTCTTGAAGTAGCATCGACTACGTTTAAACCGGAGGATTCTACGTTGCGTGCTCACGTTTACATACACCGTTTTGGTGACAGTCCGACATTTCAGAAAATAAATTTGCCATAAATATTATTTTGGGATTTTAATATTGAGTTGGTTCATAAACTCACAAATTTACGAGAAGAGATTAGGACTTACGATTTTAATTTAACGTCCTTTACGACTAAACCGGAAACCTTAGGATTACGTATTTACGTTTTCGAACTCCGTTTTTGATGAGATATGATAGGTGTGTAAACACCCATCTTTTCTACCACTTAATTACAATAATAACCGGACCGAAACGTGTATTTTATGTCTTTTATGTCGGAATTATGCGTGGTTTGTGTTTTTGTTGTAATTTAGGATGAAAAGGTGAAAAGTGGAGAAAACACGGACATTCACGGGCATTTACGGGCTTTTATTGAAGAAAAGGATGAAAGACGAAGTCAAGAAGTCAAGAGTGCAAAAAGAACGGAAGTCCACGACCAATTCTGAAGATTTATCGAAGAAAAAGTCAAAAGACGGAAGTTTATCAAAAGCCGAAGAATTCAAGTCTATTTTATTGAAGAATTTAAAGACGAGTTCAAAAGAAATCCCGAAGTCAAAAGTCCCTTAAGTCCAAGATTAAAGAAGATTAGAAGAAAAGGACTAAGTACGCAATTAATGAAGATTAAAAGAAGGAGGGACTTAATTATGCAATTAAGAGAAAAGGAAAGAGGGGAGGAAGCTTCCTTAATCCTCCCCTATAAATAGATTAGATTAGTCATTTTTCACTCTTGTTGGCTAATGGTGACAATTAGACCTTCCACCATTTAAATACTTGTCATTTACATTACTTGTTAATTTTAATTCATGTTATGCACCTTAATTACCATTTAATTCCAAGTAAGTTTTCATTTTAATTCTTGTCAAATCTTTATTTTATCTTGTCAATCTCTTATCTACCTTTCTTATTCTTTGATTCATGTGTTTATGTTATGTTCATGTTCATGCTTTTATTTTGATCCAAGTGGTTTTTGATTATTGTGGTTAAAGTTGTTTGATTTCATGTTTTTAATTGTTTGTTGATGCTTATTTGTTGATTTGTTACTATTTATATTTATCCGTGTGTTTAATTTTGGTTATTTTGGGATTATATCTGCTGCTACTGTTCTCCTTGTTCTTCTGGGGTGTTTGCTTGTTTATGATCTTTCCAGGAATAGTTCCGGACCAAGAAGGAGGGAAGAGCTCATTCGGAACTCCCAAATTTCCGAATCAAGGTTTCATCCGGAACTCCAAAAGTTCCGAACCAAGCTTGTTCATCCGGAACTTTCAAAGTTCCGGACGAAGTGAAAACTTCCGAACCAAAGGAATTTATTCGGAACTCCAAAGTTCCGAACCAAGGGTTTCATTCGGAACTTCTCAAAAGTTCCGAATCAACTCAAAGTTCCGAATCAAGGACCAAGTTCCGAATCAAGGCTTTTCATTCGGAAGTCATAAACTTCCGAGTCAAGGCTTCATTCGGAACTTCCAAAGTTCCGGATCAAGGGTCATCTTCCGACTCAAGAAAGGTTCATTCGGAAGTTCTAAACTTCCGAATCAAAGGACTTCATTCGGAAACTTCCGAATCAAAGGGTGACCTAATACTTCCGAATCAAGGCAGAATTTACAAGTTCCGAATCAGTAAGTTCCGAACGAAGCATTGTTTTGGATAAGTGACATATTCAGACCAATTTGTTCCGAATCAAGGATTTTGGTAATATTCCAAGTGAAGAAGAATCATTTCAACCAAAGGTGACATTTAGGACGAGTGATTATTCCAAACGAAGGTTTATTCCGAATGAGCTGTATTCAGGTTCTTATTAGCTTTTGTCTTTGATTTTTATTTTCAAGCTTTATTTTTCCTGCCTTTTATTTAATTGCAATTTTAGATTATTTGCCTTAGTTTTAGTCGCACTTTAAGTTTGCCTTAAATAGATTTAAGTCTCCGTCATTTATTTTAGTGCCCTTTAATTTCAGTCTCGCTTTTAAATACTTGCACTTTACTTTAATTAGACTTAGATTTATTATAATTGCACTTTTACTTTAATTGTTCTGCACCTTTTATTTTTAACACTACAACGACACATCTTTGTTACACCAAATACAATAGAGTCACATAGAGAGCTAAGATCAATTCGATTAGACATACTTCAACGAACATAAATTTTTAATTAGGTAAAACCTAGTTATCAAATGGCGCCGCTGCCGACTCTTTTCGTTAAGATCAACAGTTTTCTGTGAGAGACACGTTGCTTTTTGGGATCCGTTCACTTGTGAGCGTTACCTTTCTTGCATAAAAAATTCTAAAAATCATAAAAATTAAAAAAATTGATAAAAAACCATAAAAATTAAAAATTTCAAAAATCCAAAAAGATTTTATCTTTATTGTGTATATATATTGTATTTGTGTTTGGTTTTGTTTTCTTTTGCATTTTCAGGTGTATGCGTACTAGATCTTCTAATTATCAAGAGCCCGAGCCTCAAGAAGATTTAGATATGGCAGGTGTTAACAACAACATTCCACCAAACCTCAATAATAATAACAACAATGCTCTTCCACAGCCCGATCTTCGGACCATGGAGGAACTTTGTCAACCAACCATGTTTGGACGAGGAGGACCGATTACGCCGATGCAAATCAACGCTCCTGAGTTTTCGTTGAAGCACCGCATGATTCAGCAAGTACAAACAAACCCTTTTAGAGGATTGCCTGATGATGATGCCAACAAACACCTCGACAAGTTCATTACAATCACCCAAAGCATGAAGTTGCCTGGTGCCACAATGGATGTACTCCGCCTACAACTCTTCCCACATACTTTATCGCATCATGCCGAGAAATGGTTTGATCGTCTCCCGAAGAATTCTATTCACACTTGGGATGATATGACTCAACGCTTTCTATCGCGCTACTTTCCACCATCCATGGTCACAAGCCTTCGCAATCAGATCAGCGGTTTCATGCAAGACCCTGATGAATCTCTTTTTGACGCTTTGGAGAGATATAATGTCTTGATCGACCGTTGTCCAAACCACAACATGCTTCCCGTCACATTGATTGATACTTTCTACAACGGTTTGACTTTTCGAGATCGTGATATGATCAATGCAGCCGCCGGTGGCACATTCATGAAAAGGAGGCCCGAGGAGTGTAGAGAGTTAATAGAGAACATGACTACTCACCACAAGAACTGGGATTCCTCTGCATCTTCAAGGAACAACCCGAGAGTCAATGTTTCCTCAACCTCAGCAAACCCTGAGATGACCGAACTCACCCGCATGATGGCCGAAATGAGCAAAAGTATTACGCTTCTCGCTTCAAACCAACAACAACAACAAGTTAAAGCGGTTACTAATCCTTGTGAAACATGTGGCAGTCCTCACTCATACACCGATTGTCCTTCGACACAAGGAAATCCGGAAAATGTGTATGCAGCTTACGGTAATTATTCACCGGAAAATTACCAAGCTAGACAACAAGGGGATAGAAATCTGCTGAGCTACCGTTCCAACAACTACCTTTCACCCGGTTTTTCTCCTCAAAACCAAAATCTCGCCAACAACTACAATAGAAGCAACCAAATCCCACCTCGTGCTTCTAACCCTTATCAACCACCCACCCAACAACACCCACCCATTAATCCCGATGTTGACACCATCATGAGAACTCAAGGTGAGCAAATCAAGAATCTAAAGAACCAAATAATCAATTTGAAAGGAGATATCTTGAAGCAAGGTAATGACATTAGAACCGAGGTTCGTGAAAATCTTCAATCCTCCTTCATCACTCAAACAACTGAATTAAAGAATCTATTGGCTAGTTTCTTGCCCGAAGCTCAACCTTCTTCTTCTTCGGGTTCTCTACCTTCAAACACCGTCACTAATCCGCGAGCTAATGTGAGTGCTATAACTACGCGTAGTGGACTTACGATTGTCGATCCACCTATCCCACCACCATCATCTACACCTCCTCCACCACCATGTATCCCTACTCCTCCTACACCTAGTAGTAGTGCACCATTACCGTCTCCGCCTCGTAATGACAATGTATCTCGGAAGGACCCTTCACCATCACAACCTTCACCAACTACACCTTCACCTAACCCTTATCAACCCAGAATCCCATACCCTTCTCGCATAGGCAAGACCAACGAGCTAACCAAGAATGACTGTCAAGTATCGAAATATGTGGATATGCTGTCTAAAATGACCATCAACATTAGCCTTGTTGAAGCACTTTGCCACATGCCGAAATTTGTCAAAGCATTCAAGGAATTGCTTAGCAAGAAAGAGAAGCTGATTAAACTCACCAACACACGATTAAATGAAAACTGCTCTGCAGTTCTTCTTAGAGAACTTCCGGAAAAACTTAGAGATCCCGGTCGTTTTGTGTTGCCTTGCGTGTTCAACAAAACTGAAGAATTTACTGCCCTTGCTGATCTCGGGGCTAGTATTAATTTGATGCCACTGAGTGTTTGGAAAACACTATCATTGCCCGACCTCATTCCAACAAAGATGACTCTCGAACTTGCAAACCGCACTCTCGCTTACCCCGTTGGTATAGCCGAAGACGTGTTCATCAAAGTTGGCACATTTACTTTCCCGGTCGATTTTGTCGTAGTTGATTATGAAATGGACCCTCGTATTCCTTTAATACTTGGTCGGCCATTTTTGAGAACCGGACGTGCTTTAGTAGATGTGGCCGAAGGTGAGTTAATCTTAAGAGTCGGGGATGATTTTAAAGTTTTTAAAATGGGGAAGCTTACAGGAAAATCCTTTGGAGGACGAGAATCAGTGAATATGATAAATGTGCTCGATGACTTTACCGTCTATGACAATCCTCTATTCGATTCTTCCACTGATAATCCACTCTTTGAAGATAATGTGGATGATTCTCTCCCTACTTTGGACGCTTCTCCCATTTTTGATTTTCCACCGGTCTTCGATGCTTATGATGATGATGATTCTAGCTCAGATTCGGATGATTTTGATTGTACTTCTGAGTATCCCGATCTGCCTACTTTCGATGATTTTGATGAGGCTGATACTCTATCGAGCGATTCTTCACATGATGAAGATCCTCCGCCATCACTCGATCCTACTTTGGACGATTATTCATTTGAGGAAGATTTCTCTGAATTTCTCAACACATACTTCCCTCATGAGAGTGATGCTTCTCCTTTGGACTTTGAAGATTATCGTCTTGATCCTACTTTGGATTTGAAGAGCATTTTGTCCAAGGAGAAGAAACCGGTCGACACCGAAATCCGTTGCACGTATGATTTGACACCGCTTTGTCCCACTTCTGAGGACGAGGTTGTGCTTCTTTGCGGATCTTCTTCACACTCGGCTGAGCCTGAGTGCTATTTTCCCCTAAAGGAAAAGGTGTTCGACCCCGGTATTGAAGTCTTTAAGCCATCTCAGTATCCACCTGATGAAATAAAAGGAAAAATCTTTGGACCCATTGAAGACATGCTTGCACCGCACCATACTTGCTTCCACCGTGCTCCATCACTGCTTAAGGGAACCTTGCCACTTCTCTTTTGGCTTGCCTTGTTCGCCTTAAGCTCGTTCTTATTGATGGATGAAAACTATGTCTTTGATCCTGGTGGATTTGTTTCATGCTACTTCCGTTGATGATCAAGGTCGAGTCAGGCTCACGACTCGGTTAACAAAAACCAAGCGCTTCTTGGGAGGCAACCCATACATCTATCTTTTCGCTTTCTTTACCATAAGTGTAGGGGGGACCCTTTGGATTGCTATATCCTCTCCTCACTTCTTAATCAGGGATTCGAGTTTTAATGATCCACTCTTGATGATTCTTGTCGACCCGTGATTCCATGTTCTACTTCTTCCCGGTTCTATCCTAAACTCTTTTCGATTCACTATTTTATATTTTCTCAATATTAAAATAGGAATCTCTTTAGTTGTCTTTTCCTTAGCGAGATTTAAACAACGTGCACAATGTCCTAAGTGTAGGGGAGTTTACTCCCACATGCTTAAACATTGAGGACAATGTTTATCTTAAGTGTAGGGGGACTTCTATCGAAGTTAAGTGGTCTTTTCCTTGTATTTGTCCTCATTTTAACCGGAAAATCAATTTTTTGATCTATTTTGGCCTATTAGTTTTTCCCTTTTGTATAGCTATTTTCTTTCTTTGCTAGAATAAATCTTTGAATAAGTTGTTTTAGTTTTCAAGCGTTGTGAATCTTTTGACTCAACCCGAGTTTACTCTAGCTAGTATCCTTAACGTGTTTAAGTCAAGTCTTGCTAGGCTATTATATAGGGAGCTATAAAACGCGAAAGTCTTAACTCTCACGGGTTAAGAACAAGAACTTTTCGCAAGTTCCTATAATTGATCCTAGAGAGTCGTTTATCAAGGGAACTTTAAAATGCGATTTCTAAACTTGAAAAAGTCTAAGAATTTGCAAGATCCTATAGGCGACTCGAAAACCCAAAACTTTGATTTAATAGGCTAAGTATCCACGAGTCTCATTACTTGAGATTTTAAACTGTGGAGAACGAGAGATGATAGAGCCAATTATAAGTTCGGTATTCTTTCGTGAATTTATGTGAGTTAATTATAAGCCTATTCTCCCATCGCTTGCTAAATTTATCTGCTAATAAATAAGGTTGTACGATTTGAAAAGTTACTTAGCTTCTAGCCCTAGATCATTTAAAAGTTGCTCGGTATGGATTAGAGTTCATAGCCAAGGCATAACTTATTGAAGCGGGACGCAAAGATTGGCGAGTCCGAAAAGGCCCTAACAAGGCATGAGGGCTATAATTTTTGCTAAAGATCCAAAGTGATGTGAAGAATCATTTATCAAAAATCAATATGAAGGATCGAGACACACGACGAAAAGCAAATACTCCCCAAAAGTCATGGAGAAGTGTATCCGAAAAGACCCTAACAAGGTATGAGGATAAATAGATCCAAGTCATAAAAGGAGGCGGATCGTTGTATATCAAAGTCCAAAATAAAGATTGGAGAAAAATGAAGAAGTCGTGGTCCAAGTATGAATCTCTCAAAACTTCAAGTGAAGAAATTCCATTATGAAGAGAAGACCATTATTTCATGAACGTCTCTCAAGGTTTGAAGTATGAAGTCGCTGCCAAATATCGGTCCGAGAAAGGTCTCAAATCGCGAAGCGAGTTATGCCAAGATATGAACTTTATGAGGTCCCGAGAAGCAGTTTTAAAAGATTTGGTCCTTTAGCTAACTATTGATTAAATCGTGCACTTTATTTTCAGACTAAATAACTATCGAAATAAGTCAAACAATGCATCTTCGTGATCATTCAAGACAACAATAAAATATAAGAGATACACCTAGGAATAAGGGAGTCTAAGTGAATAATTGGCCCACATGAGTTCGTGATAGTTTACTAAATTATAATAACAATGATCTCGTTTTTAAGCTTGGTTTGGAGAAAGTGAAAACTTGAGGATGATAATTATTCATAACAATTCCAAAACCCAAGGTATGCTTTCAATTTCTTTATTTTGTATGATTTTAATTTTCTATCTCTTTAATAAAGGCCAACGTGGATTGATTATGATGAAAAGTGTAATCTTGCTTTGTAACTAATGCATTGCATGAGGACATTGCAATGGTCAAGGGTAGGGGATTTGATAGGTGTGTAAACACCCATCTTTTCTACCACTTAATTACTATAATAACCGGACCGAAACGTGTATTTTATGTCTTTTATGTCGGAATTATGCGTGGTTTGTGTTTTTGTTGTAATTTAGGATGAAAAGGTGAAAAGTGGAGAAAACACGGACATTCACGGGCATTTACGGGCTTTTATTGAAGAAAAGGATGAAAGACGAAGTCAAGAAGTCAAGAGTGCAAAAAGAACGGAAGTCCACGACCAATTCTGAAGATTTATCGAAGAAAAAGTCAAAAGACGGAAGTTTATCAAAAGCCGAAGAATTCAAGTCTATTTTATTGAAGAATTTAAAGACGAGTTCAAAAGAAATCCCGAAGTCAAAAGTCCCTTAAGTCCATGATTAAAGAAGATTAGAAGAAAAGGACTAAGTACGCAATTAATGAAGATTAAAAGAAGGAGGGACTTAATTATGCAATTAAGAGAAAAGGAAAGAGGGGAGGAAGCTTCCTTAATCCTCCCCTATAAATAGATTAGATTAGTCATTTTTCACTCTTGTTGGCTAATGGTGACAATTAGACCTTCCACCATTTAAATACTTGTCATTTACATTACTTGTTAATTTTAATTCATGTTATGCACCTTAATTACCATTTAATTCCAAGTAAGTTTTCATTTTAATTCTTGTCAAATCTTTATTTTATCTTGTCAATCTCTTATCTACCTTTCTTATTCTTTGATTCATGTGTTTATGTTATGTTCATGTTCATGCTTTTATTTTGATCCAAGTGGTTTTTGATTATTGTGGTTAAAGTTGTTTGATTTCATGTTTTTAATTGTTTGTTGATGCTTATTTGTTGATTCGTTACTATTTATATTTATCCGTGTGTTTAATTTTGGTTATTTTGTGATTATATCTGCTGCTACTGTTCTCCTTGTTCTTCGGGGGTGTTTGCTTGTTTCTGATCTTTCCAGGAATAGTTCCGAACCAAGAAGGAGGGAAGAGCTCATTCGGAACTCCCAAAGTTCCGAATCAAGGTTTCATCCGGAACTCCAAAAGTTCCGAACCAAGCTTGTTCATCCGGAACTTTCAAAGTTCCGGACGAAGTGAAAACTTCCGAACCAAAGGAATTTATTCGGAACTCCAAAGTTCCGAACCAAGGGTTTCATTCGGAAGTCATAAACTTCCGAGTCAAGGCTTCATTCGGAACTTCCAAAGTTCCGGATCAAGGGTCATCTTCCGACTCAAGAAAGGTTCATTTGGAAGTTCTAAACTTCCGAATCAAAGGACTTCATTCGGAAACTTCCGAATCAAAGGGTGACCTAATACTTCCGAATCAAGGCAGAATTTACAAGTTCCGAATCAGTAAGTTCCGAATGAAGCATTGTTTTGGATAAGTGACATATTCAGACCAGTTTGTTCCGGATCAAGGATTTTGGTAATATTCCAAGTGAAGAAGAATCATTTCAACCAAAGGTGACATTTAGGACGAGTGATTATTCCAAACGAAGGTTTATTCCGAATGAGCTGTATTCAGGTTCTTATTAGCTTTTGTCTTTGATTTTTATTTTCAAGCTTTATTTTTCCTGCCTTTTATTTAATTGCACTTTTAGATTATTTGCCTTAGTTTTAGTCGCACTTTAAGTTTGCCTTAAATAGATTTAAGTCTCCGTCATTTATTTTAGTGCCCTTTAATTTCAGTCTCGCTTTTAAATACTTGCACTTTACTTTAATTAGACTTAGATTTATTATAATTGCACTTTTACTTTAATTGTTCTGCACCTTTTATTTTTAACACTACAACGACACATCTTTGTTACACCAAATACAATAGAGTCACATAGAGAGCTAAGATCAATTCGATTAGACATACTTCAACGAACATAAATTTTTAATTAGGTAAAACCTAGTTATCAAGATAATTTTTATTAGATTCGTTTTGTGCCGTTGATTCATAATTTATAAAAACATTTTTCGTAAAATGACCCGAGGGCACGCAAATCGAGGAAACTAGAATCGAGGAGTACCCGTAATTAAATGGGGATGAGACAAGTGGGACACTTGCCCCACCCCCGCTATAACCGTCCAACACTTCACACCACATCACTTAGGTGTCAAAGTTTAGCTAATAAGCTAAACACTTGTCATTTTTGCTTACAATGTAAGCTTACAACATCTCAAAAACCACTAGCTTCTCATTTCCACCATTTCCCTCACATGCAAAACCACTCCTTTCTCTCCCTTGTCTCTTCTTTGTGCCGTCCCATTTATCATCACCATCACCATTCATCCAAAAATTTCTACCACAAATCATATGTATAACTTGCATATGATGGAAACCCATTGAAGATATATTGATTGGAGGTGATTATAACATCCAAGGAGGAGTTTCTATGGTGTCTTGGGGCTGATTTTCCACAAGGTGTTCATGAAGAATGGTGGTCTTGAAGATGGTCTTGGTTATCCACAAGTTTCTCCATCAAAATCCATGTTTTGATCACAACCTACATCAACTTGGTGGTATAAAGATTGTCCTCCTCATCCTCTTGTTATTTTTGATTATGTAATCTTGTATTTCTTTTACTTATGTATATGTATATGATGATGAATGATGATTAAAAATATTGTGTGGGGATTTGGTGTTGATAAACATGCTTAAAAAGATGAAAAACTATAAGAAACAAGGCTAAAATCTTGTTTAGATTGTTGGCTGTATAAAACAGTAAAGACTCATATGATAAACTGATGAAATGGCTTAAATAGATTAATATACAGTAAGATATATGTTTTGTACACATGTGAGAGTTGGCCATGCAATGGAATCATTGTAATGAGTGAGATATGATCAAAACAAGTTTAAAGTACAAATCTGAGTTTACTGTTTTGGATGATTTTTAAAAAATACTTAGAGGATGATTCAACAGTAGCTATAGAAGAGTTAAATGGAGCATATATCATGTAGTTTATGTCATAAAAATTTGAGCTTCTATCTCCATATAGAACTCTAGATATGGCAGTTTTGGTGAAGATGAAAATAAATATCAGATTTTGTAAATTAAAGTATAATAGTATTATATAAGCACTCAAATAAAAATAGTATAAAATGTGAATTAAAACCCACTAACTTATATAATACATTTATATAAATATGTACAATGATAAATAAGTGGACATTTTATAAAAATGGTAATTTGATAAGTTTTTATAAGTTATAAAACTATAAACATGATTTTTACGACTTTTTCGGCTATTACCGTAAAATTAACGTTTTTGTTAAATAAAACTTAGACGGTTGGACCCGTCTAATGTAAACTTTATAAAACTCATATACTGATATATAGACATATATAACAAGTAAAAACCGATAAAACCCGAACTATATAACATACGGACATTAACGGGCTACGTTAACGTTATTGGACTAATAAAACAACAAAATGGACTAAAACACTTATAAACTTATTTATTTGGCTTAACCCATTTAGGCCCAACTTGTAAAGTGTAGATACTGATAATATAATTATAACATGGATTAATACAAGTTAAAGAACTTATAATAAGTTTATTGGACTTAAAACACGTAAATAGGTAAAACTAGTAAACTAGTAAGAAGATACCAATACGTAAACACTAAAATGAGTAAAAGGGAATATGTAAACCCACTTGATCATCATATATATATAATCATCATATGTATACATAATTGTTATTTTTATAAAGTCATTGGACAAGAGTCTAAGACAAGTATTATTTGTCTAGGTTTCCGTGATTGAAGCACGTACCGTACGTCCGAATTGCCGATAACCCGCCTTCCCACATCCACGTGAGTTCATAGCCTCACACTCTTTTAAATGTTTTTATGAAATGTTTTATAAAACTGCGAGGGAGATAACATGTTAGTTTTTATAAAATAGGACACCATTTGTCCCGATTGTTTGTTTATTGATTTGGACCCGCATGATTGTATGACCCGATAAATGATTAAAGGACCCGATAGATGAAATTAAATGGATTATTAAAGTTAGGTTATGTCACTAAAAGTCCCATTAGCATGAATTGTGAACTACCGGGATTGGTAGACGCTTGTGCATATAATAGTACTATTTGGGGACGATCACCCCAGTTCGCGCCTTGACGGTTGATCCCCGTCGTGCCACATTGATTGGTAAGCGAATTTATGTATGAGAAGATTTCCATAGCGTGACCTTTGTGACGACACGCTAATTTAGATGGGCAAATTGAGTATCAGGTTAGCTACCCGTTGTTTGTTTTAGTAAGGTAACAATGTCATGCGGCTTATAATAATCCAACTAACGAAATACTACTAGACGCATCGAATTACGATGTATTGCCTGACTAGCAATACGGGGTCATACTATTGATATTATGTTCGTGTTTTGGTTTTATATAACCATATTCATATAACGGTTTTTATTTAATCTATACAACGTTGCAAAACGTATTGTATGGTGTTTTTAACGACAATGATTCGTATAATGGTTTTTAAGGCAAATGCCTATATTATGATTTGATAAAGATTTGTATAAAATGATTTTGGCTATTTTATGGCCTATTACAATGATTTGTACAAAATGATTTTCGGTAATAATTTTATCCCGATGATATATTGATGGATTTTATTAAACTCTATGAATTCACTCAGCGTTATCGCTGACCTTTTCTTTCAACATGTTTTATCTCAGGTACTTGAAGGTAATTCTCGGGAAGACTACAAGAATTCATGGCCCGCACTTAAATTATAATTTCCATTCAAATGTTTGTAAGACCTGTATTAAATACAATGACTTGGGACCTATATAAAATTGATATTTATGAATGGGAATGTTTTATTATTAAACGACGCGATTTTTAAGTGTTGTCTATGATGTGAGTAATGTGCTATCTCGTAACACCAACTAGTCTTCCGCTGTATTAAATTGTGTAAATTTGGGGGTGTTACAACTTCTTTCTTTACACCCTTTATCTTTACAGTTCTTTTTCATTCTTCAACCACTTCAATGCTTACCAATACGTCATCACTAGCACCTTGTTGTGTTTGTTCCAGTGCTAACTTAAGTACTTGGTCGGCATTCAACTACGTTCACAATCTTTCTCCATCTTTCCTAAGCACTAATATTTCTAGCTATGAAATGTCCTTGGGAAGATTCCTCCGGTTCTAGAGGAATCATTGGACTTTAACCTATCCTACCATCCTTATGTCACCACAATCTTCACCGTCGTGAATAGAGATGTTTTGGGTAAGTGTATGTCACTATGAAATCCATTTTGAAGTGCAAATCTATTTTTCTCCACCTTAACATATGCTACGATATCCGAAAACATTTCGCACATGTCGGGATGAGCTATCACGTTAAGTCAAACCATTTATGATTAATCATTTCCCATATTAAATCACATTTTCTCCCCCATATTAAAAATATTAACCCAATCGATGTTTTTAATATCAATTGATTTAATAGCATTTTAAGAAAAATTTGGGAAGAAAGATGCAAATCCAATTATCTTCATGAATTACACAAGCTCCCCCTCAAATTAATGAGGGTGTACTTGAAACGTAAATTAAATACCTTTTAAACACAAGTGTAAGGTATTTATCACGTGCGAAGATCATATATGATAATGTATTCACAAGATTAGCAATTTATGAGGTTGGACCTGAAATGATGGAGAACATCATATGAAAGATTCACATGGTTCTTGTTCACGAATGTTGGTCGCATCGTCACGTTTGAAGTTATCTCTTGACTCCATGTGTATGATTGATATCGTTGTCTTGAAACCAATATGTGAACTTGGAACTCTCGGCATCAAGGATTCTGAATGCTGGACAATTGCCCCCCTCAATTGTTTACCTGTGTTCTATTGAAAGAGCTATAGTCACTGTTTGAGTAGTCGTATCGTAGAGTATGTAGATATCAATTGTAAATTGTTACGGTTGGTGGAGATGATAACTTCATAAAAAAACAAAACTTCTCTTGTTTTAACAAATAAATGCACTGAATCGTACATATATTCGTGTTAGATTGTGTTATTCAGTAAACACAATCCCTTACATGGTTATAAAGTAAACCATGCCCGAGAAAATTAATTCCCGTTGTTGAGTCAAAGCTTTCCGGTGAAATGCTTGACTTGAATATGAAAATTGGGTTACTATCTGAAATAATAGCAAACCATTTGAGCATGTTTTAAAAAACATTTGAACTTCTGCTCGAACTTTATTTACAACCCCGTGTCATTATTGAATGACATTTCTAGTATCGTAAATATTATCGATTCCAGAAGACATGCTCTTTTTATCAAAACGTTTTTGAACACACAATTTTGGAAGATTTAGAAAAACCTTTTGAGAAATTCTCGAAAAATTGTGTTTAAAGTTTTGAAAACCAATTACTTGGGCTTAAGATGTTGAATATCTTACAAAACGAGCTCAAGTCCGAGAAGTTGTAAACTTCCCGTTGTTAAGGATAAGTTTATCATCGGCGATAAACTTTCCTTTTAACTAAGGAACGAGTCATAAGTTGACATTTACTTAGAAGTCGTGTTCATGAGCTTGAAAACTTTGAATGTTTTAACGGAAAGCTCATGACCGAGAAAGATGAATTTCTCGCTATGAGGAAAAGTTCTCTTACTTAAAAGATACACTTTCCTTTCTGAGCTTAAAACTTGGAATATTTTAATACAAGCTCATGACCGAGAAAAATTAATTTCTCGTTACAAGGATAAGCTATCTTTAAAGATAAGCTTTCCTAAAATTAAATCCGAGTTACAGTCTGATATTTAACTGTAAGTCATTGTGCATGAGCTTAAAAAACTTCGAATGTTTTTAATATTAGCTCATGCCCGAGAAAAATTAATTTCTCGTTGTAAGGATAAGTTTATCATCGGTGATAAACTTTCCTTTCCTTGAAGTCCGGGGCATAATCTGAAATATAATTATACGCCATTTACACGAGCTTAAAACTTTTGAATAGTTTTAATGTAAGCTCGCGTCCGAGAAAATTTAATTTCTCGTTAATGAGGATAAGTTTATCATCGGCGATAAACTTTCCTTTATTTGAAGATCGGGTCATCATCCGATATTTAATGATGAGCCTTATACACGAGCTAAAAACCTTTGAATGGTTTTAGGATAAGCTCGTGTCCAAGAAAACTTAATTTCTCGTTAAGAAGGTAAGTTACGTTGCGTAGATAAACTTCCCTGTCTCTGAAGTCCGGGTCATCGTCTGTCATTTAACGAGGAGCCATTTACACGAGCTTAAAACCGTTGAATAGTTTTACTATAAGCTCATGTCCGAGAAAACTTAATTACTCGTTTTGAGGGTAAGTTATCGTTGCGTAGATGAACTTCCCTTTCTCTGAAGAACGGGTCACATACTGTGATTAGAATGTGAGCCATCGTGCATGAGCTTAAAAACTTGGAATGTTTTTGATATAAGCTCATGCCCGAGAAAAATTAATTTCTTGTTGTTAGGATGATTTTATCATCGGCGATAAACTTTCCTTTCTTTGATGAACGAGTTACAGTATGTGATGTGACTATAAGTCCTTTTTGGAAAGCTTATCCGTGAATCCCCTGAGACACTTGTTTCTCCGATAGCTGCTTCTTCAGTAACCAAACTCTAAGGGTGTCCTTAGTTGAACGGTATACGATGATTGGACCGCTTCGTTCTTTTGTAACATCAACTTTGGTACCTGTATTCTCATTAGGAATTTGCATGCTTTGATATGGGTTAGCGATATCTATTTTAGAAGCAAGTGGGGGTTCACAGTTGTCTTTCCTTGTGTCAGAGGCGGCCTGGGTAGATGATTCACTTGTCTTAGCTGGCAAACGTTTCCATTTATAGAAAACCTTAAGTACAGGCTTAAGTGATGTATTATCCTTTGCAATTTCCTCCCTAGTAGTCTGAGTAGAATCGGAGAAAATCCTAGTTAAAGGGCACTCGTTTCCTACAAGAGTGAAAGTTCTACCAGTGGGGTGCCACATTTTACCAATATGTTTGATTTTAGCCACCCACTGGGATTTAAGTCTAGCACGGGAGTTCACTTCATTAAGTAATTTTTTGATACAAGAATCATGATTGGCTCTAAAGACACATTTCCTACATGTTTTACAAGTAGCATATTTAATGTCTGAGTAATTCCTAGATGATTGATCGATGCTCCTAGGAGATGACATGCTACGGTTTGTAGTGTTGGGTAATCTAGAAGGCATCTGACTAGGTTTGACATTGCTATCTCTTATATGTGTCTTTTGCTTAGCTTCCTTTAGACCAGATTTATGGCAAACGTCATTTGAACTTATTCTAGACGTGGTCTTGGTATTTTTAGAGAAACTAGAGGCAATCATGTGATTAGGTCTTGCTAAAGTTGTTTTAGTCACATTAGGCCTAGTTGGTCGGGTGACTGGTGATAAGTGTGAAAACACTCATCAATTATGATCCAAAAACCACTCAAAACACAGTCAAATACATTATTTTAACTTTAAAATATCAGAATTATGCGTGTATTTGTGTTTTATGTGTTTTTCAGGTAAAAAGATACATTTTGAAGCAAAGATGCGTTTTCATGGATTTATTTGATAAAAAGACGAAGAATGAGAAGAAAGATGCTTAAAGGACCAATCTTGCCACTACTTCAAAGAACGAGGGCTTAAGTTGCAACTTTTACAAGATGAAGGATTAAAAAGAGATTACTTAAAAGCTTTTATATACATTTGGAAAGAAATGAAAAAAGAAAGGACTAAAGGAGAAATTAAATTAAAAGTTTTATTTACCTTGGTCAATTGACCAAAACCGGTCAAACAACACACAAAAACACAAATGTGTTTCTTCTCCAACGAAGAGAGAGAAAGAAAGATGAGACGGTTATACCTTTTCACCACCATAACCTGCAAACCAAAATCAAGGACGATCCATGAAGTTTCAGCCAAAGTGTTCAACTACAAAAATCATCCTCTTTCTTTCCTCTACAAGAAGACATCAATGAATTAGATCAAGACTCAAGAATAAAGAAACGCCCAAATGGATTGAAGATGGAGTAATCGAGTTTATCCTCGTATTTTCCACGTGTCCACTCCTGATTGGAAGAAACACGTCATCACCACCTCTATTTCACTCTCTCGACGGCTATAAATAGAAGACGAAGAGATCATTTGGAACGGTTAGCTAGGTGTAGATTTACACATAGTTGATTAGGATTAGATAGTTAGTTTTCTTTGCTAGCTTAATGATTTTCTGTTAAACATTCTATTAGATAATTTGTTAGACAGTTGTAACCGAATTAGTTTTTCATCTCCATTAATGAAAGCTTCGAGTAATTTTTACTAATCTCTCTCTGATTTCTTTGAGTTTAATTTCGGTTATCTTTTTCTATTTTACTACTTTAGATTACTGTTCATCAAAAGTCTTTCTCATTCTTCATTTCTCATTAGCTAAAAGTTAGTTAAATCTTGTTAAACTTGTTAAAGTTTCCGTCAGTAGTTGTAATGAATGATTTCCTCCATAAATGAGTTTTCTTAAAAGCTTCATCTCTTTCTCTTATATTTTCTTGTTTAGTGTTATAAATAGATAAAATGATATAGTTAGTAGAAATTGAACGAATTCGTTTTTCACGGCTGATATACTAAAATCAGTAAGCTTTTGTTCAAAAGTTGCTAGTAAATGAGTATCAGTTTAGGCAGCTTGTTGAAATCGCTCAAAAAAAGATTAGTGATACCAAGTTTCAGAATCAAGGATTTTGTCCAGTTTTTCTCGTTTGATATAAGTTTAAGCAGGTTTCAAGTTTAGCAGGATTTGTTTGGTTTCTTGCTTTGATTTTGTTTGGCAGGTGTTTGGATTCGCGGGAGATAAAGTAGCAGTTCATAAGTCGATTCCAGTAGTTGCATTCGATTTTTGAAGGCGTTGATAGTTAAAGCGAGCTCAGCGCTCCGCTTCTCGACATCAAAGGGATGGCCTCGATGTAGCAGGTTAAGCACACTTTAATTTTCTGCAAAGTTTAGTCTAACCTGCTATTAATCGTGTAGTCCAGTACTTGCTTGCAATATGTTTGGTATGACTTGATTTGTGTTAATTGAATATGTTCCTTTTCTGCTTTTAAGTTTCAGTATTAGTTTATTTAGATTTCTTTAAAATCTGCATTTTCTGTGAACTTGAATTTGGCGAATTTAGCTATAAGTTTTCTGTTAATTTCGTCTTCCTGTTTTTATCTAGCTTGATTTGCTCTTGTTGTTTCTAGTAGTAGAACTAGATTGCATTCTGCTTCTTGGTTTATTTTATGATTAATGTGTTAGTATTTTTAGTTTGTTTACATTGAATCTTCATTATACTGGGCAAAATTTACATATTAGCAAATATAGTGGTGTTTGGATAGGTGAATTTTAGTGCTTGTCTTGTAAAACCAGTTTCATTTTGGATTCAGTTACATTACAAATTAGTTCGGATAGGTTTAATTCAAGATTTACTTGATTTGATAAATAGAATTAAGTCTAAGTTTAGCCAGTAAGGATTGAACTCAAGATCTGAATTAGTAGCTAGCTTGTTTTAGTTTTGGTTTTAGAGTAAATACATCTTTAGTCCCTCATTCGTATTCCTTTAATTTCAGTGCCAGTCCCATATCGTTAGATTGTAGGATCAGTTAACTGCCAGTTAGTCGATAAGTAGGTCTGTATGTCCTTTAGTTAGATTTTCAGTTAAGTTCACTGTTTAGTTAGTCCTTTTTTGTTAAGTTGATTACAAATTGAGTCCTTCCAGTTAGTTTTTTTAGAACTTCGTTGGGTTAGTGTTGGTTAGTCAGTTAGTAGGTTGTTTCCAGTTTGTTTTTTTTAGAACTTCGTTGGGTTAGTTTTGGTTAGTCAGTTATTAGGTTGTTGGGCTAGTTTACTTTGGGCCAGTTTACTTTTGGGCTAAGTTTACATTTTAAACTTAGCATTGCTAGTTTAACTTTTGGGCCACATTTTATAATCAGTTAGTTTAATTTTTAAATAATTGAATTTGTAATAGAAATAAATGTTTTTTTTATTTGAGTGTTTTAGAAATTTTATAAAATTTGTAGAAAATTTCGCTTTTATTAATTTTGCATTTTAAATTTGTAGTATAAATTTGTATTTTACATTTACTTTTTGTGCATTTAAATGTTGTAGTTGCAATATGATTTAGTGTGGTACGTATTAAGTAGATATAGTATAATATTTTACATTTTTTACATGCTTAGTGTAAATTAGACATAGATTACCAATCAAGTCTTTTTAACCAAAAACAATTAAGTCGAGCTTGAAATTGTTATATCAATTCGGATTGAGTCGAGAAAAACGAACATAAAAAGACGAATATTAAATGGCGCCGCTGCCGGTTCTTTTCGTGAAGATTAACGGTTTCGAGTGAGGCGATTGGATTTTGGGATCCGTTCCGTTGTGAACGTTATTTTTACGTATTATAAATCAAAAACATAAAAAATCAAAAAGATAAAAATACAAAAAAATAAAAAATCACAAAATCAATTCTTTTCCTAAAGAATTGAACAAAAAAAAATAAAAAATCACAAAATCAATTATTTTCCAAAAGAATTGAACCAAAAAAATAAAAAATCCAAAAAGTAATTTTTTTCCTAAAAGATTACACCCAAAAATATATATTATATCGTTTTTACGTACATATAGTATTTTTCTTAAAAAATCAAATAAATACAAAAATATTTTTGAAATATTATTATATGTAAATAAGTATACGTATATACGAACAACCAAGTTACCTATTTCCATAAGAATTGCCGAGGCAATACACCGTGTTGAGGGGCGTTCCGGTCCTTGACACGCGTATCGATCAAATTTAATAAAGCAAGAATAGATAAATACTTCCAATAGGCAATAATTCGACGAATACAAACTACAAAGTGAATAGAAAGGCGATGTGCTATAAAATGCCATCTAAGGGTTAATAGGTACTTAAGTGCTTCGTGCCACCTAACCCCCCGTTCACTAGTGCGTATTCTAAGAAGGAAGGCTTGATTGGGGGTCTTGCACCCAAGTAGTAATTACATATATTATATTTTCTTGTGGATATTAATTATTGCACCTCGAGGGAGATAATCTCTTCTCTCTTAAAAGTCGACCGAGGGCTACTCCCTCATTCCTCGTGTTTACTTACACGTGTACTCGCACACGTGTAAACATACCGATTGGTGTATCTCGTTCTCCAAAAAGGAAGAACAACAAAACCGTCCATCAAGCCGATCACGAGTATCGCGCTTTCGACACCACTATTGTAGCCATGGATCAACGTCCTATTATGGAGATTCTCCAATCAAAAGTGGAGGGAAATGCCGACGCCATCGTTATACCCGACATACCCGCACACACTTTTGAGCTTAATACACATATGATCACTTTGGTTTCTTCTAGCCCCTTCTTAGGGAGACCCATAGATGACCCCCACGACCATATTAAGAGGTTCTAGTTACTTTGCAATACACTTAAGTATAATGGGGTCCCTCCTGATGCCATTAAGTTGATCCTATTCCCATTCTCCTTAGAGGGTCTTGCTAGAAATTGGTATGATAGGCAACCATCTATGAGCATCTTCACTTGGGAGGATTTAAGGAAGAATTTTTTGAACCAGTTATTTCCTCCATCAAGAACTACGGCTTTGAGAAAATTAATTATTGGTTTTCAACAAAGGAATGATCAAACATTTAGAGAGGCTTGGGAAAATTTCAAGGAGTTATTGAGGAAATGTCCAAATCATGGATTCAATGAGGTTCACCAAATCAACACTTTCTATAATGGATTAAGACCATACCACCAAGATTCACTCAACTCTTCCGCGGGTGGAAATATTTTCTCTAAATCCATTCAAGAAGCTTGGGACATTATTGAGAACAAATCGATGGTGCAAGCTAACACACAATTTGATGAGAAAGTCCATGTGGTGCAAGAAAGTGTTACTCCTCAAATAGAAAAAATGATCTCTCAAAAGCTTGATACTATGACCAACACACTCTTGAAATTTTGTGAACTCTTTTTGAACAAGAATTCCACCAATGATGTGAATTCTATTGCTCTTTCATGTGAGACTTGTGGAGGTCCCCATTCCTACCAACAATGTGATAAAGTTCAAGGTTATCAAGGGGAGTGTTATGCTTACCAAGGGAACAATTACAAAGCACCCAACACCTTTCAAAATCAAGGAACTAATTTTCATCCACCCAATCAAGGATTTCAACCACCACCACCCTTCCCAAATCAAGGATACCTTCAAGTTCAAAATCAAGGATATGGGCTACATGATACTCATGAGTATGTTGAAAGGAGAATTTGTGAAAGTGAGAAAAGAATGAATGAGCAAATGAAACTTACAATGGAGGAACAAACTAATAGGCTTTTGATGGCATTCAATCAAAGAAAACAAGGAGCTTTACCATCTAACACACAAGCAAACCCAAGGGAAAATGTCAATGCTATTACAACAAGAAGTGGAAAGACAACAAAGGATCCTTCACCTCCTAAGCCTCCTCTTGTTACACCCACTTTTGTTCCTACATGTGACAAGCCTTCTACATCTACTTCACCACCTCAAAATGCTCCCATTCAATCAAACATACCTTCTCAACCTATACCCACTTCTCCTTTACCTTCCACAACTCCCAATGAAGAAGCTAACAAAGAAAAATCTTCTACTACAACACCTACTCCACCTACACCTAAACCAAACCTTCCATACCCTTCAAGATTGAGAAAGGAGAAATTGAAAAATAAGGATGATATACAAGTCTCTAATTTTTTGAGGATGTTCAAGCAACTTAACATAAACATCTCCTTTGCGGAAGCTCTTGCATATATGCCAAAATTTGCTAAGATGTTCAAAGATCTCCTTTCCAACAAGGAAAAATTGGTGGACTTGCCTAACACATCCCTTAATGAGAATTGTTCCGCCGTGTTGCTTAAAACCTTACCTACAAAACTTGGAGATCCGGGGCGCTTTTTGATCCCTTGTAATTTTCCTGGAGTGGAAAATTGCATGGCATTGGCGGATGTAGGGGCAAGCATAAATCTCATGCCTTTATCGGTTTGGCAAAAACTCTCTCTTCCCGAGCTCACTCCAACTAGGATGACCCTTGAGTTAGCCAAACGTACCATAGCTTACCCTGTAGGTATTGCGGAGGATGTGTTTGTAGGTGTGGATAAGTTTACCTTTCCGGCCGACTTTGTAGTGGTTGATTATGATATGGACCTGAGAGTTCCTCTTATTGTTGGTAGACCTTTCCTGAGGACAGGTCGTACTCTTATTGATGTGGCGGAAGGAGAATTAATTATGAGAGTTGAGGATGAGAAAGTTTCGTTTAAGATGGGAAAATTCATTAAGAAACCTCAAGGTTATGAAACCGTTAATCTATTGATGTTCTTGACGAGGCGGTAAATCCTAGTGATGATGTAGGGGTGAATAACAATGATATTCTTGATGAAGTTTTTCATGAATACTTTCATGATGTTTTTCAAAGTGGGAATTATGAGATTCCTCATGTTGAGACCATAGCCTCCATTACTTCCTCATTGAATGTTTTGAAACTCAAGAGTTTAACATTGATGATTTTGTGATTTATTCAAACCCTATTTTTCAAACATCACTTGATAACCCACTTTTCAATGACAATGAGGAAGTTAATGATAATTTAGTGATGAGCTTTCTATACCCTTAAGGTATATGACTCATATCATCTCTACGAGTGGTCCTCCTATACTTGAGCCTCCTAGTGACTCTTATTGTCATACCTATCCGCCGGTGGATTTGGTTATTCTTGAGGAGGATCCTCAACCTTTAGAGAGTGATACTACTTTAGAGGATATTACTTTTGATGAGGATTTAGACAAGTTTCTAGATACCTACTTTCCTATTGAGGATGAGTTTTCCCATGATTCCAATGATTCATTTGTCTCTTCATTGAGTTTGGATGAGGACGACTCTCCTACTTTGGACTTAGATGATGACTTTTATCCCCATTTGGACCTTAATGAAAAATTTTCAAAAGGAAAAGAAAAGGAAGACCCGAAGGTCCATACTACTTGTGTTTTAACACCTCTTTTTCAACCTTCGGTGTTTAATGATGTGAATTTTTATAAGGGGGAGTCTTCTAAAGGAAACACTTATTTGACTTGTCATTTTCCCCAAAAGGAAAAGGTTTTTGATCCTGGTATAAACATTTTTGAGCTATTTGCTATAAAAGGAAAACTCTTTAGAAAAATGGGATCCTTACCTGCTTATCATACCTTTCATTGTGACCATTGTTTGCTTAAGGGAACCTCGACTATTTTACCCTGGTTTGTGATTCCCACCTTGGGATTGAGCTATTATTGGGATGAAAATCATGTATTTGATCCTGGTGGACTTTCTTCGAGGTTTCCCTTTATGGGCATGACTTTTCACCCTTAGTATTGAATAAATAGGTTAGAAAATGTAGAGTAGATTTTCAATAGGTTAGGTTTAATTAAAAGGATGTTATAGTAGAGTTGAAGTGGAGGGGTGGCCTTTATTCGTCTTTTGGTGTTTGTTTCAGGGGTTGCTCTCTCATTTCATGCTTGGAGCTTATGGAGGAGGCCCGTGTATCTGGTTCACTTCGATTAGTTTTTCCTATCGTGATATTAAACACTTGTGCTTAAAATGAATACCCTTTAGTTGTCTCTTCCTTAACTCGAGTTAAGCAAAGTTATCAATGTCATAAGTGTAGGGGAGTTTACTTCAATACTCTTAAACATTAAGGACAATGTTTATCTTAAGTGTAGGGGAGACTTCTATCGGAGTGACCTTACCTAGACCATTGCTTTAACTTCATGATAATTGAGAAAATTAATTTTTCAACATTTTTCAAATTTTTGATCTACTTTGGCCACCAAAAATATGCATTCATAATTTTTGCATTAATCATTTTTCATTTTCATATCACATTTGCATTGTATATATATTTCTTCTTTATGTTTCATCAAAAATATATAAAAAGGAAAAAATATAATAAAACATGGTTTAACAAGTTTAGACTTCTTTGACATATTAGGCCTACCATGGATATTTTGACTCAACCCGAGTTTGCTTATCTTAAGCATTTCTAGCTAGTATCCTTAACCATATAGTCCTTAATTGGTCTATTAGGCTAAGCATCCACTAGTCTCACTATTTAAGATTTTAAATTTGTGGAGAATGGGAAATGATAGAGTTGAAGCAAGTATAAAAGGGCTAGATAAACTTCATGATAATTACTTGTGGCTAAACCCTTCTCTTCTTTACCTCTATTTTCTTCGCATGTATATAACTGATAATAAATAATCAAGAACGGTTTTAATCGGTTTGTAATCTCTTATGCATTTTTGTCTAATCATTCATGGTTGATATAAGTACGTCTTAAGAGTCTAAGTTAAAACGTTTTATGTGTACAAGACTTATGTCATGCTCAATATTTAGCTGGTGTTTTTCCTTTTATTCTTTTAAACTTTCTTTGTGAGGAATAAAGAAAAATAAGAGTGGCTTATGAAAAAAATATGAGTGGCTAGAAAAAAAGAAAAAGAAAAGAAAAGAAAAAATAATTATACAAGACTCACAAGAGGGGCAGTGTGGTGTTAATTATAGTGACTATTGAGTTCCAATATTACCTTGACGGGTTGCGGGGATTCAATAGATTGCTCCAATCCAATATTACCTTGACGGGTTGCGGGGTTGAAGATCCAAAGTCTCAAAAAAGATGGCGGATGTAAATTATTGCGTGAGTTTTATTTTTCTTTCCCTAGCGAGTGTGTAGCTACTTATGAAAGCATGACATGAGGATTTTACACATAAGGTGAATGACTTATTACTCTTGAAACGGACTTGTATTAATTGTGAGCGGTTTTTCAAGTAATGGATGAGAGGATTACTTAGGATTAAAACCGTGCTTCCTTATTTTTGGATTTTACACTTCTTATACTTCACACTTGAAATAAATGACAAATCTGCCCACAAGCAATTTGCTCAAATAATAACCGGTTCCACATTTAATTGTCATGAATAAGTTGATGCACTTTTTACTTGTGAATACAATGATCCCATTTTTAAGCTTGGTATGGGGAAAGTGAAACTTGAGGGTGATAAGTGTCCATGGTACCCAAGCCCTAATCCAAGTCATTGATTTTCTTTATGAGTTATTTCCATCAAAACTATTTCAATAAAATTCAAAAATATATAAATAGAATTGTTTTCTTTGCATTGCATTGTAAATATTCAAAATCATTCATCATGTAGCATAGCATAGTTTATTAAATCATAAAATTGCCAAGGATGGTTAATTATGAGAAAAGTGCACTTTAGAGCTTTGAAATGCTGCATTGCATGAGGTCATGGCAATGGTCAAGTGGAGGGGAGTTGATAAGTGTGAAAACACTCATCAATTATGATCCCAAACCACTCAAAACACAGTCAAATACATTATTTTAACTTTAAAATATCAGAATTATGCGTGTATTTGTGTTTTATGTGTTTTTCAGGTAAAAAGATACATTTTGAAGCAAAGATGCGTTTTCATGGATTTATTTGATAAAAAGACGAAGAATGAGAAGAAAGATGCTTAAAGGACCAATCTTGCCACTACTTCAAAGATCGAGGGCTTAAGTTGCAACTTTTACAAGATGAAGGATTAAAAAGAGATTACTTAAAAGCTTTTATATACATTTGGAAAGAAATGAAAAAAGAAAGGACTAAAGGAGAAATTAAATGAAAAGTTTTATTTACCTTGGTCAATTGACCAAAACCGGTCAAACAACACACAAAAACACAAATGTGTTTCTTCTCCAACGAAGAGAGAGAAAGAAAGATGAGACGGTTATACCTTTTCACCACCATAACCTGCAAACCAAAATCAAGGACGATCCATGAAGTTTCAGCCAAAGTGTTCAACTACAAAAATCATCCTCTTTCTTTCCTCTACAAGAAGACATCAATGAATTAGATCAAGACTCAAGAATAAAGAAACGCCCAAATGGATTGAAGATGGAGTAATCGAGTTTATCCTCGTATTTTCCACGTGTCCACTCCTGATTGGAAGAAACACGTCATCACCACCTCTATTTCACTCTCTCGACGGCTATAAATAGAAGACGAAGAGATCATTTGGAACGGTTAGCTAGGTGTAGATTTACACATAGTTGATTAGGATTAGATAGTTAGTTTTCTTTGCTAGCTTAATGATTTTCTGTTAAACATTCTGTTAGATAATTTGTTAGACAGTTGTAACCGAATTAGTTTTTCATCTCCATTAATGAAAGCTTCGAGTACTTTTTACTAATCTCTCTCTGATTTCTTTGAGTTTAATTTCGGTTATCTTTTTCTATTTTACTACTTTAGATTACTGTTCATCAAAAGTCTTTCTCATTCTTTATTTCTCATTAGCTAAAAGTTAGTTAAATCTTGTTAAACTTGTTAAAGTTTCCGTCAGTAGTTGTAATGAATGATTTCCTTCATTAATGAGTTTTCTTAAAAGCTTCATCTCTTTCTCTTATATTTTCTTGTTTAGTGTTATAAATAGATAAAATGATATAGTTAGTAGAAATTGAACGAATTTGTTTTTTCACGGCTGATATACTAAAATCAGTAAGCTTTTGTTCAAAAGTTGCTAGTAAATGCGTATCAGTTTAGGCAGCTTGTAGAAATCGCTCAAAAAAAGATTAGTGATAGCAAGTTTCAGAATCAAGGATTTTGTCCAGTTTTTCTCGTTTGATATAAGTTTAAGCAGGTTTCAAGTTTAGAAGTATTTGTTTGGTTTCTTGCTTTGATTTTGTTTGGCAGGTGTTTGGATTCGCGGGAGATAAAGTAGCAGTTCATAAGTCGATTCCAGTAGTTGCATTTGATTTTTGAAGGCGTTGATAGTTAAAGCGAGCTCAGCGCTCCGCTTCTCGACATCAAAGGGCTGGCCTGGATGTAGCAGGTTAAGCACACTTTAATTTTCTGCAAAGTTTAGTCTAACCTGCTATTAATCGTGTAGTCCAGTACTTGCTTGCAATATGTTTGGTATGACTTGATTTGTGTTAATTGAATATGTTCCTTTTCTGCTTTTAAGTTTCAGTATTAGTTCATTTAGATTTCTTTAAAATCTGCATTTTCTGTGAACTTGAATTTGGCGAATTTAGCTATAAGTTTTCTGTTAATTTCGTCTTCCTGTTTTTATCTAGCTTGATCTGCTCTTGTTGTTTCTAGTAGTAGAACTAGATTGCATTCTGCTTCTTGGTTTATTTTATGATTAATGTGTTAGTATTTTTAGTTTGTTTACATTGAATCTTCATTATACTGGGCAAAATTTACATATTAGCAAATATAGTGGTGTTTGGATAGGTGAATTTTAGTGCTTGTCTTGTAAAACCAGTTTCATGTTGGATTCAGTTACATTACAAATTAGTTCGGATAGGTTTAATTCAAGATTTACTTGATTTGATAAATAGAATTAAGTCTAAGTTTAGCCAGTAAGGATTGAACTCAAGATCTGAATTAGTAGCTAGCTTGTTTTAGTTTTAGTTTTAGAGTAAATACATCTTTAGTCCCTCATTCGTATTCCTTTAATTTCAGTGCCAGTCCTGTATCGTTAGATTGTAGGATCAGTTAACTGCCAGTTAGTCGATAAGTAAGTCTGTATGTCCTTTAGTTAGATTTTCAATTAAGTTCACTGTTTAGTTAGTCCTTTTTTGTTAAGTTGATTACAAATTGAGTCCTTCCAGTTAGTTTTTTTTAGAACTTCGTTGGGTTAGTGTTGGTTAGTCAGTTAGTAGGTTGTTTCCAGTTAGGGTTTTTTTCGAACTTCGTTGGGTTAGTGTTGGTTAGTCAGTTAGTTGGTTGTTGGGCTAGTTTACTTTGGGCCAGTTTACTTTTGGGCTAAGTTTACATTTTAAACTTAGCATTGCTAGTTTAACTTTTGGGCCACATTTTATAATCAGTTAGTTTAATTTTTAAATAATTGAATTTGTAATAGAAATAAATGTTTTTTTATTTGAGTGTTTTAGAAATTTTATAAAATTTGTAGAAAATTTCGCTTTTATTAATTTTGCATTTTAAATTTTTAGTATAAATTTACATTTACTTTTTGTGCATTTAAATGTTGTACTTGCAATATGATTTAGTGTAGTACGTATTAAGTAGATATAGTACAATATTTTACATTTTTTACATGCTTAGTGCAAATTAGACATAGATTACCAATCAAGTCTTTTTAACCAAAAACAATTAAGTCGAGCTTGAAATTGTTATATCAATTCGGATTGAGTCGAGAAAAACGAACATAAAAAGACGAATATTAACTGGTCAAGAAAAATGAACCAAATCAACTTGGGAGGCAAACCGCGGTCTCGAGGATTGTGATCGATCTGATCTAAATGCAGTCGGTTATCGAATGAACTGATTTGTAGGCGGTTTCCCCAAGATTGATGGTTTTTCAAGCTTAGTGTCCACACTAGTTCCTTTAGTTTTCCTCAATTCGTTTTTCAATGCAGCTATAGCAAAGACCTTTTCTTCAACCTGAGCCTTTAAAGTCTCATTCTCTTTGACCAAATTATCTTAGGATGCCAATTTAGATTCTAGCAACTTAATTTGTTTCAAAAGATTATCCTTTTCAGCTTTAGAATCTAGAACTGTTTGATCTAATTTTCGTTCAAGAACAACGTTTGACTTTTCAAGTTTTTCAAAATACTTTTCAAATTTATCCGTTTTCTTTGAAAATTCAATTTTGGCATCCTCAAGCTCTTTCGATTGCTGAGCTACGATCGTTTCGAGCTCTTTAATCTTGGAATCGGGATCAGTTAACGAATCAGTCATAAAGCATTTATCATGATGTACTATAGCATTCTGAACAATCTCTCCCCCATTATGACGCACATCGGATGAATCTAAAGTGATAAAACTATCACCGTTTTCCATCCCATGTTTGTCGTAAATAGGTTCGGAATGCTCAACATGCGTTAGTTCATCCGCATAGACATCATATACAACATTACATTGTACCATATGTGTAGGCTCTTCATCATAAACGGGTATGGTGTCATCATAAGAGATATCTGTAACATTCCCTGATATGTTGCTGATGTCATGTTTAACTGTTGATTCCATGTCCTTACAATTTTTAGCAGCCTCCAATGCGTCAATTGTATGATCATTTTCCTCTTGCATCATTGAATCTCGCACTCCATTATCACACGCTTGCTGAAGTCGGGATTTTTCATAAATCGAAGACGAGACCGATGACAAAAGTTTCAATAGTGTACCACGGAAAACTTTAAGCTCGGTTTGTGTGTCTCGAAAAAATGACCGGCATATCCCTGGATTGTCAGACTTGATGATATTGAATTGGAGGAAAGGGGTGAGTTGTGTCACAAGAGCCTGATATGCTGTTTCTGATGTAGAGTGATTAAAGTCTTCATTGTGGAGTTGCTCTGCTAGTTGGTTCAAGATGATGAACATCGATTCCATGAATATATGACGATCTTGACCAAATAGTGTCACAAATTCGCTCCCTCCTTGAAGCCATGAAATGTTCACAAGATGAGACTAAAGCATTCGAAATGAAGTGATGCCACTTTCTCTAACATTGTCTTGAAAATTATGCGATTCTCCCTCGTTCTATGTCGAATTCAAAATATCCAGTGAATTTTGTGGTTGTGTTCGTGATTTTGCAGTTCGTGAAGAAATTTGGAAACAGAAATTCACGTAATATGACAAAACCAACGAAAAATCCGTAAAAAACTCTTAAAAATCCTCGTTTGATAATATATCTCTTTTCTCGGCTGAAGAGTTTCTTGTCGGCTAAAACGTTGATAAAACAAACCGGAGTCCAAGTAAAATTTGGTTCACTGTAAAGTCCGTAAACAAATTAATCCAATCTGATTAATTTTGCAACATTTAGATATTGATCATCCCAAATCCTAAATTCGATTACAAACAATACTCGACCCACTATATACTTACGTGAAATGAGGTATCGATCCGTAAACCAACGTAAAAACCGAATAAAATTTAAATTCGAATTAGAAATAACTTAGCCCAAACTAATTTGGCAAATGTAAGCCCAATCCAGTTTACACCAACCTACTGCCCCCAAACATGTCCAAGCCCGTTTACATAAACCCTTATTTTCTTAGCAAAAAAAATAGGTAACACATATAACGAAAAGAAAAATGTGTTACCATTGACAAAAATAGTAAATATCACGTGGGCTAGTCAAATATTTTACCACTAGCCCAAGATGAACAAACCACACCCAAAATCTGGTCTACGACTAATAAGGCTAATTTTATAAGGCAACTATGACACCTAATCTACTTCAAGAAAATAGATATCCACGTTTTATAGAATCACTTCTTGTTTTCTCCGTCTAGTTGCCCCCTTTTTATACTCTCTCTCACACAATCGTTTCCAAATTAATCAACGTGGTAAAAACATGGCCCAACACAGTAAGTAGAACCAAAACGTGGCAGTTGCAAAAGACGTGTCCCAAAGCTGAAATATCTCCTTGGTTTCTCCGTCTTTATTTTCTTTATATAACTCTAAAAAAAACAACAGACCTAATCTCACTCTTGCCTCAATCATACCTTCTGTCACTTTGTTTATGCCGCCCCCCACCATGACTCTCTCTCTCTCACCTGTTATCTCAGTTACCAAAAAGTTATCAATCTCCCCTGTCTCTCACTAAATTCATACATCCACCAAAAGAAATTGATCTTATCCTATCTTTCTTGTAACACACGAATGAAGAGTTCATACCATCAAATGAAACCAGAGACATCAACCTTTAATCTCATTTACTTTAATCATAATCTCATCCTACAAAACCCACCATGAATACAACCACAATCCACGAATCAATCTCAGCCAATACAACCCACGAAACAAATCAAACACCCTTGAAACTTGAATGAAGAACGAGGCTCTACAAGAAAAACGATATCAAGATCTTTTTGAAAGGTCTCGGGTAGGTATTATGTGATTTCATGTGGGTTTTGATTTTTAACGAATCCAAGAATAAATCTAACAAATTTGTTAAGATTTTTTCTTAATCTTCGTATATCAATAGATGGTATTAACCATCGCACAGATCTGTGATGATATTATCATTTTCGTGAATGGATCTTAAAGATCTTGGGTTGCATGTGTAAGCACGAAAAAGAAAATGAATCTAAGATCTTTGTTAAATGTTTTGAGTCGAGATATGAGTGATTGGACTTGAGAGTTGTGTGTTGAGTCTTGTCAGTTTGTGTGCATGTTTTTGTTGGGGTGAAACTGATTTAGAGTTGTTGAAACGTGAGTAGAGTTGAGGGTCTGGGTCGAGAGTGTGAGGGGTTCAAGTCGAGTGTGAGTGTGTGGGTCTGATGAGTGTTTGTGATGTCTGAGTCTTAGGGTTGTTGAGGTTGTGAGGGGTGAGTTTGTTTGGCAGTGGAGGGTGTCAAGGGTGAGTGAGAGTCTAGTCAAAACTGTCGAGTCTTTCTTGTTGAGAGTTTGTATAGAGTCGAGGGTGTGGGTGAGGGAGTCTGATTTTGGGTCGAAAGAGACGTGAGTCGAGAGTCACCCTTCTTTTGGTGTATTCGAGAAACGAGGCAAGAGGAGTCAGTTTTTCGAATGAATGTGTCCGTTATGATTGAATCAGTTTTGAGTGGAGTCAAGTCTTCTTCTGATTTTTAGAAATTCTTCGGAATATTGGATCTCTTCAGAGAAATCTTCAAAATAACTAGGTTTTTCAGAAAAAAAGCCAATTTTCGGAATAAGTGGGTTTTTAGAAATGTCTTCGGAATAAATGGGTTTTCAGAAAAATTCTTCGGAATAAGTTATCTTTTCAAAAAAGAACCAATTTTCAGAAAAATTGAACTTTTCAGAGAATTCTTCGGAATAAGTGAACTTTTCAGATAAATCTTCGGAATAAATAACCCTTTTCTGAAAATACAGATACGGATGAGACAAAAACGTGATATCAGACTGTTGACAGATTTGAGAGAGAGAGAGAAAATCAATTTGGACAAAAGTTTTTGATAGAAACAATAAAATAAAAAAATGATAAAAAAATGTGCCAAAAGATAAGACAAAAGATGATAGAAAACTGATTACCAAAATGATATTGAGATTTGATAAAGAAAACTGATTACCAAAATATATAAAAATTTAGAAAAATTGATGAAGTATGATAAAAAAATTGATAGATAAAAAGATGATAAAAAACGAGAAAAGATTAGACAAGAAAATATTTTTACCACCAAATCAAAAGATAAAAAATACGTAAATCCTAAGAATCAACCATAGCTCTTGATACCAATTGTAGGTCTACGCTTTCTTAAGATTTAGCAATCTATGGTTTAATCTATTGAGATGGATGGAAATGGAAGATGAACTAGAGAAAGAAAGGAGAGAAGGGGAGGAGTAGAGAGAGAAAGTGAATATTGGATTGAATGAATAATGAAAAGCTTACCCTTCCTAACATGCTAGGAAGGGTTATATAGCCCACCCTACATGTGGGCTTAACGGGTTACACGTTTACTAACTAGATCACGAGCCCATTACATTAATATATCGTTGGAGCGACCGATCCTTCATAAATACGTAAAAACGTATTTCCAACAATATCAGATCTACTTATCTCTTCTTTGCCATACTCCAATGGTTATGCTCGTGTTAAAACCTAGAGATCTAGTAATTTTTGTCAAGTGATAATTGTGTATGACTATCAGATCTAGTCACTACTGCTTGTCGATGGTTCATTCCAACATCGTCGGCACACGTGATACAACATCGTGGTATGTGATGCACACAACCACCATGTACTCTTGATGTATGGGTGTACTAGAGTCTGATGGTGGTGGGTTAATGTCGCTGATGTACCGGTGAACCGGCATCTGGTGGTGGTGGCTGGTGGTGCTGATGTACCGGTGATAGAGGTGGCTACTGCTGCTGATGTACCGGTGACGTCGGTGGCGGCTGCTACTGATGTACCGGTGGCTGCCGCTGCTGATGTATCGATGCACTGGTATTTGATTATGGTAAGTTGATGATTGCGGGCTGATGCACCACGTATCAGGAGTATTTTATAAGTATCGTTGCACAAAAGGATGATGTACCAGCGTCTGGTGTAGCTTTATTTGTTTATTGTTTTTTTGCTTACTTGAACTAGTATAGTATGTTGGGAATAAAATATAGCCAGTTCACTTGAGCGCTGACAAGAGGAAAACAAGCGTTGATAGGAAGAAAACAAACGCTGACAGATCAAGCGTTGACAAGAAGAAGTCAAGAGTTGATAGGTTGAAGACAAGTACTGATAGAAAGATATGGTCTAAGCGTATTATGTTTCTAGTTTGTTTCTAGTAAAGATAAGTTCAACATTGTATTTTCTATAATTATCTTTACCTAGAATAGTTGATACGTAGACTCTTGTACAAGGCTTCTTATGTCTATAAAAGAAGACCTTTAGGTTATGTTTAATAATAAGTTTTCATACGTTAAACACTTTCATTGTAAGCAAGTTTGTTATTATCAATAAAGTGAAAGTTTGTTTAAGTGTTAATTCCGCATAACACTTAGATTACTTTATACATAAACAAAGTTTCTCTACGTGTATAACTTGATCTAATCTCGTTTACACAAGCTTAATCGATCTAAGTTTGGATCAACAAGTGGTATCAGAGCTTGTTGAGAAACTTTTGATCTTAAAGAACACAAGAACCCTAAAATCACCAAAACCCTAATTTTCACAAAACCCTAAAAACATCATGTCCAATCCAGAAGTAACCTCCTCCTCCTCAAACCACAACATCAAGATTGCCATGCTTGATGCAAACAATTTTGAGCTGTGGAAGTTCAACTTTGAGCAATATATGGGGATCTATGACTACACTCTCTGGGAGATTATTGAATATGGAAACACATTCAATAAAGCTCAAATGATTGCTAATGCCATTGCTACAAGATCAGCTGTTCAAGGATGTTCAGAAGAAGATAAGAAAGAAAAACCTGATGATAGAAAAGGGTTGATATGAAAACCCTAAACATTCTGAAACTCTCCTTGGGACAAGAAAATCAGCACAAATACAGAGGTTATGAGTCTGCAAAAGACCTTTGGGCAGCCCTTGAAGTTGCATATGGTGGTAATGCTAATACTAAGGAAGAGAAGAAGAAGCAACTCTTGCATGAGTATGCTATTTTTAAGGCTCAACCTAATGAGAAGCTTAGTAGTGTGAGAAGCAAACTGCTTGACATTACAAGCAAGCTGTCCTTCATGGGGACACAAGTTGGTGATATTGACATTATTGCCACTTTTCTTAAAAGCCTTGGTGATGCGTGGAAGATTGAGGCAAGATCTATAATTGCCAATAACACTCACAAAAGTTTTACTTTTGATGATATCTACAACAAACTGAGGCTGTTGGAGAATGAAACTCTTTTGGAGCATGGAAGTAAGTCTACCAATAGTAACATGGCCTTCTTCTCACATAGTAAAGGTCAATTTGATCAGAAGGACTCATACATGCACCCAGTTACTGAATCAACATGTGTCAACGCTGGATCATATCCTGTCAACGCCTCACATTCAGACGCTGACACATACAAAATTGACTCACCAAGAGTTAAGCCTGCTGGTTTGGATCTGGATACTGTGTGTGCATACATTGCTTCATTGCCCAATGGTTCAGTGATTACATATGAGGACCTTGAGCAAATAAGTGATGAGCACTTGGAGGAGATGGATATAAAGTAGAACATGGCTCTTGCAAGTATAAGAGCAAACAGGTGGAATAGAAGGTTTAAGAAGAAGATGACCTTTAATGCAAAGGACACTGCTGGATTTGATAAATCCAAGGTTGAGTGCTACAATTTTCATCGTATGGGGCACTTTATGAGGGAATGCAGATCTCCAAGAAGATCTGATGCTGGAAAACCCTCAAGCCAAATTGTTAAGGCTCAAGATCCTAAGCCCATGGTGGCAGTGCAAGAAATTGATGGTATTGGATGGGACTGGAGCTACTTGGCTAAGGAAGGGGAAGAGGATAAAGATTTGGTTGCTGAGTTAGAAGAAGAAGAGCATGTTCAATATGCTCTCATGGCACACTCCTCCTCTTCATCAGATAATGAGGTATACGATGATGCTTTTTGTAGTAAGGGTTGTCGTTTAAATACTGAAAAACTTAACAAAGAGGTTTTAAGATTGTTAAGTGATGTGAGTACTGAGAGATGCAAGTTGTATAACTATCAAATTGCTCTAACTCAAACTGAAAAGACAGTTGAGGAGTATAAGAAAATGGAGCTTGACCTAAAAGATAAAATAAATATCTTAAAACATGATTTAAATGCTAGTAATGATGTTAGAAACATCATGGAAAGGGTCAATGTTGAATTACAGGCTAAGTTAAATGAGGCTATCAAGAATAAGGATAATGTTAACCTTAAAATTCAGAGATTTGATAAGGCCTCACAAACCCTAGGAGAATGTGTTAATAAACAGAGGGATCCTAAGGACATGACTAGGATTAGGATGAAAGACTATACTGTTGTTCCACCACCAGCTGGGGACTTCTATGGTGTCCAAAGAAAGGACTTATCTTGGACTGTTTTACCAGAACTCCAAGAAGAGGAATTTATTCCTCCACCAAGAGTCCTTACCCTAGTTGAAGAGTATAGGCAAAAGTTGACTGACTTGAATGAATGGAAGAAATCCAACCCTACCTTGTTTGTCAAGGGTGGCATGCTTTGTGATAGTCCAAATGAGTTGACCCCTATCAAAGTAACAAACCCAATCACTGGCAAGACTGTTGACCTTGGCTCAAACACTGTTAGAAAACCTAGCATTAAGTATGCAAAAATGTATAGGAATACTAGGTCACCTAAAAGCCAAGTTAGTGATAATGGAACAGGCTTCTTCTCTTCTAGACCTAGAGTTGTGTCTAGAAAAGCCTGTTACACTTGTGGTAGCTTCTCACATTTAGCATATAAGTGTGTCAACGCTTCCAAGGTCAACGCTGTTAAAAGGTCAAACACTGTCAGACCCAAGACTTTTGTGGAGCAAAGTCCACAAGTTGTTAGACCAACCCCATTCTTCACTAAAGGGTCTAACACTCATGGACAAAGACCATTTCAGAAGACCAATACTTGGTCAAATAGGCAATGGGTTTCTGTAGCAAACCCTAGGTTCAACGCTGACAATGGTAATTTCAGCGTTGACAAGACCAAATCCAACGCTGACAGAAACGTTGCCAGACCTAAATATTTGCAACCACATGGAAAGGGGTCTAAATCTTCTTCTATCTTGACATGGAGACCTAAGCAAGATCAAAACCCTAATTCTAATGGGATTTCTATGACCTGAAACAGATTTAACTATATTTCAAAGGTCATTACAAAACTAATTGGGGTTAACTGGGTATTTCATCAAAAAAGGGATGAACAAGGGGTTGTTATGAGAACTAAGTATGTTCTTGTTGAACAACCAGATGAATCCAAATCTGCTCAGGCTTGGGTTCCCAAAGAAAACTAACTTGTTTTCTTTATGTGCAGGGCATTCAAAAACAGGTAAATGATTATGGCTATTGGGATAGTGGATGCTCTAGGCACATGACAGGAAAGGAAGATTATCTGACTAACTTCACTCCCATTAAGGATGGTGATAAAGTTTACTCTGGAGGCGGATATGGAACTATCACAGGCAAAGGAACTCTTCTCACCAAGAACTTGCGTTTTGAAAACGTGTTTCTGGTAAAAGAATTTGATTAAAATCTTTTTAGTGTATCACAAGTTTGTGATAACAAAAATAAGGTTCTTTTCACTAATACTGAATGCTTGGTGTTGAGCAAGGATTTTAAAATTCCATATGAGAAATTTATTGACTATAGAACACCTAGGCATAAAGACATTTATAATGTGAATCTTAATGGTATTAGGATGAATAATAATATGTCATGTTTTTATGCTAAAGCTTCAGTTGATGAGAGTAATCTATGGCACAGGAGACTAGGGCACATTAACTTTAAGAATATAAACAGGCTTGTGAGACTTGGATTGGTTGATGGTTTGCCTGAAAAGGCTTTCCACAATGACCACTCTTGTGTTGCATGCCTTAAAGGCAAACAACACAACGTCTCATTTAAGTCTAAACAGGTGCACTCTAGTTCTAAACCACTTCACTTGCTGCATATGGACCTGTTTGGTCCAACTAATATAGAGAGTTTGAATGGTAAATCATACTGCTCTTTCATCACATATGACTTTTCTAGGTTTACTTGGACTTTCTTTTTAGCTATGAAAAGTGACACTGCTAATACTTTAATTAGCTTTATTACTCAGATTGAGAAGAAAACTGGTAATGAAGTTAAAATGCTTAGAAGTGATAATGGTGGTGAGTTTAGAAATAAATTGTTGGATGATTTTTGTGCCAAGAAAGGGATTACTAGGCAGTTTAGTGTTGCCAGAACCCCACAGCAAAATAAGGTTGCTGAGAGAAAGAATAGAACCCTTTTGAAGCAGCCAGGACTATGTTGGCTGATGCTCATTTTCCCATAGCTTTTTGGGCTGAGGCTGTGAATACAGCTTGTTATGTTCAGAATAGAGCATTGGTCAACAAGATACAGAACAAAACACCTTATGAGTTACTTTGAGGAAGGAAACCTAATATTGGTTTTCTTAAACCTTTTCGTTGTCATGTAGTTGTGTTGGATACTAGTGATGCCTTAGGTAAATTTAGTGCTAAAGGTGAAGAAGGCTATTTCATGGGTTATTCAGTGCAGAGTAAGGGATATAGGGTTTACCTTAAGAAGGAAAAATGTATACTTGAGAAAGTACATGTTAGTTTTTTAGAGAGTAAACCTAGTGATCCTGAAAGTGGTCCAAATTGGTTGTTTGACTTGGAACCTCTATCTAGGACTTTGAATTATATGCCTGTTACTAATCCAGACATTGTGAAGGTAACTTCAAATGTTGTGGAAGAACCAGTTGTTGATGTTTCAGGTACACAGGTTAATGAAGAGGTTGGATCACAAGCAGACAAGTCATCACCCATACAAGAGTATTTTACTATTCACATATGGACAGATGCTTTTGCTGCTACTGGAAAGGAAAATGGTGGTACCCAAGTATCACCAATTAACAACATGTATGGTCCTTCAGGCGCTGACAAAGGAAAATCTGGCACTGACAGGACAAATTCAGGCGTTGATGGCTCAACGTTGACAACACCATTTCAGGCGTTGATAACCCAAACGCTGAAAACCTTGGTTCAGGCGTTGACAAATCTTTTGATCATATCTTCTCTTCCAATTTTGAACAAGGTGAACCTTCAAGCAGACATGAAGAGGTTCATACAGATATTGATGGAAGAGAGTCTGAAGAAGATATTGGCAACTTGGAGGATGAGATTGAAGACAACAGACTTTTTGAGGGAGGAGTTCTCACTTCTACAATGAAGAATCACCCCACTTCTCAAATTATTGGAGATGTTATGTCTCCTGTTCAGACAAGAATATCTCATCAGAGTCTTGGAGGATTTATTACCAATATACACAAGAAGGTTGATACCCCTCTTGTTCAAGCATGTTTGTTTGCCTGTTTTCTGTCACAACAGGAACCCAAGAAGATTTTTGATGCTCTCAAAGAACCAAGTTGGGTGGAAGCAATGCAGGATGAGCTTCACCAATTTTCTATTCAGGTTGTTTGGGAGCTGGCTGATTGTCCCGGGTATGTCAGACCTATTGGGACAAGATGGGTTCTAAGAAACAAGAAAGATGAAAGAGGTATTGTGGTCAGAAATAAGGCACGTTTAGTGGCTCAGGGATATACACAAGAGGAAGGGATAGACTATGAGGAGGTCTTTGCACCAGTTGCAAGGATTGAAGCTATAAGGATATTTCTAGCCTATGCTTCCTGCATGGGCTTCACTGTCTATCAAATGGATGTGAAGAGTGCTTTCCTCTATGGCACAATTGTTGAGGAGGTATATGTTATGCAGCCTTCTGGTTTTGAAGATCCAGAGAATCCAGACAAGGTGTATAGAGTCAAGAAAGCTATGTATGGACTTCATCAAGCCCCAAGAGCATGGTATGGCACATTGTCCACTTATTTGGTGGAAAATGGATTCAAAAGGGGCACCATAGACCATACATTATTTACAAAGAAGGCTGGTAAGGATGTCTTACTTATTCAGGTTTATGTTGATGATATCATCTTTGGCTCCACCAATCCGAAGATGAGTGAAGACTTTTCCAAGCTTATGACAGACAAATTCAAGATGAGTGCAATGGGGGAGATGAACTTCTTTCTAGGGTTACAAGTTTAGCAGAAAGAAGATGGTATTTTCATCTCTCAGGATAAGTATGTAGCAGAGATCTTGAAGAAGTTTGGCTTTTCTCCATATGAAAAGAGGGCTACTACTCCTATGGATAGAGAACACCCTAGGGGAAAAGTTGGAGATGGAAAAGATGTGGATTTCAGGACCTATAGATCAATGATTGGTTCATTAATGTATCTCACAGCCTTAAGACCTGACATTATGTTTGCTGTGTGTGCTTGTGCACGCCATCAAGTGACTCCCAAAGAATGTCACCTTTATGCTATCAAGAGAATCTTTAGGTACCTTAGATGTTATCCAGATCTTGGCTTGTGGTACCCAAAAGATTCACCATTGGAGCTTATTGCATATTCAGACAGTGACTATGGTGGTGATAAATTTGATAGAAAATCTACAACTGGTGGATGTCATTTTCTTGGGAGTAGGTTGATATCTTGGCAATGCAAGAAACAAACAGTGGTGGCCAATTCTACAACTAAAGCAGAGTATGTAGCTGTAGCTGCTTGTTGTTGACAAGTCTTATCGATTCATAACCAGCTGTTAGATTATGGGTATAATTTCATGCATACCAAGATTTTTGTTGACAATAACAGCACTTTATGCATTATTAAAAATCCTGTACATCATTCTAAAACAAAATACATAGAAATTAGACATCATTTTATAAGGGATTGTTTTGAAAAGGGTTTAATACAACAAGATAGTGTTGACACAGAAGAAAATGTGTCTGATTTATTAACTAAACCTTTTGATGCTGGAAGGTTTCAATACTTGGTAACAAGTATTGGAATGATCAGTCTCACATAATATGTGTTTTGGGGTCTTATTGTAAAAGTATGTAAAGGATAATGCATTGTTATTGGTCTTTTTGAAGTTAGATTTTCCACTATATTTTTCTAACGCTGACAAAGGTTATCTTAACGCTGACAAGTGTTATCGTGGCGTTGTCAGTAACAATGTTAGTTTTGTGGTTTTTAATCTAAGTGTGCAGGTGGTGTTAGCATTGTACCATTCGATACAGAGTTGCTTATGGATCCTTGGAGAATCATTTGAGCATGTTTTTATTTATGGATGATGGTTGGAATTTTTATATTCCTATCTTAACATAAATTTTTATGTTCATGCATATTTTTGGGCAACATATGTATCAAAGTTTAAGGGGGGTTTTAAAAAACTATAGGACTTTTGGGTATTCTTATAATACTCTTATCATAATTCTAGATTGTGTCCACAAGTGAGTATGAGTTAGTTTTACTAAATCATGAGGCACTGTAGCATGCAAAGTTGATATACTATGCATGCTGCCAAGACATTTTGGCCTAGAATTGGTTGTGGTCTGTTGGGAGACTTGGGAATGATTTTATCATGGGTTTACCTGGGAGTTACAAGGGATTTTATGAGATAACTTAGTTGTTAAGAGTTTTGGTTAGCAAGGGACACTAGAGGACTGTTATGTCTATCTTGCATAAGCAAGTGTGCATAACTGGATAGTGCTTGCCGCCCTATAATAATTATCAACTTATAGGTTATCTTCACTAGGATAAATTACTTTGTTAAGGTCCTTTTTCATTTTTATTACTTTTATTTTTGGACGCTGACAAGTATTTTTCCAAGCGTTGTTATGACCAATTTAGACGCTGACATGGCTTTGGAAAACGTTGACAAGAATATAGCCGTTGGGCGTTGATGGGTTATTTTTGACCGTTGACACTCATTGGGACCTACCCAGTTGTTATTTTTGACGAATTTTGGGGCCGTAATTTTAGGAGCAGATAACTTTTAATTAATGCATGAGATAACTTATTTTCTTTTCAATATTTTCATCGTGATATTTTGAAAATAGTTGCCTCATTTTTGAAAAATCACATGCATCTATCTCTCCTATATATTTGGCTCCTATTTTTTTAACAGGGTATCTCATATTCTTGTCTAACACTTTTCACCTATAATTCATCTTTCTAAATATTCACAAACAGCTTTCTTCAACAATGGCACCAAAATTTAAACCAAGTGATTTGGTATTGGGATTCAGGAGTCAAAACAACATGATTGCATATTTGGACGCCGATGACACTCTGTTTCCAAAATACACCCAGATGGTGGCGTATTTGAATGCATCCCCAATTAGGTATGCTCTTTCTTATGTTCCTCTCATCTCTGTCACACATATTAAGCAGTTTTGGAACACTGTCAGTTCCTCAACAGTTAATAATGTGACTACATTCTCAGCTATTGTTCATGGGCGTACATGGGTGATTACTGAAGCCTTGGTTCGCCAGGCTTTGCATCTTGATGATGAAGATGGTATAACCACCCTTCCCATTAATGAAATAGAACGAGGACTAAGGGCTTTGGGTTATCCTTTCCCTGATGAGGGCACTTTAAACAAATATCATAAACAAGAGTTTCCCCCAGCCTGGAAGTACCTCATACATGTCCTCTTACAATGTTTGAGTCCCAAGTGTACTACACACAATGAAATTAATAGATCAATTGCTAGTGCAATTATGTGCATTGCAAGTGGGCAAAAGTTTAATTATTCAAAAAAGATTTTTGAGGGCATTTGTAAAAACAAAGGGAATAAGATGACTTTGGCTTATCCCAGATTTTTACAAATGGTTTTTGATGTGCAAAACTACTGCACAAGGGATCATGCTGACTTTTATGAGATCCCTGTGCAAAAGAAAGCTATTTTTACCAAGATGAATTCACCCCCTCACCGTGAATTACCCCTCACCCAAGCTATGCTTGCTGTTATTGCAGCATCACAACCCCAACCAGACCCACAACCACAACTTGACCCAATACCAGAACCTTTACCTTCACCTCAACGGATGGAAATTGACCAAGAACCCTTCAACGCTGACACATTAAATATTGGCGTTGATACAAGTAATCCAAACGTTGACACTTATCCTTTACAAATCCAAACACCCCTTAACCTTCCCACATCCACCCAATCCACATCATCTTCTACCCTACCACAATATAGGTTGCAAAAACGCCAAAGGACTACTGGAGTGTTCTCCTCTGGTGGTCCTAGCCATGTAGCAGAGAGAACCACCACCATAAGTGTGGTTGGTGCTATGGATGAGGCTGGGACTATTGGCTCTGGCTTAGATGCAGGCCAAGACAGTCCTAACATCTTTAAGACCTCATCCATGCCCCATGAATCTAACTTGGGAGGTCAAATACCCATTTTAGAGGAGGGCAGATTGGAACCATACACATTAATGGAATTGACGGCTGTCTGCATTAGATTACAAAAGTGTTGATGCAAAAGTTGGTTGATCCTTGCTAGACCCGAATTAGGCTTAATTCTGGTTGGCTGGGCTCCGGCTCCTGCACCAAGTGAATCGTTTGGTTGGGATCCTGCACACTAAACAGCACGCGTTAGGCTTACCGTGGGAATGTTTCCCACGATTAGACTCCGGTGTGAGAGTAAGTAATCGATTTAGGGTTTATGTGAGTTTAGAGTACAAGTTGTAATACCTTTGTGGAACCCTTGAGGGTTCCTTTTATAAGCAGTGAAACCCTAATGGGCTTCCACCGATGCTTCGGCCCCAAGGAAGAGATAATCACTAGAATTAGAATGATTGTTATCTTCTAATCCTGGTAGTGAATATCCTCTCCCATTGGGATAAAGATATTCCTAGACAGAATATTATTCTGTCTAACCCTATGTCGGCCATGTCGGCCGCATCGGGCCATGGGCCGCACACATGTGTGCGGTTACTGTTCATCCAAGCCCATAAGCCTGAATGACATTATTCCACCCATCTGTGATAGGCCGGATACGGGTAGTACCCATGGGCCGGGTTCATGACCCGGCTGGGGACTATACGTCATCATGTCCCCCAAGTCTAGTTGTTACAACCGTAGGTGGAACCTCTAGACTACCAAGATGCTCCCCGGACGTACCAAGGAAACCATAGTGAATGACAAATTGTCCAAGAATTTGTATTGGCCGCACGTGGCAACCTGGCTTAGGAAGTTATTTTATCAACATCTCAGCCGCATATAGCGACCGAGACAAATTAAATATAACATTAAATGTCAAGTCTTACGTAAGAGCCGCATAACCCAACATGAATAACTGTTCATCTGACTTATTTGACTGACAAAAGTGCAGACAGTCAGAACCTTGAGCAGTGCAAACGTTTGAATCAGATATGACCCGTGGGTCCCACCTGACGTTTCACTTGCCACTTGCCACTTGCCACTTAGCCACACGATCAAGAATAGTGGCAGACACGTGTCACACATCCAACAGGTCGTGACCCACGAGGCAACCCTATAAATAAGCCACCCCCACGGCTGTGTGAAACACACAGTTATAACCTCCATTTCTGCCATTAAAGCTTTCCTCTTAGCTTGAACCAAATACGCACGGATCCCTTCACACGCAGGTTAGAACACCACGTCCTTACACTCTTTTTTAGTAATGGCTCATAGAAACAGCCCTACCATTGGATCCGTGCTGAATGTCATGACCCAAGACCAATTAAACCACTTTTGTACAAATTATTTCATCCCTACCAACCTACACCCCTCACTTCCTGGCGCCGGAGACCTCATAACTGAGGCTCCAACGGGTAAGATAGGCCTGTATACTCGCCTCTTTGATGCGGCTAATTACCGCATCCCTTTCACCCATTTTCTTGTAGATCTGTTAGGATATTATGATGTACACATTAGTCAGCTCCACTGCATAGGTGCCTGTAAGATTAGTCAATTCGAGATCCTTTGCCGTGCTAGGAGAATCCCCCCAACCGTAGAATTATTCCGGCTCTTTTATGTTCCCAACATAGTAAACGGTTGGGTATCTTTTAAGAAACGAGCCTCCAACAGTCCCCAATCGCACAATAAACCAATGGATTCATTGAAAAATTGGTATGATCACTACTTTTTCATTGACGCAGTGGTATGGCCGGGCGATTACATCATTAGAACTAGGATTCCTCACGACCCCAAGCCGCACACAAGTACATACAACCCCCGTCATTCCCAAGAGTTAGATCTGAATAGGACTGGATTCCATAGAAACCTTCCCGAATCATTCCTATGTTTGCTAGGGATTAGCCGCAATTACTTTGGTCCATCCAATAGGTATCCCGTTTTTTGGAGAAGGCAGGGCGAAGGTAGGCTAACATCCGTACGCCAAAAAAATGTATACATTGATTTGATAAATAGCTAACATATGTTGTTTTGTGATGGACAGAAATGAACTTCTTTGGACTGTTGCGTCAGGGCGATCCGAAGCTTGTGTCGGAGGGTCTCCGTCCTCTCCGTAAGAATGAACAACCCCTTCTTGAGCACACCCGACCCGTGACGGTTGCTTTGGAAGCCGTGCCTGATCCCCATTCTGACGAGGAGGAGCATGGAGACAACGGTGATGGTAATAACCAGATGAATGAAGGAGGAGCCGGGCCCTCCTCGCCACATAGGGAACATCAGGGGGATAATATTGAACTAACCACCTCCAGCATTCGCCGACTGATGGGCGATGATGACGATGAAGTACAACATGTCAACCTGGAAGAAGGGGAGGAAAAAGAAGTCGAGGAGGAGATCGACGAAGCAATAACGCAGCCCGTCGCCAGGCGTACCCGAAAAAGAAGCAACCGTGCGAGGGGAACTGCTTCAGTCGAGATTGGCGAACACAACGCTCCTGTCAAGAGACTCCGCGAAGACCACCCCTTGTATCAATCCGTCGGAAGTGCTACCCATGGTTCTGAGGCTATCCGGGCCGCTCATGTCGATCCCGTCACTCAGATTGCCCCAACCACCTCCGAACTAGCAAGAAACGACATGTAAGACTCCATCCTAATATGTAAGAATGACAAGTTTCCTTGTAAGCAATACTTAAAATATTTCCCAATACTTGTTATACAGGGACAACCAGACTGGTGCCACGCCTCCTTCTGACACCCAAGTTGATAAGGGGAAAGGAAAAGAAATGGAAGGAAACCGCACGGCCCCCACAAAGTCCGGCCCTGTTTTTGAAGAAGGTTCACCCACAGCCTCCCAAGACTTCCCCGCGTCCGGCGCCCCTCAACCGTTCAACCCTGTATGGAATATCACCACGGCGTCACGACTGAGGGACGCTGATGAGTGCCGGGAGTACCTCAACAATTGCATACCACCAAGCTTGGTGCGAGAGGTAAATTTGTTCAGTCATGCAGACTTGGCGGATGAGTACAATGGTACCCTGGTACATCAAATGGCAATGGGAACCTCGATGAGGGTTAGGTTTGAAGCCGCGCTTGGGCATGTTGACTCTCTCAAGAGGAAAGTTGGACGGAGGGAGAAGATGATTGAAGATAATGAAGCTCAAATTGCCGACCTCCAATCCCAACTGGTCAATGCCGAGGCGACCATTAAAAAACAGTCGGCCCGCGCGAATTAATACGACCACCAAGTAGCCAATCTTGAGTCACAACTAGATGCTGCAACCACCATGGTACATATCCGTGCCGCTCCACCCATATTATAAAAGGAATATATGCTAACACATTCCATCCTTATAGGTAGCCACGGCGGAAGCTTCTGTCCACTCGTACTCCAGCCAAGTAGACGTGCTTAACCAGAAACTAGAAGACGCGCACCTGGCCGTACAAAACATGGAAAAAGTACAAAGGGAACTTGCCGAGGAGAGGTCGGTCATCCAAGAGCTGAAAGAGGCATTTGCCCAAAAAGAGTTGATGATTGACGCCCTCACTGCTGAACGTGACCATGTGCTATGCCCCCAACTGTTAACAGCTATTGTCGGCCGTAGGTGGATGGTTGGGCATGGAGCACGCCTGGCCGTCATGAAGGTATTAGAGGCCCCGGAATTTGTGCAACAATTCGCGAGCCTTGTGTCTGATGGTATTGACCACGGACGGCACGAGGGAATGGTTGAGGCCGCTGAGCTGATCACGAAGGGGGAGGATGTCACCAACCATGCCTTCTTTAAGCCTGAAGCTGCTAGCAGGATGACTGCCTCTATGGCCGCGATGCGAGATCTGCACTATCCATTCCTGGACGAGCTGGAGGCCACCAAAGATGCGTCAAATATGGAAATCATGGGAAAGCTCAGTCCTAGCGCGTCTTCCCATGCCTCCTTCGCTCCATCCCCCAGCCACCTGACACTTCCCATATATGAGGACGTAACCAGGATAGTGCTCGATGAAGAACCCTTAAGTGTGGTACTGGAGAGGACTGCGGCTCAAGCCCAGAAGCGGAAAGAAAGTGATGAATGGTTGTCGTGTCTGGTCGAAGAGCAAGTGGAAATGGGTAAGTTTTTCCCCTCCATGTAGGATACTCCTACTTTATGATCCCTTTCAGACACTTTGGTTTGTAACCTCTGAATATTTACTGTTTCTATTCGTCCGTGCATGTACACGGCTGACAACATTTGTATTTTGTATATAAGTCCGTGAGTGACCACGGCAATTTTGTTATCTATTTTGGAAACTTGTGTATTTTGCTTGTGTTTGAATATTGTAGCACAATACTGCGTGATATATCACGTCTTACACACAAAGAAAGAAAATACATACAAGTCTATAATTTACTAGACATGCGACGTGCGTCTTTACTATGCGGAGCGCTGTGCGGCTACGGCATATGAGACTTACCCCAACGTCTTGTGAGTAAGGTGTCTAGTAAGGATACATGATCCGTGCGGCTGGGGTTGCATCCCTCTTACGCGGCAAGTTGAATTAGTAGGTTCACTTAATCCTCTTACCCCGCCTGGAGGCGTATAGTACATGTACAGTTATTTGAAAGAATGCATATGAATAAAACATAACATATTATAATATAAGTAAAATTCATACGACTAACAAAAAATCTAAAAAATGATTTGCACGAAACAGGCCGTGGAGCTAGCTAGGCACCACGGCATTTTATTAGAACTTTTACACTTCTTGTTTGAACAATAATGACAAGTCCTAAAAAACAAGAAAAAAATCTAAACAAACATAAGAAAAACAAAACAGATAAAAAACGCATGGTTCTTTATTAAGACCGCATATAGCGAAGTACCCATGCGGAAGCCGTAGCTTTCAAAGATAGCACCTTTTGAGATTGGAGATATTCCATGTGCGCTCTAGGTCGCGGCCATCCATGTCACGTAGCTTGTACGTGCCTCGTCCCAAGGCCTTAGTGACTTCATACGGTCCTTCCCACTTAGGGCCCAGCTTTCCTGTGTTCTCCGCTCGACTTGCTTCGTTAGCACGATAGACGTAGTCTCCCGGTCGAAAGGAAACACCCTTGACCTTGGCGTCATAATAAGCCTTCATCTTAGCCTTGGACTTAGCCTCATTGATGGATGCTATTTCCCTTTTTTCTTCCAACAGATCCAGGTTGATTCGCAGCTGTTCATCGTTCGTGACGACATTAACCTCCGTCGTGCGGATGGTAGGCATTCCTATTTCTGCTGGTATAACAGCTTCAGTGCCGTAAGCCAATGCAAATGGAGTACCTCCGTTGGCTGTTTTGATCATAGTTCTATGCGCCCATAGCACATGTGGTAACTCATCGACCCATTTACCACTTCGTTCATCCAGACGCGCCTTGATGCCATTCCCCAAGCTTCTATTAGCTCGTTCGACGAGGCCGTTTGTCTGCGGATGCTTAACAGATGCGAAGCGACGCTTGATGTTCAATGATGCACACCAATCTTTGAACGGGTTGTCCGTGAACTGCTTGCCGTTATCCGAGATGATTTCTCCTGGTAAACCAAAACGGCACACAATATGTTCCCAAACAAACTTCTTGACTTGTTTGCCTGTGATAGACTTGACTGCCTTGGCCTCTATCCATCGTGTGAAGTAGTCCATTGCAACAATCAAGAATTTAACTCCCCCCGCAGCTATAGGAAATGGTCCTGCAATGTCAATTCCCCACTTATAGAATGGCCATGGGGACGTGATAGGTGTAAGCTCCTGCTGCGGGTGTCGCGGTACTGGCCTATGCACTTGGCAATCACTACACTTGCGAATCATGTCGCGCGCGTCTCTGTGCATGGTGGGCCAATAATATCCTGTTCGTAGGGCTCTGGCTACCACGGATCGTGGACCTGCATGCATGCCGCACAACCCTTCGTGTATGTCACTGATTACGTAAGCGGCCTGACGTGGTCCAACACACCGCAACCACGGCTGCAAGAAACAGCGTTTGTAAAGGATGCCTTCTCGAAGTTCGAAATGCTGCGCCTTCCTTCTTATGCCCCGTGCTGCTTTTTCCTCGTCTGGAAGGGTCTCACTAGTCAAATAGTTGATAATTGGGGTCATCCATGTAGGTCCATCCTCTTCAACTATAGCAGCAACCTCCCCTTCCGTTATAGATTTCTCCTTGAGTATTTCCACCAAAACTGTTTGGATAAGTGAGCGAAGCTTGTGAATGCGATCTTGCTAAGAGCGTCCGCCTTCTTATTCTCGCCTCTTGGCACCTGCTTGATGGAAAACTTACTGAAAGCCGCGATTAGCGACTTGACTTTTTCCAAGTACCTGACCATGTTGTCCTCCTTAGCCACATACCCACCTAGAATGTGGTTCGCTACAAGCCGTGAGTCCACGTAGGCCTCAAGGTTGCGGACTCCCATTCTAGCGGCGATTTTTAAACCCGCAATTAATGCTTCATATTCCGCTTCGTTGTTGGTGGCCGTGAACTCAAAACGGAGGGCATACGTGAATTCCATTCCTTCTGGATTTGTGAGGATGAGACCTGCTCCGGACCCGTCCGTACACGAAGATCCGTCCGTGAATAACACCCATGTTTCTGTTGGGATCTCGTCTTGCTTGATGATTGGCCCTTCCTCATCCGGCTTCTCGATTAGGAAATCTGCCAGGATCTGGCCTTTAACAGCCTTCCTTGGCCTGTAAGATATATTGTGCTCCCCCAATAGGATGCTCCATTTCTGTAGCCTTCCTGCCACATCTGGTCTAGAAATAACCTGCTTGATTGGCTGATCCGTAATGACTACAATCGGGTGCGCCTGGAAGTACCGGCGCAACCGCTTTGTAGCAAACACTAATGCTAATACCAATTTTTCCATGGAGGAATAATTCAACTCCGGCCCTTGTAGTGTTCTACTTATAAAGTAGACCGGAGTTTGTACTGTATCTCTATCCGTCATAAGTACCGCGCTTATCGCGCCATGAGTAGCTGAGAGATATATAATGAGTTCCTCCTTTGGCCGGGGAGCTACTAGCATAGGGAGAGATGCAAGATGCTGCTTGAGTTGGCCGAAGGCTTCCTCGGCTTCCTTCGTCCACCGGAAGTCTCCCTTTCTAATGCACTTCTTGAGTGTCTTAAATAGAGGTAATGACTTCTCTGCGGATTTAGATAGGAAACTATTCAGTCCGGCTAACTTCCCATTTAAGGATTGCACCTCCTTCCGTGTCTGCGGGGACGGCAGTTGTATCACTGCATCCGTCTTCTCTGGGCAAGGTTTGATGCCGTTTGGATCAATCAAATATCCGAGGAACATCCCCTCAGTTGCTCCAAACGTACATTTCTTTGGATTTAACTTCATGTTAATCCTTCTCAGAGTGTCGAATGTCTCTTGGATATCTCGGAGGAGTGCCTCCTCCGTGTGACTTTTTATCACCAAGTCATCAACATAGACTTCCAAGTTGCGGCCTATCTGTGATTCAAAAGCTTTGTCCACCAACCGCTGATATGTAGCACCGACGTTCTTCAGTCCAAACGGCATTTTCGTATAGCAATACACGCCCTGGCTCGTATGGAACGCCGTTTTTTCTGCATCCTCCTCCGCCATCTGGATTTGATGATACCCTTTATACGCGTCCAAAAAGCATTTAAAAGGATACCCACATAGGGACTCCACCTTCTAGTGGATCTCCGGTAACAAGTAACAGTCCTGTGGGCAGGCCTTGTTTAGATCCGTAAAATCCACACACATGCGCCTACTTCCGTCATGCTTCTTGACCATGACCGGATTGGACAACCACTCGTGGTAGTATACCTCGCGCATGATGCCCGCATCCACTAGTTTCCGTACTTCCTCCAATATTACTTGGCTGCGCTCAGGCGCCTGGCCGCGCTTCTTTTGCTTGATGGGTTGGTACCCTTGGCGGATCTGGAGCTTATGCTCTGCTATTGCACGTGGCACGCCTGTCATATGCTTTGGCTCCCATGCGAATATATCTAGGTTTGCACTTAAAAGAGAGCACATGGCCCTTTTGCCGCTGTCCGAGAGCGCCCCTCCTATGGATACCTCCTGTTTCGGGTAGTCGGGGTGAATGGCTACCTTCCAATTGGGAGGTGGTGATCCATCCTTGGGTGGAACAGGTGGAGCTGGTGTTGTCACGGTGTGACACTCGGATGCTGGTACGACTGTGTTGTAAATGGTAACGATACCCCCCTCAACGGGGAATTTGATCATTCCGTGCGCCGTAGAGGGTACCGCCCGTATGGCCAAAATGCCCGGCCTGCCTATGATCCCATTGTACGGAGAGTGTGACCGTATCACCATGAAGTTCATCCACGCCGTAGTGGAATGTTCCTCATTCCCAATGGTTACAAGCAAACGTAATTGCCCTATCGGCCAAATAGTGTCTCCACTAAAGCCAGTAAGCGGCGACGTGGCCGGTACTAATTGGCTTCTTATTTCTGGGCATAACTGCACGAAACAGTGTTCATACAGTACCTCTGCTGACGATCCTCCATCCACATACATGCGACGAACATTGTGTGTTCCAATGCTTATCTCAATAGTGAGAGGCGCATCGATCACATCGCTTGCCGTGATGAGAGGGAAAGAGATTTCCCTGCCGCGTGAAAATTTTTGGCCAACTTTCTGCCTCGTGCGGCGCTGTCTGGATTGGATCATGTATATAGTCGAAGGTTTGTCCTTTTAGGGATCCTTCTTATCATACTTCTTGTTGTTGTCTTTTCCATCCTTCCAATCCTTAACTAGGTGCTTGAGTTTACCTGATTTGATCAGTGACTCAATATGCTTCTTGAGCTGGACGCACTCCTCCGTGTCGTGGCCTTTGTCATTATGGAACTCGCAGAAGCGACTTCCTTGCCGACGTTCCGGGGGAGTGGTCATTGGGGGAGGCCTTGGGAAGTTCGCCCCTTCTGTCAGCAAGATCTCCCGGTAGGACATCTTTAGGGGGTAAACTTATCATCCGACCGTCCTCCTTTGCTTTGGCTCTTATAGTCTGAGCCCTTGTTATTGTTCTGATTACCTTGACAGCCCGACTGTCTCCGGGACTGGTCATTTGACCGATACCCATTTCCTCGGGATGGGTATGCCGCGACCACAGCTGTTTCTCCTTCTATGAAATTTCTGACCCTTTCCATGAGGTCATCATATCTCTTTGGACGCTTGTCATTGAGGCGCCTAATCAATTCTCTGTCTGTTATGGCGTGCATGTAATCAGAGATTTTCAGGAGCTCCGGCATTGTTCTTGTGCGCGTGCACTCATCATTGAAGCGTTCAGTGAGGGCTTCTGTGGATTCCCCCGGCCGTTGTTTGACAGTTGCAATTGAGACCGGGTCCCTATTATACTTCTTCGTCTGAGTATAATTGTTCTCAAACGCAGTGCGTAGTTGATGAGACTGCAATTATACATAGTCTCATCGTCCAAATTGGGCTTAAAACGCTTAAAATATCATCAAAATACCCAAAAATATGCTTGTGTTTGTTCATTGTGTATTTTAGGTACGGATATCGTGAATTCACCAAAAGATTACAAGAATTAAGCACAAACGAACACGGGAAACGAAGCCGCACAATAAACCGGACCCAAATGATGATTTTTGCAAATATGCCCTTGAAGCTTGAAGAAATTGCAAGATTGGTCCCTCAATTTTCACAAGTTGTCACTTTATAACCTTGAAGAATCAATCTTGTACAATGTTTTTCCTTGAAGTTTTGAAGATGTGCACAAGATCGAAGCTGGAATTGTACTTAGCAAAGCAAAAGCGGATATTTTCGGATCGACTCGACAAGTTTGAAGATTTTACAATTTTAAGACAAAGTCAAAGTCAAAACCCGGAACCCGACAATGAAGTGGGCATGAAAAACCGATCTCGAATCTCAAAATAATATTTTATGGACCAACCCGCACCCGTTATATGGGCCGGGTCGGCTCGTATTAATATTTTTCTATAAAAATTTTTTATAACCAAAACCCATTTTCAACTACACATTTCGTGTATATATATGTCATGTTCCTTTCATTGGATTCAAGCCCAATGCCATCCAGCCCGTTTTCTTTCTTATCAAAAATCTTGGGCTTCATGAACCCACGAAACTCCATTGCCTTTGTTTTTTTTTACTACACGAAATATAAAAGAAAAAAAGGTACGGTTGTGGATTCTTGTTAACACCAAAACAGAGATTAGGGTGCTTTATTCATATCATCAGCCACCTCTAAATCCTAATCTCAAATCCATCACTTTCATCCTACCCCACACTTACACATTCACGTGAAGGATTCGAATCAAGACAAACAAGGCAGAGGATCAACGACTTGGATATGTTTGAGTGTTCACCACACTTAATTGATGGCTTAGATCAAGTTTGCAAGCTGGATTTCTGAAACATCACATGTATCCACAAATTGACCAAGACCAGATTCAAAGATGCGGATATTCTACAAGGGCAAAACTGGAAGTCTACAACAGATTAGGGTTTATTCTTGTTTCATTTTCATTTGTATAAATAGCAGTAGGTTTTCACTTTGTACTCTTGTTCCATTCTTGATGTAAAAACCAATTATGTGTTCCATGTTTTTTTTAATGAAAGTTAATTTTTCTGCAATTTAATTATCTCGTCTTGTTTACTTATATGCAAATTTTACTTTAGTTGTCTTGTTTTATTTCTTCTCTTGCTTTAAATTTTCTCGAATCATCAAATTATTTTCAAGTCATCGTGACAAAAAGCTTATCACAGAGTTTGTTTACTAGTTTTGGTACTGATTTTATGCTTTTAAATCATTTGCACGAGTTATTTTCAGGTTTTGTTTACTAAATCTTCAAAAATCACCAAATGTTTTAAGTCTACTGTAGCATAAGTTACCCTTGTTTTTCTGAAAATAAGCTCAATTGCGACCTTGTGCGTACGTGACAAGTGGAAGGAAGATGTTTGGAGATGTTTGTAGATGATTTGAAGATCATATAAGTTCTTAGTTCTTATCCTTCGGTTTAATAAGCTGTAGAAGAAGCGGAGGTGGTTTATAGTGTCGTAAGTGTTAAAAGGAAAGGTTGAGGTGCTTATTGATCGTGCGTTAAAGCCTCAAAAGCTTGGACCCTTGGTGAGTGACTTTCCCCCCCTTTTTTTTAATTGATTGTCTTCTTTATTCTGCTTTGCTTTGATCTATATGCTTTTGTGCGTTTGTTTGATGTAACTGTTTATTTTCCTTGTTTTCTATTTAATTCATCTTAGTTCGTTGGTTTATTGTTCTTACATTCATTTTCCTTCTTCGTATCTCATTTTCGTAGTGTAAGTTTTATTATCTGTGCACTGAATTGATGTTTGTTTTTATGTTTTAAGTGTTTTTGTGGGCTGTGCAAACCAAAGAAATCAAAACAGAGAATTTAAGGGGTGCATTTGCCTCCCAAAGTAACCATAGAAAAAGAAAAAAAGTGTAGGCTGCTTGTGGCGTTTTTAGTGTGATTATTGTGCGTTAGTGATTGTGTCAAGTGTTTGTGATCTGTGCATACAGTAAGTAACCAAAAAAAATAAAAAAAATGGGACCTGCTGGTTCTCTGTGCTAAACTGGGCACGTAAGATACATTTTGTGGCGTTTTGGTGATTTTAAGTGTGTTTGTGGTCTGCGCAACCAACAAACCAGCATAACCAATAAGACACAAAGTAAAAAAGAAGAAGAAATGGGCGTCTACTGCTTGTTTCTGCCACCATTAACTGAGTCCTTTGTGTGAATTATTGCTTACTCGTGTTTGAATTATTGCATGTGCTCTTTTTGTTCCAATTCATTACAGCAAGTGTAAACCAAGAATTAGGTGCCTAGTGTTTGTTTGAGTACCCGCTGTATGCTCTTGCTGCCCGTGCTCTTGGTTTTATTATGATTTGATTGTGTTTGTTTTGGGACTCCACTGTGTGCAAACTAACTCCAATTCGTAGCTTAGACTGGAAGCCTGGTACTTTTAGTTTGTGTAGTATGTGTGTTTTGTGCTTGCCAGTTGACTCCTCACTTGCAAAACGCAAGTGAGGGTACCCCTCGTCCAAACAGCAACTCACAGCTACCCAAAAGAAATCAACAAGTAAAAAATATAAAGGCGTGTTTGTGTTTTGAGTTTCGCCTTGTGCCCACTGTTTACACCACATCAACCTACACCAAACAGTAGAAGCGAAAGATAAGTGAAAACAAGTGTTAACCAAGAAAGAGGCATTTTCTGTGTATTCTTTTACTGTGAACATACAGCCCCAATTCGTGGCATTGTTCGTGTTTTATGTTATTGTGTCTGTGTAATTGAATTTGTGTTGTTAAGTTTGTGTCATAGCTTAGTTATAATTGGCCTTGTTTTTTTTTTGAAAGCTGAATTTAAGCTTATTCTTGTCCAAAAAACACTGCTGGCAGAAACGTTTACTATCTAGGAATTTGCTCAAACATTGCTGTCAAAAAAATAACTGTGTAAAAACTGCCAGGCAGAGGGCTTGAACCTCAGACCTGCGCATAAAATCAGACACATTAACACGTATCAACTCGACCATCTGATCTGTTAGCCCTTTTTGGTTTATACTCCTTTTCACTTTCTTTTTATACAATTGTTCAAAAGAAAATAAAAACAGAAAAAGTGTCACAGGTGAGGTTCGAAACCCTGACCTGCAGTTCACAAGAGACGCAGCACCACACTTCATTACCACCTGCTCTCTTAAGCTGTTTTGTTAAAACTACCTTTTACTTTTGTTTAATATTTTCTTGTTTTTCGTGAATGACAAGAAAAGAAAAAAATAATAACAAAAGTGACCACAGTGGGGCTTGAACACGCGACCTATAGCGCAACAGCCTAGCGCCCCAACTATCTGTGCTACCTCTACTTTGTTGTTAGTTTTTATCTTTTGTTTTATTTATACCTTTATTGCGTTTTAGGCTAATCAGCCCATTTAGCTTATTTTGGCAGCTTATCCTAGCTTATTTTTAGGTCTTTTTGTTTTTCCTAGCTTTTAATTCGCATTTAGAATTTTCATTAATTTTTTTAGATTTTTATAAAATCTTTTAATATCTTTAATCATTTAATTAGATTAAATTCGTATTTAATTCATAAAAAATTATTTAAAAGTCAAAAAAATATAATTCTTTTTCTGAAAATTTTCTTTTGTCATTTAGGACGTAGGAAAAATATATTTGTTTTTGTATAGTTTAAATTTTATAATTTTCTTTTTATTATTTCATTTTCTAGGATTATTTTAGTTTTAAAATTAAAAAAAGTCATAAAAAAATAGAAAAAAGTTTAGAAAAATTTTCAAAAAAAATATTTTTAGTTTTTAAATAGTATAAACTAGGTTTACGAATAAAAAAGTTTAATTTTTGTCTTTTTCTTAGTTAATTTATTTTTTTAGGATTTTTAATTAACTTTAAATATTAATATAAAATAATTAAATCATTTTCAAAAATTTTGGTTTGCGTACTTTTCTTAGTTAGGATTTTTAGGACTTTTTAGTAATTTTTAATTATTTTATAAGTGAAATTTTTCGTTGGGTCGCGTTTTTACGTTCGCGCGTTTTCGTTCGTTTTGAGCGTAGTCCGATTCCGTTTTCTTTTCTTTTCGTCTTTCCAAAAACGAAATCACTCGATTAAATACGTCTATATATTTTGGCTAAACACCATACCTCCACCGAGAACGAACTCGATTGTCGTCTTTACGTTTTTCCTAAAACGTATTGATACTTACCGCGACTTTAGTGTTTGCTTGCTTTTTCCTAAAGGTAAGTGAAACGACTAAAAACCGCAACATCAGAAATGGCGCCGCTGCCGGGGAGGTGTTTTTAGTGTGCCATTATTAGTATCGTGTTTTTGTGAGTGGTGCGTTTTTGCTTTTCACATTTTGAAAAGCGTGAATATCGTACATACTAATTTTTGTTATTTTTCCTTATTATATTATAGTATCCAAATAAATTGTGTTTAGTTTTCCTAAATTAAACACACAACATCATTTTACTATATTGTAGATATATTGGGTTTCGTTTTTATTGTGAATATTATTAATATATTGTATTTACGTAGAACAATAAAAATACAAGTACTCCAAATACGTGAGAAATCACAACCTTGATTCGGGATTTCATCACTCGATCATTGTATTCGAATCCAAAGCAAAAGTAAAAGGCAAAATAGATAAATACTTTCGTGAGGCTTAATTTCAATTAACACAAACTATAAGGTGGGTATAAGGCGGTTGTATTTCACGACCTAAGGGAAAAAGGCTCTTAAGTGCTTAGCGCCGCCTCGTTTCCCCCGCTTGCTTGTGCGTGTTTTGAGAAAAAGGGTTAATCGAGGGTTTGCCAACCAAAGTATTATTTACGTATATATATTTGCTTGTGTTTTCAATATTAAACCCTCTTGAACGTTTTGGTGTTCCACCAACGTTCTAAAGTCATCGAAGGCGTTCACTCCACGTGATCGTTTTCATTCCTTGAGGCTCTTTTAATCGAGAAAATCGATTCGAGGAGAGATTTGTAGATTTTTGTCTACGAAATACATTCAAAATACCAAAAAAAAATTAAAAAAAACAATCAAAAGCACAAAAATAGTCTTCTACTTTCCCTCTAATTTCATAATTCTCTTCTTTCACCCTCTATAACGTTTAATTCTCGTAACACCGTTCTCGTTGCATCATGTCGAATGATAGTGGATATTATTCGTGTCCATATTGTGGAGGCCCGCCCGATGGTGCCAATTGTTTTAATTGTAAGGTTATTGGAGGTCGAGAGGGTTATATCTATAACTCCGCTCCCCGTGGTCTTGGTGATAATTTTCAATCTTACGACAAAGATCACCCATCGTCTTCGTTCTACTCGTCATATGATTCGTCTTTTAATTGTGATCAAAATCAAAATGATGAGATGAATCAAAACGCTTTTTATGACTATGTGAGACGTAATAATGCAAACTTAACGATGATTCAAGAACAAGTTGCGAATCTTAAGGAACATCACGAAAAACAATTGGAAACTCAAAAGGAATTTTACTTAAAAGAAATGGCCTCCATGAGAACCGAGTCGGAAAACGAATATGATGCCGCTTTTAAAGAACAAGAACGTTTATCTGACCAAGTTGACGAGAGACGGGATAAAATTGTTGAAAAAATTGTGGAGGCTTACACTATTAAGCAAAATGAACTTCTTTCAACGATTGAGACCTTAGAGAAAAAAGTAGCTTCATACGAGTCGAGTTCTTCATCGAACGTCACCAATCCTAATCTCGAGGGAGAGGTTCAAGTTATTTCGACTCCTAAGACTCGTACGTCTCGTATTGATCCCTATCTCTCGAATTTTAGAGTCGTGCAACCTTCGTCGTCTTGCAAAAACGTAGAGGAAACAAAAACGTCATCCAACGAAGTTTTGAAAAATGTTTTTGAAAGTAAACCAAAGGAAAAACTCGTAGGATACTTTGGATATTTAAATCTTGTACCTTCTAAACCTAATTTTTCTAATGAGGATGAAATTATTGAGGATTTTCTAAATCAATATACACTTAATTTTGACAAAGAAATTCCATTAAATGATTTTGAAAAAGAAAAATGTAAAAAGGTTTTTAAGGAAAGAATTGAACCCTCGTTTTTACAAGATGAACGAAAATTAATTCCGAAGGGACGTGTTTGTAATTTTGCTAAAATGTTTGAAAACCCACGTTCGATCCCTTCTAAGGACAAAGTTGAAACCGTCAAGGCAAAATCGTCACGAGACGAGCCTTTTACTCCTAATCCCACACCGAGTGAGATTTTGGATTTATCGTGTGAGAAGTCCGCCGATGGCCTTTCTCACATCGATACGTTTTTCGATATCGAGGTCGAAACGACAAAGGCAAAATCTTCAATCGAAGAGCCTTCTTTTCCTAGTTTCACGACGGTTGAAGCTAGCGACTCGATTATCGACGACTTTATTGCTCGACCTCTTCCACGAGGAAGAGAAGACGTTTTTGATCCCGATGGAGACTTTTCCGAGATCAAACGTATTCTTGATGATCCGCCTTCTATTTTTGAGTTTGATGAGGACCATTGCGTTAGCCCGGAGGGGGATGTTTTATTGATCGATTCACGTTTTAAAAATTCAAATCCTCCTCCCGCCTTCAAGATAAATGTGAAAATTTTAAGTGTGCCTAGAATTGTTTTGGAAACACCAAATATTTTCAATTTAATCAACTTGGGTTTTCGTAACAATGAGTTGAAAAATGAAAAAAGGAATGATTTTACAATTGATTTGAAAATTTTTCCAAAGTTAACTCCGTCATCACCTCGTTTAATTGAACTTGCTACAAACGCGTCTACTTCTTTTGACGACGTTTTGTGTGGATCTAGTATGGGGGAAGCCCCATTTGTTCCCTCACACTTCTCCACCGAGGACGAGATTTTTGACCCCGGTATCACTTTTAAGATAAAATCTCGGTCTTTTACCGAAGTAGTCACTAGAAATCCTTTCTACACTTACGGTGAGAGTTTACCTCGAGTAACTCAATTTTTATGCCCAACCATTGTCCCACCCTTCTCTTCTTATGCTATTTTCTTGTGTCCCTTTGGGACGTTGTTACTTGAAGTCGTGTTGTTTCGTTTATCATCCGAAAACGAAGACACGATCTTTGATCCCGGTATAGGGGTTTTGCCTTTATACACGGTTGCTTTTGGGCCTTGATTACATGTAAGTCCCGCCAAAAATGACCGAACCATGATTATCCCTAAATGATCACATTTATGGGGATTCGAGTCGAGCTTTTGACTCGGTTATCAAAAACAAGGTGCCTCGTGGGGGAAACCCATGCTTATCCATGTACATATTATTGCTTTCTTAGTTAACGTAACGAGGGGACTTGTGCTCTTCCAACCTTTGTTTCGTGGTTGTTTGTGATTGTGATTCATTAGGTTCATCGACATCATTGAAGCCTCTCGTGTTCGTTTTACGTAGTACTCGAGCTTCGATCGTTGCCTTTGGAGATTCCGATATCCGATGATATCCATTTTTGTTCTAACGATTATCTTAATAGCATAATTCATAAACGGCTTTTAGGTTATTCGTTTTACCCTTTCCATGCTCGAGATTAAGCATTCGACTTCGTCTCTAGTATGGGGGTGTTTTCACCCCTAGACTCGAAACATTGAGGACAATGTTTAGTTTTAGTATGGGGGGGGGGGGGGGGGGGGGTGAGTAGATACTTCACCTTGCTTACGTCAACACGCAATCCAAAATTTCATCTTTTTGTTATCGTTTTGTTGCAAATAAGGCTAAAAATGGCCAAATTTTAAAATTTTTCTAGTTTTTCATAAGTGTTTAAGACACGAATGTAGGTTTTCCGATGGTGAGAGTGAGAGTAATTTTTGACTCGACCGTGCGTGTTGAGCACTTAGCTCGATTCCTTAACTTTTTAGGCCAAGTCTCTTAAATGAGGACGAGAAATGATAGAGTTATTTATAAGTCTCGTAATCGTCACGATCTCATGTGTAGTAATTATTAGCTTATTCTCCCCACGCTTTTGCATAATAAATTGTTAATAAATATTGATTTAGCGGTTTAGTCACTATTGTTGGTTTCTAATTTGTTTTAGTAGCTTCCATGTAATTAAATTGGGAAAACATTAAGGTATCGCCAGCGTCACGGTTTTGAAGTATTGGCACCCGAATAATCGAAAGCTTCACCTAATAATAAGATTTCAAGTGCTCACCTAAATTAAGCAAAAATTTGAAGCTCACAAGGCCGAAAAATCTATGCCCAAATTGAAAGTGAATCAAGCCTTAATATTCGAAGCTTTAAAGATCCAAAATTCGCTTTAGCGTGAGGATATACGTCTTTGGCTAATAAAACCACCGATGAGGCGGATAATAAAAGGCAAGGCAAGACCGAAGTCATAATAAAAGCTTCATGGCGAAGTTGAATAAAAGATGGAGGTAAACCAAAGATAATAAGGCCCTTCCGTTAGGGGGCGTATAAAAGTCTTGGTAATAAGTCTCATGTTCAAAACCGTTATAAAACCGTGTTTATCGATCCTTCTTGTTGACTTAATTTTTTAACATCGTTGTCTATTAGGATGAATTATTAATTTAATGATTTTGGTTACACCGTTAAAACTCTATTTTTAGACTTAATCTCTATTCACGCATAAGTCAATGATGTATCCTCGTGATCATTAAGACAAAATAAAATATAAGAGATACCAAGTAGGAATAAGGGAGTTTAGGTTCGTAATTAACACTCATGAGATGTGATCGTGTTGCTAACTTATAATAACAATGATCTCGTTACACGCTTAGCATGGAATTGGGTGAAAATCGAGGACGACGAAATTATTTCTAACGAAGCATTTACGTGTTCTTGTTCTTTGACCCTAAAAGTCACGTTCTCGTGATGAAAACATTACATTATGTCTAAAACGCATGTAGTAGTTTATTTAAGTTTACGTTTTCAATAAATGTCATCATAAAATGAATTTTGGAGATGCTACGATACTTTATTCTAGCATTGCGTGAGGCACGGCAATGGTTTAGTATGGGGAGTGATGAGACTGCAATTATACATAGTCTCATCGTCCAAATTGGGCTTAAAACGCTTAAAATATCATCAAAATACCCAAAAATATGCTTGTGTTTGTTCATTGTGTATTTTAGGTACGGATATCATGAATTCACCAAAAGATTACAAGAATTAAGCACAAACGAACACGGGAAACGAAGCCGCACAATAAACCAGACCCGAATGATGATTTTTGCAAATATGCCCTTGAAGCTTGAAGAAATTGCAAGATTGGTCCCTTAATTTTCACAAGTTGTCACTTTATAACCTTGAAGAATCAAGCTTGTACAATGTTTTTCCTTGAAGTTTTGAAGATGTGCACAAGATCGAAGCTGGAATTGTACTTAGCAAAGCAAAAGCGGATATTTTCGGATCGACTCGACAAGTTTGAAGATTTTACAATTTTAAGACAAAGTCAAAGTCAAAACCCGGAACCCGACAATGAAGTGGGCATGAAAAACCGATCTCGAATCTCAAAATAATATTTTATGGACCAACCCGCACCCGTTATACGGGCCGGGTCGGCTCGTATTAATATTTTTCTATAAAAAAAATTTTATAACCAAAACCCATTTTCAACTACACATTTCGTGTATATATATGTCATGTTCCTTTCATTGGATTCAAGCCCAATTCCATCCAGCCCGTTTTCTTTCTTATCAAAAATCTTGGGCTTCATGAACCCACGAAACTCCATTGCCTTTGTTTTTTTTTACTACACGAAATATAAAAGAAAAAAAGGTACGGTTGTGGATTCTTGTTAACACCAAAACAGAGATTAGGGTTCTTTATTCATATCATCAGCCACCATCTAAATCCTAATCTCAAGTCCATCACTTTCATCCTACCCCACACTTACACATTCACGTGAAGGATTCGAATCAAGACAAACAAGGCAGAGGATCAACGACTTGGATATGTTTGAGTGTTCACCACACTTAATTGATGGCTTAGATCAAGTTTGCAAGCTGGATTTCTGAAACATCACATGTATCCACAAATTGACCAAGACCAGATTCAAAGATGCGGATATTCTACAAGGGCAAAACTGGAAGTCTACAACAGATTAGGGTTTATTCTTGTTTCATTTTCATTTGTATAAATAGCAGTAGGTTTTCACTTTGTACTCTTGTTCCATTCTTGATGTAAAAACCAATTATGTGTTCCATGTTTTTTTTAATGAAAGTTAATTTTTCTGCAATTTAATTATCTCGTCTTGTTTACTTATATGCAAATTTTACTTTAGTTGTCTTGTTTTATTTCTTCTCTTGCTTTAAATTTTCTCGAATCATCAAATTTTTTTCAAGTCATCGTGACAAAAAGCTTATCACAGAGTTTGTTTACTAGTTTTGGTACTGATTTTATGCTTTTAAATCATTTGCACGAGTTATTTTCAGGTTTTGTTTACTAAATCTTCAAAAATCACCAAATGTTTTAAGTCTACTGTAGCATAAGTTACCCTTGTTTTTCTGAAAATAAGCTCAATTGCGAGCTTGTGCGTACGTGACAAGTGGAAGGAAGATGTTTGGAGATGTTTGTAGATGATTTGAAGATCATATAAGTTCTTAGTTCTTATCCTTCGGTTTAATAAGCTGTAGAAGAAGCGGAGGTGGTTTATAGTGTCGTAAGTGTTAAAAGGAAAGGTTGAGGTGCTTATTGATCGTGCGTTAAAGCCTCAAAAGCTTGGACCCTTGGTGAGTGACTTCCCCCCCTTTTTTTTAATTGATTGTCTTCTTTATTCTGTTTTGCTTTGATCTATATGCTTTTGTGCGTTTGTTTGATGTAACTGTTTATTTCCCTTGTTTTCTATTTAATTCATCTTAGTTCGTTGGTTTATTGTTCTTACTTTCATTTTCCTTCTTCGTATCTCATTTTCGTAGTGTAAGTTTTATTATCTGTGCACTGAATTGATGTTTGTTTTTATGTTTTAAGTGTTTTTGTGGGTTGTGCAAACCAAAGAAATCAAAACAGAGAAATTAAGGGGTGCATTTGCCTCCCAAAGTAACCATAGAAAAAGAAAAAAAGTGTAGGCTGCTTGTGGTGTTTTTAGTGTGATTATTGTGCGTTAGTGATTGTGTCAAGTGTTTGTGATCTGTGCATACAGTAAGTAACCAAAAAAAATAAAAAAAAATGGGACCTGCTGGTTCTCCGTGCTAAACTGGGCACGTAAGATACATTTTGTGGCGTTTTGGTGATTTTAAGTGTGTTTGTGGTCTGCGCAACCAGCAAACCAGCATAACCAATAAGACACAAAGTAAAAAAGAAGAAGAAAGGGGCGTCTACTGCTTGTTTCTGCCACCATTAACTGAGTCCTTTGTGTGAATTATTGCTTACTCGTGTTTGAATTATTGCATGTGCTCTTTTTGTTCCAATTCATTACAGCAAGTGTAAACCAAGAATTAGGTGCCTAGTGTTTGTTTGAGTACCCGCTGTATGCTCTTGCTGCCCGTGCTCTTGGTTTTATTATGATTTGATTGTGTCTGTTTTGGGACTCCACTGTGTGCAAACTAACTCCAATTCATAGCTTAGACTGGAAGCCTGGTACTTTTAGTTTGTGTAGTATGTGTGTTTTGTGCTTGCCAGTTGACTCCTCACTTGCAAAATGCAAGTGAGGGTACCCCTCGTCCAAACAGCAACTCACAGCTACCCAAAAGAAATCAACAAGTAAAAAATATAAAGGCGTGTTTGTGTTTTGAGTTTCGCCTTATGCCCACTGTTTACACCACATCAACCTACACCAAACAGTAGAAGCGAAAGATAAGTGAAAACAAGTGTTAACCAAGAAAGAGGCATTTTCTGTGTATTCTTTTACTGTGAACATACAGCCCCAATTCGTGGCATTGTTCGTGTTTTATGTTATTGTGTCTGTGTAATTGAATTTGTGTTGTTAAGTTTGTGTCATAGCTTAGTTATAATTGGCCTTGTTTTTTTTTGAAAGCTGAATTTAAGCTTATTCTTGTCCAAAAAACACTGCTGGCAGAAACGTTTACTATCTAGGAAGTTGCTCAAACATTGCTGTCAAAAAAATAACTGTGTAAAAACTGCCAGGCAGAGGGCTTGAACCTCAGACCTGCGCATAAAATCAGACACATTAACACGTATCAACTCGACCATCTGATCTGTTGGCCCTTTTTGGTTTATACTCCTTTTCACTTTCTTTTTATACAATTGCTCAAAAAAAAATAAAAACAGAAAAAGTGTCACAGGTGAGGTTCGAAACCCTGACCTGCAGTTCACAAGAGACGCAGCACCACACTTCATTACCACCTGCTCTCTTAAGCTGTTTTGTTAAAACTACCTTTTACTTTTGTTTAATATTTGCTTGTTTTTCGTGAATGACAATAAAAGAAAAAAAAAAATAACAAAAGTGACCACAATGGGGCTTGAACACGCGACCTATAGCTCAACAGCCTAGAGCCCCAACCATCTGTGCTACCTCTACTTTGTTGTTAGTTTTTATCTTTTGTTTTATTTATACCTTTATTGCGTTTTAGGCTAATCAGCCCATTTAGCTTATTTTGGTAGCTTATCCTAGCTTATTTTTAGGTCTTTTTGTTTTTCCTAGCTTTTAATTCGCATTTAGAATTTTCAGTAATTTTTTTTAGATTTTTATAAAATCTTTTAATATTTTTAATCATTTAATTAGATTAAATTCGTATTTAATTCATAAAAAATTATTTAAAAGTCAAAAAAATATAATTCTTTTTCTGAAAATTTTCTTTTGTCATTTAGGACGTAGGAAAAATATATTTGTTTTTGTATAGTTTAAATTTTATAATTTTATTTTTATTATTTCATTTTCTAGGATTATTTTAGTTTTAAAATTAAAAAAAAAAGTCATAAAAAAATAGAAAAAAGTTTAGAAAAATTTTCAAAAAAAATATTTTTAGTTTTTAAATAGTATACACTAGGTTTACGAATAAAAAAGTTTAATTTTTGTCTTTTTCTTAGTTAATTTATTTTTTAGGATTTTTAATTAACTTTAAATATTAATATAAAATAATTAAATCATTTTCAAAATTTTTGGTTTGCGTACTTTTCTTAGTTAGGATTTTTAGGACATTTTAGTAATTTTTAATTATTTTATAAGTGAAATTTTTCGTTGGGTCGCGTTTTTACGTTCGTACGTTCGCGCGTTTTCGTCCGTTTTGAGCGTAGTCCGATTCCGTTTTCTTTTCTTTTCGTCTTTCCAAAAACGAAATCACTCGATTAAATACGTCTATATATTTTGGCTAAACACCATACCTCCACCGAGAACGAACTCGATTGTCGTCTTTACGTTTTTCCTAAAACGTATTGATACTTACCGCGACTTTAGTGTTTGCTTGCTTTTTCCTAAAGGTAAGTGAAACGACTAAAAACCGCAACATCAGTAGTTCCGTGAAACTATCAATGCTCCGTGGAGGGAGTGCCTCAAACCAGTCACGAGCATTTCCGATCAGGGTTGAATTGAACATTTGGCACCATATAGGCATGGGCCATCGCTCAATTTTAGCCTGCATGTCAAATATTTTAAGGTGATCCACCGGATCACCGGATCCATCATAGGTCTTAATACACGCCGGCATGCGACGCTTAGTGTCCTCAGAATAGTTCCGTATGCGGAGGGTGAACGGGTCCTCCCTGGGGTCCGCCCATGGCCGGGTGAGCCTAGGGTCATCCCACGGCTCACACCATGGACGCGAAAGATCCTCCGCTTCCGCATATCGATAGTAAGGGCCACCATAATAATCATCATTGTTTGGTGGTGGTGGTGGGGTGCGCCTAGGCCGGCGACGCTTAGGCGGATGGTCATCTGAGTCCTCCCCGGATGGGTCTGGGGACGGCGGTGGTGCCCCATCCTTTGAATAGGGACCACTTTTTTGGGACGAACTAGGAGCCTTTCTCCCAGTATTCATCCTATCCCACACACTCGGGCGACGTACGGTTCTGGCCAGCTCTCGATTTGGTCGCTCGGGTGAGCCATCCGACCTTTCTCCCTCTCGAGACTGCGTTAGTTCCTGTATGAGGCGATCTCCTATGCGCTCAAACACATTCCGAGGTTGAGGGGTTTCCTCAAAGGTGCTCTGTTCCTGAGGCCGAGCCCTCCTTTTCCTCTGATTTTGGGAGGAGGTGATTGGTCCGGTATCACCAAAGTTGAGTCTAGATTGGAGGTTCCTCCCCAGATTCAACCTTGATGCGATTCCCGGGACAATCCTATCAAAGTTCTGTGTGAGAACTCGAGTAAGATCCTCCTCGCTGAGTGGTAGGACTTCCACTTCTTCCTCTGTCGATGGTCTGCGCGGTTCCTTGTTAGGAGGGTTTGGCGCACTCCCTGGGTCAGGTTTATCCAGGGTTGAAGTGGGTGGGGGTGTCACAGAGATCGTGCTCATCACCCCCACGGGCTGAAAACTGCTACGGTTACCAGGCCCGCCTGCGAGGCGGCTAGGCGATTGATTGGGGATGAGAATCCCTTCCCCTTGGGACTTCCGATTCCTGGGATTCGCATTCCTGGTATTAGCTTGTGGATGCCCCTTCGTCATTGAAAATTCGAGATGAGGTTTTGTTCTAGCTTAGTGTAATGGGTCCCACGGATGGCGCCAACTTGTTGATGCAAAAGTTGGTTGATCCTTGCTAGACCCGAATTAGGCTTAATTCGGGTTGGTTGGGCTCCGGCTCCTGCACCAAGTGAATCGTTTGGTTGGGATCCTGCACACTAAACAACACGCGTTAGGCTTACCGTGGGAATGTTTCCCACGATTAGACTCCGGCGTGAGAGTAAGTAATCGATTTAGGATTTATGTGAGTTTAGAGTACAAGTTGTAATACCTTTGTGGAACCCTTGAGGGTTCCTTTTATAAGCAGTGAAACCCTAATGGGCTTCCACCGATGCTTCGGCCCCAAGGAAGAGATAATCACCAGAATTAGAATGATTGTTATCTTCTAATCCTGGTAGTGAATATCCTCTCCCATTGGGATAAAGATATTCCTAGACAGAATATTATTCTGTCTAACCCTATGTCGGCCATGTCGGCCGCACCGGGCCGTGGGCCGCACACATGTGTGCGGTTACTGTTCATCCAAGCCCATAAGCCTGAATGACATTATTCCACCCATCTGTGATGGGCCGGATACGGGTAGTACCCATGGGCCGGGTTCATGACCCGGCTGGGGACTATACGTCATCAAAAAGCAAAATGCAGACTTGGTACAAATTATCAATACACAAGTCCTTGAACTCAAGAAATTGAGGGAGAGGATTGTCATTTTGGAGAATGCTAGCACTAGGCGTGGGATGGAGGAATCTTCCAAAGGGGAGGATGAGCAGATTAATGTAAGTGATAAGGGCTCACATGATGGTGAATCTTTGGGTGTTGCTGAAGCCCTCACTGAATTGAAGAAGCAACCAGGTTTTGACACATCTCTGGTAACTCCTACCAATTTAGACTTGTCTTTTACAGCTATGTTGGAGCAAATTATAAGAGGCGCTGAGACAAGTAATTTGGGCGTTGACAAGCAAAATTTGAACGCTGACACACCAAGCGCTGACATGAGCAAATTGGGCGCTGACACAAGGAATTTAAGCGTTGACAGACCTGCAGATGAGGTTGATGTATTCCAGTCATCAGCTATCATCAAAGAAGTATCTTCACAAGTATTACCATCATCCTTACCCATCATTGATCCATTAGATAAGGGTAAAGGAATCATGGTAGAAGTAGAAGTTCCAAAGAATGCAGCACAGGTAGAGTTTGATAGAAGGTTGGCTGCACAACTTGTGGAACAAGAAATAAAGAAGGTTGGTGAATCACCATTTGTTGTCACTTCAGAGGAACAAGAAGGAAGTGATGAAGCCAGTTCAGATTCAAGTGTGATAGTAATAGAACAACTTGAAAGACTTGAATATGGTGATGATTTGGCAAGAGAGAAGCTTAGAGAGTTGAAATTGCAAGTAGATTTTGATATGCCAGAAGTTGTTCAGATGTACCATGCTTGGGAGGATAGATGTATGGAGAATCCAGATTTGACTATTTCAGACCAAATTTGGGGTTTGGAAATTCTTCTAAGAGTACAACAAGACTGCAAGGTAATTCTAAAACATAAAGCTAGCAATGTTCTTTCACTGCTGAAAAGGGATAGAAGGGAGCTTTACTACATGCTACTCAGATGTCATGGAACAGGATGGACCTATAAGAAATTGTTGGGATTATCCTTTGAAGAGTTGGAGTACAAGGCTTATCCCATTTGGGCAAAAGTGCAGGAAATGAACACTCTAAGACTTCTTTCAGATGAAAGGAAAGAAGAACTTGCAGAAGAGATGGAGCTTAAGAAGGCAATGATTGTTCCAAGACCTTTGAAGAAGGGAGTCCCTCTTGAGTTTCCAAAAGATATGGATAGATTGAAGCCCAGTGAAGCTGTTATAAGAAGGAGCATCAAGCTCTCACCCCTGGAAGCTTCAGATATGGTACAAGTGTTACCTCTTGATGCCAGAAATCCTATCATAAGCTATGAAGAAGATGAAAGTGGGTTTTGGAAGATTGGCAGGTATGGGAAAGAGGTACACACATTTACTACTCTTGTGTCTCTCTTTGCAAGTGTGGATAGAGAAGACTTGGTAGACCTTTGGAGGTTGTTAGAGGCCAAGTATGAGACTGAAGCTCCTACTTTAATCACTGGAATAAAACTTTGGTCAACATTCAAGAGAATGTGTGGACCAAAAGAAGAAGATCCTGCTGTTTGGAAGGATCATGAGGATGACCTCAGTGGTCTTCAATGGCATTTGTATTCAGCTGCTGGTGTGTACTACTTGAGCTCTACAAAGTTTGCTTAGTATCTTCTTGTAGATGGTCAGTATCCCATGTCCAAAGAAGTTTTAGAAAAGATGAAGACAACACAGCTGGAGATTGACTATTCAAGTGACGTGGCCAAAGATTTGATCAGGCATGTTTATTACCAATATGATAAGCGTTGTAAGATTCCTCCTAGTTCTTGATTTTTATTCAGAAACTTGATTACTAGAGTAGATATCAAGCTTAGGGGAGGATTGTTGGGAATAAAATGTAGCCAGTTCACTTGAGCGCTGACAAGAGGAAAACAAGCGTTGATAGGAAGAAAACAAACGCTTACAGACCAAGCGTTGACAAGAAGAAGTCAAGCGTTGATAAGTTGAAGACAAGCACTGATAGAAAGATATGGTCTACGCGTATTATGTTTCTAGTTTGTTTCTAGTAAAGATAAGTTCAACATTGTATTTTCTATAATTATCTTTACCTAGAATAGTTGATACGTAGACTCTTGTACAAGGCTTCTTATGTCTATAAAAGAAGACCTTTAGGTTATGTTTAATAATAAGTTTTCATACGTTAAACACTTTCATTGTAAGCAAGTTTGTTATTATCAATCAAGTGAAAGTTTGTTTTACATCTTTGTGTGTTCTTGTTTAAGTGTTAATTCCGCATAACACTTAGATTACTTTATACATAAACAAAGTTTCTCTACGTGTATAACTTGATCTAATCTCGTTTACACAAGCTTAATCGATCTAAGTTTGGGATCAACACAGTAGTTTTTATGTTTATACGAGTAATATTTTACTAGTTGGTTAACTCTATTAAAACAAGGTTTATGTATACTATGTGTATACCTTATATTGGTTAATAGAATTAAAAATTATTAATTGCTGATGTCATTAATATAAAATAAATTGATTATATTATTCATTACAATTCCTGTACATGATTTATTTTTCTAATTTGTTTAAACATACAATGCAAACCTTGAAAAATGGAGCCGCCATGTGATATGCCATGAATTTGAATTTCCTTTTTAGCTTCTCCACAATGGTTCATCATTTTCATCTATGATAATTCAGGTCAGAATTCAAATTAAATAAAATTCTTTTATATGATTCTTCATTTTATTTCTTCTTCATCTTCATATCTTTAATAACTAAGGTTGAATTTTAACTAAAGTCGACTTTGATATGATCGATTATAATATATGTTTGTTCAACTTTAATACCTGTTTCCTGTCACATTATTAATTTTTCATTTTTCAGATTCTTTAATTTCAGTTTAGAAGGTAAATCGATCCATAGTGAATGCCTGAGGTAAACTTATTGCTTTCAAATTCATTATTATTGTTCTTACTTTTTTGTTAGTTTGATTTTGTTTTTTCTTCTATTGAGTTAGATATTTTTGCTCCTTTGATATTGAACAACTACGGGATGTACCTCCAGTTTGCTGTCTTTTGTAGATTTATATCAACTTTTGTAAGGATCAAAATATTTGATATAATTTTTGAACATTAAGGCTGGGGAGTGAGGGCAATGTCACAAGCGACTTACACAAAGTCGCGAGCCACTTCCATTCTCCCTAAAAAAACTCGCGCGTGAGTATTGTTAATGCAATAATGCCTAAAAACGTTACTTGCATTTTTCGGTCTCGTTTAGTTTTGATTACGACAATATGTAAAACAAGCATTTACGAAAAAAACAAAAAAGGAATTCTTGAGTTCAAGTATTTTTCATTTTACCCATTTTCACTTAAGGTATGGATAAACAAGTACTAACCTTAATCAAGTGATCAAGTGATTTAATCTTTTATTAAAACTCACTTTTTATTAAGTGTGACAAGTTTTTATTAAACTTTCTTTTTAAGAAAATGTTTTGTAAAACCCAGTATAGTCGTATCTTTAATTCGGGGACGAATTATTGTTTTTAGAGGGGAAGAATTGTAAAACCCGTATTTAAAAATCAGGATATTTAAATACGCAGTTTAATTTTAATAAACTATTTAAGTATTAATTATTAGACAAGAGATATAAACGCAGAAATTTAATACGCTATCCTAGTTTATTTAAATACTATAAATATGACAGTTTATTCAGATAATAAGTATTTGGTCTCAGAAAATATTACAGATGAATTATTATTTTTTACAGAAATAATTACACGTTAATATTAAATTACGCGTAGTCTCAGTTTATTTAAGTATTACAAATAAATAATGATTCAGAAAATATTTATAAGTTAGTAAATTATTTACTAACTATTCAGTATTATGTGGGTATTCATTTTCAGGAAATAAATATATATATACATTACGGGATTTAAAAACGAACACACAAATTAAAGGTCGTAAACGAAGCGTAACGAAAACTTTAGTGTGCAATTGGGCTGGCAGCTTTTAGAAAAAAAAAGGAAGAAAGAAAGAAGAATGGGCTGGAGGCCCATTTAGTTGGTCTAAACGGTTTTAAAAAAAAGAGAGAGAAAGAAACGGGGGTTCCCCTTTTTCCCCATCCCCCACACAGCGAAAGAAAAAAAAAATAATAACATTGTTAGGGTTTTTGGTTTCTGCCGACCCAAGAGACAAAAAAAAAAGAGGAGGGTGCCGCCGGCTGTGAGGAGCAAGAGGGAGGCCGGGTTTGATTTCTTCCCTCTTCGATTGGAGATGTAGTAATTCTTCCTCAAACGCAGTTAACGTAACCATCATCCTTGTTCTTATTATAGATCTCGAAATATTTTGGTTTGATTTAAAGAACAAACGAGTTACAACCAGCAAACATGTTTTTGTTCACTAGGGTGTTGGGTTTCTGCTGACACATTAACCGAGACCAACAAGGGGTCTTGGTGTGTTGGCCAGCCGCGACCCAAATGGGGTGCGGTGGTGGTTCTTGTGCCAGACGTGAGCCATCAACCCCAAACAGGGGTTGCCGTGTAAAAATAAAGGGTGCGGGGTGGTGTTAGTAGACTGGCCAGCCGAGGTTTCAAGTCTCGGTGGTGAAATATTTGTGACCAGCCGCAGCCAAACACAAACAGGGGGGCGTTTGGGACTAATCTGCCATAGAGGAGCATTTGGGTCTGTCGAAATACATAAGCAGTGGGAACCACTGCATAAGCAGTGGGAACCACTGCACAGGCAGGGGGAAATGTTAACAGGCAGGGGGAAATGTTAACAAGCAGTGGGAAATTATAACTAGCAGGGGGAACTGTAGGAAAACAATGGGAAATTATATACAAGCAGTGGGAACCACGGGATTATTAAAATTGGTTAAATAACTTTATTAATAAGTTTAAAAAGGAAAATAAAGTTAAAAATATTGTTTGTAAAATTGATTAGTAAAATTATTTTAATATTAACTTTATCTTTTCTTTTAACTACTTAAAACGTGGGATTTCGTTAATGATTTACTTTTCAAAGAAACTAAATAGGAAACCATTTCTAATTCAGGAAACTTTCTATTTATAGCAGATTTCTATTTTTAGTAATATCATAAATTCAGAAGACCTATTATCAGTAATCAACAATACAGGAATACACTTATCAGTAACATTTGAACAGTCCGAATTATCAGATTATATATACCTACAGTAATATAAGTATAAAATAAATCAAGCAAAGAATAGTTAAAATCATTAAAAATAAATGGATATCAGTCGACTTATTTTCGCGTCCATTAATTGTGTAGTATCCGTGAAGTCAGATTCGATCCGTCAGCTTTCAGTCTTATTTCAGTACTGGACACGAGGTACGGATTTTCCGTCCTTTCAGTAAGGACTTCCTTTTTATGCATGATTAGGATTCCCCATCTTCAGCCAAATGTTTTCCCCAGTATATGTTTAAGCTTATCAGTAATCATGTTAATAACTAAATAAATTGCCTGAGCATTATATACAAGCATGATTAGTTTATGTACTAGTTACGGAGGTACCGTGACCACGACACTAGAGGCACCGGTGTCGTGACTCACATGCAGGAGAGTGATATCCTGGATCGTCCCACTCAGCTCAGCTTGGCCATTTTATCAGTATTATTAGTGGGGCGTATGGATGCATCCTAGGCTACAGCTTACAGTTTAGCAGGTGAATGTGGTGTGTGCTCTACATCCTTCACATTGGAGCTGATCCCTCCACCCAGCACAGTTATTTAGAGGTCACCCCTCTACAGCATGACGAGGTCACCCCTCTATGTGTTCATGCACCAGTTGTTACAGCACATGACCTATATAAGCTCTTGGCAATTAAAATACAGTAAATGCATGTTTTCAGATTTATCAGATAACGATTCAGCTTTATTATTTACAAATCAGACTTTACAGATTATTTACAGATATCCGCTGCAACTTTACTTATCAGCCTTACAGCTTCAGTATTTATCATCTACTTCATTTTAGTAATTTCCTTATCATGCTTCATATCCGTTCACTGAGCGTTATGCTCAGCCGTAGTTCCTTTCATGTTCTAACGACAGGTACACCAGGACGATCTTAGGATTCCGAGAGCATGTGCATTGGATGGAAGCTGTCCAGACTTCTTACTTTATGCATTTCTTACATTATCCTGTTTATCTGGACATTGTTTAGTCCTTTCATTCAGTATTTTATTTTCATGTTTTGGGCTTATGTTTGGATTGCCGATGTTTGATTCCGGTATTTCCTTTATGGTCAGTTAATGTTTTAGGACATTTACCTTATGCTTTGATGACACGCCATAAATACACGTAACGGTCCACTTATCCAAGTGGGGTGTTACATGTTTTATTAAATTAATTATTTGAAAATTTGAAAATTTGAAAATGGCATATTCTTATTTGGTTAGGAATATTCTATCAGGATATTTTTTAAACCAGATATGACCTCCACCACTAAAGGACAAAAAGGGAGCGGAGTCTAGTCCAGCGGTACCTTAGCTCCTAGGCGGTTCCTTATCGATAAGGTACCACGGTCTAAGATAAGGAACCGCAGGTAGATATAGCGGTTGGCCCTTTGTCCTATAAATAGTGGACCATTCTCAGCTTTTCAATTCACCTCTTTTGCAAATCTATTTCCAGATTCAAACTCTCTTCTTTAATCACTCAAATATTTGATCATTTGTTTGATTACTACTTGTTTAAGAAGTGAATGTTGTTCTTCCATCCCTTCCTCTCCAAGTGCAAAGAGAAGAACACTATCCTCGTGAAGTGTTGAGTCCACCACCAAAGATCCATTGAAGATCTACTTTTATACATTTGTTGTTGTGTCTTATTTGAGAAGATCCAAGTAGTTGTGTCTATTTGGAAGTTGTGTATGTACTGAGTATAGTTGTGTAGATTGGTCCTAGCTACCATTAGGGCTCGACTTTTAGCTTAGAGTCGGAAATTGGTTAAGCGACGTGTACGGTTTTCTCCACCATAAGGAGCTTGTTGTGTAGTGAACTCTCGAGTAAGGAGTACTCGAGGAGTGGAGTAGGAACGAGGAGTGAGCTTCGTTGCCGAACCACTATAAATCCTTGGTGTTCGGTTTGATCTTTCTTTACCCTTAACTCTTAACATTCTTGATTATTTGTGCATATGTATTTGTTAGTATTAGCTTAGTTACACTATCATTGTTCATATTGTGCATAAGAAGATTTCACACATTTCCTCAAGTCTAAGTTTTTGAAAAAGGATTTTTTAAAACCACCTTTTAACAAGTACATTATAAGAAACTATTCAACCCCCCCCATTCTAGTTTCTACAATTGGTATTAGAGCGTGGTTGCTCAAGAATTTTTAAAGTATATTGTATTTTAAAACTTGAATCGATCTATGGATTCCAATAAATACCTAGAAGGGCAATCTATGCAAAGACCACCACTTTTTGAAACCGATAGTTTTATCTATTGGAAAAATAGATTTGAAACTTATGTGAAATCAAAAGATTTAGATCTTTGGCATGTTATTACCAATGGTGATTTTTTACCTTATCAATTTAATGAAGTTTCTAAAACAAAAGAATTGGTCACTTTTGACAAAGCTAATGACGATACTAAAAAGAAACTTTCAAAAAATAATGAAGCTAAAATGGTGATTTATAATGCTTTACCTAAGAAAGAGTATGAAAGGATTTTTATGTGTGAAACCGCTAAAGATATTTGGAACACTCTTTTAGTAACCCACCAAGGTAATAGCCAAGTCAAAGAAAGCAAAATCGATCTTCTTGTCCAACAATATGAACAATTTGTCATCTTAGAAGATGAAACTATTGATAGTGCATTTGCTAGGTTTTACACCATTATTACTAGTGTAAAAGCACTTGATGAAGGTTTTTCTAGCAAGAACAATGTTAAGTTTCTAAGGGCTTTACATCCAAAGTGGAGAGCAAAAGTCACGGCGATTGAAGAATCGAAAGATCTCTCAACTTTATCACTCGATGAACTCATAGGCAACTTGAAGGTTCATGAGATGATAATTTTGAAGGACTCAGAATTAGTGAAAACCAAGAGTGAAAGGAAATCTCTTGCACTTAAAGCCAAGAAGGCACAAAGTGACCACGATAGTTCCTCGGAAAGCCATGACGAGGAGTATGCATTGGCGGTGAGAGATTTCAAGAAGTTCTTCAAGAGACGAGGTCAACACGTTAGGCAACCCAACAATGACAAGAAACCATTCTCAAAGAATCGGTTTGTCAAGAACGAAAAAGGTGATAGGTCTTGCTTTAGATGTGGTGATCCAAATCACTTCATTGGTAATTGTCCAAAGCCCGCTCGCGATAAGAACCACACGACGTTCGTTAGTGGCGCTTGGAGGGATAGCGGTGAAGATGATGATGACAACCCCAAAGAGGAGAAATGCCTTATGGCTCACACTTCTAAAGAGGTACATTCCGAAACCGAATATTATAGTTATGATAGCTCCACCTTTGATGATATTGAATTTGAAGGCAAATATGATAGTTTACACAAACTTAGTCTCAAATTCATAGAAAAGAACAAAACCTTAAAATCAACCAAAACTAAGCTCGAAAATGAGATCAATGAACTTAGGGAGAAATTAGCTAAACTTGAGAAAAATAAAGAGGTTGAGTTAAGTTGCTAAAGTTGTGAGAAACTTAGATTAGAAAATGAAGACCTCAAGAACACCTCCATTAAATTGGAAAAATTCATGAAAGGTACTAGTGCTCTTGATGACATGTTAAACAAACAAGTTCATTCAAAGGAAAGACTTGGTATAGGTTTTAACTCAAATGAAGCCTCAACTAGTGAACAAAAACAAGTCAGGTTTTCACAAAAAACGTCTGTTGTACGCGGTCCCAAATTGTATGGGGTGGTTCCTTATCACTATGGAACCGCCACCATAGATAAGGTACCGCGGCCAGAGGGTGATTTTGGTGAAAATCCTGAAATCTTTGAAAAGTCTAAGTTAGATGAAAAACCAAAGCATCTTATTGTTAATAAAGTAAAATTACCCATACTTGACAACGATACCGTTGATAAGTTCTACAAGCCATTAAGTAAACCTCTCATGGGAAATAGAAGTTTATCAAGAACATCTTCTACTCCACCTAGAGTACGAAATGTGTTAAAGCCTATAAGTAGAACAACAACTCCTAGAAAGGATAATCAAAACAATTCGCGACCTAGAAGTAAAAATCCAACACCTAGAAGGAATAATCATAACTCTAAACCTAGATCAAATACACCTAGGAGAAATAATGAACAACAAAATGGTTGCATGAATTACTACCCTCCTCTATTTTGTTCTCCATGGGGAACCCCTCCTTCATTCATGCATCCCAACCAAATGCAAGGGATGTCTGGAACTAACAATTTTGGACCCATGAGATATTGGGGACCAAATGTTTGATCTTGTGTGTTGTTACCTAGATATGCTTGGGAATTGATTTGGAGCCCGATGAGTGGATTAAGGATAGTGGATGTTCTAAACACATGACGGGTAATCGAAGTTTGTTCTCGCATTACAAAGCATATGATGGAGGTAACGTCACATTCGCTAGTAGTCTACGTGGTAATATCATTGGCAAATGTACGGTTTCTCTTGACTCCATGACCATTGAAAATGTTGAGCACGTAGATAACTTAGGGTTTAACCTTTTAAGTATAGGTCAAATTTGTGATAATAAGTGTAAGGTCATCTTTTCGGAACATGACAGTGAAATCGTAAAAGATGGAAAGGTCATTGGAAAAGGTATTAGAAAGCATGGGCTTTATGTTATGAAGGTCAATAAGAAGTCAAAAGACAACATATGTCTTGCGACTATAGATGATAGTTCTACTCTTTGGCATAGGAGATTAGGTCACGCTAATATGCGTTTAATTCAATCTTTAGTCTCTAAGGAGTTGGTAAGACACCTCCCCAAGATTAAGTTTGATAGTCACTTTTGTGATGCTTGCAAAGTTGGAAAGCAAGTTCACTCAAGTCACAAAGCCAAGAATTTGGTTTCGACCTCTCGGTGCTTAGAGCTCCTACATATGGATCTTTTTGGACCTTCCGCCATACGGAGTTATGGAGGTAACCTTTATACCCTAGTTATAGTTGATGACTATTCTAGATTCACTTGGACTAGATTTTTGGCATCTAAGAATGAAGCTTTCGATCACTTCGAAATCTTTAGTCGAAGAATTCAAAATCAACTAGGATGTTCAATTGTCTCTATTAGGACGGATCATGGTAGGGAATTTGATAATGAAGTGCAATTTGGTTCCTTTTGTGAAGCTCATGGTATTACCCATTACTTCTCGGGTCCTCGCACTCCACAATCAAATGGGGTAGTTGAAAGGAAGAATAGGACTCTCCAAGAGATGAGTAGGACGATGTTAAACGAGCAATCTTTGCCTCAAAAGTTTTGGTGCAATGCCGTGGACACATCGACTCATATTCTCAACCGAATTCTTATTCGACCTTTCCTAGGAAAGACCCCCTATGAGATTCTTAAAGGTAAGAAACCCTCATTGGAATACATTAGGGTGTTTGGAAGCAAGTGCTTTATCCTCAACACCAAAGACTACCTTACCAAATTTGACCCAAAGTCTTACGAAGGTATCCTTTTAGGTTATTCCCAAACTAGCAAAGCCTACATAGTCCTAAACAGAACCACGGGGGTTATTGAAGAATCACTCAACGTAACCTTTGATGAAACCCCTCCTTCACCCAAGACACCACCATTGGTTGATGATTACTTGGATGAATTAGAAGTAGTTAAAGCCAAAGAGGTTAGAAAAATAGGATTTGAAGACTTTAGTGTTGAAAAGGAAGTAAACATTAAGGAATCTAGGGATCATACTCTCAATAATGTCATTGGTGACTTAAATCAAAGGACCCTAAGATCTCAAGTCCAAAACCAAAGCAACTTCTTTTGTTTTGTGTAACACCCCCAAATTTATACAACTCAATACAGATGAAGACTCGTTGGTGTTACGGGATAACACATTACTCACATCATAGACAACGCATAAAAATCGCGTTGTTTAATAATAAAAGCATTTCCATTCACAAATATCAAATTTACATAGGTCCCAAGTCATTGTATTTTATACAGGTTTTACAAAGCATTTGAATGGAAATTAATATTTAAGTGCGGGCCATGAATTCTTGTTGTCTTCCCGAGAATTACCTTAAAGTACCTGAGATAAAACATGTTAAAAGAAAAGGGTCAGCGATAACGCCGAGTGAATTCATAGAGTTTAATAAAACCATTAATATAACATCGGTATAAAATTATTACCGAAAATCAATTTGTAAAAATCATCGTAATAGGCCATAAATTAGCCAAAGTCATTTTATACAAATCCTTATCAAAATCATAATATAGGCATTTGCCTTAAAAATCATTATACGAACCATTGTCGTAAAAACATCATACAAAACATTTTATAACGTTGTATGGAGTTAAATAAAAACCATTATATGATTATGGTTATGAAAACCAAAACACGAACATAATATCAATAGTAAGACCCCGTATTGCTAGTCAGGCAATATATCGTAATTTAATGCTTAAAGCAGTATTTCGTTAACTGGATTATTATAAGCCGCATGACATGGTTACCTTACTATAATAAACAACGGGTAGCTAGCCCGAACCTCAATTTTCCCATCTAAGTTAGCGTGTCGTCACAATAATCACGCTATGGAAATCTTCTCATACATAAATTCTCTTACCAATCAATGTGGCACGACGGGGATCAACCGTCAAGGCGCGAACTAGGGTGATCGTCCCCAAATAGTACTATTATATGCATAAGCGTCTACCAAATCCTAGTAGTTCACAATTCATGCTAATGGGACTTTTAGTGACATAACCTAACTTTAATAATCCATTTCATCTCGTCTATCGGGTCATATAATCATACATCGGGTCATACAATCATTCGGGTCCAAATCCATAAACAAACAATCGGGACAACTATTGTCCTATTTCATAAAAAATAACATGTTATCTCCCTCGCGGGTTTATAAAACATTTCATAAAAACATTTAAAAGAGTGCGAGGCTACGAACTCACGTTGATGTGGGAAGGCGGGTTATCGGCAATTCGGACGTACGGTACGTGCTTCAATCACGGAAACCTAGACAAATAATACTTGTCTTAGACTCTTGTCCAATGACTTTATAAAAATAACAATTATGTATACATATGATGATTTTATATATATGATGATCAAGTGGGTTTACATATTCTCATTTACTCATTTTAGTGTTATGTGTTGATAATTTTTATACTAGTTTACTAGTTTTACCTATTTACATGTTTTAGGTCCAATAAGCCTATTATAAGTTCATTAACTTGTATTAATCCATTTCATAATTGTATTATCAGTATTTATACTTTACATGTTGGGCCCAAATGGGTTAAGCCCAATAAATAAGTTTATAAGTGTTTTAGCCCATTTTGTTGTATTATTAGTCCAATAACGTTAACTTAGCCCGTTAATGTCCGTATGTTATATAGTTCGGGTTTTATTGGTTTTTACTTGTTATATATATATTTATATATCAGTATATGAGTTTATAAAAGTTTACATTAGACGGGTCCAACAGTCTAAGTTTTATTTAACAAAAACGTTAATTTTACGGTAATAGCCGAAAAAGTCATAAAAATCATGTTTATAGTTTTTATAACTTATAAACTTATCAAACTACTATTTTTATAAAATTTCCATTTATTTATCCTTATACATATTTATATAAATGTATTATATAAGTTAGTGCGTTTTAATTCACATTTTATACTATTTTTATTTGAGTGCTTATATAATACTATTATACTTTAATTTCCCAAAATCTGATTTTTACTTTCATGTTCACCAAAACAGCCATATCTAGAGTTCTATATGGAGATAGAAGCCCATATTTTTATGGCATAAACTACATGATATGTGCTCCATTTAACTCTACTATGGATATTGTTCAATCAGACTCTAAGTATTTTATAGAAATCGTCCAAAATAGTCTATGCAGATTTGTAATCTAATATTGTTTTGATCATATCTCACTCATCCTAATGATTCCATTGAATGACCAACTCTCACATGTGTAAAAGACTCATAGCTTACTGTATATTAATCTATTCAAGCCATTTTATCAGTTTATCATATGATTCTTTACTGTTTTATACAGCCATCTTTTTAAGCATGATTTTTACCTTTTTACATATAGTTTTTCATCTTTTTATCCATGTTTATCAACACCAAATCCCCACACAATACTTTTATCATCATATATTCATCATATACATATACAAATAGGAAAGAAAATACATGATTACATAATCAAAAATAAAAGAGGATGGGAAGAACAATCTTTATACCACCAAGATGATGTAGGTTGTGATTAAGGCATGGATTTTGATGGAGAAACTTGTGATAAACCAAGACCATCTTCATGACCACCCATCTACATGAACACCTTGATGATAATCAGCCCTTGACTCCTTTGAAAACACCTTTTTGGATGTTAAAACTTGCACCAATATCCATAACTTCAAAAGGACATCATCATATGTGTGTATAACACCAAATATTGTGGTTGAAAATTGATCAAAGGGGTGTTTGATGGGTGAGATGGGACGGAAAATGTAGAGAGGAAGGGAGAGATATTTAGTTGTTTTGCATGGAGGAAATGAATGTGTGGTTTGAGTTAGATGGTTTTGTGGTGCATAGCTTACAAGTTAAGCTTAGAATGGACAAGTGTTAAGTAGCTTGTTTAAGACTTGACACCAAGTTGGTGTGTTGGAGTTTTGTGGTCGTCCCATGTGTTGGGGGTGGGGCAAAACTTGTTTTTGTCTCATCCCCAATTATTTACGGGTACTCCTTGATTCTAGTTTCCTCGATTTGCGTGTCCTCAGGTCGTTTTACGAAAAACGTTTTTAGAAATTATGAATTAACGGCACAAAACGAATCTAATAAAAATTGTGTCATAAAAAACGGAGTTCGAAAACGTAAATACGTAATCCTAAGGTTTCCGGTTTAATCGTAAAGGACGTTAAATTAAAATCGTAAGTCCTAATCTCTTCTCGTAAATTTGTGAGTTTATGAACCAACACAAATTTGAAATACCAAAATAATATTCACGGACAAATTTATTTCCTGAAATGTCGGACTGTCACCAAAACGGTGTATGTAAACTTAAGCACGTAACGTTGAATCCTCCGGTTTAGACGTAGTCGACGCTACTTCAAGACGTAAATTCAAATTACTTCCCAAAAATAAGTGAGTTCATAAAATAACATTAAAATAATATTTTTAAATAATATTTGAGAATAAAATATCAACCATAAATTGACGGATTGTCACATTTTGTCTCCTTGATTGAACCAAAGAATGTTAAAGAAGCTTTGACGGATGAGAGTTGGGTCATTGCGATGCAAGAAGAATTGAATCAATTCGTTGCCAATGATGTTTGGGAACTTGTTCCTCCACCTAGAAGTTCTACCATTATAGGAACCAAATGGGTATTTAGGAATAAGTTAGATGAGAATGGCGTTGTGTCTCGTAACAAGGCTAGACTTGTAGCTCAAGGCTATAATCAACAAGAAGGGATTAATTATGACGAGACATATGCACCGGTAGATAGATTAGAATCCATTAGAATCCTCTTAGCCTACGCTTGTGCCTTAGATTTTAAGCTTCAACAAATGGATGTAAAGAGTGCATTTCTTAACGGTTTGATAAATGAGGAGGTATATGTGGCTCAACCTCCCGGCTTCATTGATTTTGAGAAACCGGATCATGTTTACAAGCTTAAGAAAGCACTTTATGGACTCAAAAAAGCACCCAAAGCTTGGTATGATAGACTTAAAGCGTTTCTTGTTAAACATGAGTATACCATGGGGATGGTAGACAACACGCTCTTTACAAAGAAGAAAGGTTCTCACCTCATAATCGTACAAATATATGTTGATGACGTTAGATTTGGATCAACTTGTCAAGAATGTGTGATGACTTTGCCAAAATCATGCATGATGAGTTTGAAATGAGTATGATGGGAGAACTTAACTTCTTTTTAGGACTCCAAATTAAACAAATGGATGATGGTATTTTCTTTAGTCAATCTAAGTATGCTAAAGAAATGCTAAAGAAATTTGGATTAGAAGAATCTAGACCAATGAAGACCCCAATGGCCTCGGATACTAAACTCACCGTAGATGATGATTGTGAGTCGGTAGACAACATCAAATATAGAGGTATGATTGGTAGTTTGTTGTACCTAACGGCAAGTCGACCGGATATCATGTTTAGTGTTTGCCTTTGTGCTCGCTTCCAAGAGGCTCCCAAAACCTCTCACCTTGAAGCGGTTAAGCGTATCTTCCGATACATTAAAGGCACTATACATTTAGGATTATGGTATCCTAAAGGGACCGACGTAAAAACCATTGTCTACGCGGACTCGGATCATGCGGGAGACTATGTGGACCGGAAAAGCACTAGTAGAATTTGTACCTTCATGGGTTGTTGTTTAACTTCTTGGTTCTCCAAGAAACAAATCGCTCTTGCAATATCCACCACGGAAGCCGAGTATGTGAGTGCCGGAAAAGCATGCCAACAAGCTCTATGGATGAAGCAAGCGCTTGTTGATTACAGGATTTATCTTGATGATGTTCCCATCATGTGCGATAATAAAGGCGCTATAGACCTTAACAAGAATCCCGTGCAACATTCGCGAACCAAACACATAGAAATTCGACACCATTTCCTTAGGGATAATGTTCAAAAGGGGAACATTTCAATTGAGAAGGTACCCTCTGAGGACAACTTAGCCGACATCTTCACTAAGCCACTTAAGAGGGAACCTTTTAATTACTTGCGTCTAGGTCTAGGATTAATGGAACATCTTCCTTAATTACTTTTTTCTCTTTGTGTGTCTCATTTTACCACTTTGAGTCATTGAGTCTTCCAAACTCTTTTTGATAAACCCTCTCTTTCGAAAATGGTTGAGAAATGCTTTTGACATTGTTAATTCAATCTTAAAACGGTTTTTCATAGATTCTCGCTATTAATCTAGAGCTTACATAATTCATATGTATGATTCTCTCAAACATATCAAGAACAAGATAGAATCATGGAGGATAATTGTGTCATGACTTAAGGTCTTGTCTTACACACCTCCTACATCGATTTTTTTTAATCCATGTAATTTGGTCAAATCTCTATTTGGTAAGTTTGTATATGTTTTCTTTGTCTATCTTTGCTTTTAAGCATATCCCTGTGATAAGTTACACTAGAAAAATAAGATTTGCTGAATTGAAAAATCTTCCACCAAACACCAAACACAGCCCCTGTAGGCGGTTCCATAAGTGAACCGCGGTTCCTTAGTGATAAGGAACCGCCGGGCATGATAAGGAACCGCATACAGTGCCTTCCTTTTTCGGGTTTTTCTCTGAAACTCCAGATTTGCTCCAACATTTTTTGAGAATCTTTGTTTCAAACCCTTTGACCAACCCAAAATACCTTAAACCTTCCCTATTTAAACCTTAAGCATTTTGCCATACTTCAAATCCCAAAATGTCTTATTCTCCCAATGAAAGCCTTGAATCTCCTCCATTTTCTCCAATTGCTTTCAACCCAAATTTACCCAAGAACACTCTTAATCACATCTCTCCTACCAAGAATGTTAATTGTGGAACTTCTTTGCTTCCACCACCACCCTTTAGTGTTCTTGCTCCTTCTCATGATATTGTGATACACCATGGAACATATTGTCATTGTTGTCAATATCAACATCTTGATATGGCACACATCTATGAGGAGTTGAGCTACATCAAGAGTCTCTTAATCAAGCCTCCTCTTCACTATGATTATGAGACCTCCAACAAGCCACCACCACCACCCTCTGCCATTACCTTGTCTTTCATATAAGCATTGGTTGCTTATCCACAAGACACCAAATTCAAGCAAATCTTAGAATTCTAGTATAACTAGGATTAGATTTATGATTTTGGCTTGTTTCTTTTTCCATACTTCTTTGTATGATGTTCTTTTAGTAACCTATCTTGGATCTTTGCCTTTGTGTTTTCTTCTCTTTTATTTTTTGTGACCTATTGCTATATTGTTGGTTGTTTCTTTTGTTCAACTAACCCTTCTATGTAGCTTGTCACCAAATCTCGATTCCTCAGTGCCCCAAGCTAGGGGGAGTAAGCACCAAGGGGGAGTCTTTGCTAAGTCCGTTTCTTCAACACCGACTTGTGCAACCTTTTTGCTTCGACAAAGGGGGAGAAATGAATAAACTCGTCTTCGAAAATCTTGTTTTTTGTGTGATTGAGTTTATGTATTATCGGAATCAAAAAGGGGGAGATTGTTAATGCAATAATGCCTAAAAACGTTACTTGCATTTTTCGGTCTCGCTTAGTTTTGATTACGACAATATGTAAAAACAAGCATTTACGAAAATAACGAAAAACGAATTCTTGAGTTCAAGTATTTTTAATTTTACCCATTTTCACTTAAGGTATGGATAAACAAGTACTAACCTTAATCAAGTGATCAAGTGATTTAATCTTTTCTTAAAACTCACTTTTTATTAAGTGTGACAAGTTTTTATTAAACTTTCTTTTTAAGAAAATGTTTTATTAAATTAATTATTTGAAAATTTGAAAATGGCATATTCTTATTTGGTTAGGAATATTCTATCAGGATATTTTTTAAACCAGATATGACCTCCACCACTAAAGGAAAAAAGGGAGCGGAGTCTAGTCCAGCGGTACCTTACTTCCTAGGCGGTTCCTTATCGATAAGGTACCGCGGGCTAAGATAAGGAACCGCGGGCAGATATAGCCGTTGGCCCTTTGTCCTATAAATAGTGGACCATTCTCAGCTTTTCAATTCACCTCTTTTGCACATCTATTTCCAGATTCAAACTCTCTTCTTTAATCACTCAAATCTTTGATCATTTGTTTGATTACTACTTGTTTAAGAAGTGAATCTTGTTCTTCCATCCCTTCCTCTCCAAGTGCAAAGAGAAGAACACTATCCTCGTGAAATGTTGAGTCCACCACCAAAGATCCATTGAAGATCTACTTTTATACATTTATTGTTGTGTCTTAGTTGAGAAGATCCAAGTAGTTGTGTCTATTTGGAAGTTGTGTATGTACTAAGTATAGTTGTGTAGATTGGTCCTAGCTACCATTAGGGCTCGACTTTTAGCTTAAAGTCGGAAATTGGTTAAGCGACGTGTACGGTTTTCTCCACCATAAGGAGCTTGTTGTGTAGTGAACTCTCGAGTAAGGAGTACTCGAGGAGTGGAGTAGGAACGAGGAGTGAGCTTCGTTGCCGAACCACTATAAATCCTTGGTGTTTGGTTTTATCTTTCTTTACCCTTAACTCTTTACATCCTTTATTCTTTGTGCATATATATTTGTTAGTATTAGCTTATTTACACTATCATTGTTCATATTGTGCATAAGAAGATTTCACACATTTCCTCAAGTCTAAGTTTTTGAAAAAGGATTTTTGAAAACCACCTTTTAACAAGTAAATTATAAGAAACTATTCAACCCCCCCCCCCCCTTCTAGTTTCTACAACTATGTTCCCAGAGAAAAAAAACAGGGGTAAACTCACCCTGGGTGAGTTTATTTGTCTGGGCCTAGGTGGTTTTATTTTTTTGGTTAGGTTTATTATTGGGTATTTTTTGTTAGTGAAGTGTGTTTAAATAATAAAAAAATAGGTATGAAAAGTAAGTGTGGGTGAGTTTGGGTGAGTGTCATTATCTTTGTGGGTGAGTTTTTGTGAGTTTGTTAAAAGCTGAGGTGGCGCTGACGTGGAGGCGAGTGGGTTTGCCTCCTCTCCCACTAGCCTAATAGCTTGGTTTTGTGATATGAGTGGTACTCATATGATGGGAGAGTCTGGGATGGTGACGTTGAATTTTTTTATGAACCTCAACTATTTGATGAAATGTTAGACAGAACAAGTAACTGCCTATTAGGTGTTTGTAATAATGCTTTTGAAAGTATTTATTGTTTTATTGCATGGAAAATTGTTAGTACTTTGTGGTTTTATTTGGATAAATTTAATGAATTGATCATGCAAAGCTGATTTTCTGATATGAGTTTTTTTGTTTCTCAATTTTTGGAACATGAGGTGATATTTAGACTTGCTTTTGGAATGTGTACTTTTTTTGCTTAAATCTGATTCGATTCAACATACCTTATACCGTATTGTTGTTATTAGTTAGATTTGTTAAGCCTTTGCAGCAAACGGTTACATGCATTCACTTTATTTTGAAATGTTCACTTCATTAAGTTTTAGCGATAATAGTAAACTCTCTAATGCTTGGCTTTATTTATATATTTTTTTAACAAGGCTGCTGCTACAACTTTAATGGCCACTAGAAATGCTGATGATTCATTGCCACAAAAAGGATTCAATCTTGAATTAGACAATCAAAGCCAAGAGAAAGTGCATCTTGGTTCTAAGAACGATCGAAGGTAATGACTTTACATAAAGTTTAGATGTTTTTGCCTTTTTTTGTTTTTCTATTTTGACTTGCAACAAGATGGTAAATCTATCTAAGCCTTACCTGACCCATATTAATAGATAACCCATTTCGACATGTTACTTCACTGCCCATGTATCTAGCTCTGTTTTAATACTCAATGGCAAACTTCCCATTCGATTGTCTTGTGGTTGCTATTTTTTATATAATACAGGTCTTTTATGATTTGCCGTTTATTAGTTGTTTTTATCCATTTTAAGTTGTTTTTTTGGAAATCTTAATTGCTCGACATAATCGATGTACATGTCTTTTGTTTTAATGGGATGTTTATCTATGTTTTGTGCCCTATTGTCAGTCGTTTTCCTCATAGCAAGCTGTGTTTTTTGGTAATATTTATTGGTTAACATAAGCTATGTGCATGCTTTTGCTTTAAGGGTGTTTGGTTTCTATTAATTGATTTAGTGCCCAATATTGATATTTTTTTGTGGACATTATAGGTTTTTTTTTGCAATATGGATTTTTTTAACATAAGCTAAGTACATGTATTTCCTTTTGGAGAGGTACTTTGTTGCTATAAACTAATTTTGTGCCGAATATTTTGCTTTCTTTTACCCTCTAAGCTGTTCTTAATTGCCACGAACAATTTTCTAAGCTTCTTTTTGTTTCCTACTTAAATTCATCTTTGAGGTACACAATGGACCTTTAATAGTGACTATGTTTGTTTATATTCTTTTAGGGATATGAGCGTAGTTTTATTTATCGTGTTGAGATGCCGAATGTGACTTCATATTAGTTCATGTTATCGATGTAAGGTATGTTTTATTATAAAGTGGTCAAGTTAATGTGATGTGAGAATGTATAATAAGATGTAACATTGATGAGTTTACGATATAGGATGAGTTATAGGAGTTATCTCAAATTGACTTCTTTGGTTTGGAATTTATATCTATAAATATATAATGGGTGATGACCTTATAATGCGTAAACTGGGAGTATGAGTTCATATTGGCTAAAAATGTGGAAGTTATACAACTTTTAAGCGGATTTGCATTAGGACAAGGTATCTTTTGTTTCACTTTATTTCTGTTGGGGAGTATGTTGGAAACTGTGTATGCTTGAACAAATGTTGCAAAAGCCCTTTACACATATGTACATGAACTTATTAAAAATGATCTCGCTTTTTCAATGTCTATCGCTGCACGTAAGTCCTCGACCATGTGGAGCCGTGGAGGGCCCCGTGATTCTGCCATAGCACTGGGTACTACTATCGAGAAATAGCAACATTGATTTTTAGATGTATATATATATATTACAAAACAGTTTACATGTATAAGATTAATAGAAAAACTGAATGTGGATTGTTTCAGGTATTGGTTCTCGAAGCAGAAACTATGGCTACTCGAACATGGAGGCATCCACGTAAGTTAAAAGAAAATGTTACATCACTCGGTGGGACCACCATAACTGGGGTGTTAATGAGCTAGACATTTCCTAAAGTTTGTGGGATATTAGTGAATGTAGTTGTTGTTGCCGCAAGCGTATTTGAGAGCTTTACAGAGTTAGTAACAGAATCATGCCTTCTTCAGTTGTGCTTTTTTTATGCATACATAAACTAACTGTGAAACTAGGGCGCGTTATCGATGATCAGTGATGTGTCGTGATGTGTATAGTGATTTATTTGATATTACGTTATAGGGTAAATTAGAAAATTACCTTTAGGAAAAATTAATAGACTAATAATACCAATGACGAATTCAATTAAACACGTTGGTGACTCAAGTTCGTTGTACACGAAGATCAAGTGAATTTGAGACGTTTCGTTTTGATTTGGACAATTGATTTGAATTGGTTTTCGGTTTTTAAACTACAATTAAAATCTACCAATTTTAAACCATTTAGTTTTAACCTAAAGTGCATGAATCGTAAACCCCGCTAATTTTAAAATTCTACAAACAATTAATTACCTAAAAGTAAAACTAATTAAAAATTAAACTATTTAATAATCTATTAAAATAAATTTACTTAATAACTTTAAAGCTATTTAAAAATCTAATTAAAATTTTTAAAACTAATTTACTTTATTTAAAAATACTTTAAACAAATCTATTTAAAAACTATATTTATTTAATCTAAAGTCATAAAAATCTAATTAATTAAAATTTAAACTAATTAAACTTTTTAAATAAAAACATTTTTTTATTTATTTTATTTTATTTTATTTTTAAACTACTTTTTATTAAGAATTTACTTTAATTAAAATTAAAAATAATATATAAAAAAAACGTGACTAAGATAAATAAATTCAAAAAAAAACTACCAATATGATAAACACTATATTAATGACATTAGGGGAATTAAAATCAAAAGGTTGCCTAGCACAGATGGGTAACACGCTATACCTGTGACCAGGAGGTCACAGGTTCGAATCCTGTCATGGACAACTTTTTTGATTTATTTTCTTTTTGGACAGATTAATTAAAAGAGTCTTAGGGAAGACTTTGTAAAGCTTATTATGTATAAGCTGATAGGAATCAGCACTATTGGGCTTATCAGATCATGGAATCTGATAAGCAGAAAGTTAGAACAAAATAGCAGCAAGATGCAACTTATATCTCAGACCAACAATTACACGCAAATCAAAATCAAATAAAACTAACTTAGCAAATACCTATAAAACGAAACTCAATAACAGATACATAATACTATGCAATCAATTAAATCCACAAATAAGGATTCAATCTTAAACTTACACTTAGCAGGTACAATCTTATGAAACCTACAACAAACTTTTACCCAAAAATCTAATTTGAGAATAGCTGAATAATAATCAGATAACTAGTTGAACTAAATGAGATAAAAATCAGTACCGACTAAGGTAAAAATCAAAAGGCGAAAGAAATGCTATCCAAAACTTACTCAGATCATAATGAAATCAACAAACTTCTATATCAGAAATCAATCATACTAAAATGTATCAAGCTCAAAAAACTGATAACATATATATTAAACAAACGCATATATTTAACAGTAAAACTTATTCAATTAAACATACAGAAATGAAGCAGTAAAAATTCTATCAGCAAGTGGTTCGATAAGTTCTAATACAGTAGTAACCTTGGGCATATCATAACTTTTTCATTTAAGCTTCAAAATCCAATCATAAAAACTTCAGATAAAATCATCTAAGCAAATGATTTAACTCAAAAATAACATCTAAATCACAAAATCTCTAAAACAGATTCTCAAAAACAGATAATCAACTTAAACAGTACTGCAACTCAAGCTGTTAAACACATAAAAAGAACTAATCTCAGAAATAACTAAGCATTGTAAGCATCTAATCATCAAACTTAACAAAATTAAAACAAGAAACAAAAAAAAAAGTAAGAACCTTGTGTAGTATCCATTGAGTAGAAGACTTGCGCTGAGCAGTCTTAATGAACCGGACCACCACCATAATCCACCATCAATCTCCAATTAAACCACCAGCCTCGAATGAATCTCACAATCACACTTACCAGCCGAACCAATTTGTTTTTACTTATCGAGTGGGGATAAGTTTTGATCCAAAACTTAACTTTAAATATTAATTATAAACTATTATTTAGTTTATAACTAACATTTCAACAATTATCCTTGTGAAACAGTAATTAGATTTAACTCATTTATCAATTGAAAGCAGTAAAAAGAATTAAAATTACACGAATGAGAATCAACTAAACTTTCATTAATTTTCAGTAAATATTACAAAGCTTTATAAAGAAAATACAAAATTAAATCTAAATCTATTTCTACAGCATAATCTTAAAGAAAAGTAAAAGATTAAATTACAAGATAAATTGGGGGTATTTATAGCCTCCCTAAGGGCTTGCTGATGACGAATATTCGGATATTCCAAGGAATATCCTTCTTCAATCTTGGCCCTTGATCTATCTCTCTCCTAGTAGTTATGAATCGGATGGTGGATATCTCTCAACTAGCATACGGATTGCCAGCGTGGCATCCGTGTGTGCTAGTTGTGCTTCTTTTGAGGCTTGTGATTGGGGGAATAAGATGAGTGATGCGTAGCCTCCAATGGAAATTAGCCACGTAGCTCTCTCGTTACATCTTTTCTCTTCCTATAAGTTTGGGGTTTTATTCCCCTTTTCTTGAATTAATTGATTAAATGAAAAGCCCCAAATAACTTTGAGTAATTACTGGCTAGGGTTTTTGTGAACAGTGGCTTATTTACTGGTAATGTTTGGGGAAAAAGGTAAATGGGGAAGAAGGCACATAGGAAATAACGTTTGTTTTATTTAATGTGTGAAAGTGATAATGAAACGTGTGGTGTATGTGATGTGAATGGGTGGGTAAGATATACGGGTTTAATAAATTCATGTGGTGGAAAGTGACGTGTGGTTACATGAGCGGGTAAGGATGGAATTGTTTATTTATTTGGCTAATGGGAAAACGTAACATATGGTGGAAGTGAATGATTTGTGTGATTGAAAAGTTACTTTTATAACTTGTTTTAACCAAAACCCTAGAATCCCAATAATCCGTTTCTTTATTCCCACATGTTCCATGAATTGGGCTATTGGCCCAATAATCATTCATCCGTCCCATATTCTTTAAATTTGGGCCTCATATGGGCTTTCGGTTTTCAAAAGTGAACTATACTTCTTTAAATGGGCTTTTAAGCCCATTTCCCAAATGTGGGTCCCACTTGGCCCATAAACTTGCAAAATTATTAAATCCACTCAAGTCGAGCTCGATTTTGGCTTCTTCAATCTTTTTCTTCAAACTCGTGCCGGGTTTTGCCAATTTTCGCGAACTTGGTACCTACACATATTCAAACAAGAAACATGCATATCCAAGGCATATTTGATACATTTAATGCATTATTTCATTGTTTTAAGCTATAAATGATATGAGTATTTAAGCTCATATCAAATTCCCCCATGCTAAGCAATTGCCGTGTCCTCACGCAATGATAAAATAAAACTATATCTACACCATTATTCAACTTTTGACATTTTATTTTGTAAAGACATAAAATAACTCAAATAGATTCATCGTCCCCGACTTTTCACTTTTCCATGCCAAGTGCAAAAACAAGATCATTGTTATTATAAGTTGGTAGACTAACACGAACTCATGTGGGCTAATTATTCACTTAGACTCCCTTATTCCTAAGTGTATCTCTTATATTTTATTGTTGTCTTGAATGATCACGAGGATGTATTGTTGACTTATTTCGATAGTTTATTAGGCCGAAAATAAAGTGAACGATTTAATCAATAGTTAGCTATAGGACAAAATCTTTTAAAACTGCTTCTCGGACTCTCATAAAGTTCATATCTTGGCATAACTTGCTTCACGATTTGAGACCTTTCTCGGACCGATATTTGGCAACGACTTTATACTTCAAACCTTGAGAGACGTTCATGAAATAATGGTCTTCTCTTCATATAGGAATTTCTTCACTTGAAGTTTTGAGAGATTCATTCTTGGACCACGACTTCTTCATTTTTCTCCAATCTTTATTTGGGATTTTGATATACAATGATCCGCCTCCTTTTTGGACTTGGCTTCATTTATCCTCATACCTTATTTTGGTCTTTTTGGATAGACTTCTCCATGACTTTTTGGGAGTATTTTGCTTTTCGTCGTGTGTCTCGATCCTTCATATTGATTTTCGATAAATGATTCTTCACATCACTAGAGATCTTTAGCAATAAAACATAGCCCTCATGTCTTGTTAGGACCTTTTTGGACTCGCCAATCTTCGCATCCCGCTTCAATAAGTTATGCCTTGGCTATGAACTCTAATCCATACCGAGCAACTTTTAAACGATCTTGGGCTAGAAGCTAAGTAACTTTTCAAATCGTTCAACCTTATTTATTGCAAATAAATTTATTAACAAGCGATGGGAGAATAGGCTTATAATTAACTCACATAATTTCCCGAAAGAATACCAAACTTATAATTGGCTCTATCATCTCTTGTTCTCCATATTGTAAAATTTCAAAAATGTGAAATCAATGGATACTTAGCCTATTAAATCAAAGTTTTGGGTTTTCAAGTCATCTATAGGATCTTGCATCTTCTTATACTCTTGCAAGTTTTAGAATTTGCGTTTTAAAGTTCCCTTGATAGACGACTTTCTAGGATCAATTATAGGAGCTTGCGAAAAGTTCTTGTTCTTAACTCGTATGAATTAAGACTTTCGCGTTTTAAAGCTCCCTATATAATAGCCTAGCAAAACTTAATTCAAATACGTTAAGGAAAAGCTAAGGTTAAAAACCGAGTCGAGTCAAAAACTATTCTTATTTTCACCAACGGAAAGCCTACATTCGTGTCAAAAACACTTATTTTATTTATTAAATCTTAAAAATAACACTAAAAATTTAAAATTTTATTGAAAAATGAGAAAAACCACGTTTGGACACGACAAAAGCAATTGCAAATGATTATATCGATTGACTCCCCCATGCTAAAACCAAACATTGTCCTCAATGTTTCTTAGCTCAAGAGTAACACCCCCTTGCTAAAACACGAAGAGTCTAATGCAAACTCCTAGCATGAAAAGAGCACGCAAATCTAAAAGACGTTTATGAATTATGCCTCAAGATAAAACGTTAGTCGATAAAAATCAAGGGATAGAAAGTGTGCCCCTTTTTGGCATTCAAAGAATGGAAGATCAAGTGGACCGGCAAAAACCGAACACGAGAGTCTTTAAATATAAGGGTCATACCTAAGATCACAACACAACAAAACACGAGCACGAGCTTGAAAGATAAAGCCTTATTAGTTGTTAGAAAATAGAAAGAAGATAGAATGCACTCGTTTTTGTTCACCGAGTCATGAGCTCGACTCGATCCCCGCATTCATTGGTCCTTAGGGAAAGTGGTGAAAACCGGCATTTTGGAGTAAAAACCAACATAAAGCGCGATGCCGGGGTCAAAGATCTCATCCTCGTTGTTGGATGACAAACGAAAGGATGAAACTACAACACAAATCTCTAAAAAGAGATGGTAGTCATAAACAATGGAATGAATATAGCATGCTCCTCGAGATAAACTCGCACCAAGATGATCAAAAAATCTTTCAATTATTGCATCGGTGAAAGGCCGAGATTTCCCTAAATCAACGATACCGGGATCGAATACCTCGTCCTCGGTGGAGAAAGGAAAGGACAACACGGTGTCATCCCCCCATGCTAATCCATGATCATAGAAAGCACATGGTAATGGTGGGATAAAAATCTCACCCATAGTGGAATGAACATTCTTTGCTTTAACGACCATTTCACCCTTAGAAATGTGATCAATCGGATCATGGTACTCAATATGAGACACATGAAAAACCCGCACATTAAGGTCAAAGTGGGTGGGAGGAGGACTTGGGACGAAATCATCATCAAGTAAATTCTCTAAAAAGATAGCGTCCCCCTCCGGGTCGAATTCATCAACACCTGGTGGTATCGAATCATGAGAAGCAAGAAAAGTGTCAATCTCCTCCATAAGCGGATCACTATTCTCAACGGGAATAGGAGATGGAGAGAAAGACTTGGGATTAGGCTTAGAATTCAAAGCCTCGATCCTAGAAATGAGAAGATAGACGTTGTATAACTTCTCACGAAGAATCACGTCTTCCACATCTAAATGAGTAAGTTCATCGGAGAACTTCTCAAGGATCGGAATATTCAGATCAACCTCATTTCCCGGTAGAAATGGGTCTAAAGGAGCAAGTTCAAAAGTTAACCTCTCAAATAACGGATCACTATCATCCTCATTTCCCGGTGGAAATGGGTGAAGAAGAGTAGGTTCATCGGCGAACCCCTCAAAATCCGAGTCGTGAATATCATCTTTATAATAAAGTTTATCGGAGAACTCCTCATTAGAAAATTCACTAGAAGTAGAATCATCCTCAAAATCTTCATTTCCATCACAATTTTCATCATTAGAATTGGACAAAATATCAAAGTGAATGGAAGAAGTTGAGTCATCACAATGTGGCAAATCACACATCTCATTGGAAATACCGTCAAACTCTCTTGGGTTTTGAACAAGAATAGTGCTAATATGCTTGTCCCCCTTGCTTAGAGAATTTTTGGATTCCACGATTGAAGAATCATGAATAGGAGTGGTGATGTCATGAGAGATTTCCTCATCATCTAGGATGGGAGAATCCTTGGGCTCAATAGCCGGAAAAATACGAATAGGAAATACGATTGCACTAGAAGAAGGATGAAGAGCCATAAGATCTCTCAAAGAAATAGAACTATCCTCGTCATCATCCAAAAGAAAAGAACGCTTGAGTTCACGATTATCAAGATATTTTTCTTCCTCTTGAATTTTTTCTTTCTTTCGAATTTCAATGCTTAATCCATTATAATCTTACGAAAGTTGTCGAATCTTAAGTTCACAATCTCTTCTAAATCCCTCATCAATTATTTCTCCATGAAATCGTCGACTTCCTAATTCATTAGTAATATCATTAATCTCTTGATTAATTTGTCTCTTTTCAAGCAACAAATCTTCAATACTTTTTTCAACAATTTCAACATTTCTTTGATTCATTGTTTCAAATCGTTCAATATCGAAAGAATATTGTGGAGATTGGTCAAAACCGGAAGGAATCGAATTATAGCAAGGATTAGGCTCATAAAAATTTTGATCTCTCGGTTGACAAAAAAAACTCTCTCCACAATACTCACAACAAAGATATTGTTGTTCCCAATCAATCCATAACACAAGATTCTTAGAGAGAGAAAGAGAAGAAAAGTAGAAAGAGAAAGTAGAGAGAGAAGTGGAAGGTTTACACTAAAACTATGTGTTTAATGAAATGAACCAACACCCTCTTTCACATGTGAAAGAGGGTTATATACCCCACGGCTCTAAGGCCTTTGTGGGCTTCATCTTGGGCCGGGCTTGGCTTTGTTGGGCTTACGCCCCTAACTTAGACAATATTAGCTTAAAGTCCAAGCCCGGTTTTCCCGACTAACCTATTACAATACAAGACCTTTTAACGACTAAGATGACCTATTACATTCTTGTTCGACTATATAAATATAGGGCTAACAATCTCCCCCAATGTATCGGTCATCTTAAAATGCTTAAAAAGCATAGGATGGTTGAGTGAATACATTCTTGTAGAGGAGATCTTCCTGCTTTGGTCTTGTATCTTGGTCTTGATCTTGTTTGTAACAGCTTTGTTCCTTCATGCTTTCGTGATCTTTATCTTGAGCCTTTGTCATTTGACTTTGAGTGCTTGAGATCTTCATCTGTACTCCTTGTGACTAAGATGACCTATTACATTCTTACATCCTTAGGTATCTTGATTATCGCCATCTTGTGCTCTTGTGACTTCTGAATCGACATCGGTTGCACAGCTACGCCACCTTCTTGATATGCAGCAACATATATAGACACGGATGAAATGGCTTTGAACATTTCACCCTAACTCGGTAGTGTTTTACCTCCGGTCGGTGAAGACCGTTAAACGGTATTAAAATACCGTACCTGTGATCAGGTAGATTCGATTAAGAACCTCCTTGACAGGGTTTCCCGGCGGTAGTAGCCAGTTCTGTTTACTCGACCGTCTCAAAGCAGACTGCGAACGTAAAGAGTGAATCATAAGGATAAATTATCCGTCTGATTAGAGTCGTCAATTCAGATTTCCTGGAACAAGTTTGATTCTAAAAGAATCACACCATTGTTGCTTTCCAGTTTGTCACAAGCTTGATTCATAGAGAATCTTGCGAGTTACCTACCGCAGTGCTGTTTGATGTTGACACTGGAAGGATTTCCATTAGTCACTGTGAACACTAATGAGTGTCACTCTGAATGTTCTGGCAAAATCACATGGATTTTGCGAAGAAACCTGGAATCAAGTTTGATTCAATTAAGAATCTAAACTTAGTTGCTTTCCAGTTTTCACAAGTTTGATTCGTGTAGAATCGCACAAGTTACCTACCATGAGCTTGTTTGATGCTGGCTCAAGCAGGATGTCCATCTTCATTGTGAATCGTATCACTCAGATGTTCTGGCAATATCACAAGGATAATGCGTAGGACTCGATTGTGTCCTAATGAGATGATAGATAGATATCGATTGGCTCTAGACTCAATAAGTGCATTTTGGTAATCGGAGGCTGGAGCAGACTGCCACCTTTTCAATATTAACTGACTCGGAGTGAGAAAGTCAATAGATACGTGTTGATCTCCGTGACAATGAGACTAGTTTCTTTTGAGAGAAACTCGAATGGCTGGGAAGGGTTGTGCATTGCATCACTGGGTCCATGATAACTTGTCTTCAATAGATGTATTGACCCGGTTTCTGCCTAAGTTGCATAGAATATTCAACTCCTTCAATGCTTACCAATACGTCATTATTAGCACCTTGTTGTGATTGTTCTAGTGCTAACTTAAGTAATTGGTCCGCATTCAGCTTCATTCAACTCCATCTTTCCTAAGGACAACTATTTCTAGCTATGGAATGTCCTTGGGTAGATCCCTCCGGTTCTGGTTGGATCATAGGACTTAGTTTCCTATCCTAAACCACCTTTTGACTCCATCGTTCCGTCGTGGATAGTAGGTTGTTTTGGGTAAAGATCGTAACCATAAAACCATTGAAAACCATTCAAAGTGTTTGATAAAAATCAAAACTTTTAACACTTGAAAGTTTTACATTTCCGAAAAGCTCCCCCTACACACATGCATCGATATACGAAATAGTTTGGCATGTGAAGGAAAGAGTTGCACTTGAGTCTTTAAGATCACATGTTGCGATATATTACATTTTAATCACATTTTCTCCCCCTATCTCTAATATAAAAATATAATATTAGAGATACCAATTGATTAAAATATGACATTTTCTGAAAAATCGACGGGAGAGAAACATGTGTGCACGCATGAATCATGGAACATTTTCAGTCGGGTCGCTCCCCCTCAACAATATATGTGTGTCTTGAGACAAAATTTGACAACGTTTTAGAAAAACGACACCACAAAATATGTTGAGGTACGGAATTGAGATGCCTTTTCCGATATAATATATTACATTTGACAATTTCATATCATTTTCGGGATGTGTTGGATACATAAAATATGACATTTTTAGAGATGTACCCAACAACATTAAAAGGCTTGATTCTAAAACGCTCCCCCTCAAAAATTGATCAAAATAACATATGACAATTTTGAGATATAAAAACCACTTATGAGGAAGGGAGTGTTGAACACACAATTTTGAAAGATTTAGAAAAACCTTTTGAGAAATTCTTGAAAAATTGTGTTCAACGGTTTTAAAATAATCAGGATAGAAGACTTCTCTTCTATTGATTAGGGAAAGCGCACTGAAACGTACACTCCCCTTTCGGGTCCGTTTTTCATGAGCTCAAAACTTTGATTGTTTTGTGACTAGCTCATGACCGAGAAAAATAAATTTCCCGTTGTGAAGGATAAGTTATCATCCGTGATAAACTTTCCTTAAGTTGAAGTTCGAGTTCTAAGCTGACATTTACTTAGAAATCGTTTTCATGAACTTAAAAACTTTGAATGTTTTTATGAGAAGCTCATAACCGAGAAATATGAATTTCTCGTTGAGAAGGATAAGTTATCGTCCGAGATAAACTTTCCTTAGTTGATGTCCGAGTTCTAAGCTGTGATGCGCCTAGAAGTCATCGTGAGAGAATATCAAGCAGCTTCATTTGCCAAAACCTCCAAGTCTTCTGGAGTCATATACTTCATACCAAGACGGCCGACGAGATACGCAAACCTATCTTTCGATAGAGCTTTTGTAAACAAGTCTGCCAGCTGGTACTCAGTTCTGACAAAGTATAATTCCACGATGCCGCGTTCCACTTGTTCCTTGATGAAGTGATATCTGACATCGATGTGCTTGGTGCGGGAGTGCTGTACCGGATTGCAAGATATGGCTATGGCCGACTTTGAGTCACAATACATAGGTATTTTATCAAAGTGGAAGCCATAATCCGTGAGTTGAGTTCTCATCCAGAGGACTTGAGCACAACACGCGGATAGAGCCACATATTCTGCTTCGGCTGATGAGAGCGAAGTGCAATCCTGCTTCTTTGACGACCAGCTGACAAGCTTGTCTTCCCCTAGAAACTGTATGCTACCAGAAGTGCTTTTACGACTATCAAGACAACCTGCGTGATCAGAATCTGAAAAAGCCGTTAGATGAAAACCGGTTTCCCTCGGATACCAGAGTCCCATGTGAATGGTATTCTTAAGGTACCGAAAGATCCGTTTAACCTCTTTGAGGTGCTTTTGAGTAGGTCTGGCTTGATATCGTGCACAATAGCATGTGGCATGATGAATATCAGGCCTGCTGGCTGTAAGGTACATAAGTGACCCGATCATACTGCGATATCGCGTTTGATCTACGGGATATGAGTACAAGTCAGCGTCTAGGGATGTGGTCGACAATGGTGTACCAACGCGAGCACATGAGGTCATACCATGCTTTTTAAGTACCTCTTGAGCATACTTAGCTTGGTTAATGAAGATACCACGTGGGGATTGATGAATCTGGAGGCCTAAAAAGAATTTTAGCTCCCCCATCATTGACATTTCAAATCTGCTGTGCATTAATTTTTCAAAACGTTTTGAAAGTTTTGGGTTCGTAGAACCAAAAATAATGTCATCAACATAAACTTGCACCAGCATTATGTCATCCCCATATTTATTAGTAAAGAGAGTAGGATCAATAGAACCTTTGGAGAATCCTTTGGACACCAAGAAGTTTGAAAGTTCTTCGTACCATGCCCTTGGAGCTTGTTTAAGTCCATATACAGCCTTCTTGAGACGATAGACTTTGTCAGGATGATGAGAATCGATGAATCCTTCCGGCTGATTCACATACACTTCTTCCTTCAAATGACCGTTGAGAAAAGCAGTTTTAACGTCCATCTGAAAAACCGTGAAGCCCTTATGTGCAGCATAAGCAAGGAATATCCTGACTGCTTCCAAACGAGCAACTGGAGCGAATGATTCATCGTAGTCTATGCCTTCTTGTTGACGGTATCCCTTAACCACAAGACGAGATTTGTTTTTGATGATGGTTTGTTCTTCATCCAGTTTGTTTTTCCAGATCCATTTGAAATCTAAAATTGACATTCCATAGGGTCGGTCAACAAGTTCCCAAACATTTAGGCGTTCAAACTGATGAATTTCGTCTTGCATTGATTCAATCCACGCATGATCAGTCATGGCTTGTTTGATGTTTGTAGGTACAGTTGAACTCACGGTGAGTGCATACATACACACATCGCCATCGGTTTCGAGTTGTCTGCGTGTTCGAACCGGTTGTGAAGGATTTCCAATGACTTGCACCAATGGATGATCACGTGTCCAATGGTGAGTGGATGGATATGGTTGGTAGAATGTATGCATGTTGGACGGATCAACATGTTGACTAGAAGACTCTCCGACTTCGTGTACCGGTGTACCGAACGGATTGATAAATTCTTCATCATCAGGTTGTGCATCGACTGCTTGATTGTTGTTTCCTCCTTCAACATTGACGGTTGGTGATGTTGGTTGTATGACAGTTTCTTAAGTTTGTTGAGTATCCACTGGAATTGTCTCTTGAGCAACGGTTGCTGAAGTAGAGGCAGTTGTGTCTTGTTGATTTTGTTCAGGTGCATCAGCAGTATTGACAGCGGAAGGCTTTGACACAACTTGATTGTTTCCATAGTAATATTCATCAAACATAGGATCATATAAGTCAACCAACTCATTCATATATGTCATATCCGTCGAGTCTGCTGTAGGAGTACTTTGTTGACATTCTTGCACGGGACGTACACTGTTTTGTGTAGGTGCCATTGTTGGACATTGAGGTGCGGGACTTGAGCTGTTGTGATCAAGTACCATGTGTGGCAATTCGTCAAAGTTCACATGAATTGTTTCGACAATGATCTTTGTTCTCTTGTTATAGACCCGATATCCTTTCGACAATGTAGCATACCCCACAAAAATGCATGCATCACCTTTTTCTTTCATCTTGTCGAGATTTTCACCGTCTTTAAGGATGTAGCATAAAGATCCAAATACGTGAAAGAATTTGACAGTAGGTTTCCTGCCATTGATGATGTGGTAAGGTGTCTTTTCATGTCTAGGGATGACGAGAGAACGATTCTGAGTATAACAAGCAGTTGCAATTGCTTCAGCCCAGAAGAATAGTGGTAATTTTGAAGCAGAAAGCATTGTTCGAGCAGCCTCAACCAAAGTACGGTTCCGCCTTTCGACAACGCCGTTTTGTTCAGGAGTTCGAGCAATAGACGTTTGATGTTCGATGCCTTCTTCTTGAAGGTAAGATTGCAAGTTCTTGTTCAAAAATTCAGTACCCCTATCCGTTCTTACGGTTAAGACTTGAGCTTGAAGATTGCGTTGTATCATCTTGAGAAAGTTTTTGAGAACATCTGGTGTTTCATCTTTGGACCTTAAGAAGAAAGTCCATGTGTATCTAGAGTAATCATCAACAATCACTAGAATATACTTTTTCCCGTTAATACTCTCTACGCGCATGGGACCACATAAATCCATGTGTAGAAGTTCCAATCGTCCTTTTGAGCTTGGGGTGGTCTTTGATTTGAAAGACTTCCGTTTTGCTTTCCCCAACTCACAAGAAGAACAAAGATGGTCTTTGACGAATTTCAACTTAGGAAGACCGGTCACAATATCATTCTTAGAAAGCAAGTTGATGGTGTCAAAGTTAAGATGTGACAATCGTTGATGCCATAACCATGCTTGAGATGATGATGCTTTAGCCATTAAGCAAATTGGATTTGTTGAAGATGTGTCTTGAAGAGTTACTGTGTAGAGATCAGAACCACGAGAACCTGTAAGAAGGTCATTCCCATCGTAGTCTCTAACATAGCAAGTAGATTTCCGAAAAGCCACTTCCAAATCCGCATCACAAAATTGACCAACCGAGAATAAATTGTGATTCAGTCCCTCGACGTAATAAACCCGTTTTATAGTGATATTCCCTTGAACCAAGTCTCCATATCCGAGTATCGGTGCAAATTGATCATTTCCAAACCGTACCGTACCCAGAAACTTCTCCACGAAGTTAATGAGAAGCTTGAGATTGCCCGTCATGTGCTTTGTGCACCCGGAGTCCATTATGAATAGGATGAGTTCGACGAGCTGCAGAAGAATTAGAAGACAATGTAGCATTTGACAAATGGGAGCCCTTGATAGAAACGGGTTCCAAAATAGTAGTGGACCTAGATTCTAAAGGCAAGCTAACATTCATAGACCCAATTAGAATGGGGGTTGTCTTAGGTACCCATTTGTATCCAGGTGGTGTAAATCTTGAATACCCCCGTGTACATGTCCTAATCATGTTCTCATATAACTTCCTTAATCTGTTTTGTTTACGCAGAGTAGTGGAGTCTAACGCACTTAGTTTCTTAAGTGGTTGATCAGTGGATTGGTTCAAAGTTCTTGTGGGTTTTCTAGTACTAGTGGGCACAAGAATAGGCTTCCTAGTTCTAGCATTCAGGCCATTATGATTAAGAGCACAAGCATCATGATTGAAAGTACGAACACATTTGCCACATTCAACACAAACAAATTCAACATTCGAGGTCTTAGCAGTTAAACTGTCATTACATGCAGTTACAGACGTTTTATTCTTAGAAAACTTAAAATTCCTACGGTGATCTTCTACTTCATTCTTCTTCCCTTGACTATTGTTAGGCATGACTCTATCTTCAACTCTAGTGCTCTTAAGCTGTGGTCCGCTAACACTAGTAGTGGGATTTACTCCTGTAGAAGAAGACACACGTTGATTAGTTTTCCTAGTATTCTGAGGTAACTGCGTTGTTCCAGTTTGAGTGGACCTAGTGTTCATCTTATACATTCCAGGTGCTATCACATTAGTGCTCTTATCATTTCCTATCTTAGGCAAAGTCTGTGGGGGTTGTCCCAAAATAGATGTTTTAGGGCATTTAACCGCATTCGGTTGACGAACGGCAGATGGTTTACCCAAAACAGACTTTCCTTTCATTTTCTCAATGAGTTTCTGTAACTCACTAATGGCAATGTCCCTTTCTTTTAGCTGAGCTTTCAAATCATTTATTTCGAAATCTTTTTCATTTAGTAGACGAAACGAAGAAGCTGACATTTCTTGACACTTTTTATGATTATGAGATTTTTCACCTTTTTGTAAAGCAAGTTCAAGAGAAATGGAGTGTTTCTCAAGTTGAGAAAAACTTTTCGAAAGTTTGTTATATGACTGAATTTGTTTCGAAAGCTCTACTTCAAGATTGCGACATTTCGCGTCCGATTCTGACACAAGACATGCTACATGACAATATTGATCCAGATCGGTATACACACCAAGTATAGCATTCATATGGTCAGCATAAAAATATTCCTTGGAAAGTCGATCAATTTCGTTAGAAAGTTGGTGTTCTTGTGTCTTTAATTTAATTTGAAGAAAATCAACTTCATCTTCAAGAGATTTGACATAGCTTAAATCAGTCAACATTTCCTCAGTTAGAGCATTATAAAACATTTCCACATTTTTTGAAAGATCATCAATGGTTGGAACAATGCATTGTTGAATGACGACTTCTACTTGTAGGTTAGGTTTAATGTTCCAAATGGTATCCCTAGAAACTTTTTCATAGTCGACGACACCTTTGTACAAATTTAAAACCCCTTATTTTATAAACTCAAATTGCTGAACACTTTTGCTTTTCTCATTCCATTTACGTTTTTCATCTAAAATTCGCTTTTCTAACAAAATTGATTGCTTTTTGAAACTCCTTTTTAAAGAAACTTTCTTTTGTGGTTCATCACTTGGTGGTGGAACACTATTATACATCTTTTGTTCTTTTGAAAGTTCTTTTTGAGGGACAAACTTAATATGATTGTTAGAATTAGAAAGGTTTATTAAATCACTTAAGTTTGATCGACTTTCTTCTTGTTGACGAATGATTTCGTCGCAGTCAGGGGAGAGCATAAGAGCAACATTATCAACATAACAACCGATATCATAAAGAGCAGGCTTGGTACTTTGAGCTTTCTTGAGATATTCAGGCTTGACAAAACTCGTTTTCATATTTCTATTGAGCATATTCATAGTTTGAATAGACTGACCCGTTTTGTAAACAATGTTGTTTAACGTGTCGACTCTCTTTTCCAAAGCAAGAATTTTTTCAATATCCTTTTCTTCACGAGTTTTATAAAGCTCAGTTTGTTCTTTGTTAACCGACTCTAATTCAGTAATTTGGAGTTTATGTAGCAGCAGTTGTTCTTCAAGTTCCGATATCTTCTGTTTTGACATATGAATTTCGTGTGCTACTTCAGAACAATATTGTTCGTTGATCACCTTACGTTCATATACCAAACCATTAGCTATTGCAACTCGTCGATCAGCTTCTTTTACATAATCACACTCTTTAAGCCTGTCTATCTCCTCGGCTAAGGATGTGTTTGCTTGCTTCAAACGTTTATTAGCTTCTTTGTTTTCATCAATTTCACGTTTTAAAGAATTGATAATAGACGCAAGCAAATCACGGTCCTCATCCGAGTCAGTATCCTGAACAGCTTTTCCGTCATCATTACACATATGCTGTGAATCCGTAGAGATATTGCTATCCTCCGTGTCCATTACATATGTGTCATTAATGCTTTCGGGTTGCTCAGGATGCCGTCGTTCATTAGCAAACACATTATAGTTATCATGTGATGGTACCTTTTCAAGTGGCTCAGAATCATAGATGGGTCCAGAAGTATCATCAGTCTCTGGGATCACTTCTTGAATCTTTGCCATGTACACATAATGTGCCTCTAACTCTTGATCATCGGCTTCATCATCAGTGTCATCACGCCAGTCAACTTCATCTGCTGTGAGTGGAATTCCTGCTTCTTCTTTCTTACACAGCAGCATCTTTTCCTTGTGATACCCTGAGTCCTTAACCCGTTTTGGCTTCTTGCATTCCCTAGCCATGTGCCCAAACCCCTTACAGTTGAAGCATTGAATCCCAGTCTTCTGCACAACCGGAGTGCCTACAGTATCTCTAGCCCCAACTTGATTCAGCATCCTCTGATTATCATACCTAGCATCACGATCATACCTAGGTGCATGATCAACTTCCTTATATCTAGCATTGGATGATGATCTGAGGTTGTTGTTGGTAGGTTTGTAGATCTTCTTATAAGTTGTGGTGAGTAAAGACATGAGTTCTTCAATCTTCTTGTCCCTTGAAGTTTGTTCATCATCACTGTCTCCATCTGACTCGGTGTCATACTTTGGAGGTGGAGTGGGGACAATTACTTTTGCTTTATGTTTAGCAGCAGCTAGAGGTTTGGTGGATGAGCTTGATGACTTTGAGGAATGAGTAGGTGGTTGTTGACGGGGAACGGGTTTTGTTGAAGTAGCAGCCACAAAAGCAATAGAATTAGCAGACCGTTCTGCCTTTTCAGCCCTTAGTTCATTCACTTCATTCCGATGTTGTTTCAAGATATCATAAAGTTTGTGGTAAGATATAGTCTTGATATCCTCCCTTTGTTTGACCAAAGTCACAAACCTTTGCCATTCCGGTTTGAGTTGAAGTAGAAACTGAACATTGGCATGATGATTGGAGATGGTGCACTGATTTCTTACAAGCTCATTCATCATTTTGTAGAATCTCGACTAATATGAGTCAATGGATTCACCATCTTCAGATGTGAATTTTCCAAACTCCCAAAGTAGATTAGTCTCGAGATCTTGAACATTGATTGACTCACCTTGCTTCAATCGATGAATTGCATTCCACATTTCCATAGCATTAGGACATGCATCAACTGTGGAATAGATATCATTATCAATTCCAGTGAGTATGAAATTTACAGCATCAGCTTCAGCTTGGAGGAGTTTCTTTTTCTCAGCAGAACATGTGTCAAAATCCTCCATAGCTCGTATAGTTGATGAAGTACCATCCTCTGCCTGTGTTGTAATTGGTTTGAATTCAAAAACTGGATACCAATTGCTCTGATACCAATTGTTAACTTGGATTCACTAATAACACGGGTTTATGATCCGGAGGTCGGGGAGGATAGAAGTGTTGTTTAGCCATGGTAGAGAGAGAAACAAGAGATACTAGAAAAGTGTGTTTATTTCTAGTGAGAGAAAGACAAGACAACAAATGAAAAGCCTCGCCCCTCCATGGAAGTATGGAGGGGTATATATAGCACGGGACTTGGACTATTACATATGACAATATTAGTCCTTGCAAGTCCCGGCTATGAAACTAATGTAATTCCGTTAGTCGCACACATTTTAAGGCTAACAATTGAGTAGAAGACTTGCGCTGAGCAGTCTTAATGAACCGGACCACCACCATAATCCACCATCAATCTCCAATTAAACCACCAGCCTCGAATGAATCTCACAATCACACTTACCAGCCGAACCAATTTGTTTTTACTTATCCAGTGGGGATAAGTTTTGATCCAAAACTTAACTTTAAATATTAATTATAAACTATTATTTAGTTTATACTAACATTTCAACAATTATCCTTGTGAAACAGTAATTAGATTTAACTCATTTATCAATTGAAAGCAGTAAAAAGAATTAAAATGACACGAATGAGAATCAACTAAACTTTCATTAATTTTCAGTAAATATTACAAAGCTTTATAAAGAAAATACAAAATTAAATCTAAATCTATTTCTACAGCATAATCTTAAAGAAAAGTAAAAGATTAAATTACAAGATAAATTGGGGGTATTTATAGCCTCCCCAAGGGCTTGCTAATGACGAATATTCGGATATTCCAAGGAATATCCTTCTTCAATCTTGGCCCTTGATCTATCTCTCTCCTGGTAGTTATGAATCGGATGGTAGATATCTCTCAACTAGCACACGGATTGCCAACGTGGCATCCGTGTGTGCTAGTTGTGCTTCTTTTGAGGCTTGTGATTGGTGGAATAAGATGAGTGATGTGTATCCTCCAATGGAAATTAGCCACGTAGCTCTCTCGTTACATCTTTTCTCTTCCTATAAGTTTTGGGGGTTTTATTCCCCTTTTCTTGAATTAATTGATTAAATGAAAAGCCCCAAATAACTTTGAGTAATTACTGGCTAGGGTTTTTGTGAACAATGGCTTATTTACTGGTAATGTTTGGGGAAAGAGGTAAATGGGGAAGAAGGCACATAGGAAATAACGTTTGTTTTATTTAATGTGTGAAAGTGATAATGAAACGTGTGGTGTATGTGATGTGAATGGGTGGGTAAGATATACGGGTTTAATAAATTCATGTGGTGGAAAGTGACGTGTGGTTACATGAGTGGGTAAGGATGGAATTGTTTATTTATTTGGCTAATGGGAAAACGTAACATATGGTGGAAGTGATTGATTTGTGTGATTGAAAAGTTACTTTTATAACTTGTTTTAACCAAAACCCTAGAAGCCCAATAATCCGTTTCTTTATTCCCACATGTTCCACTGAATTGGGCTATTGGCCCAATAATCATTCATCCGTCCCATATTCTTTAAATTTGGGCCTCATATGAGCTTTTGGTTTTCAAAAGTGAACTATACTTCTTTAAATGGGATTTTAAGCCCATTTCCCAAATGTGGGCCCCACTTGGCCCGTAAACTTGCAAAATTATTAAATCCACTCAAGTCGAGCTCGATTTTGGCTTCTTCAACCTTTTTCTTCAAACTCGTGCCGGGTTTTGCCGATTTTCGCGAACTTGGTACCTACACACATTCAAACAAGAAACAAGCATATCCAAGGCATATTTGATACATTTAATGCATTATTTCATTGTTTAAGCTATAAATGATATGAGTATTTAAGCTCATATCAATCAGCAACATAGTCATAACAGAATTATATTTGTGTTATGTTGTCACCGAGTGATGTTGTTTAATTAAGAGATTTAACGTCAATGTTGTTTGATTTGAAAGGATTATTAACTTGATGATTAAGTTTTCTATTATATTATTCTATAGTTACATTTATTTTTGTATCTGATTGACTTATCAAGTTTTCTATTATTAGATTCCCATTCGGTTACTTTATGGTCTTCAACTTTAGTTTTCACAAACACTATGAAAATTTACACATAATGTTTCTCTAAATAAACTTCTCTGTTAATTTTGTATGTTATAAAGCTACTTTATTGTGGTAGCTAAGAAGAGCTTGCAGAATTGGCTTTCGTGCTACTACACCAAGTCAGTAAAACGAAAAAATAAAAATGAATACTTCCAAGGTTTTTGGCCAAGGGTTTTCGTTTGACATAGTGATTCTCCATTTCCAAAATGTTTGCAAGTCACTTTACTTTTGTTCATCTAGACAGGTTTTTAGAGAAAAAAGGTTAATGCATTCATTATTATACCTAAAAAATCGAGAAGCAACAGAACTAAAGTCCACTTTACCTGTTATGTGTTCGAAGCGAATAAACTGAGGCTGGAAGTTCGACTAATGATCAAGTGTTTTAGTATTTTCATACAAAAGGCTTAAAGTGGACATTTTTACTATTGTTGCATTGAATATTAAGAGTTATAAAAGTGAGACTAAACAAATGATGTTAAGTTAATTGGTCTAATTTTCGTTCTATTAATCCAATCATTAGGAGTATATGATAAATGTTGAAAGTCATTCCGTAATAACAAATTGTAGCAAAGATGCATGCAAATATGCAATATCGAACATGAGGTCTTAATTTCATGATTAAGTATCACATAGGGAACAGATCCTTCACACACCAATATTTAACATAGCCTTGATGGACCAATCCACACCATCCATTTTACAATGATCCAATGGTTATGATTAAACTCACCTTTCATATAATTTTCCTTATTTTTCAAAAAAAAAAAGAATCCCGACCTAGTTTCATTTCCGGCGACCCAGTCCATTTTCTGGCGACCCAGTCTATTTTTCGACGACCACCACCACCAATCCCCGTTTTTCCGGTGACCACCACAACCACCCCCGGTTTTCCGGTGATCTCCACAGTAAACCACCCATATCCGACGAGATCTGCAACAAAACCGTCATTTTCCGGCAAGATCCACAAGAATCCACCAATTTCAGCGAGTTCCACAACAAACCCAGTTCTCCCGCGACTTCCACAACAAATTCACCATTTTTTGATGAATTCCACAAAAAACCCACTTTTCTTGCGACCTCGTCACTGACTCATATATGAGTCACCACGACTCATACATGAGTCACCATGACTCATACATGAGTCACCATGACTCATATATGAGTCAACAAGATGAATCATACATGAGTCATGACGACTCATACATGAGTCAGTATGACTCATTCATGAGTCACCAAGTTGACTCATATATGAGTCATGGTGACTCATGTATGAGTCATACTGACTCGTGTATGAAATTCAAGACAAGAAGAAGTTACTGGTGAGACCATTCAGGCCAGGGCTGGGACAGGGAATCTCAAGCTGTTAAAAAACAAATCGCTGCTACATCAGCTGCTACTCGATTCGGTCTTCAATTAATCACTAATATTATATCATTATGGTTATTATTTGTAAGTGATTTGTTGCGAAAGTCTCCGGTAAAGGGTAGTTTGTTGTGGAGGTCGTCGGATAAGGATGAGTTTGTTGTGGGGTCGTCAAAAAAGTGGGTTTGTTGTGGATCTCGCCGGAAAAATAGTGGATTTGTTGTGGAAGTCGCCGGAGAACTGGGTTTGTTGTGAAACTCGCCGGAAAATGACGGATCCTTGTGGATCTCGACGGAAATGGGTGAGTTTGTTGTGGTTGTTCGAATCGGAATATATGGTGGTTAATAGAATCGGAATACATGATTGTTGATATGTGTGTATGAGAGAGTGGTGGTGGTTAGTGAAAAGAAATAACAGATGTGAAGAAGATGAGTGGTTTTGTTTTGTTTTTTTTATTTGAACCGTAAGATGAGTATTGATCGGTTGGTGGTGGTAAGTCCATTAGGACATTGACAAATGGATTAGAATTCATTGAACTTTTGCCGTATCACATAAGTATGTAATCCATTTTCGCCGTTTCAAAATTCAATAGTTGTTGTACTGCAAAAGTGCTAAACTCCTTGTGTGTTCGCTACCAATACGAGTGAAATATTAGCATTTAGAATATTTTATTGAGTCTAATTTATTGATTTGCTGATTGTCAGTGATATTTTTTATTAAACTAGCATGGTACCCACATAATATAGCGGTCGGTACCTGGTGATTATTTTTTTTCGAACAAATGTTATATTTTTACCTATCAAGTTTGTATTCAAATTAAAATTAAAGTTGTAAAAAAAGTTAAAAAAAATAAAATAAATTCACTAAAAATGAAAAACGGAAATCAATAAAAAAAATATCAAAACGGATCTTGAATTAAATGACACAAAAGTTTAGAAAATATCGTGAAATTAAATTATAAAATTAAGAAATAAATAAAAAGATATTTCAATTTTAAATTATTTTTTTAATAATTTTTTACAAAAATTGTTAGGAAAGTTGTTAGAAAAAAATAGATGATGAGATTAGTTTAACAAAATATGATCCGATGGCTTAAAAATATCTTTATTTTAATAATATAGAATAAATATAGATTTGTTATTATTTAATTTAAGAAATGTTTGAGGCTTAATTTTATAAAACTTTTATATTTAAAAGGGGTGTAAATAGTTTATAAAGTATTATAAATATAGATATAACATTTCATGATCTATTTATAAAGTTTATAATTCAACAATAAAAGATTTTATACTGCCCGTGTATTACACGAGTCTTAATCTAGTAGGAGTATATAATAGCAGTAGGACCGTATTACATTGGAAAGGATATATGTATATTACTTATTTTATGTGATCAAAAGTCAATGTACCATTCTTTTGTTCATATGTGTTTACTACGTAATATTTAAAAAATGGTTAGTGATGTATAAAACAATGAATCAATTAAAAATACATGCCATTTGAAAATATGGCTAGAGATAAACGATGCGCCAATAACTAACTTTTTATTAATATGTTATTAAAATTCTTCAAAATACCCTTCAAACACTATTTATTTAAATTTAAATCTTTCATTTAATGTTAATCTAATCTTATAACAATAAAAAGATCTAACGGTATAGATAGGTTCTTATTATTATAACTTTAAAAAATCTCTTACATTAAACCATATATATATATATATATATATATATATATATATATATATATATATATATACTAGCGTCGTAACCCGCCCAACGGGCGGGGTCGTTTCTTAAATCTTTTATAAAAGTACATTTGTGTATTAATTATAACTGTTAGTAGTGTGTCCTGTTTTTATTTTTATTCATCCTGCTCTTCTCTATCAAAAATCAAACAAATGTTATCGAAACAAATGAACCAAAATTTCTATACTTGTCTATTGATTTCTTCTCTTAATTAGCATTGGTGTTATTCTAAGATAACCTCTATAACAAAATAACACATTTCTATTAAATTTATATAAGCATACATAACATAAGTAAGTTTAACTCATTGTGTAGGCTTTGTAGACGACTCATATAAAAGTAACTTAATAGTTTCGTCGATAATCATTACTTTTTCGTAATAGTACCTCTAGACATGTTATGTTTATAGAGACAATTTAAAAATTCTTTGAAAACGTCAATCTTGTACCTTTATCATGGTTCAAAATAGTCCGTTAAGGCCCGCCTTAAAGCGCGCTAAAATTTGAGACGGGGCCTCCACGCTACGCAATAGGTCAATGCACGAGATGTGGTGATTTTTTGAATTCAAGTCCAAAAAATAAATATTATTACATGTTAAGAGAGTTTTCTAACTTTAAGTATTATGTACAACATTTATTGTAAAGTCAGTATAAATATAATATTGAAATATGATTAAACAAATATATATTTTTTTATGTTGTCCCGCTATAAGCCACCTTTTAAAAACATTAAAGTTTCTCTTTAACCGTTAAAGCGTGTAGCTTAAACATGTCGCAACGCCACGACTCACACTATTTAAAACCATATTTTACACCAAAATATTGGTGAGATGAGATTGATAAAATAGCAAGATATAATTCAATCTATAGTTGTATTATATTGAAAAAAACATATTGCATTTATAATACTACGTAATAAAATATCTTTTTTTGTCTCATCTTACTTAACCTCAACAAACACTCATTTTCCTTATCAAAATGGCAAAGTGTGTGGGTTAACTATATCCCTTAGTATATGATTCTCGACATTCATGATTCTGTGATACATATGTCAATGCACTTTACTTTAAACATGTAAACATAAAATTCATTGCTTCTTTGTATCCGCCAGCTGGTTTTTCTGATGTAAACCAAACCAATTCATCGTCATTTCCTGTAACCTCTAGTCCAAATGACGAATCTCAATTACTTCACGCTTGCACTTGTATCTTTGCATTAAATTTAGCCATCTTTTTAGCCCTTGTGTCGTTAAACACAAAGGTGTCTCACTGTCTCACTGTGAGACACCTTTGTGTTTAACGACACAAGGGCTAAATTTAATGCAAAGATACAAGTGCTAAAAAGATGGCTAAATTTAATGCAAAGATAAAAGTTACTATCCGGATACTCTCTTCGTTAATTCGCTTTTCGAGGGTACACAGTGAGACACCTCGATTAGCTTACTTGTTGTTGATGAATCCCGTCCGTGAGGTAAGCTCTATATGTTGTAGCGTACATGATTGGGTCATGAGGCGGTGTCATGGCATACTCGTATCCATCATACATGTGTCCTCTATAGTATGCCCCTCCCCACTGGTTACCAAAGTCGTTTATCAACTAAAAATTTAAACACATACTGGTTAATTAATGTGTATCATAACAAATATTAAAGATATGGCAATTTAACCCTACCAAGCAGTGGTTCATATGAAGAGTTCTTGAAGTGTACGTATTATATGCCAGTTGTGAGTCTTCTGCTCAAAGTTTAAATATGTCTCTACATACCAAAATCAGGTAAAAGTAACTTTTATTCATGTTATAATATAAAAGAAGCATCCTATTATGGAAAAATTGTGTTTCAACTCACATAGATAGCGAAGCTCCGCTCTAAACAAACCCGACAAAGGGTGCATAGATAAAATCGTATTGTTCTTTTTAAACTCAAAAATCGTGCCTTTGAGGCTGTTAGCAACCACCACTTTCACAGGCTCGTCATTGGTTTCAGGAATAGGTTCTGACTTTATAAATGGCTTCACCTTACTGTCATCGCGTGCAAAGTCAGCCTGTTTTATTTTTGTAAACCCAGAAAATAAAGTAAATATGTCGATCTCTTTGTAGTGCCGCATTCGTGGGCCCAATGAAAGTTACGGCTGCATCAGCAGCCTGTTGTCTTGCTGGAAACTGGAGACAATGGGTAGCCTCTTTGTCGACTGTTGTGCCTCAAGCTAGAAGGTTCTGCAAATCAGAAAATGAACTTACTAAAAGAAAATATACTGACTGGGATAACTCGATAGTCAAGACATAGCTACATATATTTCAAATTATAAAGAAGTTCATGTGAATTCCAAACCAAGTTTCTTGGTGACTCTTAAACCCATTTCATGTTATTAGATGAGGTCATGCGCGAAAGTGGGATACAGTAAGTACATAAAGGATATAAAGGAGAAACCTATAGTGTTATTTTTTTATTTTTTTATTTTGGTAACCATGATTTCCGACTCACTGGCTGACTAATCCACGGGGTTATGAGAACAGAAGAAAAAGGATTTGAAAATCACCTGGCTTGTCACCATACCGTCAGGGTTTTTAGATATAAGATATTGTCCAACACCAGATATAGGGCCTCCGCTTCCAATCCACATGACAAAGATGTCAACTCTACCATTTGTGTCATGCCAGATCAGTCGTCTCCAAATGTACTTATTGTCATCAAGATATAATGACAACACTATTAGCATGCTTATCTTTTTCAACACGATCCACGTATATATGTATTTTTCTTACACGCTAATTATTATTGCAGGGTCTACAATTAAGCTTACCCAAATACCAGCTTATACACTTTACATACAGGTTAAAGAATACATTTATAGAACACAATCCATACTGACCCATATACTTTTCACTTCCAGTGGTACTACTAAAAATAGTTAGTACTTATTAAGAAATAGTACTATGAATTGTTGAATATTTACAGCAGGAAAGTCATATATTTATGTACAAACAGTCATACTATCCATGTGAGGGAGAAACTTTAGTGAAGTCTTGAAGCAACTGCCTGAACAGATGCTGAATATCGAGTTTTGGACAAAAAGTTTACAGATGCCACAACAGTTCGAATTACATTTTGAACAAACATGCCTCTAAAAAGCTGGCTATTTTCCTATCTCCTTCTAAAGTAAGTTGTTTCTAATGTAAGTTGTTACATGAAATAGTTTCCAGATTGAAGTCAAAACAGCTTGTGTCATTTACAAATATTAATATAAGCTTTTTAAACTAATAAGGCGTTTTAAGTGCTTAACTGTTATCTAAAAGGACGTATTTTATTACACAATCAACAGATTTAATCCGAAACACCCCCATATATATCGAATGCACTATATAATATACCTCACTTTCTATAACAGATGTAAAATAAAACACATTCAAATTTTATCCCTTTTTACTATATTTGCTAAATGTTGTAAATCAGTTAGAGTAAAACCAGCATTCCCACTTGTTACGAATAGTAATTTTCCTGCTCATGTGTGCTTATCTTACTGTTACTTTATTAAATACTTGAGTGTAACATTCTCCTTTAGCAGGTTTATGTGATAAGAGTTAACTTGTTGGCAGAGCTAGCAATTTCTTCCCACTTGTCACGATACGTAGAGACATACAGAGTTATAAATAAAATTAAAGCTGTTCAAAAAAATTGTGATACACACAAACATACAAAACCTTAAGTATTAGACTAAGAGCACATTAACACAATGTGTTTCAAGGGACATATATCTCACAAAAAAAGAGAGCATGTAAACAAACACACAAACAAACACACTCATCATGTACATGGACTAATTATTTTTCTTTCTGCATATATAAAATTACCAAGTTGAAACTTAGATAATAATTCTTGATGTCTTATAACTTTGAATAAAACATGGTAATAAAGGTTACCTGGGCAATGACAGAAAGAGTTAGAACTGCCAATGTGGCTATAGCCATAGAAACCAAACACTTGTTTTAGATGTGATTCTTCCTCCATTCGTGCATGACATACAACCAGACCTATTCATGAAAAGACACGAAATCCTTCAGAGCCATATTATAGAAAAGGTTAAACAACTTCTCTTTTCAACTACCTAACTTATGATACTAATAGTTGGTCAGAATTGACCCAAGACTAACCTAAAAGGCCACTCAATATACCCTTGGGGATGCAAAGAATTAAGTCCCACCATTTCCTTACCACTCACATCACTTAAAGTACAGATATAGTTGAGTGGAGCTTGTATAAAATCACAAGATCCCGTGAAATGACAGAAGTCATATTCAACAAAAAAGTTAAGATTAGTACGTTAAGTCCAACATTAAGCAACAAAAACGAATAGGAATTTAGTAACGTAAATGCAATTCCAGAGCATATAGTTAAGGCATAATAAGTAGCTCAATTTCACAATTTAGGTCGAATCTCTCGGGTTTGAACTTTTCCAGCTCTGGGAAGTTCTTTGGATCCTTGGTTAGAACTCCGATTGCCAACCATACCCATGTTTGATCAAATATAAGATGAATTTTGAGTGGAAAGCTCTTGAGTGACCTTCTTTCTTTCTCTTTCAGTTTTCTTGACTACAAACTCATCAATTTGACTACTCAAGTTCTTGTTCGTTCGTTTGATGCATGCCCTGACCTCATTTTTAAGTAAATGGGTCAAATTGCAACCTCTAGTCCTCTATTACAATCTCATAGATGATGAATGAAATAACAGAGAACTTACAGCTCATTTGCAGCATACAACCGGGCTTCATCTTTTGGAATACTGCATATATATTAAAAGAATTTTAACTCGGTGATAATGTAAAACTACCACGGGAGAAGATTAGATATACTAAAAGTACCTGTAAAATATATAGAATAAAGTACTTAACTGGAACTTCGAGAAATATCGTTGCTACAAAATATCAGCAAGAAATTAAATTAGAATTTCCACCCGATATACAAAGTGAAAAAAATTTTATGGCCAACCAACGCACATTAAGAACAGGTGGTTGTTTGGTGTAGTAACGTTGTGGGACAGTAAACATTACCATATAACCCCTTTTTGTGTTTGCAAGCCGCTGGCAATCAGCTTTTAGTATTTGGAACTCATAACAGGATGCCAGCCTATTGAAAAAAAATGATGCCCATGAGAACGACTTGATCATCTTTGGGCTTGTTCAACACCCGGTCATCCAGCTGAAGCAGCTGCTGCATTACTTGTTGACTCGTTCTCAGCTGGTGGTGGGACACCTCTTTTGCCTTCATATTCAAGTAGCTCAAAAACATGAACAACACCATCTGAGAGCCCTAACGCAAACTGATTCGACTCTTGTGGATGTGCGACAATCACCAATGGATGCACGTTTAAGTTGCTGAAAAAATAGCAAAATTTTGAGACTTTTGCCAACAAAGAAAGAGTTCTGATGGAAATCTGTGATTACTTTTTTTACCCTGGGACACTGAAAATAAAAAATATGCAGACAAATCAGCAGTAATGTGTTTGCTAAGCATAGGTACAAAAATATACAAGCAATCGCAATGTATTATCAGGTGGCCTTTTTGAATTGTGGATACCCAATGTTAAATTACGAATTAAAATTGTTAATTAATTGACCATAGTTAAAAAGTCCATTCTGATTTCTTGTTGGGGATCTTTCTTTTCTTGTAAAATCATATTAGGCATGAAAATACGCTAGTAACTAATAGGGCTGCTCCTTACCTTAGAACCATAAAACATAATAATATGAATAAAAATTTTAATTTCCTCCGCTGCAAGAACTATAAAAGTGGCAAAACTTCTGAACTAAACAAAAAACCTGCTATAAAAAAACAATTGGGTAAACTGTTGCATAGCAACCGTAACTCAGCTACCGTAGCCTGTTAGTGCTAATACAAACACCCCTGAAGTGCCCTCGATGGAGAACCTTGCCATTACTCTTTAGCAAAAAAAGAAAAGAAAAGAATGAAGCCTCTCAATTATGACCCACATCATCAAAAGCACCTAATCACTTAATTCCAGATCCAAGCACTCCCTTGGTTTGTTAGATCATATAGTAAATATGAATACAGTTTAAGTTAATTAATCACAAAAACTTCGCTTTTCGGGTGTTGCTAGTGGGTGGTTGTCGATTTGATGTTGTTATTAATTAATATCTTTCCATACTAATCACCTATACCTAATACTGATAAAAATGAAATATAGAAAATGAAAGGAGCTAAAACCCCAACTGACCCGAATCCGTTGGGCCTGAAGAAAAACAGCCAGCTTAGCACAAACCCAAAATTTCTTAGATTTAAACGACTAATATAAAAATATGTTATACAGATACTCGTTTCGAACCTAAAGTGAACTAATCTGTTGATAAAAAAGATCAAACTGCTGAGGTTCAAAATGAATTATGTATGTTAAGGTATTTACTTACTTCTTCCCCTTTACTAAAGAAGATTAGTATTAAGCTGGAGTTAAGAGTCCAATTTAAGGATGCTCTCAAAAGTTGGCGACGAGGGTAAAAAGTTGAAGTTATCTATAAATTTAAAGAAGCCCTATCGAGCCTCCCCAATAGCCAAAATGGACATCTCTGAAATTGAGATCATCCCTGAATTTGACTTCTCCCAATTTGACCCGTTTACAATGGAGTTCTTCTCATAGTTTATTAGTTTAAATCTATCTTATAATTTATGAGTTTTGTCTAAATTTGTTTAATCTCATGGCTTCGCCAGTACTTCTATGTATGCAATCAAATTAACTATTATTTAATCATGGAATGATGGTGATGGTTTAGTTTTAGCTCAAGTATTGTTGAATGTCATGTTCTTACATATAATATGTATACCGCCGTTCTATCTACGGGTTGATTTATTGCTTAGATTACAGAAAATGGTAGCAAGAGTACTAATTCTTTGTACTTCTTAGTATGTTTAATACTATTTCCAAAAGCTAAAAGCCCAAGTAGTTTTGTGCATACCTGGTAATTTTGAGGATTTACTTCTAACAGTATCGCCAATTAGAAGTGGATCCTCATTTTTTCTTGTTCTTCTTTCTCATACCTCCGCCTTTTATTGTCAAGTATTGGTGTCGGACTGATGATTTATCTTAACTTGGACAATAGTATAATGCCCATGAATTTAAAGATACATGTAACTAATAAAGTACTATTGACCAAACCTCGAATCCGTCCGGAAAGCAGAATGAAAGGAAATCCTTGTATTTTAACGGCAACGGTTTATCCAACAGATATACAAATAGAATCTAAAAGGAAAGGGGTTATTAATGTTATGCACAATATGCAGGTTTGGTACTGATACCGACTGTTGTATAATACTAATGTGTGCATCTAACCTTTTACCTGTATCATGTTATGATAATTTGATACCACCGGGTTACATTATAACCATATATACAACGACTTCATGGGAATCACTTCAGCATTTGAATATGGTTAAACTGAGATAAAAAAAAACAGCGGATGATTATTAGGGTTTTGAGAAAAGGGAAGATCTATTAGGGTTTTGAGAAAAGGAGGCATGTTGTTTCATACCACGTTTTTAATACCTTTTTAAGATGAATCCCGAACGGTGGTTTAAGGTTTTTATGATAAACAAAAGGGAGATTCTATTATTACGTGACTTTTTTAGGTTTATAAGAAATCTGTTATGGAGAAAAACATTGAAAATATTATGGTTTACACATGATAATATACAAATGATACAATTATCCTAAAGATCTTAAGTAATGGATTTGATAGTACAGTTAAGTATTTTGTTTTTCAAAAGTAAACCAACAACTTGTGGAACAGCACAGTGGTAGGAGAGTTGTTCTTTGTGCGTAAAACCAGGGTTCGAATCTTGCTAATATCTTTTTTAATGCCTTCATTTGACGCCATTTCTAAAACAGCATTCCAAAGCGTAGTTTTCAGAATTGCGTTTCTGAAACGTGCTTTTCAGAATAATGCGATTTCAAATCACAAAAACGTGAAAAATAGAGATTTTCTAGGAATTACTAAAATCTCATTGGCTGAAAGATGTGACTGGATTAAAAAGTGTGGTTTCAAATCATAATTATACCTATATATAATATAAAGATATATATATATATATATATATATATATATATATATATATATATATATATACTTAGTTTCGTAACCCGCCTAACGGGCGGGTTCGATTCGTAACCCTTTTTCTGATACAACGTTTGTCGATTACCAACCTTTAATAGGTGTTGGTATTGGTTCACCCAACGAACGGGTTCGGTTTATATAACTTCTTTTGAAATAACGTTTTCCATTGAATTATAATAATTGTCGTGTTTGATTAAACAAAAAAGCACCTGTCATCTCTTGTTTTTACTTTTGATAGTGGAACATATAATTGTCTATGTTCGTCAACATCATCTTAAAAGTTGTTTATATAAGGCACAACATTTATGTCAAATTCTTTCTTTTTTAAACATATTGTATGTAATAATTTTTATATAAAAAATTATTTCCAGAGTTTTATCAACTTCTTTTAAGTTTTCTAATAATTTTTTCATAGTTATAATAAATAAGGTTATCATGAAGGATCTTCATAATTAGAAACAATGGTATAAAGCAAGTAAATATAAAAGTTGTTACACCAACTAATAAGCATATGAAATATTACAAACACGATCTTTGTTGTATTGTATAGTGATATTCTCTTGGTTTTAAATTACGTTTTGTGATCTATTGCGACGAAGGTCACAATGACCGACTCACGATGTGGTTGCGAGCGCACGAGGGACGCTAACTTTAAATATAATATACAAAATATTTCTACTTGGTCTATAATACAAGTAAGTGCTTAAAATGAAATAAGTTACCTATATATTGATACTACAAGTAAGGCTTATCGATACGGGTTTGAGTAATATCCAGCAACATGTAGAGGTCGATGGAGAGTTGGCACTCACACCTATCTATACTATTATATAAAAAAGCTATCTCTAATCTTAACTCCGATCATAATCTCGAATCTAAAATTACCAAACCTAACTCCAAAAAAAAATTAGGTTAAATTTAATCCATTAGATCATATTTACTAAATTAATCTCATCCATCTATCTTTTTTTTAACAAACTTTTCTAACAACTTTTGTAATAAATAATTTAAAAAACTTTTATTTTTAAATCGAAATATCTTTTTATCTATTTATTTTTTTATAATATAATTTCACAAAAAATTATTTCGTGCTCTTTCTATTTTGATATATTTTTTATTAATTTGTTTATTGATTTTTAGTGAATTTACTTTATTTTGATTTTATTTTTTACAATTCTAATTTTAATTTAAATATTAACTTGACGGGTAAAAGTATAGTATTTGTTTGCAAAAAATAAAAATGTCATCGAGTCCCATTGTTGTATTACGTGAGTATCATGCTAGTGATCTATAATCTCAATAGTTTTCTTATTAACGTCCATCTTATTCAGGAAGCAATTGCGAATAGCATCCTTGCATGGCATATTCCATGGCTTTATAAAAGTAACATATAGACGTCTTTCTTTCTCCATTAACCATTCTAAGGACATTAACCAGGGGACCCGTCAATTTAAGGGTATAAACAATGATCTTCCAATATGACTCTCTTAAGAAGTAAAATTTCATTTTTTCCCTTTTGCATCCTTTTACCACTTGCTTTCCGACCATTCTTGTAAAGTAATCATCTTCCTCAAGTTATCCTTTTGCTTGCGGATTTGAAGAAGAGTGTTAAAGGATGTAACAAATCTTGTAATTGCGGGTCTACGCAAATTCCTTTGGTTTGTAAAATTTATCATCAAGTTCACTAAACCAACAAAGTTGTATATATATCCATTCACGAACATTGTCATCTTTAAACAATCTTTCACCTTTGGTATTGTTTTACCAATATCCTCCAACATAGAATCTACGCAGTTTTTTATTCATAAACATTGTCATCTTTAAACAATCTTTCACCTTTGGTATTGTTTTACCAATATCCTCCAACATAGAATCTAGGCAATTTGCCGCACACAGAATGATTTCAAGTTGCTATTTGCATAAACCAAGCACACTTTAAAAAAAAAGCATAAACCAAACACAACTCTACCTGCTAAAATGTTATATGTTTTTTTCACACTCAAATGGCATAAACCAAAAATTACAGTTAGATACATGTTTGTCATGGGAAATAAACTTGAAAAATAAATTCTCAAGTCGATATACTGATGCTCTTATGCTAAAGAGTTTCTTGCTATATTTGGATGCAACTATATCTTGATGTGTATTATACACGACTAAAAACTACTAAAATGCTTCTTTTCAATTCAAATCTTTATACGTCACAAAGGTTTAGAATACTCTTCTTTGAATAAAATGACCCAATGAAGTTGGGTGTATCTTCTTCCATAAACTGATACCAGAACCCTCGGGGTGTTTAACATCATACTCAAATATGTATCCGGTAGCATAACTGGTCATTAAGAGACCATGTTCTCTACAAACATCAGCCATGTTTAATGTGCCTGACACATTGGTACGGATAGTTTCCGTCTTGTGCAGACACTGGCTACCATATTGAGTCTTTTCACTGTTGGAGTATATGGGTAATGCAGTAGAAATCGACCGTCTTAAGATATCTACAACAATCTATGCCAATGTGAATCATATATATGGAAGAAAAAAAAGTTTATAATATAAAATGTATAAAAAACTGCCTGAAAATAAATAACTTAACCATCTGAAGAGCAATATGCGACCATGCCAAAGGTTCCAGTAAAATTGTTATGCTGCCTAATACATATTGCTTTTAATAACAACCAAGATAACAGTCTCATCAGTTTTACCAAGATAACAATCTTATCATTTTTTGACATATGAATATTACAAAGTGAAGATGATGAGCAACAATAACTATGTGATCCAATTTGTGGCGTCTTTTCACATGACATATGAGTAGTCGGAACAGCGGATGCTGGGTAACCAAAAAAGCAGACACTGCTCCCAATAAGCTCATTATTCTTATTTCACCAGCATCCAAAGATAAAATAACACAACCGCAAGCAAAATATAAATATGAAAATTAGATAAAAAAAGTAAATAAGATAATTACAAATTTATATGATACCTTGGACCTGGAAGCCAATCCAAACTATATTACTATAGTATAGGATGTCCACAAGGAAGGAAGACGAGACCAAGGTAATGATAATTGAGAAAGTGGAATGATTGTGTCGGCAAAGAGTTTTTTATTTTTTGGTCTAACAGATATTATGACTCAACATAGGATTCAGATGCTATCATAAGCCTGTGTGTATTACAGTAGTTTTATACAACATAAAAAATTAAAAAATGCGGACAATTAACTCACATAATCACATTTTCTTTTCATGAAACCATTGTTAACTGATAGATGCTCGAGGTCTTTGATAATAATTTAACCAGGAAGCTTCCCACTGGATTAGGAGGTAACTTGACTAAGCTCGAGTTTTTTGACGCGTCAACTAACTATCTAGAAGGTGATCTCGGCTTGCAATTGTTCGAAAACAAACTCGCGGGTGTGTTTCCAACAGAGATGGGTGAGTTAAACATCTCTTGAACTTCTCTTTGTATCGAAACAACCTCACAGGGGCGCTTCCTCAATAGCTTGGTTCCTTTTCAGACTTCAACTTCATTGACGTGTCCGAAAACTTTCTTACGGGGCAGATTCCTCCTAATATGTGTAAGAACGGGAAGATGGTCGAACTTTTGATACTTTAGAACAGCTTTACAGGCGAGATTCCAGGGACTTAGGGTGAGTGTAAGACTTTGGAGCAGTTTTGTGGAGTAATAACATGCTTTCAGGTGTTGTCCACTTTTGGACCCTTTGCGCTTGTCGATACATTATCCCAACTCTGGTCTTAACATAGTAACATTGATTAGCTGTAAAATCATACCTGGCATATCTCTTGCGCTTTCTCGACCCAAAGTTTACTTTGACAGATAATTATGATATAGTCTTTGGGACTCCTTGAACAGGTTGTACATATATTCATTACTTGATATTCTGGCCTCAGCAATTGGACATCCAGAAGTCTCAGCGCTCTCTTAAAAAATTGCAGCACGACACCAGGTGTCAACATTGCTCTCACTAACCATGCAGAGGTCATGATAAGCAAGATAACGTATAAGAGATCTTTAAGTGCTCTCCTCAAGGGCTGCAAGAAGATGAATTTATGCTAGGTTTCTATCAGTTTCAATGAATCCCAATAATGTATTTATTGCCTCAAAAGGACTGATTTGTGGCATTAATTTATTTGAAAAACATATGCCCGCATAGAGAAGTTATAACATATACCATAATTTCCGAGTGCCTATCAAGGAAATATGATTTGTATCCTATTTCAGGAAGTGATATTATTGTACTGCTAAATGTAAAATGGTTAGTTCATCCCCTATCATAACAAACCAATAAAATTAAGGGCTAAGTAGCAGGCTTGTGATCTGCGTGTTTATTAAGATAAGTTTATATTCCTACTTTGTATTAATTTTCTTAGTTACAAAGTGGCATCGTTTGCTATCATTTGGATTTTTCACTTCTCAATCTGACTTTTACTCCCATGTATCCAAACTGTTATGCAATATATATTCTGAAAGTGCATTGTTCTTTCGGGTTGATCTAAATGATAAATGTGCCTAAATCAGGTCAACAAAAAAGTGTTACCACTCAACCATCAACCCAACCTTTATGAATCTATATACAAAAATGACTTGTTTTAACCCAAGCTTGTTTTGACCTGTTACAACATGTGCAAATCACAAAAAACATGTGCAAATCACAAAACATGTAGACGACAAAAATAATGAAATCTTACTATTCAGACACCATTTATACAACCAATTGTCCTGATCTTGACTAAACTAAGGGGTGTTTGGATTTGCTTATTTTAACGGTTTTTAGTAATAAACAGTTTTTAGTGCTTTTTTATACAAAAAAAAAGTAATAAACAGTTTTTAGTGGTGTTTGCGATTGCTTACTGGAAATATCATAATAAAGTTTAGAACGTTGAAAGTTAAACACGTGCAAGTAAAGTTCCTATTTGGACATGTTAGATAATTTTGCAGATTTGTCATACAAATGCTGGTAAATGTAATATTCATGGTCAATAAATTCAACTTACATCAGTCTCGGATGTTACTATCTTCACCGCAAGAACCGTTTTGAAACACAATGGATTCCTTTTGGGTCCTAAGCATAAGATGTAGGATTCGTCATAAACCAATGGTGTATAATAGAACTGTATTTATTTACTCAATTATTCGAAAGGGTCGCAGATGAACCGCTAATATATTCCCTTCAAGTGCAGTAGTAACAATATTTACACATAACTAATGTAGAATTCAAAGCAACAAACTATTTAAAAAGAGGGACATCTGGATTTTCTAAATTCAGCTCATGAAATCAATCCTCCGACCATCTCATTAGATCCTTCTAAATCACAATTCTTCTCGGATTCATCGCCTGCATTAAGTACTTTATCAAATAGAAGCAAACTTATATCTAATAAGAAGGAAACATACAAAGCAAATCAATGTCAGATAGCCAACATGGATAAGACATAGCTAACTAAAATATATATAGCAAAAAAGTGTGGACATTAAAAAAACTTTGATCACTTGTACTCAAAACCATTACGCAAATGCCTTTCATTGATATTCTAAAAATTGAATGAGCAACAAGTGAATCTTTTTTGGCATCTGTTTCTTTGCTTGGAACGCGACTTTGTTTGGTATCCCAAGTAACTATACCTTTAAAACATGTTTACTACACATTGACACTATTTTTGCGGTAGTAGATGCATGTAAAATATGAATAGTTTACATGCATCTACTTGACATTGGATCATTACAGATAGTAAAGTGTCACTATGGCGTTTAACCAATCAAACTCTCAAAGGCAGTGGTGTTGCACAAGTTATCCCATATCTAAAACAAAATTCATTTGGTACTTTCTCTTTGTCAGCTTACACTTTATTTTTTTGCATCCATGTGAAAGTTTATGGACTTTAAAATCGATAGTCGTGTGATAGGATCGAACTCGAGATCACGGGATTGCACACATTACGTGAAGAGTTAATTTATTTATTAAATATATTTATTATATTTATTAAATCAAACTGTAGCTAACGATCGTTAAGTAATTAAAAGTTAAGTATTAAACGATCGTTATAGAATATTAAAGAAGCTAAAAGAAGGTGTCGGAAAGTTCCGGAAACCCTTTTTGAGCACATGTATATCCGGCCTAATAAGAGTCAAAGGATAGGGATGAAAAGTTTAGGCTTTATCTTTGTTTAAACCTTGGAAGATAAGTTTCCAAGGTGTATATAAACAAACCTTAAGGCCTCATAATTTTTCACTCCATATTCTTCTTTCTAGCTCTAAACCGCCGGCCATATACACCCTTTTTAGGGTTCATCTTTGATTTTCTAAAAGCTATTTTAGATCTAGTCCTAGCCCCTCTCTAGGGTTGTTGGGTAGATCTTCCATAGACTTGGAAGGCTCGGTTCTGTTCGTGCTAGACTCACGATTAGCTCATCGTATCACGTGTGTACAAGATCGTGGTGTGATCTTATTTTAGATTACATCCTGGTGGTGTTCTTGATCTATTTTTACCGGTGATCATTCTGCTAAGGAAAAGGTATGTAACCCTAGCCTTGATTAATTATAATTGTGTTATTTAAAGATCTTGTTAATCTGCTTCAGCTGTATGCTCTTTGATCTATGTTAAGGTTTTTATTTTATAATTGTTATGTTGATCTTAAACCTTCAGTGGCATCGAGAGCCGTTTTAACATGATTATAATTATCAAGATCTAAAGTTTTTTAACTAATATTGATTTGTGTTAAAATTACATGTTGTTTTTAGGTTTTATAAAAATTAGGGGTTTTGTTTTTTATTGTTTAAAAATGGCTTTGCCTTTTTTTTTATATAAAAAAAAAAAAAATTTTGTAAACCCTAAAATTACATGGTAATTAACTTTAGATTTATGCATGAATTAATTGTTATGTCATGTGTGGTTACGATCCGTAGTAGTTTTTTAATTGTTAAGAGAATATGGAAGATCCGTAATAAACATGCATGTCTTTACGGATCATATAATTTTGATTGCTATTTGCTTTATTTGATTCAAAGTTTTAAAATTAGGGAAGACTTTTTATGTTAATAAAAACCCTATATTTGAGGTTCTTTGAATAAATTGTTATGCATGTGGCTATTTGATTTAGTTTTTTTTTGTACTACTTGTTTTCATGCGTTTTTAACATTGTATGTTGTAAACAAGGGTAATTTTTTTTAAGAAAAAATAATATGGACTAAATCCTATCAAAATTAATGAATTGTTTTGAGATCTAAATTACATATGATTTGTGTTGATTAGAATTGCAATAGCAACTTAACGGCCTACTCAATTTTGACAAACTATAAAGTGGGTATAACGCACCGTTGGTCAAGTACCCGGTTAAGGAAGGAGGTGCTATGCTTTTACGCTGACCAAATTCCCGGCTCGCCTGTGCGTCAAAATTGGAATTACCTACGGTTGCTATTGGTATAATTCTTTAAGGTTGTTTGGTTTAACCAATACCTCAACTTGCAAATATATGATGAACTTTTAGTCTCACCAAAAAGTTTACTAAACGTTTTATTAAACTTATGCTATGGAGATGTATGCATGCTTCTCCATACATGATTTTGACACCAAAATCTATACCCTAAAAATTTAAGTCATATGCCCTCTAATTGACGAACACTTGAAGTTACAATTGTCGTCATATAAGATATCGGACGATGTTGTAATGGAGAGAAAACTTCATGACTGAATAAGATTGCACATGAAGGTTTTACGTTCTTTAGATTAGTCGACTTAATTGAGTTACTCAGTGAGAACTGGAAACTTAAGGCATAAAGAAGGGATAAAACATGTTTACAATGCAAAAGTTTTGGCAATGTAAATCCCTGACATATCTAGAAATTGCAATATGATTTGGCAATTATTGTTCGACAAGTTACTATGTTGAATACATTTGTCACTAGCAGATCAACTGATGTGATAAATCTATGTCAATATGGATTCTAGTTTTTCAAGGAAATACTATGGTTTTATTACCGGGGTAATTTTATTTTCTTGAATTTTATTATCGAAAATACTAATGTTTGAACTTATTTCTGTAGAAATGGCTCAACCCGAAAACAATCTGACAATAAGCTCGGCGTTCAAAGCATTTTTTGAACGGCCTGAACTTACTGGCCCTAATTTCAATGATTGGTACCGCTCACTAAGAATTGTTCTGAGAGCAGCGGGTACCATCAATATCTTGGAAACTCCTTTTCCGGAGGATCTTGCTGAAGGAGCAACTGATGCGGAAAGGCTTCAACACGCTGCTAACGTTAAGAAGCACCATGAGGTGGCTGCTGTAATGTTAGGGAGAATGGCTCCATCACTTCAAAGGAAGTATGAGCTATTTCATCCTAAGCAGATGCTTGATGAACTCAAGGCAGTGTATGAAACGCCACAAGCTGTAGAGATCTATGATCTGGTTGATGCTCTACATAGTTGCAAGCAAGCTCCTGGAAAGTCCGTAAGTGCACATTACATGGAAATGAGGGGTTATATGTAACAACTCATCGCACTAGGACAACCCTTCGATCATAATATGGCTATTAACTTGATCAATAGGTCCCTTAATAAGGACTTCAGTGATTTTGTTCGTAACTATAATATGCATTACACGGGGAAGACAGTGAATGATTTGCATGCAATGCTCATTGACTTCGAAAAGGGTTTGAAAGATAAGGCACCCACTGCTACTCCTCAAGTACTTTATGTACAAAAGGGTAGAGTGTCGAAACCAAAACCGCAAGGGAATAAGAAGCAGAAAGGCAAATGCAAGGTTGATAAGAGCAAGCAAGTTGCGACTACATCAAAGCCGAAGCATAACTTTGCTAAGAAATCTCTGAAAGATGAGACTTGTCACCACTGCAAGATGACTGGACACTGGAAGAGGAATTGCTCTCTCTATCTCCATGAAATGGCAGAACATAAGAAGAAGGCTGAGCAAGTTGCTGTAGCACCATCTTCAGGTAACTTATTTATGATAGAGTTATTTAATCTTTCATACAAATCAAACTCCTGGGTATATGATACGGGATGTGGTATTAACATTTGTAATACCCTGCAGGGATTTGAGTTGAAGAGGAGACTATCCTATGGGGAACAATCTCTGCAAGTGGGCAATGGCGCACAAGCACCGGTTGAAGCTATAGGAATATTTAAATTAGTTTTACCTTCGGGTTTAGTACTGTTTTTAAATAATTGTCATTATGCACCTACAATTGTTAGGGGTGTTATTTCCTTTTCTAGTATGTTGGATCTTGGATTTACTCACACGATTGATAATAATAGAATTTCTGTTTTCAAAGATGGTCTATTCTATTTTGATGCAATTTCTATGAATGGTGTTTTTGAAATTAACATGCATGATATAAATCCCAAGAGGAAAAATAATTCTGTTTTTAGCATGAATAAGAAGAGTAAGTTTGACAAGAACTTTTTTTATCTTTGGCATTGTAGACTTGCCCACATTGGGAAGACTCGCATACAAAAGCTGCAACGTGATGGGCTTTTGGAAAGTATCAATGATGAATCATTTGATAAATGTGAATCTTGTATCTCTGGGAAGATGACCAAGAAACCTTTTAATAGCAATATTGAACGGGCTACTGAACTACTTGGTTTGATACATACTGATGTGTGTGGACCACTTAGACATGTGTCGAGGAAAGGTGCTAGCTACTTCTTGACGTTTACGGATGATTATAGCCGTTATGGTTATGTTTATTTACTTAAGCATAAACATGAGGTATTTGAAACATTCAAAACGTTTAAAGCCGAAGTAGAGTTACAGCTGGGAAAGAAGATTAAAGCTCTTCGTTCTGACCGTGGTGGTGAATATTTAAGTCAAGAGTTTAAAGATTATTTAAGTGAGAATGGAATTGTTCAGAAACTTACTTCTCCGTATACTCCACAACAAAATGGTGTATCTGAAAGGAGAAATCGTACATTATTGGATATGGTACGATCTATGTTTAATCTTACAACTTTACCATTATCTTTTTGGGATTATGCTCTTGAAACTGCTGTTCGTATTCTGAATATGGTTCCCACAAAGAAGGTTGATAAGACACCATATGAACTATGGCATGGCAAGAAGCCATATTTGTCTTATTTGAAAGTCTGGGGTTGTGAGGCGTATGTGAAACGTGACTCTGGAGATAAACTCCAACAACGCTCAGTAAAATGTATCTTTGTAGGTTACCCTAAGGAAACTATGGGTTACTACTTTTATTATCCGGCTGAGAACAAGATAGTTGTGGCTCGGTATGGAGACTTCCTTGAAAATGATCTTGTAAATCAAGAATTCAGTGGGAGAAATTATGATCTTGAAGAAATTCAAGAAGATACATTGCCTTCTGAAAATACTAGCGATGAAATTCCAGTAGAACCAGAAAGTCTGAGTGTTCCACCGGAATTAATTCCTCCACGTAGGTCTCAAAGGACTATACGTGCGCCGGACAAACTATGTCTTTACATAGAGGATGATGAGGAGGAAGTAGGGGATCTTGGTGAACCTGCTAACTATCGATCCGCAATGTCTGATCCAGAAAAGTCAAAATGGATGGTTGCGATGAATGAGGAAATGAAATCCGTGGAAATCAATGATGTTTGGATTCTTGTGGACGCACCTAAAAATGCTAAAGTAGTGAAAAATAGGTGGATCTATAAGAAGAAAACTGACATGGATGGCGATGTACAATCCTACAAAGCACGTTTAGTGGCTAAAGGTTTTACTCAAACTTTTGGCATAGACTACGAGGAGACATTTTCTCCTGTAGCAGACTTACGAGCTATTAGGATTCTCATAGCTATAGCAGCATACTATGACTATGAGATATGGCAAATGGATGTTAAAACTGCCTTCTTGAACGGTCGCTTAGATGAAGACATCTATATGCAACAACCGGAAGGGTATGTTGATCCTAAATTTCCAAAACGCGTGTGCAAACTTCAAAGGTCTATTTATGGTTTGAAGCAAGCATCACGTCAATGGAATAAGCGATTTGATGAAGAAATCAAAAAGTTCGGTTTTATTCAAAATCGTGATGAGCCATGTGTATACCGCAAAGCTAGTGGGAGTAATGTAGTGTTCCTAATTCTTTATGTCGATGACATATTAATCATGGGAAGTAACATTCCAAGACTTAAGGAAGTTAAGGATTATCTTGGTAAATGTTTTTCTATGAAAGATTTGGGAGATGCTGCATATATTCTGGGAATTAAAATCTATCGAGATAGGAGTAGACGGTTAATTGGTCTTAGCCAAGATGCTTATATTGATAAGATATTGAAGAAATATAACATGCATAACTCTAAGAAAGGTTTCTTACCGATGGAGGTTAAGCATGAGTTAAGTCATGAGAAAGATGCATCATCACCTGAAGAGGTGGCTTACATGAAGAAGGTGCCTTATGCTTCGGCTGTAGGATCTATTATGTATGCTGTAAGATGCACAAGGCCCGATGTGGCGTTTGCTCAGAACTTGGTCAGTAGATACCAACAGAATCCAGGGAAGTCCCACTGGACTGCTGTTAAGCATATTTTGAAGTATTTGAGAAGTACGAAGGATATGTTTTTGGTATTCGGGGGTAAACCAGACACAGAATTGAATGTAACAGGATTCTGTGATGCGTCCTGGCAATGTGATAAAGACGATACGAAGTCTCAGACGGGTTACGTGTTTGTCATCAATGGAGGAGCAGTTGACTGGAAGAGCAGTAAGCAGAAAACCATTGCTATGCATGCGACTCAATCTGAGTACATGGCCGCTTCAGAAGCTGCAATGGAAGCTGTTTGGATTAGGAAGTTTATTGGAGATCTTGGAGTGATGCCTTCAATTAAAGAACCTATTGATATATATTGCGACAACTCTGCGGCAATAATATTCGCCAATGACCCTGGAGTCATGAAGGGCGCCAGACACTTTAAATGTAGATATCACTACGTTCGAGAACAAGTGGAAGCTCGAGAAATAAAATTAATAAAAGTTCACACAGATGATAACGTAGCTGATCCTTTTACTAAGGCTTTATCTAGGCCAAAGGTAGTTAAGCATGCCAAGGCAATTGGGCTGCAACTAGCTAGCGAATTCATGCAATAAATCTGTTGATTAGTATTTGGATAAAGGATGTAAGACATTATTGAATTGATGAAATAAAGATTGGATTTCGTTTATTTGTCTGTTATTTGATTTTGTATCCTATTTTACATGTTTTAATCCGTGAGCATTTTGATGTTTCTAAATGTCCGTTGTCGATTAATAATATGGGAGTATTATTAAATTAAGACAATTCAAAATAGTGACAGAGTATACTTGAAAGTATATTGGTCAATTTTGGATGATATTTGATGGATCAAATATTGGACTTATCCCAACTATGTGATTTTACTTTATGGATCTTTGTCATTAAGTAAATCATAAATAGTTATCCTTAGACCTGAGATGCCAGAAAACTGCATTGAATATAGTGCATTTCTGTAAGGTAACCTAACGCTAAACGTAACTAGTAGTCATAAGGGTTATTTTCAGAAGTGTTGCGAAGTTCATGTGTTTTGCTTGTAGTCGAAATGGGATTCGTTTCCTTCAAAATTTATTTTGAAGTATAAATACAACTGGGCCCCTCGGGGGAGTAGTAAGATGTTTGTGTGGCCACACCCAAATGTGTTTTGGTAATCTTGCTATATCCGTAAACGAGAAACAGAATAGTTAATGAAGGAATGACTAAGATCCATATCCTTATTAACAATGTATTTGAAATGAGAGGATAATAATAATGATTATATATCATTAAAAGGTTTTGTCCAGGAAGCCTTACTCGAGTTGTACTAGTGACATTGTTAGTGTAACTAGACGCTAATCAATGTGATCACGATATTCGAATTTTGTCCAAGTGGGAGCTGAAAGTTTATGGACTTTAAAATCGATAGTCGTGTGATAGGATCGAACTCGAGATCACGGGATTGCACACATTACGTGAAGAGTTAATTTATTTATTAAATATATTTATTATATTTATTAAATCAAACTGTAGCTAACGATCGTTAAGTAATTAAAAGTTAAGTATTAAACGATCGTTATAGAATATTAAAGAAGCTAAAAGAAGGTGTCGGAAAGTTCCGGAAACCCTTTTTGAGCACATGTATATCCGGCCTAATAAGAGTCAAAGGATAGGGATGAAAAGTTTAGGCTTTATCTTTGTTTAAACCTTGGAAGATAAGTTTCCAAGGTGTATATAAACAAACCTTAAGGCCTCATAATTTTTCACTCCATATTCTTCTTTCTAGCTCTAAACCGCCGGCCATATACACCCTTTTTAGGGTTCATCTTTGATTTTCTAAAAGCTATTTTAGATCTAGTCCTAGCCCCTCTCTAGGGTTGTTGGGTAGATCTTCCATAGACTTGGAAGGCTCGGTTCTGTTCGTGCTAGACTCACGATTAGCTCATCGTATCACGTGTGTACAAGATCGTGGTGTGATCTTATTTTAGATTACATCCTGGTGGTGTTCTTGATCTATTTTTATCGGTGATCATTCTGCTAAGGAAAAGGTATGTAACCCTAGCCTTGATTAATTATAATTGTGTTATTTAAAGATCTTGTTAATCTGCTTCCGCTGTATGCTCTTTGATCTATGTTAAGGTTTTTATTTTATAATTGTTATGTTGATCTTAAACCTTCACCATGGACCAGTTGCTGGCTCATCGTCTCCCAATTCAGGCAGATCTTCTAACAGAAATAACAAATTTACCATCAAGATCATCAAACTAACATTAAAATTATAAAATGATTCTAGAAATTTAATTTGATAGGGGCGTCCTAAATATCAAAGGAAGTCAAACAAATAAAGACACTAACTTTATTTGTTTTTTTTCTTCTTCATATTGCCCCATCCCAATTTCGGCTAAAAACATACCAGAAAAATGTTTTAATAAAAATGGCCTAACTTTCATATAAGCAGAATAAAATGAATCAAACCCACATTATTGACACAAATGACACGCATAACTCATAGTCCGCACTACGGCCATCAGAGGAACCTCAGAGTATGCTATAAAACTTTTGGTCTACCTTATACCTCTCAATCAAAAAAATTCAGATCATGACCACTAAGAATTAGATATTAGAATTGAAAATGATTAGTCATCGACCATAAACTATCAGTAGCATTCCAAAGTTCATTGACCATAGAGAAAGACACATAAAAAGTTGAAAACTCAGATATAACTCAAAAGATTACATACCTGTATATCACGTTTTCGTAGGATCTAATATTCTATAAAAAGCGCGTGAATCAGAGAAAAAGATGAAAACTCATATTCAACAAAAAAGATTAGAATACATACATGTAATTTACGTTTTCGTAGGATCTAATATTCCAGTATACTATAAGGAAGTTGGAGCATACACGTTAAATATATGGTAAGCCTATGGAGTGTTTAGATTCATGTAATAGTGAGTGGCCAGTGTCCCGTAAACTCGTAATCATATAATTTCTACTAAGTCGGATATAAAGGGTGTATTATGTGTAAATTTAGTAATGCGTAATTAATAGCGTTGAGTCTTATTTCCCATCATGAACTAACCGCGATACCTGCCTATCATTTTCCCTGCCCTTTTCGACATGAGGATTGATCCGCTAATCGTTGGCATTTTCTTGCAAGATGGGAAATCAGCCAAACTGTCATTATTAGAAGGTAAAAAAAAGTATCATAGGAGAACATGACCACTGAACCAACACGTCATGCAAAGCTTTTGGAAATTCAAGAATCACAATATATGAAACATAAGGATATAGACAGGAATATTTAACTTACATACAACTCAACCCGTGCCGGCCTGAACCCATTTACCAATCATTAAGAAAACGCCACCCCCAAAGTCCGAACCTTCGATATACTTTTGGAATATTTAATTGTTTCTTTGGATTGAATAGAGTGATGACCAACCTTCAATGTCAACTAAAAAAAGACTTGGTCTACAATCTCATTAGGTGGCCTTTGATAGCTTATACTAATATATCGTAGATCTGTTATTACATATATATTCGACAATAAGGACATATACCTTATGAAAAATTTTGTGATGGTGAGGACTTAACAGCACGCGGTACAGTTGAGCCGTCGTGCTCGTGTCGTGGGCAAAAAGTGATGCCACGTCACTTTTTACTCCCACGACACCAAAACTCCCTACGATGGCTCAACCCCCCTCACTGGTTAACACGAGAATTCTCGTGTTGTCGTCACCCAATTTTTTTTATTTTTTTTTCAACAATTAATTAACATAAACTTAAATATTAATTAATAAAAAAAATACAATTACTAATAAAAAAAACCCAACGGCTAGTTTTTTAAATTTTCAAAAAAAAAAAATAATAAAAAAAAAATTAAAAAATCCGACGACGCGAGCCACGGTGTGGTTGGCGCCGCCGTGGCCTCGCGCCGTCACCATGGCGTCGGCTGGTAGGTACCAGCCCAAAACCGACGACGCGAGCCACGGTGTGGTTGGCGCCGCCGTGGCCTCGCGCCGTCGTGGCCAGCCAGCCACCAGCCCACTGTACCGAGCCCTCTAAGGATGGAAGAATCACATAGTTAGAGGGCTCGGTACAGTGGGCTGGTGGCTGGCTGGCCACGACGGCGCGAGGCCACGGCGGCGCCAACCACACCGTGGCTCGCGTCGTCGGTTTTGGGCTGGTACCTACCAGCCGACGCCATGGTGACGGCGCGAGCCAACCACACCGTGGCTCGCGTCGTCGGATTTTTTAAATTTTTTTTTTTTTTTTTTTTGAAAATTTAAAAAACTAGCCGTTGGGTTTTTTTAATTAGTAATTGTATTTTTTTTTATTAATGAATATTTAAGTTTATGTTAATTAATTATTGAAAAAAATAAAAAAATAAAATTGGGTGACGACGACACGAGAATTCTCGTGTTAACCAGGGAGGGGGGTTGAGCCATCGTGGGGAGTTTTGGTGTCGTGGGAGTAAAAAGTGACGTGACATCACTTTTTGCCCACGACACGAGCACGACGGCTCAACTGTACCGCGTGCTCTTAAAATAACCTTATTTTCACAATTAAAAAGCTCTCTGTTATAATACTATCATACCACTTTAAGCATGTAAAATCACATGCAGACTGATTTATTTTACTAATTCATGTCATAGATACTTTATGCCCATATAAAGCTAAGAAATAGAAAGGGAATTTTCAGATCACACTCACCAGGTTTATTAGCAATGTTTATGAAGAAACATGAAGCAACTATGAGATAGAAGAGAATAAGCATCATACCTAGGGTTTGAGGTAGAACAGACGAATATTATGGATAGGTGAAAAATAACCGAACATATAAATAGAATTTTAGGTAAAAATCCTATGAACCATTATATTAGGTAAAAAATATAATCGGATGTTTTAAAAAATTAAAATAATAGATATAGTAATTATATATTAGGTAAAAAACATTTAGCCAATATGATGCATTCCAAATCACACGTAGAATATGACATGACGCTTTCTTATTATCCTATGTCAAACTTAGCCCCATATATTATAATTATATATATATATATATATATATATATATATATATATATATATATATATATATATATATATACATACATATATATATATATATATATATATATATATATATATATATAGATATATATATATATATATATATACATATATATACATATATATATATATATATATATATATATATATATATATATATATATATATATATATATATATATATATATATATATATATCAAGTCGTAATCTTTGAGTCAATATGTTTTTAAATAGTTTAATATTTCTTGATCTATAACTTTTGGAATTATTGCATTATTGTTCGAGTCATTATACTTAGAAGCTATTATATAAACGTTTGAGGAGCGATGACACTTTAAATCGTAAACCCGATCACTCAGTAAAGACGTAATATCGAGATAGAACATCTTTAGTTCAAATCTCCCTACTAACATTATACATTATATTTTTAGAAACTTCTTCAAAGGTTAGTATTTTATTATATTGATGACGTATAGTCCCCAACCGGGTCTTGGACCCGGCCCATGGGTACTACCCGTATCTGGCCCGTCACTAATGGATTGGATTAATGTCATTTAAGCTTATGGGCTTCAAATGAATAGTGGCCGCATAGATGTGTGCGGCCCACGGCCCGGCATGGCCGGTGCTGGGTTAGACAAAATCACAACCCTATTAGGATTGGGATTTACCCTAAAGTAGAGGATATACACAAACCATAATTAGAAGATAACAATCAAACTAATTATGGCACTTATCCTTTGCTTGGGGCCGAAGCATCGGTGACAGCCCATTAGGGTTTCACCGCCTATATAAGGAACCCCCAAGGGTTCCACAAAGATATCATATTCTCTATACTCTCAACCTATACCCGATTCTTAACCTTAAATCGATTACTTACTCTCACGCCGGAGTCTAATCGTGGGACACGCTCTCACAGTAAGCTTAACGCGTGTTGTTTTAGTGTGCAAGATCTCAACAAGAAATTCACTTGGTGCAAGAATCGGAGCCTAACATATCCGAATTAAGCCTAATTCGGATTAAGCAAGGAGCATCCAACTTTTGTATCAACTAGTTGGCGCCATCCGTGGGACCCTACACTAAACTCAATCTCTCCCAATGACGAAGAGACACATTCAGGGAAATCCAAGGAACACGAATCCTAGGAATCGGAAGTCCGCGGGTGATAGGATAATCTCCTCAACCCCGCCCTCTGGTGGCCAAACAGGAGGACTGAATAATCGAAACACGTTTTAGTCTCTCGATGGAGCAGGCACGTCCGATAACACCCCACCACCAACCGTCACTCTGGATAATCCCGACCCGGGAGCTGCGCCAAAGACCCCTACTAAGGAGCCACAAAAGCCATTAGTGGTCGAGGCGGAATTGGAAGTTGGTTCACTCGATGATGAGGACCTCGAATGCGTACTCACATAAAATTTTGACAGGATCATGCCGGACATCTTGGCAAGATTAAATCTGGGAAGGAACCTCCGATCCAGACTTAATTTCAGTAGCACCGCGCACGGAACTCCCCCTCAAGCTCGAAAAAGGGGAAGGAAGACGCACTCAGGAACAGCCTCCTTTCGAGGAACCACCTCGAGCACGGATTGTGTTCGAGCGCATAGGGGATCGCATCATGCAATAATTACAAGAAGCCTAGGGAGACGGGGATAAGTCCGACGGCTCCATTGGACGCCCGGTGTTTGAAACTCCTGTGGACAATCGCCGCACAAGTGTGTGGCGTAGGATAAACTCTGGTGGGAAGGAAGCTCCTTCTCACAAAAGTGGTTACCATAAATCGAAAGGTGGGGGAAACCCCCCTATCATGACCCTTCGGGGTCTGATTCGGATGATCATCACCCATACGTCGCCGACCTAGGTATTCTACCACTGAACCATCGGATGACGAAGGACGCTATGGTGATACCTACTATCGTGATGAAGAGGAGGAAGATCTTTCCCTCCCATGGTGTAGCGAGAGGGAGGATGCCTTCACTCTTCGTATACGGATTTATTCCAAGGAAAGGAAGCGCCGCACGCCGGCGAGCGTCAAAACCTACGACGGATCTAGCGATCCGGAGGATCACCTAAAGGTGTGTTTGACACATAGGATAAAATTGAACGATGGCCGATGCCCATATGGTGCCAGATGTTTAATTCAACTTTGATTGGCAAAGCGCATGACTCGTTTGAGAAGCTCCCCAATCGAAGCATCAACATCTTCGATGAATTACGCACGGCGTTCCAAAACAATTATACTCAGCGAAAGAAGTATAATATAGATCCGGTCTCATTGGCGACAGTCAAACAAAGGCTCGGAAAGTCTACAGAAGACTTCATGAAGCGTTTTAATGACGAGTGTACGCGCACAAAAGCGTGCCCAGAGTTCCTTAAAATCTCTGACTACATGCACACCATAACAAACAAGGAGCTAATCAGGCGCCTCAACGATAAACGGCCGAAGAAGTTTTGTGAACTCATGGAGAGGGTTCGAAATTTTGTGGAAGGGGAGACCGCGGTTGCTGCGGCTTACCCCACAAAAGGGAACCACGGCTATTGATTAAACGATCAGCCTAGAAGGCAATCAGGTGGCCAAGGTAACCACGACAATGGGAGGAGCTTGGATTACAAAAACCAGGCAAAAGGAGGACGATCGGATGATAAGTTCACTCCTCTAAAAATGACTTACCGGGATATCTTATTAACTGAAAGAGAAAACTTTCCAAGACCTCCCCTAATGACAACTCCAGTTGATCGTCGTCAAGGCACTAACTTCTGCGAGTTCCATAATGACAAAGGTCACGGCACGGGGGAGTGCATTCAGCTAAAGAAGCACATAGAGTCGCTGATAAAATCAGGCAAACTTAAACATCTGGTTAAGGATTAGAAGGATGTGAAGGATAACAAAAAGTATGACAAAAAAGATTCCCAAAAGGATAAGCCTACGACCATATACATGGTTCAATCATGGCAGCGCCATACGAAGCAGAAAGTTAGTCAAAAAATTTCGCGCGGCAAGGAAATCTCATTCCCTCCTATCACGGAGAACAACATGGCTAATGCACCTCTCACGATTGAGGTAAGCATTGGAACCCATAACGCACGTCGTATGTATGTGGATGGAGGATCATCGGCAGAAGTACTCTACGAAAATTGCTTCATACAGCTACGGCCAGAAATCAAAAGCCAATTGGTGCCGGCCACGTCACCGCTCATTGGCTTCAGTGGAGACACTCTATGGCCGATAGGAAAACTACGTTTGCTGGTAACCAATAGAGATAAAGAGCATTCCACCACGGCGTGGATGAACTTTGTGGTGATACGTTCACATTCTCCGTACAATGGTATTATTGGAAGACCAGTTATCCTAGCCATACGGGCAGTCCCGTCCACGGCACACGACATGATTAAATTCCCGGTCGAAGGGGGAATTGTCACTATTTTAAATTCAATCGTGCCGGAATCGGAATGTCACGCCATGAAAACATCAATCCAGCCAGCTCCTATAAAGAAAGGATCACCACCCCCTAATTGGAAGGTGGTAATCCACCCTGAATTTCTGGAACAAGAGGTAGCTATCGGGGGAACCCTCTCCAAAAAAGGAAAAAAGGCTATGTGCTCTCTCCTAAACTCAAACCTCGATATATTTTCATGGGAACCAAAGCATATGACGGCCTTACCGCGTTCGATCGCACAACATAAGCTTCAAATCCGCCCTGGATATCCCCCTGTCAAACAAAAGAAGCGCGGTCAACCACCAGAACGCAGCCAGGTAATACTGGACGAGGTACAGAAACGGGTGGACGCTGGAATTATGCACGAGGTCTATTACCATGAGTGGCTCTCTAATCCGATCATGGTCAAGAAGCATGATGGAAGCTGGCGCATGTGTGTGGACTTCACAAACTTGAACAAAGCTTTCCCGCAAGATTGCTATCCGTTAACAGAAATCAATTGGTGGGTGGAATCCTTATGTGGGTAGTCTTTTAAATGTTTCTTGGACGCATATAAAGGATACCATCAGATCCAGATGGCGGAGGAAGACGAGGAGAAAATGGCGTTACATACCAGTCAGGGTGTGTATTGTTACACAAAAATGCCGTTCGAACTCAAGAACGCAGGTGCGACAAATCAACAACTTGTGGACAAAGCCTTTGACTCACAGATAGGCCGTAGCCTTGAAGTTTACGTGGATGACTTGGTTATCAAAAGCCATACGGAGGACGAACTCCTCCGTGATGTCCAAGAGACATTCGACACATTGAGAAAATTCAACATGAAACTGAATCCCAAAAAATGCACGTTTGGAGCAACTAAAGGAATGTTCCTTGGATATATGATTAATCCAAACGGCATCAAGCCTTTTCCGGAGAAGACGGACGCCGTGATACAGCTACCATCCCCTCGGACACTAAAAGAGGTGCAATCACTTAATGGGAAGCTGGCCGGTCTTAATAGGTTCTTGTCAAAGTCCGCAGAGAAGTCACTTCCTTTATTTAAAACACTCAAGAAGTGCTTGAAGAAAGGAGATTTTTGCTGGACAAGAGAGGTGGAGGAAGCGTTTGGGCAGCTCAAGCAACATCTCGCGGCTCTTCCCATGCTAGTCACCCCGCGACCTAAGGAGGAACTAATCATGTACTTATCCGCTACATATGAAGCAATAAGCGCAGTTCTCATGACTGATCGGGATTCAGTCCAGACTCCGGTCTACTTCATAAGTAGAGCGCTGCAAGGACTAGAGTTGAATTACTCACCAATGGAGAAATTGGTCTTATCATTGGTTTACGGCGCAAAAAAGTTACGCCGGTACTTCTAGGTGCACCCAATAGTGGTGGTCACGGACCAACCAATAAAACAGGTTATCTCCAAACCAGACGTGGCAGGAAGACTACAGAAGTGGAGCGTCCTGCTGGGGGAATACAACATCTCCTATAGACCAAGGACAACCATAAAAGGCCAAATTTTGGCAAATTTCATAATTGAGAAGCCTGAGGAGGACGAGCCAATGGTACCAAAGTAAGAGATCCCACTGGAACCATGGGTTTTGTTCATAGATGTATCTTCTTGCACGGACGGATCAGGAGCGGGCCTCATACTTATAAATCCAGAAGGCATGGAGTTCACCTACGCCTTGCGTTTTGAATTCACAGCTACGAATAATGAGGCAGAATATGAAGCATTGATTGCGGGTTTGTAAATCGTCGCTAGGATGGAAGTACGCAACCTTGATGCCTACGTGGACTCACAGCTTGTCACGAATCACATCCTAGGAGGGTATGAAGCCAAGGAGGAAAACATGATCCAATATCTAGAGAAAGTCAAGTCACTTATCTCTAAATTTGGCAAGTTCTCTATCAAGCAGATACCGAGAGGCAAGAACAAGAAGGCGGACGCTCTTAGCAAAATCGCGTCTACGAGTTTTGCCCATTTATCCAAAAAAGTGTTGGTGGAAATACTCAAGGATAAATCCATTGCAGGAGATGAGGTCTCAATAATAGTTGATGAGGAGGGGCCTACGTGGATGACCCCGATCATAGACTATCTGACGAACGACACCCTTCCTGGTGAGGAAACTGAGGGGCGCCGGGTTAAAAGGAAGTCGCAACACTTTGAACTCCGAGATGGTGTCTTATACAAACGATCATTCCTACAGCCGTGGTTGCGATGTGTCGGACCATGCCAAGATCGTTATGTGATTAGTGAAATTCATGAAGCGTCGTGTGGCATGCACGCCGGCCCCAGATCAGTAGTAGCACGAGCTCTACGCACAGAATACTAGTGTCCAACTATGCATCGAGACGCATGAGATATGATTCTTAAATGCAACGATTGCCAAGTACATAGGCCAATACCGCGACATCCACAATAAGAGCTGACACCCATCACATCCTCATGGCCATTCTACAAATGGGGAATTGACATAGCAGGTCCTTTTCCTGTTGCAGCCGGAGGCGTTAAGTTCTTGATTGTGGCTATGGAATACTTCACTCGTTGGATAGAAGCTAAGGGGGTCGCAACAATCACGAGAAAACAAGTAAAAAAGTTTGTTTGGGAAAATATTGTATGCCGTTTTGGTTTGCAAGGTGAGATCATCTCGGATAACGAGAAGCAATTTGCGGACAATCCGTTCAAGGATTGGTGCGCAGCGTTGATCATCAAACAGCACTTCACATCAGTTAAACACCCACAGACTAATGGTCTAGTGGAGCGGGTAAATAGAAGCCTAAGTGAAGGGATAAAGGCGTGCTTAGATGAGAGAAGTGCCAAATGGGTGGACGAACGACCACATGTCCTATGGGCACATAGAACAATGATCAAAACGGCTAATGGGGACACTCTATTCACGCTGGCCTATGGAACAGAGGCTGTTATCCCAACAAAAACTGGGATGCCAACAATTCGCACGACGGAAGTCAACCCGCGTCACAAACGATGAGCAACTCCGGGTCAATCTAGACTTATTAAAGGAGAAAAGGGAGATAGCAGCTATTAATGAAGCTAAATCTAAGGCAGGATGAAAGCTTATTACGACTCAAAAGTCAAGGGTGCTTCTTTTCGACCGGGGGATTTTGTCTATCATGCTAATGAGTCAAGTCACGCGGAGAACACAGGAAAACTTGGTCCAATGTGGGAAGGGCCGTATGAGGTCATGGAAGCTTTGGGGCTAGGCGCGTACAAGTTGCGTGATACGGAGGGCCATGACTTGGATCGTACATTGATTATTTGCAACCTTAAAAGATGGTATCTCTGAAAGGCTACGGCCTCCGCATGGTTCCTCGCTATAATAAAACGCCGTAATAATAAAACGTCGTAATATTATTTTGTCAAAAAATCGTAACCATTATAATAAAACGTCGTGGTTCCTCGCTAGCTCCGTGGCTTGTTCTTGTGCAAATTATTGTCTTTTGTGTCCTTTGAATTATATTTATAATCTTATGTGTTATTTCTTATTCATATGCATTCATTCAGCCGTACATGTACTTTTCGCTCCAAGGCGGAGTAAGAGGATTAAGTGTACCTAATAATTCAACTTGTCGCATAAGAGGGATGCAACCCCTGCGACGTGGATCATGTATCCTTACTAGACACCTTACTTACAAGATGTTGTAGTAAGTTTCTACATGTCGTACTTATATAGTGCCGGACATGATAAAGACACACAATGCACGTCTAGTAAAATATAGACTTAGTATTATTCTTAACTAGCCGTGACACGTCATGCAAAAGATACATGATATCTAAGAATAAACACAAGTTTCAAATATACAAAGAAAAGTCACCGTGATCATCACGGACATATATATTCATAAATATTCTAAGTATTCAAACATTGAATTACAAATTAAAGCCATGGACATCCACGGACGAATACAACAGGAGCAATACAAATGTTCAATAGTGACAACTACACATATTACAAAGGAGGCAGGAACTCACCCAGTTCTTTCTTCCCTTCGGCTATCAATTCACGGAGTGTGATAGGTGTAAAAACACCCATCCTCTTACCACTTAATTATAATAATAACCAAGCCAAAACGTGTATTTAATGTCTTAAAAATCGGAATTATGCGTGGTTTGTGTTTTTGTTGTGATTTAGGACCAAAATGTGAAAAGGGAATAAAACACGGGCTTTCACGGGCTTTTATCAAAGAAAAAGACAAAAGACGAAATCAAAAGATCAAGAGTGCAAAAAGAACGGAAGTCAAAGGCCTATTCTGAAGATTTATCGAAGAAAAAGTCTAAAGACGGAAGTTTAACGAAGTCGAAGAACCAAATCTAATAAAAGAATAAAATTAGAAGACGAGTTCATTTCATATCGACAAATCCCGAGACAACGTGGAGAAAGACGAAGAATTTAAAAGACGAAAAGACGAGAAGAAAGAAGAAAGCATCAACACATTTCCTCCTCCTATATATAGTCCTTAATACTTCATTTAATAGTAGTAGATTTTAGTTTAATTTTTGTAAAGTAGTTAGGAGTAGATTAAATTACTTTCTCTCTCTAGATTTTCTTTAATGTTTTAAGCTTTTTACATTAATCTTGTTTTGAATCTTTAATCTTCATCTTAATTTCAAGCTTTTCATTAATCATTCTCATTTTACCTTTCTTATTTTAATCTTGTTTAATTTTCATAATCATGTAGTTGTTTAAACATGTCCTTTGTTTAATTGATGTGTTTGTTTGATTGTGCTTATTGATTTTGATGTGTTTGATCTTTTTAGCTTATTGTGTTTAGTGCTTATTGTGTTATTTTCTTATTTTTATTTAAGTGTCTTAAAAGTTTATTTTTATAAAAAGTTGATTTTTAATATTTTGATTATTTAGTATTTTTAAAAGTTTTTAAATTGTGGCTTATTTTCTTTTTCTTAAAATTAGTTTGGTTAAGTTTTTGGATAAGTGCTTATTAGATTTTAGCTTATTTTCACTATTTGCTTAATTTCATTTCTTAGATTATCCGGGTTTAGAAACCATAACATTCCGGATAGCATCAAGTTCTCCATATTCCGGATTGCTATCAAAATCCATATTCCGGATAAGCCTTATTCTTAACATTCCGGATTAGTGGTGGAAGCAAGTTATTTCGAATAGTGGTCATACTGGATTCCGGATAATAGCAATCTTATATTCCGGATAATAGCAATCTTATATTCCGAATAAGAGAAAGAATCACTTATTCTGGATTGGCTGTGGAAGTTCACATTCCGGATAGCGTTTAAAAGACAGATTCCGGATTACTCCCATTTGAATTATTCCGAATAGGAGTAGAAGGGATTCCGGATAGAGGTTAGCATCCACATTCCGGATTGTAAAGAGAATACACATTCCGGATAGTGTGAAGTTTTGTGTATTCCGGATAGTAAGCAAGTTCTGGTATTCCGGATTGTGACAAGATCTTGGATTCCGAATTAGTTTTAAACTTTATTTTTCCCGCCATTTTCTCTAGTCTTATTTTTAATTGTCTTGTCTTATATTTATTTAAAGTTTTCATTTTTATAAAATTTTAAGTTTTCAAATTTACTTTTTATCAAGTTAATCCTTTACTTAATTTCTTTTAAAGCCTTTATTTTTAGTTTTAAATTTTCAAGCTTTTATTTTTACTTAGTTACTCAACGACATTTTCTCTTTTATTTTAAAATAGATAATCATTTTCCTTTCTTTTCACCAAGAACAACTGAGTCGCACTTTCAACTGTGATCAATTCGAATTGAATCGAGACGATGAAATTTTTATATACTTGGAAAACCCTTGTATTAAATGGTGCCGCTGCCGGCTCTTTTCGTGAAGATTAACGGTTTATTGTGAGAGACGCGTTGGACTTTGGGATCCGTTCATTTTTGAACGTTATTTTTCTTGCTCAAAAATTTTCAAAAAAAAAAATTCCTAAAAGTTAAAATTTTCAAAAATCCAAAAACATTTAAAAAAATCATAAAAAGCATTTCTTTTTCAAAGTTTTGCACCAATAATATTTTCTTTTCATATTAACCATTATTTTTCTATCTCTTTGTTATTCTTTTCTTGTGTAGGTGTATGTGTACCCGTTCAATGATCGAGCTCTTGCAATCACTTGTCCTACAACTCGACAAATTACTTGGCTCCACCCGGTTTTCAACAAAGACCTCACCCACCCACCCATAACAACCAAGGGTCACCAAGAGCAAATGTTCAACAAAATACAAATGTGAGGGGATACAATGCAAATCAAGGCAATTATCAAATGCAAAATCAAGGATTTCAAAACCAAGGTATCAATCCTCAAGGTTTTCAACCATATAACCAATACCCAAACCAAGATTTTCAACAACAAGGGTTCAATTTACCTCATCCGCACATGGACTTGATTCTACAAAAATTAACCGATCATGAGAAAACCATGAAGGAAATGCAAGAATCCACGGATAGGAAATTCGTTCAAATGTTTCAAACCCTTTGTCCCCAAGGTGCTCTTCTTTCAACAACTAAAACAAACCCTAGAGCTAATGTGAGTGCTATTACTACACGCAGTGGAGCAACTCTAGTAGGACCATCTATCCCATCCCCAGTTACTCCATCTACACCTCCTCCACACCTATTTATCCCTCCTACTTCCACACCTAGTACTAGTTCTACATTACCGTCTCCACCTCTTACGTAAGAAGTACCCAAGAAAAAACCTTTATCACCTCCACCTTCCACCTCTAAACCTTCTACCTCTCAACCATCAACATCTCAACCTTTACCTTCTACACCTGCACCACCTAAACACAATATCCCTTATCCTTCAAGATTAGACAAGTGCAAAGTGCTCACTAAGGAGGATTCTCAAATCACTACCTATTTGAAGATGATCTCCCAAATGAATTTCAACATTATCCTTGTTGAAGCACTTGTCCAAATGCCGAAATTTGTCAAAGCATTCAAGGAATTGCTTAGTAAGAAGGAGAAGATGGCTGAGTTTGTTAACACATGCTTAAATGAAAATTGTTCTGCTGTCATTCTTAAAGAACTTCCGGAAAAACTTGGAGATCCCGGTCGTTTTGTGCTACCTTGTATATTTAACAAAGTCGAAGAATTTACTGCCTTAGCCGATCTCGGGGAAAGTATAAATTTGGATTCCATTAAGTGTTTGGAAAAAGTTATCATTACCCGACCTTACACCAACAAAGATGACTCTTGAGCTAGCAAATCGAACTCTCGCTTACCCCGTTGGTATTGCCGAAGATGTTTTTGTTAAAGTTGATACCTTCACTTTTCCGGTCGATTTTGTTGTTGTTGATTATAAAATGGACCCTCGTATTCTGTTAATACTTGGACGACCATTCTTGAGAACAAGAAAAGCTTTAGTCGATTTTGCCGAAGGTGAACTCGTTTTAAGGGTCGGGAATGATCAACAAGTTTTTAAGATGGGGAAGATAACAAGAAAATCAAATGGAAAAGAATCGGTGAATATGAATGATGTGTTTAAAGACGAGCTTGATACAACTCCTTTGGAAAGTACAAAGCTTGATGCTTTTGTGCTACATGACAATCCTCTTTTTGAGACTTGCTATGACAATCCACTTTTCCAAGACCATGTGGGTGATTCTAATGATTCTTTCTCCAATCTGGATTCCCCACCAATTTATGATTCTTCACAAATATATGATGATTATGATGATGATTCTAGTTCTAAGTTGGATGATTATGATGATTTTTATTCAGAGTATAAAGACATGCCAACTTATGATGACTTTGATGATGTTGACACTCTCCCGAGTGATTCTTCAAGTGTTATGTCTTCTACTGATGATTATGCTTCTATTTTTGATGAAGATCCTCCGCCAACAATGCTTAATCCTACTTTGGATGATTACCCATTTGAGGAAGATTTCGCCACTTTTCTTAATACATATTTCCCTAATGAGCATGATTCTCCTCCTTTGGACTTTGATTATGGTCTCTATCCTCCTTCGGATATTAAGAAACCCGTTTCAATGGAGAAGAAACAGGACGACACCAACATCCGTAGTACCTATGTCTTAACACCTCTCTTTCCATCTTCTTCGGATGAGATTGTGCGGTTTTTGGGCGAATCTTCAAGGTCTATTGAATCTAAGTCTTATTTTCCCCTAAAGGAAAAGTTGTTCGATCCGGGTATCACAATTTTTAAGCCATCTCAGTATCCATCTGATGAAATAAAAGGAAAGACTTTTGGAAACAATGGAGATATGCTTGCACTTCATCATACTTTCTACCACCGTGCTCAACAATTGCTTAAGGGAACCTCGCCTACTCTTGGCTTGTCTTTTTCACCTTAAGCTTGTGCTATTTGATGGACGAAAACCATGTATTTAACCCCGGTGGATGTTCTTCAAGGTTCTCACCATTGTAATCAAGGCCGAGTCAGGCTCACGACTCGGTGAATAAAAACAAGCGCTTCTCGGGAGGCAACCCGATGATCTATCCTTTTTTATCCGTTTTATAATAAGTGTAGGGGGAGACCCTAGTATGTGTTTGTTGTTTTTTTCTTATGATGTGCAGGGATTCGAGCTCTCAAAGATCCATTCTTGAATGAATTTTGACGACCCGTGATTCCGTGTACCCGTCTTCCCGGTTCTATCCTAAACTCTTTTGATTCACTATTTTATATTCTTCAATATTAAAATAGGAATCAATTTAGTTGTCTCTTCCTTAGCAAGATTTAATCAACGTGCACAATGTCCTAAGTGTAGGGGAGTTTACTCCCACATGCTTAACATTGAGAACAATGTTTATATCAAATGTAGGGGGGACTTCTATCGAAGTTAAGTGGGCTTTTCCATGAACATGTCCTCATTTTAATCGGAAAATTTAATTTTTTGACGTTTTTCAAAATTTTTGATCTATTTTGTCCTAGTTGTATTTTCCTTTGTTATCGTTATTTTCTTTCCTCATAAATAACTTTAATAAAATGGTTTTAATGAGTTTAGATGTCTTTGATATATTAGGCCCGTCATGAATCTTTTGACTCAACCCGAGTTTACTTATCCTATTTTCCTCTAGCCAGTATCCTTAACGTGTTTAAATCAAGTTTTGCTAGGCTTTTATATATGGAACGTTAAAACGCGAAAGTCTTAACTCACACGGGTTAAGAACAAGAACTTTTCGCAAGTTCCTATAATTGATCCTAGAAAGTCGTTTATCAAGGGAACTTTAAAATGAGAATTCTAAACTTGAAAAAGTCTAAGAAGTTGCAAGATCCTATAGATGAATTGAAAACACAAAACTTTGATTTAATAGGCTAAGCATCCACGAGTCTCATTCCTTGAGATTTTAAATTATAGATAACGAGAGATGATATAGTCAATTATAAGTTTGGTATTCTTTCATGAATTTATGTGAGTTAATTATGAGATTTTTCTCCCATCGCTTGTTAATAAATATAATTACAATAAATAAGGTCGTACGTTTGAAAATTTACTTAGCTTCTAGCACAAGATCGTTTAAAAGTTGATCGGTATTAATTAGAGTTCATAGCCAAGGCATAACTTATTGAAGCGGGATGCGAAGATTGGCGAGTCCGAAAAGGCCCTAACAAGGCATGAGGGCTACATTTTGTTGCTAAAGATCCAAAGTGACGTAAAGAATCATTTATAAAATATCAATATGAAGGATCGAGACACACGACGAAAAGCAAATACTCCCCTAAAGATCATGGAGAAGTCTATCCGAAAAGACCCGAGCAAGGTATGAGGATAAATAGATCCAAGTCCTAAAAGGAGGCGGATTGTTGTATATCAAAATCCCAAATAAAGATTGGAGAAAAATGAAGAAGTCGTGGTCCAAGTATGAAGAATCTCTCAAAAACTTCAAGTGAAGAAATTCCTATTATGAAGAGAAGACCATTATTTCAAGAACGTCTCTCAAGATTCGAAATATGAAGTAAATGCCAAATATCGGTCCGAGAAAGGTCTCAAATCATGAAACGAGTTATGCCAAGATATGAAGTTTATTAGGTCTCGAGAAGCAGTTTTAAAAGATTTTTTTCTTTAGCTAACTATTGATTAAATCGTCCTACTTTATTTTTAGCCTAAATAACTATCGAAATAAGTCAACAATGCATCCTCGTGATCATTCAAGACAACAATAAAATATAAGAGATACACCTAGGAATAAGGGAGTCTAAGTGAATAATTGAGTCACATGAGCTTGTGTTAGCTTTACTAACTTATAATAACAATGATCTCGTTTTTAAGCTTGGTGTGGGAAACGTGAAACTTGAGAGTGATAAACATTCATGACAACCCAAAGCCCTAATGTAAGTCTTTGATTTCTCTACTTGTTCTGTCCTTTAAATATTTTGTAATTTTCTATCTCTTTATGTTTCCTTAATGTCTTGTGTTTAATAAAGGCCAACATGGGTTAATTATGATGGAAAATGTAAATCTTGCTTTGTAATTAATGCATTGCATGAGGGCATTGCAATGGTCAAGTGTAGGGGATCTGATAGGTGTGAAAACACCCATCCTCTTACCACTTAATTATAATAATAACCAAGCCAAAACGTGTATATAATGTCGTAAAAGATGGAATTATCCGTGCTTTGTGTTTTGTTGTGATTAAGGACCAAAATGTGAAAAGGGAAGAAAACACGGGCTTTTATCGAAGAAAAAGACAAAAGACGAAGTCAAAAGATCAAGAGTGCAAAAAGAACGGAAGTCAAAGGCCTATTCTTAAGATTTATCGAAGAAAAATTCTAAAGACGGAAGTTTAACGAAGTCGAAGAACCAAATCTAATAAAAGAAGAAAATTAGAAGACGAGTTCATTTCATATCGACAAATCCCGAGACAACGTCGAGAAAGACGAAGAATTTAAAAGACAAAAGACGAACTCAAAAGATCAAGAGTGCAAAAAGAACGGAAGTGAAAGGCCTATTCTGAATATTTATCGAAGAAAAAGTCTAAAGACGGAAGTTTAACGAAGTCGAAGAACCAAATCTAATATAAGAAGAAAATTAGAAGACGAGTTCATATTCATATCGACAAATCCGGAGAAAACGTCGAGAAAGACGAAGAATTTAAAAGACGAAAATACGAGAAGAAAGAAGAAAGCATCAACACATTTCCTCCTCCTATATATAGTCCTTAATACTTCATTTAGAAGTAGTAGATTTTAGTTTAATTTTTGTAAGGTAATTAGGAGTAGATTAAATTACTTTCTCTCTCTAGCTTTTCTTTAATGTTTTAAGCTTTTTACATTAATCTTGTTTTGAATCTTTAATCTTCATCTTAATTTCAAGCTTTTCATTAATCATTCTCATTCTACCTTTCTTATTTTAATCTTGTTTAATTTTCATAATCATGTAGTTGTTTAATCATGTCCTTTGTTTAATTGATGTGTTTGTTTGATTGTGCTTATTGATTTTGATGTGTTTGATCTTTTTAGCTTATTGTGCTTAGTGGTTATTGTGTTATTTTCTTATTTTTAATTAAGTGTCTTAAAAGTTTATTTTTTTTATAAAAAGTGGATTTTTAATATTTTTATTATTTAGTGTTTTTAAAAGTTTTTAAGTTGGGCTTATTTTCTTTTTCTTAAAGTTAGTTTCGTTTAGTTTTTGGATAAGTGCTTATTAGATTATAGCTTATTTTCACTATTTGCTTAATTTCATTTCTTAGATTATCCGGATTTAGAAACCCTAACATTCCGGATAGCATCAAGTTCTCCATATTCCAGATTGCTATCAAAATCCATATTCCGGATAAGCCTTATTCTTAACATTCCGGATTAGTGGTGGAACCAAGTTATTCCGAATAGTGGTCATACTGGATTACGGATAATAGCAATCTTATATTCCGGATTGTAGCAATATTATATTCCAGATAAGAGAAAGAATCACTTATTCCGGATTGGCTGTGGAAGTTCACATTCCGGATTGCGTTCAAAAGACAGATTCCAGATTACTCCCAATTGAATTATTCCTAATAGGATTAGAAGGGATTTCGGATAGAGGTTAGCATCCACATTCCGGATTTTAAAGAGAATACACATTCCGGATAGTGTGGAGTTTTGTGTATTCCGGATAGTAAGCAAGTTTTGGTATTCCGGATTGTGACAGGATCTTGGATTCCGAATTAGTTTTAAACTTTATTTTTCCCGCTATTTTCTTTAGTCTTATTTTTAATTGTCTTGTCTTAGATTTTTTTAAAGTTTACATTTTTATAAAATTTTAAGTTTTCAAATTTACGTTTTATCAAGTTAATCATTTACTTAATTTCTTTTAAAGCCTTTATTTTTAATTTTAAATTTTCAAGCTTTTATTTTTACTTAGTTACTCAACGACATTTTCTCTTTTATTTTAAAATAGATAATCATTTTCCTTTCTTTTCACCAAGAATAACTGAGTCGCACTTTCAACTGTGATCAATTCGAACTGAATCGAGACGATAAAATTTTTATATACTAGGAAAACCCTTGTATTAGAGTGCCTCACCATGGGCCTCCTTCCCGCTACGAGCCCGGACTAGGTCTGCTTCTAGCGCCTCAGCCAACGCCTTCTCACCCTTCATGACTTTTGAGTTCGAATCATTAATTGGAAAGGTAAGCTGGCTGGGGTCCGGTATAAGAAGGGCTTGGGGGTCCGCTCCGCTTTCTGACCTTGCGTCTGGGCGAAGCTTCGCCATGATGTCTTCATTAGTGGCGTCCTTCATAACTTCAAGTTCGAAAAGGAAGGGATATTTCATGTCTCCTAAGGCACCCATGGATGCAGTCATTTTATCCTCGGCCCCTGGGTTGAAGTATGCATGCCTAGTAATGTCTTCTTGCTGGCTTATTAGCTCGGCAGCCTTGGTCATATCCTCATAACGGCCGTGGTCAATACCGTCTGACACGACATCAGCGAAGTACTGAACAAACTGAGGTCACTCCATCACCTTCATCACTGTTAGGCGCGTCCCTTGACCCACCATCCACCTACGCCTAACGATGGCCGTAAATAGTTGGGGGCACAATACTTCATTACAGTCCTTAGCTAGTGTGCTCAGTTCATTGTCCGCCTTCTCCAGGGTCTCGGACATTTTCCTTCAATTTCAGCTCGTTCCATGGCAAATTCTTCCTTCAAAACCTCTTCACCCTTGACCAACATCCGCGCCTTCCCTAGCTCCTCTAAGAGGGCGGATGCTTGGTCAGTCGTGGTCTTAGCAGAGGCCTCGGTTGCGGCTACCTGTGAAAGAGATTAAGGTTGATATGGGATGGGAAGACAAGAATGGTTTCACACACAAAGTAAAAATAAATATGTCTAAGTATATAAGGATATGTACCTTGCCGTTAGAAGCCTCAAGCAGAGCTTCCAGCTCAGCAATGCGCTCGTCACTCGTATTGGCATGGCTTGTCTGTTCTTTTATTGTAGCCTCAGCCAAGGCGAAATCCGCCTGCATGGAAGCAATTGTTTGCTCATGCTTCTCGACAAGCTCCTCCCTGTGGGCCATTCTCCTATCGGCACGACGTACATAGGCCAAGGCCTCCTCAAAACGACACCGTAGGGCCGCACTAACCGTCATCTGGTGCGCCGTTGCCACATTGAACTGCTCAAGGAGGATCCCATGGCTGAGCTTATCCAGATCTTGCGCTAGGGTTGGAGGAGTCAAGTGATCCACGAATTCCTTGCACTCCGCCTCCGCCTATAGCCTTGTCAGCTTGGACAAGTTCTAGGTTGGGCGAAGGCAGGAGTCCGGGCCTTCAGAATGGGCCTCTTCCACATGGGTGGGGGAGGAGTTGGTGGGCGGTCTTGCATCACAGGTGATGGATCCCTGACAACCTCTCCCTCGTGCGGCACGACCGTCGAGTCCACCCTGTTGTGCACTTGTTAGTCTTTTGAAGTTTGTACACATATAATAAACATGGAAAATAAATGATGTAAGGACACTTACGTTGTGGCTGTCGTGGGCTCCGTGATGGTAGGGGCCACGATGGTGACAGGGGTGGCTTGCCACAGAATCTTTTCCGCCTGGCTACTAGTCGTGGTGGGAGGAGGAAGTGGTTTGATCTTTGGCACGATGGCACTACTGCTTCCCTGGTATTGGGGATGGTCTTTGCGTAACCTTTTAACAGGCGGATTGGACGCGCCCACTTCTTTCTCCGTAGGCTCCACAATCCTCCTCTTGGTTGTGCGCCTTCTTCTAGCAGGTTTGGATTGTGTGGTGGAGTCGGGTTGTTCTCCTACTTCTTCCCCCTCGGATTCCAGAATCCGGTCAACTTCCTCAGACAATCGATCTTGATCATCTTCTTGGTTCTCTAGGTGAGTGGTCGTGGTGTTTGGCGCCGTACCGTTACCACCCTCTAGCAAGAGGTTGTCGCCATATTCATTCAAGAAGTCCAATGGAGACTTCTCTATCCCTACTCCCATATTTGAGTGGGGTTGCGACACGTCTTCCAACGACAGAGTCATGTGTTGGGTAGACACAAGGAGTGGTAGCTCGTCCTGTCGTAGGGGCCGGGATCCTTCAAGCACCTTCTTCAGGTCCCCTCGGCGTAGCAGACCGAATAGCCTCATCTCTATGGACACGCAAAAAACAATGTTAGTTTTGGAAAAAAAGAAACAAAGCATGTTGTACACATGTATTTAGCAAAAATAACACACCCACCCTACCTACGGGCATCCAGGAAGCACGGGTTTCTGTCCTCCCTGCCAAAATAGTTATGACTAATCCCTACCAAGCATAGGAAATGCTCCAGCAGGTCTTTATCAAAGTCAGTATGGTTGGTATCTAAAATTCTAACGTCCCGGCTGTTGTACTCGCTTGAGGGGGGGAGGGTAATCGTGTCGCACCCTTGTTTTTGGAACAAAAGGCGTGGGGAAAACTTTGGCATCTACAAAGCAATAATGGTCATACCAATTATTAAGCGAATCTAAGGCCTTCCTATAACACATTGGGGCGTTTGCGGATTGTTTTTTGAAAGACAACCACCCATTTACCATTTGGGGGGCGTAAAATACCCTAGACAAGCTTACGGTTGGGGTTACACTACATGCGTGGCATGAGATCTCAAATTGGTTTATATTACACGCTCCTATGCAATGTAGTTGGGATATGTGAAAATCAAAGTAGGTTAAAACGTATATAAGGAACCTAGAAAGGGGGATGCGTTAATTGGCCGAGTCAAATAGGCGTGTATATACACCTATTTTCCCCTCTGGAGCATCCGTAATTGCTTCACCATCACCCAAATAGGTGGGGTGTACGCTCTCAGGAATATAATAATCAGAAAGGAATTCCATAAATTTTTCTGGTGACATCACATTGAGTACAATCGTGATGGTGGGGTTGTCCTTCACCATGATTTATAAAAATGAGGAGAAGGGCGCGGTAATCTAACCTGGTACGGTGGATTTTCGTGGAAAGTAAGAAGAAGGAATGAAGGAGTGAAAAGAAATGCAAAAATGGTGGAAGAAGGTGTTAAGTGTGTGTGTACACAGTCACACGCACAGGCCTTTTACAGGGCTGCCTCGATTTACGAGGTGGCCTGGATGCTTGCCACGTGTAATCCACTACGCCCATCTAACGGATAGGGATTCTGACACAGTTGAAACGTCAGAGGGACCCACGGGTCACTTCTTCAACAATTTTTACATAGCTCGAGGGTGGGCCCATAGGGTGCACTTTGGCAGTCAAACCTACGAACCATGACTATCATTAATACACTCATTAATATTGTCCTGGTCGACCATTTTTTGTGGTGCAGGTTTATTTGGAAAGGCGATATTCGAGACATTAGTTAGTCTAGAAGTTACGCCTACGGCTGTAACAACTAGACTGGGGGGACATGATGACGTATAGTCCCCAACCAGGTCATGGACCAGGCCCGCCGGTACTACCCGCATTCGGCCCGTCACTAATGGGTTGGATTATGTCATTTAAGCTTATGGGCTTCGAATGAACAATGGCCGCATAGATGTGTGCGGCCCACGGCCCGGCACGGCCGGTGCAGTGTTAGACAGAATCACAACCCTATTAGGATTGGGATTTACCCTAAAGTAGAGTATATACACTAAGCCTAATTAGAAGATAACAATCAAACTAATTATGGCACTTATCCTTTGCTTGGGGCCGAAGCATCGGTGACACCCCATTAGGGTTTCACCGTCTATATAAGGAACCCCCGTGGGTTCCACAAAGGTATCATATTCTCTATACTCTCAACCTACACCCGATTCTTAACCCTAAGTCGATTACTTACTCTCACGCCTGAGTTTAATCGTGGGACCCGCTCTCACGGTAAGCTTAACGCGTGTTGTTTTAGTATGCAGGATCTCAACAAGAAATTCACTTCGTGCAAGAACCGGAGTCTAACATATCCGAATTAAGCCTAATTCGGATTAAGTAAGGAGCATCCAACTTTTTTATCAACAAATATCATTACACTTTATATCCTTTAGTTTCAAAGTTGGCAAAAATGACCCTTCTAGTTTATATAACTTAAGAAAATAGGTTTCATTATATACTTTTAATCCATATAGTTTCATAAATGACAAAATGACCCCTAAAGTTTATATGTTTGAAATATTTATATTTTTAGCCCATAAAGCTATAAGTTTAGTATATTTACACTTTTAACCCTAAAAGTATATAATTTTAGTATTTACATTTTCAACCTTCTAATATTAACCTTAAGGTTTCAAACTTCACAAAATTGGTCCTTAAGACTGTAGGATCGTATTTTCTAAGGATTAGGCATGTTATTATTAATCTATTGAATGATGGAAGAAATGAAGAAGTTAGAGAGAGAAAGAAGAGAGAGAAAGGAGAGAAAGGAGAAAAAAGATTGATTATGTGAAATGTATGTGAAATACAAAGTGAGAAACCCCTCCTAACATGCTAGGAGGGGGTTTATATAGCCCACCCTACATGTGGGCTATATGGACTATATTGGATCACGAGCCCAATATCATTGGAGTGACCGATCCTTTCTAAATACGTAAAAAACGTATTTCCAACAATCTCCCCCAAAGGGAGGTCACTCCAAGTTACAATGTCCTAAATAGTCTATAGCTCGTGATCTATGCTAACAATGATGTGACCGAGACTTTTCTTGGAAAAAACGTATTTCCAACAATCTCCCCCAAAGGGAGGTCACACCATTTTACAAAATCTTAAACCTAACATACAATGCTTAAGTCTTCGATCTTGTTCTTGTGAATATGCTGATGAGATCTTTGACTTTAGTCTTGAGCATGTTTCCTTGTCTTGACCTTGTGCATTCATCACTTGTGATATTTGCCTCCTCTTGACTTCATGTTCCACATACTTATACTTTTATAAATTCTTGAAAGCTTTAGAGTTTGATACAGCGGAAGACTTGACTTTTAGACTTTCTTGAATTTGTTGAAGTATTAAGTGCATATAGTATAAGCATGTGGTGACAACTTCTTCTGGATTGTACACCGCAATGCCACCTTCTTGTTACGCTGCATAAGACAGTTAGCAATAAAACATATACACGGATGAAATGGCCTTGAACATTTCATTCTAGTTCGGTAGCATTTTACCTCCGGTCGGTGAAGACCGTTGGACGATATAAAATATCGTACTTGTGACAGGTAGTTTCAATTAAGAACCTCCTTGACAAGATTTCGCGGGTAACCCCGTTCTCTTTATTCGACCGTCCAAAGCTGACTGCGAACATAAAGAGTGAATCATTTGGATATATTATCCACATGATTTGAAGCCTTCAATTCATGTTCCTGGAACAAGTGAAATTCAATTAAGAAGCGCACCATCGTTGCTTTCCAGTTGTCACGAGCTTGATTCGTGTAGAATCTTGCAAGTTACCTACCAAGTGTTGTTTGAGGTTAACACTAGAAGGATTTTGATAGGTGTGAAAACACCCATCTTTTCTACCACTTAATTACAATAATAACCGGACCAAAACGTGTATTTTATGTCTTTTATGTCGGAATTATGCGTGGTTTGTGTTTTTGTTGTGATTTAGGACGAAAAGGTGAAAAGTGGAGAAAACACGGGAATTCACGGACATTTACGGACTTTTATTGAAGAAAAAGATGAAAGAAGAAGTCAAGAGTGCAAAAAGAACGGAAGTCCAAGACCAATTCTGATGATTTATCGAAGAAAAAGTCAAAAAAAACGGGAGTTTACTTAAAGACGAGGAACTCAAGTCTTATTTATCGAAGAATTAAAAGACGAGTCCAAAGAAATCCCGAGCCAAAAGTCATCAAATTCCAAGATTAACAAAAAGATTAAGAAGGAAGGACTTAAGGGCGCAATTAAGAAGAAAGGAAGGAGGGGAGGAAGCTTCCTCTAACCATCCCCCTAATCACCTATAAATACTTCCCATTTTCATTCGTTTGTTCTTGTTGACTAATCGTGACAATTAGTTCTTCCGCCTTTATTTACTTGCACCTTTACTTTTCATGTCAATTTAAATACTTGTCTTGCACCTTTAATACATTTAATTTCAAGTAAGTGTCTCTTTTAATTCTTGCACCTTTACTTTATCTTGTTGATCTCATTCTACCTTTCTTTAATCTTTGATTTATATGCTTTTTGTCTTGTTTATTTGTTTAAAGATCTCATTTTTGTGCTTTTGATTGTTCTAAATCATTTATTTTCATAGCTTATTTTGTTTATTTTCGAGTTTATAAAGTTTTTATAAAAGTTATTTTTATATAAAAAGTTGTTTTTCGTAAAGCTTATTCATTTCGTGTCTTTAAAGTTGTTAAATTTCAGTTTAGTAGCTTATTTTCATTCGATTTACCTTAGAAAATTAGGCTTGTGCTTATTAGAATCATAGCTTATTTGTTTAGCTTAATTTGTACTTTTTCCTTCGTATTCCGATTGGTAAATCGGAAAGGGGTTTATCTATTCCGACCATAGCTACATTGCTTGGTCGGAAAAGGGTTTCAGTATTCCAATTGGTGGCTTGGTATTTCGATCAGGGAAGGGTAGGTTATTCCGATCAGGTAAGAGTGTCAGCTTTCCGATTGGTAATCCTTTCCACATTCCGATCGAGGTGTTTGGTTGGACATTCCGATTAGGTAAGGTGACATATTCCTATCAGTGGGGTTCCGATCAACATTCCGACCTGGTCTTTTCCATATCCGATCATGAGGTAAGTTTATATTCCGATCTGGTGTTCCGAACACATTCCGATTTGAGGGTAAGCTAACATTCCGATCAAGGTAAGATCGGAATATATTCCGATTTGGGAGGTTTTTCACTTATTTTGTCTTGTTTAATTTTAAGTTGTTATTTTAATTCTTGTCTAATTTTAATTCTCGTCACGCTTTAATTTTTAGTCGTTTAATTAATTTACTTTCCGTCACGTTTTTAAATATCGCACATTTCTTTTAGTTAAACTTAGATTTAATTTTAACGCACTTTACTTTAACGCACTTTTACTTTAATTGTTTTGCACATTTTCATATACTACAACGACAACCTTTTTGTTCCACCAAAATAAAACTGAGTCACACATTAAACACAAGTTTTTCAATTCGAAGAGATTGGTACAACGATAATCTTTAACCTGAGTAAAATCGAGTTATTAAATGGCGCCGCTGCCGGCTCTTTTCGTAAAGATTAACAGTTTTCTGTGAGAGACGCGTTGCTTTTGGGATCCGTTCACGTGTGAGCGTTATTTTCTTGTTAAAAAATTCAAAAAATCATAAAAATTAGAAATTGATAAAAATCCATAAAAATTAAAAATTTCAAAAATCCAAAAAGATTTTATCTTTATTGTGTATATATATTGTCTTTGTGTTTGGTTTCTTTTTCTTTTTCATTTTCAGGTGTATGCGTACTAGATCTTCTAATTATCAAGAGCCCGAGACTCAAGAAGATTTAGCTATGTCAGGTGTAAACAACAATAATATTCCACCGCACCTTAATAATAACAACAATGTTCTTCCACAGCCCGATCTTCGGACCATGGAGGAGCTTTGTCAACCTACAATGTTTGGACGAGGAGGACCGATTGCGCCGATGCAAATCAACGCTCTTGAGTTTTCGTTGAAGCACCACACGATTCAGCAAGTGCAAACTAACCCATTCCGTGGATTGCCTGATGATGATGTCAACAAACACCTTGACAAGTTCATTACAATCACCCAAAGCATGAAGTTGGCTGGTGCCACAATGGATGAACTTCGCCTACAACTCTTTCCACATACTTTATTACATCATGCCGAGAAATGGTTTGATCGTCTCCCGAAGAATTCTATTCACACTTGGGATGACATGACTCAACGCTTTTTGTCGCGCTACTTTCCACCATCCATGGTAACGAGCCTTCGCAATCAAATCAGCGGTTTCATGCAAGATCCTGATGAATCTCTTTTTGATGCTTGGGAGAGATATAATGTCTTGATCGATAGATGTCCAAACCACAACATGCTACCTGTGACCTTAATTGATACTTTCTACAATGGTTTGACTTTTCGAGATCGTGATACGATCAATGCAGCCGCCGGTGGCACATTCATGAAAAGGAGACTCGAGGAGTGTAGAGAGCTTATTGAAAACATGACTACTCACCACAAAAATTGGGATTCCTCTGCTTCTTCAAGGAACAATCCGAGAGTCAATGTTTCCTCCACTTCAGCAAACCCTGATATGACCGAACTCACCCGTGTGCTGACTGAAATGAGCAGAAGTATGCAACTCTTAGCTTCAAACCAACAACAACAACAAGTTAAAGTTGTTGCTACTCCTTGTGAAACATGCGGCGGTCCACACCCATACACCGATTGTCCTTCGACTCAAGGAAATCCGGAAAATGTGTATGCAGCTTATGGTAATTATTCACCAGAAAATTACCAAGCTCGACCTCAAGGGGATAGAAATTTGTTGAGTTACCGATCCAACAATTACCTTTCACCCGGTTTTTCTCCTCAAAACCAAAATCCCGCCAACAACTACACTAGAAGCAACCAAATCCCTCCAAGAGCTTCTAATCCTTATCATCCACCCGCCCAACAAACCCCACCCAGTAATCCGGATGTTGAGGCCATCATGAGAACCCACGGTGAGCAAATCAAGAACCTGCAGAGCCAAATTATCAATCTTAAAGGAGATATTACCAAGCAAGGAAATGAGATTAGATCCGAGCTTCGAGATAATATTCAATCCTCCTTCAGCAATCAAACAAATGATTTGAAGAATATGCTTGCTAGTTTCTTGCCCGCCGCTCAACCTTCTTCTTCGAGTTCTCTACCCTCAAACACCGTCACCAATCCGCGAGCCAATGTGAGTGCTATTACTACCCGTAGTGGAGTTACCATCATAGGACCATTAATCCAACCACCATCATCTACACCTCCTCCACCACCATGTGTCCCTACTCCTCCTACACCTAGTATTAGTGCCCCATTACCGTCTCCGCCTCGACGTGATGAAGTTCCCACGAATGACACTTCAACATCTCAACCTTTACCTACACCTGCACCTTCACCACCCAATATCCCATATCCTTCTCGTATAGGCAAGACCAACATGCTAACCAAGGAGGACTCCGAAGTGACACGCTATGTGAAGATGATTTCTCAAATGAACTTCAACATTAGCTTTCTTGAAGCACTTGTGCACATGCCCAAATTTGTTAAAGCATTTAAGGAATTGCTTAACAAGAAGGAGAAGCTGATTGAACTCGCCAACACACGATTAAATGAAAACTGCTCTGCAGTTATTCTTAAAGAACTTCCGGAAAAGCTTGGAGATCCCGGTCGTTTTGTGTTTCCTTGCGTGTTCAACAAAACTGAAGAATTTACTGCCCTTGCTGATCTCGGGGCTAGTATTAATTTGATGCCATTGAGTGTTTGGAAAACACTATCATTGCCCGACCTTACTCCAACAAAGATGACTCTTGAGCTTGCTAATCGCACTCTCGCTTACCCTGTTGGTATTTCCGAAGACGTGTTCAATAAAGTTGGCACATTTACTTTCCCGGTCGATTTTGTCGTAGTTGACTATGAAATGGACCCTCGTATTCCTTAATACTTGGTCGGCCATTCTTGAGAACCGGACGAGCTTTAGTGGATGTGGCCGAAGGAGAGTTAATCTTAAGAGTCGGGGATGATGCACAAGTTTTCAAAATGGGGAAGCTTACCAGTACAACCTTTGGAGGACGAGAATCAGTGAATATGATTAATGTGCATGATGACTTCGTTGTCTACAACAATCCTCTATTCGACTCTTGCATCGATAATCCACTTTTTCATGATGATGTGGATGATTCTCTCCCTAATTTGGACCTTTCTCCCATTTATGATTCTCCACCGGTCTTTGATGCTTATGATGATGATTCTAGCTCAGATTCGGATGATTATGATGACCTTACTTCTGAGTATCCCGAGCTGCCCACATATGATGATTTTGATGAGGCCGATACTCTTTCGAGCGATTCTTCTCACGATGAAGATCCTCCGCCATCAATCGATCCTACTTTGGACGATTACTCATTTGAGGAAGATTTCTCTGCTTTTCTTAACACTTAATTCCCTCATGAGAGTGATGCACCTCCTTTGGACTTTGAATATTATCGTCTTGATCCTACATTGGATTTGAAGAACATTCTTTCAAAGGAGAAGAAACCGGTCGACACCAATATCCGCAACACGTACGAGTTAACACCTCTTTGTCCATCATCTGAGGACGAGGTTGTGCTTCTTCGCGGATCTTCTTCCCATTCTGCTGAGCCTGAGTGCTATTTTCCCTTAAAGGAAAAGGTGTTCGATCCCAGTATTGACATTCTGCAGCCATCTCAGTATCCACCTGATGAAATAAAAGGAAAAATCTTTGGAATTATTGAAGACATGCTTGCACCACTTCACCCTTGCTTCCACCGTGCTCCATCACCGCTTAAGGGAACCTTGCCTACTCTTCTTTGGCTTGCCTTGTTCGCCTTAAGCTTGTGCTTATTGATGGGCGAAAACTATGTCTTTGATCCTGGTGGATATGTTTCATGCTTCTTCCGTTGATGATCAAGGTCGAGTCAGGCTAATGACTCGGTTAACAAAAATCAAGCGCTTCTTGGGAGGCAACCCATGCATCTATCTTTTCGCTTTCTTTATCATAAGTGTAGGGGAGACCCGTTGGTGTTTGCTCTCTCCTCTCTTCTACTAATCAAGGATTCGAGCTTCAATGATCCACTCTTGATGATTCTTGACGACCCGTGATTCCGTGTTCCCTTCTTCCCGGTTCTATCCTAAACTCTTTTCGATTCACTATTTTATATTTTCTCAATATTAAAATAGGAATCTCTTTAGTTGTCTTTCCCTTAGCAAGATTTAAACAACGTGCACAATGTCCTAAGTGTAGGGGAGTTTACTCCCACATGCTTAAACATTGAGGACAATGTTTATCTTAAGTGTAGGGGGGACTTCTATCAAAGTTAAGTGGCCTTTTCCTTGTATTTGTCCTCATTTTAACCGGAAAATCAATTTTTCGACATTTTTCAAAATTTTTGATCTATTTTGGCCCATTAGTTTTGCCGTTTGTATAGTTATTTTCTTTCCTTACTAGAATAAATCTTTGAATAAGTGGTTTTTAATTTTCAAACGTTGTGAATCTTTTGACTCAACCCGAGTGTTGGAAATACGTTTTACGTATTTATGAAGGATCGGTCGCTCCAACGATAATTATGTAATGGGCTCGTGATCTATTTAATTATTGTATAGTCCATATAGCCCACATGTAGGGTGGGCTATATATAACCCCTCCTAGCATGTTAGGAGGGGGTTGTTGATTCCATTTTACACACTTAATCATATTTCATCTTTTCTTTCTCTCTCTACATTTCCCCTTTTCTCTCCTTTCTCTCTCTCTAATCCCTCATCTCTTTCCTTCATTTCTTCATTAATTATCAATCAATCAACCACATAAATCCACCAAATCCATGATATAGAATAGGCCATTAATATCGTAGACCTTCAATTGGTATCAAGAGCCATGGTTAGTTTGGTTTATTCTTGTTTTATTTCTTTTTGATTTTGGTGGGTTTTGATTTAATCATGCTTAAATTTTAAAAAGTTTGTATTTTTTTATAAAAAGTTTATGTTTTTATGTGTTATCATATCAAATCTTCAAATTTACTTATTTTTTAGATAAAAAATCACAAATTTTTATATAAAAATCAAAAATTTCTTTATCAAATCTTAAAAAGGTTGTGTTTTTATAAAAAGTTTGTATTTTTTTTTTATTTTTTTTTTTTATTTTTTGTTTTTTATCACAAGTTTAATAATCAATTTATATAAAAAGTTGGTATGTTTTCTAAATTTTATCAATTTATATAAATTTTTATCAATTTTTATCCTTTTTTATTTTTTTTTTATTTTTTTTAATCAGTTTATTATTTAAATTTTTATTAATCAGTTGTGTCGTTTAATCAGTTGTGTCATTTTTGGTCAGTTTTCAGTTATCAGTTATAATTTTTGGATTTCTTTCTTAATTTTTTTGGTCCAACTACCTATTCTGTTAAACATTTCTGTCCTTTCTGGTCCATCATTTCTGTCCCAAATTTGTCCATCAAAACTGATCCTAAAGTCCAGCATCAAACTAAAAGTTCCGAATCAATTTTTAAGTTCCGAATCGAACAGAAAACTTCCGAACCAAGAAGTTCCGGATCAAGAAGTTCCGGATCAAGAAGTTCCGGATCAAGAAGTTCCGAACCAAGAACTTCCGGATCAAGCCAAAAGTTCCGGATCAAGAAGTTCCGGATCAAGATCTTCCGAACCAAGAACTTCCGAATCAAGAAAAAAGTTCCGATTCGGAACTCTTCCGAATGAAGCAACCAAATTCAAACTAAACGGGCAAATCATCGTCTTTTTGAATAGACTCATTCCCTCGACATCAAAACAAAACGACAGACTCCCTAGTACTCCTAGACCAAACAGACTCGATCACTCACACAAAACAATACCCTCGAAAACCCTCTCAATAGCCCCCACCCTCGACTCATTTACCTCTCGAAAAGGTTTAACTTCTCACTCGTCACGTCCCCGTATTAAATCATAATTTACCCACCCTCACTCTCTCGACCCTCGCCCAATACAACCCAAACCAAACTCACTCAGACTCGAAAAAAAAAAAAAACCTTACCCTTACCCCCACACCCCTCAGAAATCTACAAACTCGACAACCCTCTCTCGACTACTGACCATCAACTCTCGACTCAACACCCCCACCCTCCACCCTCGTCTAAATACAAACTCAAACTAACACCCTCGAACCGTCACACCCTCTCGTCACAACCCCAAACAGTCCCACACCCACACTCGTTCAAAACCTCGACCCACACCCTCGACCCACACCCTCGTTCAAAACACTCAAACAAAGAACCTCAACACAAACACCCTCATCCAAACTCTCTCTCGACTGACACACTCCCTCCCCCTAAACCATCTAAACTCTCGACACTCACCCAACAACCTCGACTCAAAACCGACCCCCCACCCATCCTCAACGAAAAACAACACAACCTCTCAAATCCCCCTATTGACCCTCACACATACTCACACTCGACTCACCACAAAAGAAAGACTCTACAGTAGAAGAGAGAGAGACTCAAACAGAAAACATTAAAAAAAAAAAAAAAAAAACCTACCCGAGACCCATTTTTGGATCTTGAAGCACTTTCTGTTCGTGGATTATATGATAAGATGGCTGTGAGTTTGTGAGTTTAAGGAAGATTAGGTTAGTATTGGAGAAGAGAGAGATTACATGCAAACGAATCAGTCGGAGTTATCAAAGAGTGAGATTAAGATTATATTGTTTGACTGAGATTAGGATAATTGAGATGGAGGAAACAAGATGTTTATGTGAGATTGGGTTTTTGTGAGTTATTTCAGTCAAAGAAGAGAGAGAGAGAAAACAGGAACGAAGCTGTGTGTGTTTTTGGTTTAGGTGATTTAGTCAAAGAAGGAGAAGAGAGATAACTAATATGGGGCGGAGATAACTAAGTAGAAGGTGTGGGGCGGTGGAGCTATTTTAAGTGGGCCACGTGGGCGGATTAAACAAGGCAATTGTTATTGGGACACGTTTTTTCTTGGGCGGAGGAATCGAGATACAGATATATCAGATTTTTTTTTTTTTTTTTATTTATTTCATTTTCTATTTTAGGTAAGTTGTAGTACACGTTTTTTTTAAAACTTAAAACCTTACGTTTTTTTTTTAAAAATTAAGTTTTTTTAAAAACGTTTTTTGTATTTTGTTAAAGTAAGTCGTTTTTATTATTTCCTTTTCTATTTTTACGTTTATTCGAAAATATTATCTTACAAAAATATTTTTAATAGAAATTTTTTTATTATCTTTTATTATCTTACAAAAATATTTTTGATAGAAATTTTTTAAATCAAAATTTTCTTTTTTAAATCAAGTTAATTTTTGACAAATCGTGCAAAAATATTTGTCGGGATAAACGTTATTGTGGCCGGATCTCAAGAAACACGTGACGAGTCAAAGTGACGAGCTTCATTTATACCATCCATCGAGGAATTTTAAGTATTATTTACGGGTCTTTCGTTTTAATCGATCTTTAATGGATTCGTTCGATTCGACATGTCAAAAGGGAGAGTTGTATTTAAGGCAAAACGAAGTTAAGAAAAGTGGCATCACCTCCTTTCAACTACTCCAGTCTCATCTTGTCACTCTTTCGGGGATTCAAGGAGGGAGCGAATTTGTGACAATCTTTGGACAAGATCGTCATATATTCATCGACTCCATTTTTACCGCTTTGACCCAACTCGCCGAGCAACTCAACCATGGAAACTTTAATCACTCTGCATCGGTACTTGCATATAAGGCTCTTGTGACACACCTCACGCCTTTCCTCCAATTTAATATCATCAAGCCTGAAAGTTCAATGATTTGCCAATCGTTTCTTCGAGATACACATACCGAGCTTCGAGTTTTCCGTGATACGATTTTGAAACTCATGTCATCGGTCTCGTCTTCGATATATCAAAGATCACAACTTCAGCAAGTGTATGTTAATGGAGTGCAAGAATCAATGACGCAGATGCAAGAGGATAATGGTCATACGGTTGACAACTTGGAGCCTAACGATGGCACGAGCACAGAATCAGGAGGACAACATGATGCCAGTGGCACGTCAGGGAATGTTCACGAGATTTCTCTTGATGACACCTTACCCATTTATGACGCAGAGCCTGCAAACATGGTACAATGTAATGTGGTTTATGATGTATATGCTGATGATATGCCGCATATTGAGGATTCTGAACCTAATTATGACAAACATGGGATGGAAACGAGTGATAGCAATACCACTTCTGATTCATCCGATGTAAGTCATAATGGGGGAGAGATTGTTCAGAATGCTAAACATCATGATAATTATCCTATAACTGATTCATTGACTGCTTCTGATTCCAAGATTAAAGAGCTCGAAACAATCGTAGCTCGGCAATCAAAAGATCTTGAGGATGCCAAACTTGAATTTTCTAAGAAAACGGACAAATTTGAAACATACTTTGAAAAACTTGAAAAGTCAAACGTTGTTCTTGAAAGAAAATTGGATCAAACTGTTCTAGATTCTAAAGCTGAAAAGGATAATCTTTTGAAACAAATTCAACTGCTTGAATCTAAGTTGGCATCCCAAGATAACGTGCTCAAAGAAAATGAGACTTTAAAGGCCCAAGTACAGGAAAAGGTTTTTGCTATAGCTGCGTTGAAAAACGAGTTAAGGAAAAGTAAAGGACCTAGTGTGGACACTAAGCTTGAAAAACCATCAATCTTGGGGAAACCGCCTACAAATCAGTTCGTCAGACAACCGATTGTCAGACAACCTACTGCATTTAGATCCGAGCGACCACAATCCTCGAGACCGCGGTTTGCCTCCCAAGTTGATTTGGTTCATCTTATTAGACCAGTCATTCCAGCAACTAGGCCCAATGTGATCACTCCAGCTTTAGCAAGACCAAATCATATGATTGCCTCTAGTTTCCCTAAAAATACCAAGACCACGTCTAGAACTAGTTCAAATGACGTTTGCCATGAATCTGATCTTAGGGAAGCTAAGCAAAAGACACATGTAAGAGATAGGAATTTCAAACCTAGTCAGATGCCTTCTAGTTTACCCAACACTGCTAACCGTAGCATGTCCAATCCTAGGAGCATCAATCAATCATCTAGGGATTCTAGATCTTACTCGGACATTAAATATGCTACTTGTAAAACATGTAGAAAATGTGTCTTTACGGCAAATCATGATGCTTGTATCAAAAAATTGCTTAATGAGGTGAACTCCCGTGCTAGACTTAAATCCCAGTGGGTCGCTAAAATCAAACCCTTTGGTAAAATGTGGCGCCCCACTGGTAGAACTTTCACTATTGTAGGAAACGAGTGCCCTTTAACTAGCATAGTCTCCGATTCTACTAAGTCTACTAGGGAGGAAACTGATAAAGATGATACTTCACTTACGCCTAAACTTAAGGTTTTCTATAAAAGGAAACGTTTGCCAGCCAAGACTAGTGAATCATCTCCTCAGGCCACCTCTGAAACAAGTAAAGCCAACTGTGAACCCCCATGTGCTTCTATAATTGATATTGCTAACCCACGTCAAAGCATGCAAATTCCTAATGAGATTGCAGGTACCAAAGTTGATGTTCCAAAAGAACGAAGCGGTCCAATCGTTGTGTATCGTTCAACTAAGGACACTCTTAGAGTTTGGTTGCTGAAGAAGCAGATATCAGAGAAACAAATGTCTCAGTGGATTCATGGTTAAGCTGCAAACAGGACTTACAGTCACATAACAGACTGTAACTCGATCTCAAAAGACAGGAAAGTTCATCCCGATGATGACTTATCCTAAAAACGAGAAATTCATTTTTCTCGGGCATGAGCTTATGGTAAAAACATTCCACGTTTTTAAGCTCATGCACAAGGACTTATAGTCACATCACAGACTATAACTCGCTCTTCAAAGAAAGGAAAGTTTATCGCCGATGGTAAACTTATCCTAACAACGAGAAATTAATTTTTCTCGGGCATGAGCTTATATCAAAAACATTCCAAGTTTTTAAGCTCATGCACAATGGCTTATCATTAAATATCAGATGGTAACCCGTGCATCAAAGAAAGGAAAGTTTATCGCCGATGATAAACTTATCCTAACAACGAGAAATTAAGTTTTCTCGGGCATGAGCTAAAATTAAAAACATTCGAAGTTTTTAAGCTCATGCACAATGACTTACAGTTAAATGTCAGACTGTAACTCGAACTTAAAATAAAGGAAAGATTATCTTTTATGATAACTTATCCTCTTAACGAGAAATTCACCTTTCTCGGTCATGAGCTTGTATTAAAACATTCGAAGTTTTAAGCTCAGAAAGGAAAGTGTATCTTTTAAATAAGAGAACTTTTCTTCACAACGAGAAATTAACCTTTCTCGGTCATGAGCTTTCCGTTAAAACAGTCAAAGTTTTCAAGCTCATGAAAAACGACTTCTAAGTAAATGTCAGCTTAGGACTCGTCCTTCAGATAAAAGGAAAGTTTATCGCCGATGGTAACTTATCCTTAACAACGGGAAGTTCACAACTTCTCGGACTTGAGCTCGCTTTTAAGATATTCAACATCTTAAGCTCAAGTAATTTGTTTTTCAAAACTTTGAACACAATTTTTCGAGAATTTCTCAAAAGGTTTTTCTAAATCTTTCAAAATTGTGTGTTCAACAACGTTTTGATAAAACGAGCATGTCTTCTGGAATCGATAATATTTACGAACCTAGAAATGTCATTCAATAATGACACGGGGTTGTAAATAAAGTTCGAGCAGAAGTTCAAATGTTTTTAAAACATGCTCAAAATGGTTTGCTATTATTTCAGATAGTAACCCGCTTTTCATAATCAAGTCAAGCATTTCACCGGAAAGCTTTGACTCAACAACGGGAATTAATTTTCTCGGGAACGTGACGAGGTGACCAACATTCGTGAACAAGAACCATGTGCTTCTTTCATATGCTGTTCTCCATTATTCAAGTCCAACCTCGTACATTGCTAATAAATCAATTGATATTAAAAACATCGATTGGGTTAATATTTTTAATATGGGGGAGAAAATGTGATTTAATATGGGATATGATCAATCATGAATGGTTTGACTTAACGTGATAGCTCATCCCGACATGTGCAAAATGTTTTCGGATATCGTGGCATATGTTAAGGGGGAGCAAAATGGATTTGCACTTCAAAATGGATTTCATGGTGACATACACTTACCCAAAACATCTCTATTCACGACGGTGAAGATTGTGGTGACATAAGGATGGTAGGATAGGTTAAAGTCCAATGATTTCTCTAGAACCGGAGGAATCTTCCCAAGGACATTCCATAGATAGAAATAGTAGTCCTTAGGAAAGATGGAGAAAGATTGTGAACGTAGCTGAATGCCGACCAAGTACTTAAGTTAGCACTGGAACAATCACAACAATGTGCTAGTGATGACGTATTGGTAAGCATTGAAGGGGTTGAAGAATGAAAAAGAAATGTAAAGATAAAGGGTGTAAAGAAAGAAGCCCTCCTTACAACTTTAGGCAGAAACCGGGTCAATACATATGCTATTGAGGTCATTTTTGCCAATGATTCTCGATATTGAAGAAAGACGTCATGGACCCAGTGATGCAATGCACAACCCTTCCCAGCTAACTCAAATATCTCTCAAAAGGTATTTGTTTTAATCACACGGAGATCAACACGTTATCTATTGATTTATTCACTCCGAATAAATTGGTATTGAAAAGGTGGCACTCCTCTCCAGCCTCCGATCACTAAAAATCCAAAATGCACGATCGAGTCTAGAGCCATTTGAGATCATCAAATATCTCATTAGGACACACTTTCATATTCCTTGCTTCTTCACACACTGTGAAAAGTAAGAAAGATCTTAAGAGTCCTACGCAAAATCTTCATGATCTTGCCTGAACATCCGAGTAATACGAAAGTATTTACAATGAAGATGGAAATCCTTCTTGAGCGAATATCAAAAAGCTCATGGTAGGTGACTTGTGCGATTCTTTATGAAACAAACTTGTGATAACTGGAAAGCAACAGTGGTTTAATTCTTAAATGAATTTAAACACGTTCCAGGCCTCTACGCAATATCTTAATGATCTTGCCAGAACATTCAGAGTAATACTATTAAGTATTTACAGTGACGAATGGAAATCCTTCTAGTGTTAATATCAAACAGCACTTGGTAGGTAACTTGCAAGATTCTATATGAATCAAGCTAGTGACAACTGGAAAGCAACGATGGTGCGGTTCTTAATTGAACTTCACTTGTTCCAGGAACATGAATTGATGGCTTCAAATCATGCGGATGATATTATCCAAATGATCCACTCTTTACGTTCGCAGTCAGCTTTGGACGGTCGAGTAAAGAGAACGGGTTTACCCGCGAAATCTTGTCAAGGAGGTTCTTTATTGAAACTACCTGCCACAAGTACGATATTTAATATCGTCCAACGGTCTTCACCGACCGGAGGTAAATTGCTACCGAATTAGAATGAAATGTTCAAGGCCATTTCATCCGTGTATATTGTTTTGTTGCTAACTGTCTTATGCAGCGTAACAAGAAGGTGGCATTGCGGTGTACAATCCAGAAGAAGTCGTCACCACATGCTTATACTACATACAACTAGAACTTCAACAAATTCAAGAAAGCCTGAAGGTCAAGTCTTCCGCTGTATCAAACTCTGAAGCTTTCAAGAATTTAAAAGTATAAGTATGTGGAACATGAAGTCACACAGAGGCAAATATCACAAGTGAAGTATGCACAAGGTCAAGGCAAGGAAACATGCTCAAGACTAAAGTCAAAGATCACATCAAGCATATTCACAAGAACAAGATCGAAGACTCAAGCATAGATGCTAGGTTTAAGATTTTGTAAAAAGATGTGACCTCCCTTAGGGGGAGATTGTTGGAAATACGTTTTTCCTATAAAGTCTCGGTCACATCTTAGTTAGCATAGATCACGAGTTATAGACTATTTAGAACTTTATTTCTTGGAGCGACCTCCCTTAGGGGGAGATTGTTGGAAATACGTTTTACGTATTTATGAAGGATCGGTCGCTCCAACGATAATTATGTAATGGGCTCGTGATCTATTTAATTATTGTATAGTCCATATAGCCCACATGTAGGGTGGGCTATATATAACCCCTCCTAGCATGTTAGGAGGGGGTTGTTGATTCCATTTTACACACTTAATCATATTTCATCTTTTCTTTCTCTCTCTACATTTCCCCTTTTCTATCCTTTCTCTCTCTAATCCCTCATCTCTTTCCTTCATTTCTTCATTAATTATCAATCAATCAACCACATAAATCCACCAAATCCATGATATAGAATAGGCCATTAATATCGTAGACCTTCACCGAGTTTACTTATCTAAGTTACTCTAGCTAGTATCCTTAACGTGTTTAAGTCAAGTTTTGCTAGGCTTTTATATAGGGAGCTATAAAACGCGAAAGTCTTAACTCTCACATGTTAAGAACAAGAACTTTTCGCAAGTTCCTATAATTGATCCTAGAGAGTCGTTTATCAAGGGAACTTTAAAATGCGATTTCGAAACTTGAAAAAGTCTAAGAATTTGCAAGATCCTATAGACGACTCGAAAACCCAAAACTCTGATTTAATAGGCTAAGCATCCACGAGTCTCATTCCTTGAGATTTTAAACTGTGGAGAACGAGAGATGATAGAGCCAATTATAAGTCCGGTATTCTTTCGTGAATTTATGTGAGTTAATTATGAGCCTATTCTCCCATCGCTTGCTAATAAATTTATCTGCAATAAACAAGGTTGTACGATTTGAAAAGTTACTTAGCTTCTAGCCCAAGATCGTTTAAAAGTTGCTCGGTATGGATTAGAGTTCATAGCCAAGGCATAACTTATTGAAGCGGGATGCGAAGATTGGCGAGTCCGAAAAGGCCCTAACAAGGCATGAGGGCTTTATTTTGTTGCTAAAGATCCCAGGTGATGTGAAGAATCATTTATCGAAAATCAATATGAAGGATCGAGACACACGACGAAAAGCAAATACTCCCCAAAAGTCATGGAGAAGTGTATCCGAAAAGACCCTAGCAAGGTATGAGGATAAATAGATCCAAGTCATAAAAGGAGGCGGATCGTTGTATATCAAAGTCCAAAATAAAGATTGGAGAAAAATGAAGAAGTCGTGGTCCAAGTATGAATCTCTCAAAACTTCAAGTGAAGAAATTCCTATATGAAGAGAAGACCATAATTTCATGAACGTCTCTCAAGGTTTGAAGTATGAAGTCGCTGCCAAATATCGGTCCGAGAAAGGTCTCAAATCGCGAAACGAGTTATGCCAAGATATGAACTTTATGAGGTCCCGAGAAGCAGTTTTAAAAGATTTTATCCTTTAGCTAACTATTGATTAAATCGTTCACTTTATTTTCGGCCTAATAAACTATCGAAATAAGTCAAAAATGCATCCTCGTGATCATTCAAGACAAAAATAAAATATAAGAGATACACCTAGGAATAAGGGAGTCTAAGTGAATAATTGGCCCACATGAGTTCGTGATAGTTTACTAACTTATAATAACAATGATCTCGTTTTTAAGCTTGGTTTGGAGAAAGTGAAAACTTGAGGATGATGATTATTCATGACATTTCCAAAACCCAAGGTATGCCTTTTGATTTCTTTACTTTTAATGTTTATAATTTTCTATATCTTTAATAAAGGCCAACGTGGATTGATTATGATGAAAAATGTAAACGTGCTTTGTAACTAATGCATTGCATGAGGACATTGCAATGGTCAAGTGTAGGGGTTTTGATAGGTGTGAAAACACCCATCTTTTCTACCACTTAATTACAATAATAACCGGACCAAAACGTGTATTTTATGTCTTTTATGTCGGAATTATGCGTGGTTTGTGTTTTTGTTGTGATTTAGGACGAAAAGGTGAAAAGTGGAGAAAACACGGGAATTCACGGGCATTTACGGACTTTTATTGAAGAAAAAGATGAAAGAAGAAGTCAAGAGTGCAAAAAGAACGGAAGTCCAAGACCAATTCTGATGACTTATCGAAGAAAAAGTCAAAAAAACGGGAGTTTACTTAAAGCCGAGGAACTCAAGTCCTATTTATCGAAGAATTAAAAGACAAGTCCAAAGAAATCCCGAGCCAAAAGTCATCAAATTCCAAGATTAACAAAAAGATTAAGAAGGAAGGACTTAAGGGCGCAATTAAGAAGAAAGGAAGGAGGGGAGGAAGCTTCCTCTAACCATCCCCCTAATCACCTATAAATACTTCCCATTTTCATTCATTTGTTCTTTTTGACTAATCGTGACAATTAGTTCTTCCACCTTTATTTACTTGCACCTTTACTTTTCATGTCAATTTAAATACTTGTCTTGCACCTTTAATACATTTAATTTCAAGTAAGTGTCTCTTTTAATTCTTGCACCTTTACTTTATCTTGTTGATCTCATTCTACCTTTCTTTAATCTTTGATTTATATGCTTTTTGTCTTGTTTATTTGTTTAAAGATCTCATTTTTGTGCTTTTGATTGTTCTAAATCATTTATTTTCATAGCTTATTTTGTTTATTTTCGAGTTTATAAAGTTTTTATAAAAGTTATTATTATATAAAAAGTTATTTTTCGTAAAGCTTATTCATTTCGTGTCTTTAAAGTTGTTAAATTTCAGTTTAGTAGCTTATTTTCATTCGGTTTACCTTAGAAAATTAGGCTTGTGCTTATTAGAATCATAACTTATTTGTTTAGCTTAATTTGTACTTTTTCCTTCGTATTCCGATTGGTAAATCGGAAAAGGGGTTTATCTATTCCGACCATAGCTACATTGCTTGGTCGGAAAAGGGTTTCAGTATTCCAATTGGTGGCTTGGTATTCTGATCAGGGAAGGGTAGGTTATTCCGATCAGGTAAGAGTTACAGCTTTCCGATTGGTACTCCTTTCCACATTCCGATCGAGGTGTTTGGTTGGACATTCCGATTAGGTAAGGTGACATATTCCGATCAGTGGGGTTCCCATCAACATTCCGACCAGGTCTTTTCCATATTCCGATCAAGAGGTAAGTTTATATTCCGGTCTGGTGTTCCGAACACATTCCGATTTGAGGGTAAGCTAACATTCCGATCAAGGTAAGATCGGAATATATTCCGATTTGGGAGGTTTTTCACTTATTTTGTCTTGTTTAATTTTAAGTTGTTATTTTAATTCTTGTCTAATTTTAATTTTCGTCACACTTTAATTTTTAGTCGTTTAATTAATTTACTTTCCGTCACGTTTTTAAATATCGCACATTTCTTTTAATTAGACTTAGATTTAATTTTAACGCACTTTACTTTAACGCACTTTTACACTAATTGTTTTGCACATTTTCATATACTACAACGACAACCTTTTTGTTCCACCAAAATAAAACTGAGTCACACATTAAACACAAGTTTTTCAATTCGAAGAGATTGGTACAACGATAATCTTTAACCTGAGTAAAATCGAGTTATTAGATTTCCACTCATCACTATGAACACTAAGGTATCACTCTGAGTGTTCTGGCAAGACCACTAAGATATTGTGTAGAGGCCTGGAACGTGTTTAAATTCAGTTAAGAATTAAACCACTGTTGCTTTCCAAATTTATCACAAGTTTGATTCATAAAGAATCGCACAAGTCACCTACCATGAGCTTTTTGATATTCGCTCAAGAAGGATTTCCATCTTCATTGTAAATACTTTCGTATTACTCGGATGTTCAGGCAAGATCATGAATATTTTGCGTAGGACTCTTAAGATCTTTATTACTTTTCACAGTGTGTGAGGAAGCAAGGAAATATGAAAGTGTGTCCTAATGAGATATTTGATGATCTCAAATGGCTCTAGACTCAATCCTGCATTTTGGATTTTAGTGATCGGAGGCTGGAGAGGAGTGCCACCATTTCAATACCAATTTATTCGGAGTGAATAAATCAATAGATAATGCGTTGTCTCCGTGTGATTAAAACAAATATCTTTTGAGAGATATCTGAGTTAGCTGGGATGGGTTGTGCCTTGCATCACTGGGTCCATGATGTCTATCTTCAATATCAAGAATCATTAAAAATGATCTCAATAGCATATGTATTGACCCGGTTTTTGCCTAAGGTTGTAAGGAGGGCTTCTTTCTTTAGACCCTTTATCTTTACAATTCTTTTTCATTCTTCAACCCCTTCAATGCTTACCAATACGTCATCACTAGCACCTTGTTGTGATTGTTCCAGTGCTAACTTAAATACTTGGTCAGCATTCAGCTACGTTCACAATCTTTCTCCATCTTTCCTAAGGACTACTATTTCTAGCTATGGAATGTCCTTGGGAAGATTCCTCCGGTTCTAGAAGAATCATTGGACTTTAACCTATCCTACCATCCTTATGTCACCACAATCTTCACCGTCGTGAATAGAGATGTTTTGGGTAATTATATGTCACCATGAAATCCATTTTGAAGTGCAAATCCATTTTTCTCCCCCTTAACATATGCCACGATATCCGAAAACATTTCACACATGTCGGGATGAGCTATCACGTTAAGTCAAACCATTTATGATTAATCATTTCCCATATTAAATCACATTTTCTCCCCCATATTAAAAATATTAACCCAATCGATGTTTTTAATATCAATTGATTTAATAGCATTTTTAGAAAATTTGGGAAGAAAGATGCAAACCCAATTATCTTCATGAATTACACGAGCTCCCCCTCAAATTAATAAGGGTGTACTTGAAACGTAAATTAAATACCTTTTGAACACAAGAGTAAGGTATTTATCACGTGCAAAGATCATATATGATAATTTATTCACAAGATTAGCAATATACGAGGGACCTGAATGATGGAGAACATCATATGATAGAATCACATGGTTCTTGTTCACGAATTTTGGTCGCCTCGTCATGTCTGAAGTTATCTCTTGACTCCATGTGTATGATTGATATCGTTGTCTTGACACCAATATGTGAACTTGGCACTCTCGGCATCAAGGATTCTGAATGCTGGACAATTGCTCCCCTTCAATTGTTGACCCGTGTTCTATTGAAAGAGTTGTAGTCGCCGTTTGAGTAGTCACATCGTCGAGTATGTAGATATCAATTGTAAATTGCTACGGTTGGTGCAGATTTTAACTTCATAAAAACAAGATTTCTCTTGTTTTAACAAATAAAGGCACTGACACGTACATATATCCGTGTTAGATTATGTTATAAAGTACACACAATCCCTTACATGGTTGTAAAGTAAACCATGCCCGAGAAAATTAATTCCCGTTGTTGAGTCAAAGCTTTCCGGTGAAATACTTGACTTGAGTATTAAAAACGGGTTACTATATGAAATAATAGCAAACCATTTTGAGCATGTTTTAAAACATTTGAACTTCTGATCGAACTTTATTTACAACCGCGTGTCATTATTGAATGAAATTTCTAGTATCGTAAATATTATCGATTCCAGAAGACATGCTCTTTTTATCAAAACATTTTTGAACACACAATTTTGAAAGATTTAGAAAAAACCTTTTGAGAAATTCTCGAAAAATTGTGTTCATTGTTTTGAAAACCAATTACTTGAGCTTAAGATGTTGAATATCTTACAAAACGAGCTCAAGTCCGAGAAGTTGTAAGCTTCCCGTTGTGAGGATAAGTTTATCATCGGCGATAAACTTTTCCTATTAACTAAAGAGCGAGTCCTAAGTTAACATTTACTTATAAGTTGTTTTCATGAGCTTGAAAACTTTTGAATGTTTTAACGTAAAGCTCATGACCGAGAAAGGCGAATTTCTCGTTAGGAGGAAAAGTTCTCTTATTTAAAAGATACCCTTTCCTTGATGAGCTTAAAACCTGGAATGCTTTACTACAAGCTCATGACCGAGAAAAAATAATTTCCTGTTACGAGGATAAGTTATCATTAAAGATAAGCTTTCCTAAAATTAAAGTCCGAGTTACAGTCTGATATTTAACTGTAAGTCATTGTGCATGAGCATAAAAACTTCGAATGTTTTTAATATTAGCTCATGCCCGAGAAAAATTAATTTCTCGTTGTAAGGATAAGTTTATCATCGGTGATAAACTTTCCTTTCCTTGAAGTCCGGGGCATCTCTGAAATATAATTATACGCCATTTACACGAGCTTAAAACTTTTGAATAGTTTTAATGTAAGCTCGCATCCGAGAAAATTTAATTTCTCGTTAATGAGGATAAGTTTATCATCGGCGATAAACTTTCCTTTATTTGAAGATCGGGTCATCATCTTATATTTAACAATGAACCATGTACACGAGCTTAAAACCTTTGAATGGTTTTAGGATAATCTCGTGTCCGAGAAAACTTAATTTCTCGTTTTGAGGGTAAGTTATCATTGCGTAGATAAACTTCCCTTTCTCTGAACTCCGGGTCATCATCTGTCATTTAACGAGGAGCCATATACATGAGCTTAAAACCTTTGAATAGTTTTAAATGTAAGCTCGTGTCCGAGAAAATTTAATTTCTCGTTATAAGGATAAGTTTATCATCGGCGATAAACTTTCCTTTATTTGAAGATCGAGTTACACACTGTAATGTGACTGTAAGTCCTTGTGCATGAGCTTAAAAACTTTGAATGTTTTTAATTTTAGCTCATACCCGAGAAAACTTAATTTCTCGTTTTGAGGGTAAGTTATCGTTGCGTAGATAAACTTCCCTTTCTTTGATGATCGAGTTACAGACTGTAATGTGACTGTAAGTCCTTGTGAATGAGCTTAAAAACTTTGAATGTTTTTAATTTTAGCTCATGCCCGAGAAAACTTAATTTCTCGTTTTGAGGGTAAGTTATCGTTGCGTAGATAAACTTCCCTTTCTTTGATGATCGAGTTACAGACTGTAATGTGACTGTAAGTCCTTGTGCATGAGCTTAAAAACTTTGAATGCTTTTAATTTTAGCTCATGCCCGAGAAAACTTAATTTCTCGTTTTAAGGGTAAGTTATCATTGCGTAGATAAACTTCCCTTTCTTTGATGATCGAGTTACATACTGTAATTTATCTATAAGCCTTTGTGTTAAGCTTAACCATGAATCTCCTGAGACACTTGTTTCTCTGATATCTGCTTCTTCAGCAACCAAACTCTGAGAGTATCCTTTGTTGAATGGTATACAATGATTGGACCGCTTCGTTCTTTTGGAACATCAACTTTGGTACCTACATTCTCATTAGGAATTTGCATGCTCTGACATGGGTTAGCGATATCAATTTTAGAAGCACGTGGGGGTTAACAGTTGGCTTGACTTGTGTTAGAGGCGACCTGAGTAGATGATTCACTTGTCTTAGCTGGCAAACATTTCCTTTTATAGAAAACCTTAAGTTTAGGCTTAAGTGAAGTATCATCTTTATCAATTTCCTCCCTAGCAGTCTTAGTAGAATCAGAGACTATCCTAGTTAAAGGGCACTCGTTTCCTACAAGAATGAAAGTTCTACCAGTGGGGCGCCAAACTTTACCCATGGGTTTGATTTTAGCTATCCACTGGGTATTAAGTCTAGTACGGGAGTTCACCTCATCAAGTAATTTCTTGACACAAGAATCATGATTTGCCGTAAAGACACAATTTTTACATGTTTTACAAGTAGCATATTTAATGTCCGAGTATGATCTAGAATCCCTAGATGATTGATTGATGCTCCTAGGATTGGACATGCTACGGTTAGCAGTGTTGGGTAATCTAGAAGGCATCTGACTAGGTTGGACATTGTTATCTCTTACATGTGTCTTTTGAATAGCTTCCCTTTAACCAAGATCATGGCGCACATCATTTGAACTAGTTCTAGACATGGTCTTGGTATTTTTAGGGAAACTAGAGGCAATCATGTGATTAGGTCTTGCCAAAGCTGTTTTGATCACAGTGGGCCTAGTTGCTGGAGTGACTGGTCTAAGAAAATGAACCAAATCAACTTGGGAGGCAAACCACGGTCTCGAGGATTGTGGTCGCTCGGATCTAAATGCAGTAGGTTGTCTGATAGTCCGTTGTCTAACGAACTGATTTGTAGGCGGTTTCCCCCAAGATTGATGGTTTTTCAAGCTTAGTGTCCACACTAATTCCTCTATTTTTCCTTAATTCGTTTTTCAATGCAGCTATAGCAAAAACCTTTTCCTAAACTTGAGCTTTTAAGGTCGCATTTTCTTTGAGCAATTCATCTTGGGATGCCAACTTAGATTCAAGCAACTTAATTTGTTTCAAAAGATTATCCTTTTCAGCTTTAGAATCTAGAACAGTTTGATCCAATTTTCTTTCAAGAACAACGTTTGACTTTTCAAGTTTTTCAAAGTATGTTTCAAATTTCTCCGTTTTCTTTGAAAATTCAATTTTGGCATCCTCAAGCTCTTTGGATTGCTGAGGTAAAATGGTTTCAAGCTCTTCAGTCCTAGACACGGAATTTGTTAAAGAAGCAGTTGTAAAACGATTAGTAGGATTGTTAATTAGCGCATTCATTTCAGACAACATATGAAGAATATTATCGGTACCTGACATGCTACTTGGTTCCTGTTTTCCTCCTGATTCTATTCTCTTGTGACTGCTTCTTGTATCGTCTTACAATATATGCAATTCTCCCTTTTGAAACGTCGAAGTCAACGATTCCATTTTGTTCGATGATAAATTCTTGGATCTTTGTTGGGTAATATATCTTTTCCTCGGCTCAAAAATTTCGTGATCGGCTCAAACGTTTATAAAACAAACCGGAGACCAAATCAAAGTCGGCTCACTCCAAAAATAACGCCCGTCAACTAAATCTTGTCACTTTAACACGTCACTTTGTCACGTTGTCACTTCGTCACGTCACGATTATAACCAATATACCACTTAAAATACGTTTAGAAAAAAATGATAGATCTTTTTGCCCAAAAGTTTAGTACAAAATTCGTTTATAAAATTTTTTGTAAAAAAGAATGATAGATTTAGATAAGAGCCCACAAATTCGTTTATAAAACGTAGACCAGTTTTTTTTTTGTAAATATAAAAAAAAATATTGGCCTAACCACTTTTGAAATGTAGTTTAATATCAATCTCTCAAAATATGTAACAGATTTGCATATCACACGTGGCTCAAAACATATAATACATACATGGCCTCCCCATGCTTTGTTGACTTTTCGATGCTTCCAATGTATTCTCTCTTATATCAGTCTCTGATTTTACTCTCAAAACACACCTAAACCTATACCTAGTAAGCTCCGCCTCTCTTCACCTTATTTTTCTCTCAACCCACAGATATCACACACTCAAAACAATCTTATTTCCTTCATCCTTATATTGCTAAAAAATCAAATCGAATCATCCTTGAATCATGAATTAATTCATAAATTGATTGAGTAATACCACGAATAGCAGTCTTCAAGATCTTCGAAAACAGTGGAGGTCTCTGGTAGGTTCGATGCTCAGATTTGTTTTATGCTTTTTGTGAAAACTTTAACAAACCAAACGAAAAACACATCAGAACACTCTTGTTCTTGATTGTTCAATTGAGTTCGAAAATCAAATGAAGATATAAGCTTCACACAAGATCTATGAAGAAATCTTTAATTTCGTGACTGGATCTTTAAAGGATCTAGACATGCAGTACACGAAAATTCTAAATCTGAGATCATTAAGTTTAAAATACGAGTCTTGCTTGATGTTTGACGAGAGTTATGAGTCTTGATTGTTGTTATTATAACACGAATTGAAAGAAATAGCTGAGATCTTTGATGTGAGTGTGTCGAGTATGTCGAGGGTGGGTGGGTGAGATGGAGTCAAGACTTGTTAGGCTGATTGCAAAATGTGTGAGTGATGTGTGAGTTGAGTGAGTGAGTCTTTTTTATCGAGTCAAAACTTGGCCAAAACGAGTCTAGGTTTATGTGACAACCCTGGTTTTGAGGTTCGTCACTTAGTTTTATTTTGTGCTAGTTACGTGTCTTTACGTGTTGATGTGCTAATTGGAGTGTATAGATTGTGGTTTGGATATCGTTTCCGGTACGGGGTACCTTGTGAGTGAAACTACGTGTGATGATTTCATGTTCATGAGTTCACATGGTAGTGACTATGAAATGAGATGGTGTTATTTAGTGGTTTTACGTATACGTATATGTATTATAGAAAATCGTATTTTTACGATTTACGATTTAGCATTTAGAGGTCTCTGATGAGGTAATTAGTCATATGAATATTTTTCGGGATGGTTTTAAGTCATTTGGGACTTAGTTATAAAGTTTATTTCAAAATTTGAGATTTTTTATAAAAGTGTATATTTTACGTCTTTTACGGTAAAACGCGTAAATTTGACTAGTTTTACGGTTTTGAGGTTTTGAAGGCTTTAGGAGCTGAAATAAATTAAGGTAAATTAAGTTAATATTAATAAGATATTAATTAACACTAAAGAGAAAAAAAAAATAAAAAAATATATATATGAGGCGGTTTGGGACGAATCAAAAGAAAAGAAAAGGGAAAAAAAGGAAAAAGGGAACCGGGCTTTTGTAATGGGCCAAGGACTTGTTAGGAAACTATATAAATACTTTTTATTAATCAAAACACTTCATAAAACCCCTGGAGATCACCTTAAAGTCGGCATCAATGGTGGTGTTAGGGTTCTTCATTAATTTTTCTTCTTTCAAAAATTCTAAGGTAAAATCTTTAATACTCTTTTTAATTAAAGTGTTTTAATTCTTTCTCAATCTTCTTATGATGGATTTAGGTTAGAGTTTAAATAAGAATCTGTATTTTAATGATATTATAATGATTAGATGGTTTAGGGTTTGTAATTAATGGGTTATGAGTAATTAATTAGGTTAAATTAAATTAACCCGTTTTTAAAAACTGGGCAGAATTTTGGGCCATTGTTTTGATCATATAGGGAGATTTACAAACTCTTATTTTGCGATCCACATATCTCTGGAAAGTTAATTGAAGTGGCTTTCCAATGCAAGAAACTAAAACTAAATTGGAGGTCGGGAAGTGGGTCAAAAACAGGTTACAACAGTCGGAGGTCAAAACAGTTTTGAAGTCAGCCTATTTTCTTTTTAAGTTTTGGGTTGTTTAGGGTACTTAAGGTTGCATTAGATCTTCTCACGAACATGAGAGATGATTTATATATTATAGTAAGTATCTGAACTTGGGCTAAGGTTGTGGTTTAGGGTAAGACCCCCTAATTGTAACAAACTTTTCATACGTTTAAAATCAGTGAATTCTGGATAGGTAGCAATATATATACATATATCGGGGCCTTAACAGTAGCTTTAAGGTTAGGGTAAGTGGGAGGTTTTAGCTAACATATGTAAAAGTATGAATATTTCTTTTACAGAGACCATGGGTATGTTTAAGTGGACGTTTGTCTTAAAGTTTTGAGACCTAAAAACTGGGACTGTTTTGTGTAAAATATGAACGGGATAGTTATTAAACTTAACCAAGTTAAGGACTTTTTAAGAAAGGGTAATGGCGTGATTAGAGCTTATCAATGAGGTATTTATATGGGAGTAGGCTAGATGTCCATCATAGGTTGATGAGCCATCTTAGTGATTGGTTCATATTTTGATTGCGTGTTTTTGGTTTGTTAGCTTGTTGCTAGTGCGAGGACTTTTGGAGAAGCAATCAGGTGAGTTTCACAGTCCCATGTTTATTATTGTTTTTGACTTCCAGATGGGATGGAAGAGACATTGTGTTGAGTTATTTATAAATTGATGTTGTGAATGTTTTTAAGGTTTGAGATGGACTTGTGTGTACAGTATGTGATTAACTGCTATGTGATTCTTGTTTGTGTATGATTTGGATCGGAAAGGTACATAGGTGTATGGGCGCCTATGGTATCATGGTGTTTGGTAAGGCGTGATGTCTTGGAAATTATGGTTGTTGGTAAGGCGTGATGCCTTGGAAATTATGGTGTTTGGTGAGGCGTGATGCCTTGGAAATTGTGGTTGTTGGTAAGGCGTGATGCCTTGGAATTGTGATAATTGATTAATCTTGAATGCTAGTTGTTAATGCATACTTGTAGCACATTGTCCATATGTTATTGTGTTGATGGTTGTTATTCACAGCTTATAACTGATTTAGCGTTAGAGTCTAAACCTATGACTCTCACCAACTTTATGTTGACGTGTTTTAGTGTCTCTTTCAGGTGTGAATGTGTTTAAGCTTGAGGATAGAAGTGGCTAGACTTGGATGCCTTAGGATTGCATATAGAAGGAGATCCTCGTTCCTTCTTAGTTTACCTTTATGTTTTTTTGATAAGTGATACATGTTGGCACCTATATGTTTGTTTGGTTTATGTTTATTGTTTGTCTTGGGTAAGTGGTAGGACTGTTACCTACTTACCTAGACTCCTGCTTTGTTGAGATATTGTCATGACATTTGTGTCGCCATTTATGACATTATATTTGCATTTTAGTTTTATATATAGAGACACCGTTTGTTGTGATGATATCCATACGTCGCGCCCCATATTCCGCCATGGTGGGGTGTGACAGAATGGTATCAGAGCCAATGGTTATAGAGAATTAGGTTGCCTAGTCACGTAGCCTAGTCTATAGCTTAAGGGTCCCTGCATATAGGTGTCATAGGAGTATGTGTGCATTTTATAATAATTGATGTGTTTGGTTGTTATTTATTGCAATGTTTTGACTAGTATGAATTGAACCGTAGTATGTTCATACTTAGTCACATGTTGTTTTGTTTTCGGGTTTGTGACTAGTGCGGGTTGAACCATAATCGTCCACGCTAGTCACTCTTGTATTTTGCTTAAAATGTACATTATAGTACATAATTTAGTACAAGGTAGTTTCTATCTTTTATCGAGTTATTTTACATACCTGAGGTATGTTATTTTTCTTTTGATGTTTAAGTCATGTTCCCTAAGAATCGTGTGGTGGTTCGAGTTACTAGGAGTAGGTGGATAGGAAGGGTTTTAAGCTGTTTCCACTCTTACGGGCGACATGACTTATAACTGATGATGTTTTCGTTTTGGATTTAGTCTATGTTGTTTTAGCTAGACTATGGATTTTTGTATTCCAAGAGTATTACTATGTTATTTTAATAGATGGAGTTTTGGACTTTATTGTTTATGTGTTTATGAGCTTATGTGAGTAGATGGATTATGTGTTATATGTTGTATTGATTCTTATAAGTGTCATCATAGGAGGGAGTGCATTGGGGGAAGAGTAATTGTATAAGTATGGTGGCCAACATAGTTATACAAGTACCACAACTTCAATGGATTATCAAGTATGATTGCATGAAAGAGGGTTAGTACATGCTTGTATATGATGAGATGTAGAATTTGGGTATACGTATAATATAGGGTTTTGTGCCTTGTTGTGGCATGGTGAGATGGTGAGAAGGTGATTACTCATATGGAAAAACGAGTGTATAAAGCGATTGATTGACTTGACATGTATGATAACGAGTATGTTTGGAAGATTTGATAGGTATACATATGCGGATGTATATATACTAATAGATGTTATGTTATGATTTACGGTCGTTCAGTAGCTATTATAACTTGAACGTACCTGGTACTCTCTTGTGTTTAAAAAATTTATTAGAGCTCGAGTTTGGGGGAGTTTAACGATGTTTTGGATCTTTTGAAGTGTGTCTTGTAGCGTATTCTTTGAGTTTCGTATTTCACGTGTACGTTCTAAAATGGTGTTCTTGGTTTTAAGTCTATTGAAGTAACTTGAGATTTCTTTTGAAATAATGAAATCTTTTGTGTTGGGTCTTACATTTCTTTTGGTCGGTATATATTGAGAAAAAGGGGGACTTGGAAATCTATTATAGGGTTAGATACTTGGTTGTATTCGTTAAAATAAGGGTAAGGTGTTGGAGTCGTGTTTGAAACAAGGTGCAACATAAGACTTCTTTTTAATCAACACTTATTTATTTCAAATTCTAAAATACTTTCTTTAATATAGAGCGAAGTAAAATTTCTTTCTACTTACATAGTTTATATAGTTGGGTTTAACCGATTCACGTCATTTATAATTATTAATACGAGGTTAAATTGAGTTTATGAAGGTTACACATACAATTATATCTTTCATTTAAAAGGATTGCATTAATCACTAAGTTTATTCTTTAGTTTTTAAAACAACTAGTATAAAATTGTTTTGGTCATAACGTGTTCGTTTTTAGAGCTTTTTGAGTGATTCCAAAGCCAAAAATTATGTACTCGGAACGTACTTATCAAGTATTCAGAATGTATAGTCATGGGAGGTCAGTATCTTGGCCGGAATTATTGTACAAGTGTCGGGTTAAAGGTTGAGTTTGAATAGTAGTTTATTTTTATGATTTGGGATGCACGGGATACCTAGTTTTTGAGTTGAGTTTTGAGTTCGTCAAAAGGGTTGTTTGTAGATTGTTTGAGTCACATAGATGTGGGAGGTAATAATAAATAGATAAAAAAGATATATATTCTTTTGGAAAAGTCGATCTTTTGCACGGTTTAAATAATATGTCGCGGGACGTAATATGTTTGGTTTCCATTGGGTGTTTCTTGGATTATTTTTCGTTGTGATGGGTCATTTTGAATTGATACACATTTTGGGTTTGAGTTTTCTTTTGAGTCTCATGGTTTTTGACTTGTTTTAACTAGTGCACGTGAAATGTCGTTAGTTATTCGTGTGTTTGATTCGTTGATCGTATCTGATGGATTCAGGATGTAGTTTTGGTATCGTATTGTTCGGGAGTGTTGAGGTAGTCATATGAAAGACTTGGTCGCGCCTACACGATTAAATAGGTGGCCATGAGAGAACGGTCGGAATACCCTTAGTGGGGAGGAAAGAGGTTTGTAGACGAACTAGTGTGGTCATGAGGTCTCTTAGGAGTACCAAGGAGGTGAATAGAGATTTGTGGGATATTAACATAACTAACGCGCCATAGAGAGTGTTGGAAGGGGATGTAATACCTCAAAGGTATTTATGATTGTTCGTAGGGTATGTAAGTTTTCCGAAAATTTCCTGAAATTTAGTAGGTTTGCCCATTACTGTGAGGTAGAACCATAAATAGAGCAAGTAGGAGAAGTGAGAGGAGTTGTAGTTAGTGCCCTTCCAAGGCAAATCGTTAATGGAGTGATTTAAAAACAAGAGCTGTTTGAGATTGCAAGGAATGCCGGATAAAAGTTGAGTTGCTTAGTAGTAGATTGGATGTGGAAAGAGGTTGAGTGGTCTGATGAGAGGAAGTACCGGTCTTTTAAGATGCGTGTAGAATTTTGCAAGTAGAACGAGGTAGGAATTTATTCGTATTGCCGCTAAGAGAGGGTGCAAGGAGGACATAGTTGAAACTGCTAAGGATGTTGTATGAATGCTTTAGGTTTACGGTTATGCATTTGGCTTCGCCAAAGCACTAGCGGTTTTCATGGTGTCAATGAACCAAGTGTGCATGAACGTGTATAAACGAGTTGTCATCGGGAGCGTCGACAACATCTTGAACTACTCAAATCTGAGAAGGAGAGTGAGGCGAATTATGTGTTGGTTTTGGTGTAACACCCCCAAATTTATACAACTTAGTACAACGGAAGACTAGTTGGTGTTACGGGATAGCACATTACTCACATCATAGACAACGCATAAAAATCGCGTCGTTTATTAATAAAGCATTTCCATTCATAAACATCAAAGTTACATCGGTCCCAAGTCATTATATTTCATACAAAGTTTTACAAATTATTTGAATGGAAAATATTGTTTAAGTGCGGGCCATGAATTCTTGTCGTCATCCCGAGAATTACCTTCAAGTACCTGAGATAAAACATGTTAAAAGAAAAGGTCAGCGATAACGCCGAGTGAATTCGTAGAGTTTAATAAAATTCATCAATATAATATCAGTATAAAATTATTACTGAAAATCATTTTGTACAAACCATTTTAATAGGCCATAAAATAGCCAAAGTCATTTTATACAAATCCTTATCGAAAATCATAATATAGGCATTTGCCTTAAAAATCATTATACGAGCCAATGCCGTAAAAACGTCATACAATACGTCTTAGGACGTTGTATGAAAAATAAAAACCGTTATATGAATATGGTTATGAAAACCAAAACACAAACATAATATTAATAGTATGACCCAGTATTGCTAGTCAGGCAATACATCGTAATTCAGAGCGTCTAGTAGTATTTCGTTAGTTTTGGATTATTATAAGCCGCATGACATTGTTACCTTACTAAACCAACAACGGGTAGCTAACCCGATACCAAATTTGCCCATCTAAAGTAGCGTGTCGTCACAAACGTCACGCTATGGAAATCTTCTCATACATAAATTCGCTTACCAATCAATGTGGCACGACGGGGATCAACCGTCAAGGCGCGAACTGGGGTGATCGTCCCCAAATAGTACTATTATATGCACAAGCGTCTACCAACTCCTGGTAGTTCACAATTCATGCTAATGGGACTTTTAGTGACATAACCTAACTTTAATAATCCATTTGATTTCATCTATCGGGTCCTTTAATCATTTATCGGGTCATACAATCGGGTCATTCAATCATTCGGGTCCAAATCAATAAACAAACAATCGGGACAAATGCTGTCCTATTTTATAAAAACTAACATGTTATCTCCCTCGCGGGTTTATAAAACATTTCATAAAAATATTTAAAAGAGTGCGAGGCTATGAACTCACGTTGATGTGGGAAGACGATTATCGGCGATTTGGATGTACGGTACGTGCTTCAATCACGGAAACCACCAAAGTGATGAAATGATGAGATTTTGATGAACAAGGCTTGGTTCTTGTCACCACATCTTTAACTTGGCAAATGAACTTTTTGAGATCTTCATAGGTATGAATACCTTCTTGAAAATCAGCCCTTGGACTCCATAAAATTTCCTTTTTACTTGTTAAAATCACCTCCAATCATCTTCTTTTTATGTAGCAATCAACATATGTTGATTCTAGATGATGTTTATGGTTGAATTTTGATGGATGGTGATTGTGGGAGTGATGTTGGACGTTCAAGATAGGGAGAGAAAGAGGGATGGAGAATTTTTCCTTCTCTTGTTTTTGCATGTATGAGAAAGTTGTTTTGGTTTAGCTAGTTTTGTGTAAAGTGGTTTGTAAGGCTCTAAGGACAAGTGTCCTTAGAGTGTGTGTTATGTTGACACCAAAGTGGTGTGTTGGTAACTTGTCTTGCCACCCATAGTGGGGGTGAGACAAGTGTATACTTGTTTCATCCCCACTAATTTACGGGTACTCCTCGATTCTAGTTTCCTCGTTTTAAGTGCCCTCGGGTCGTTTTAAGAAAAACGTTTTTATAAATTATGAATCAACGACACAAAACGAATCTAATAAAAATTGTCTCATCAAAAACGGAGTTCGAAAACGTAAATACGTAATCCTAAGGTTTCCGGTTTAGTCGTAAAGGACGTTAAAATAAAATCGTAAGTCCTAGTCTCTTCTCGTAAATTTGTGAGTTTATGAACCAACACAAATTTAAAATCTCAAAATAATATTCACAGACAAATTTATTTTCTGAAATGTCGGACTGTCACCAAAGATGGTGTATGTAAACGTAAGCACGTAACGTTGAATCCTCCGGTTTAGACGTAGTCGAAGCTACTTCAAGACGTAAATCCAAATTACTTCCCAAAAATAAGTGAGTTCATAAAATAATATTTTCAAATAAATTTTGAGAATAAAATATTGACCATAAATTGACGGATTGTCACAGCATTTACCCCTAAACAGGATCTTTGTCCTCAAAGATCATCTTACCTTACTACTCGCTTCTTATAGAGTTAAAGCCATGTGGGTATTTCCTCCACATCCGATCTTTTCTCATAAGTGCAATTCATTATAATACGCGAGTTTCATCAAACATAACTACGGGAATAAGATCAGGCTTAATGTTGACTTACTTTCTCTATCCATGATGTTCACGGGTTTTTGATGAATGCAACTTTTCGCCGATCTAAGCTCTACTAAGAATAATAAGATTTTCACTTGATAGATATTTTATCAAGTTCGATCTACGAAACATAATACACGCAGTTCTTGACGTCATAGGGTAGATCCAGCTTATATGCCTTTTAATCCCAACTTTTACATCATCTCAATGGTCCCATACAACGGGGACTTATATCCCATGATTTGTCAGATCATGAATTCATTTTTCCAAGGTTAAAAATTGTGGCATAACTTCGCTACCCATTTGGCACTTCAAGATCTACATTTCATATTCACATAACCTCTTGCCCACTACCGGCTGTCAATAATCAGATCCTAATTTCAACAATCATTTTAGATCTCGCGGGTCATGTATTTTGCAAGGATATGTTCGCCATCATAGGAAACCTTAAACCTAAAAGACATGTCTAACTCACAATGGGTGTATGTCGGGTGTCTTTATCTCAACTCTTGCTTACAGATGCTCTAATATGGATCCTAACAAGATTAGGTCTCGATCCTAATACGATGATTATCAATGGTAATCCTTCCAAAGGAAAACGATTATACGGTCTATTATCAAAGGTCAATCATTCAAACATAAAACAACACTATATTACCTTGTATCGTTACTTTACCTCGTCCCTTCGATTTGGGGTGGTACATAGTACTCTCATCAAGGTTCGTTCTCAATGATTTATGAGCAAATCTCTAGAAATTCGATGCGAAGCGAGGATCTTGATAAAGATGTTTGATACAGGCACACTATGTTTACATAACTCTTTTGCATTTATCATTAACGGGAATGATATTAGCAGATTTGGTCAGTCTGTCGACGATGACCCAAATCGAATCTAATTCAGATGATGACCTTTGCGATAGCTAGACGTTTACTAATGTATGAGGCGATGTCTGCCTTCATAATTTGTCATTAGTACAACTTCTTCAGACAAAGATACTTTTAGTCATAAATGACCTAAATAGAATACTTATACTTACACATTCCAACATAACTATATCTCACAATCCTCCATATTTAGACAATCACATGTGGTCTTTAAAACATTTAACGCTATCGGCTTCTTAATTCTAATGGTTCACATTAGCCGCGAACCACTTTTATTATCTATATTATCCTTTTTATAAGCATCGGCTATATTTTAAATTGTTCGGCCATTTATTTTGCACATTCATTATTAAGAAATACATCCTAATTGGTTATTTATTCTTTTTACATAATGCGTCGGTATCTATATTCACTTCTCATGATGATGTAATTATCATGTCCACAATTCATTCAGATATTCTTTCTATATTATGCGTCAGTAATTACGTTCACTTTTCTTCATATTTTCTAAGTTTCAGTTTCGTCTCATCTATCATTTTTTTATCAGTTTTTCTCAATCCGGCGTTTAAAGCGTCGATAATTATTACAATTAATTAAATAATAATTATTATAACTAATTAAATATTAAGTATTCAATTTTTATGAAATGTAAACGTAAAGATTTTAAATTTCTTAGTTCGACCAATTATATAAAATGTTCAAAAATAAATTTGAATTTAATTAACAAGATTTTTGGTTGATTTATCGAAAATAATTAATAAGATTCGTAAATGTTTGAAAAATCTTTGGTTATATTTTGGTCAAAATTTTCTTAGTTAAAAGGCAAAAATTATCGTTTCAAATTTCAAGTTATGGTTTAAATGGTTTCCTCATTCCTTCTTAAGTTATCTTGAGGTATACACAAACATTTACCCCTAAACAGAAGTTTAGTTAAATGTTTTGTGTATAAGGGAATAATCCCTTAAAACCTTTGTTAAAACGTATTTCCATTTTATTTTTGGTAAAACCCAAAGTCTTAAAAGGGCTCTTAATTTTTGAAGAGTCAATTTATATTCCATTATCTATTAATCACACGGTTAAATCATGTAAAGTATTAAGTCTTAGATCACATGTTAAAAATTTGAGGTACATGTTTTTATTGTTTGGTCAATTCAGGGCAGTTTATAACTAATTATTAACTCATTCTTATTCTTATAAATAAACAAATAGTCCTTAATGATCGCAAGCATGAATTTATCAAATTACAGCCTACACACGTGATTCACCAAATTTATGGATGCTACATGTGCATTAGTCAATCCAAACGACATCAAGTGAAACTCATAATGTTCATTACAAGTACCGGATGTAGTGATTGGAATAGATAATCCTCTTCGCGGACGCGAAGTTGATAATAACCATGCCGTGGATCAAATCTTTAAAACATACGCTAAAACCTTGTAAATGATCGAACAAATCTTCCATTTCGAGTTATGGATATCGTTTTCGATTGTCAATTTACTCAGTTCACAGTAATCTATAAATATAAGGAATGATAACACCATAGCTCTTCATAATGACGAGCTTGGTAGAATAAAAGCTTTCTCCGACAACCCTCTCAGTTGTACGGTAATTCCTTAAATTCAGATGGTGCTGACGTACAGTGCACAAGCCACAGGTGCAGCACTGAGAATATAATCAATACCAATTTCAACTTGCCTTAATGGCGAAAGTCTAGGTAATTCATCAACAAATACTTACTAAAGTTTCAGATAGTAGGAACATCTTTTAATACATGTATTTTAAGTTCTTTCTAGATTAGAATATCTATGACTAGTTCACAACCATTCACGGGATAATTTCAAGTCTAAATACGGGATATGGTCATCCATCAAGAATTATTTAGATCACTTTGGATAATCAACATCTTATCTTTTCGGGAAATTCTACTCGAGTTCCCATCAATTAAGACAATGTCGTCATGTCATAATCAATCAATCCATTCTACTGGCACTATCAACTTTCCAGTTTCATTACCATTGATAAGATGTGAACTTCTCAAAAGACTAATAATAACTCATAATCCTTCACAAATTCAAGGATATATGGAGACACAATTACCATCTAAAGAGTAAGGTCAACGCATAATCTATGCGAGAGAATTTCAAATCAGATACAGACGAAAACATTTAACAAATATGAATATATCCCATGTTTTCATAATTTGAGTACGCATTCGAAAGCTCCTCGGATCGTTACCCAGGTCATTCAAATGAAATCAAATCAAATGAAATGATAAGAACGTCAATACATCCAGTCGGGTATCAACACACGGTAATCAGATACTTTTCCTAAGAATCTCACTACGGGAGAATTGGAAAAGAAAGAATTGTCAATTGTCAAATAAGACAATTTCCACAGATGAGTAAATTCAACTCAGAAGAATAGATGCTACAGGCACATATGTAGGTGTCCCTAACATTATGTCCTTATTTCACTTCTTGCAGATCTCTTAAAAATTAATCTTTCACAATCTTCAAAGGAAATGTAGTGTTTATTAATCAGTTTTATGGTGACTACTAATCAGCCTTGCATAGTCCATTCCAAATTGTATGTAGGCGCGCAACTATATACAATTTCAAGATTAGGATGCAATACTCAGTTCGTCAAAATTTTATCATCCATGTTTGTAGTAAAAACATTTTCATGCTTAATTCTTAAATAAGAATCAAAGATAAATTTACAAATATTTTCTTTGTTATGAAAACAATAAGGTTTTCCAAAGTGTTTTATAAACAACTTCATTTCAATAACAATCACTTATAAATCTCACTATGAATGATCCTTATAGTGATGAAAATTCAATTTTTCTCAAAGGATACCGTTTTATCTTATAAAAATAATGAGTGATCTGCAAAAGAGTGATGAAAGCTTGTTCACCAAGAACTAACTACAATATGATAGGAAATGAGCTTAGCCAATTAATCATGAGGTTCATGATCTCGATGGCACTCAAAAAGAATAATTCACAACGTAACTCAAATCAAGATGAGTACTTGTTCAATGGTTGCATCACTAATGCGAACATTAGGATGAAGCAATAAAGGATAGATAACATCGATACATGTAGGATTTAGCAATCAAAGGTAGTCTTTTTCATTAATCACAAACAAGTCAAATTGTACCGTAACACATTACGTGTCACTATGTCATACAATTCTCAGAACTCATCCTACCAACTGATGTCTCAGTTAAGTTAGGGATTTTTAAAAGATACCACAATGAATACCAACCTACAAGAGTCATTAGATGTTCCACATGTCCCGGAAGATCCATCGGTCCCAATTTAGAAGAAGATTTCTTCAATTTATTTCTTGGACACTGGGCATTCTCGTTAGTGGACAATGGCCTAGGAACGACACTTAACACGAATTCAGTAATCATTTAAAACCTTATAATTCAATCACAGGACTTAACGACTTCCTCTTAACAATCTCATATTCCATACAAATTAAATATTTACTTCATTCAAGTTTCAACTAATTTTATACTCAATTCAATATCCTACCTCATATTCCAATACTTTCAATCTTATTTATAAACCTTAAAAGGGCAATAAAAGCTCGATATGAATCAATACTTAATTTCCAATCCTACAGCTCTTACAATAACAATTATCAAATGAGTTACTAGTATGAAATGACTTAATCATTCAACTACTTCTCGGAAAGGTATTACTGGCATGAGGCTCTTAGGTAATGGTTCCAATGATAGCCTCAAGTGCAACATTCACCCTTTCGATTTCAATTTAAGAATTGGATGACAACGAATCAGATGACATCTTTCTAGGTGGTAACGTTTTGTCAGACTCCACTCTATAAGGAAAGATCGTCATGACATCGATATCAGTGTTAATCTCACCAATTCTTCTTCAATATCACAATCAACTAATATCTACATTTCTACGAATATCAACCATTTATTGGGATCATAAATATCCACAACTTGGTTTAGATCTAGGATAGCTAGAATTCCTACGAGAATAGCGTCGATTAATTTACTAGGGGATTTAGGGTTTCTTGTGACAATCTACGTCGTATAAATACCTCGTATAAAAATCAAAATAATCATCAAACAATCATGTAATAAAATTACATCATATATATATAATCCAAGTTATATATATTAAAATAACACTTCTCAGTCTGGCCTTGTCGGTAACTCGGGAATTCTTCAACACCGTTATAGTCAAAAGATTTTTAGACATTTTTAGAAAAATGTTTATAGTTAAAAGATTTTGAAATGATTTATTCAAAACCTTGGTTTTAAAAATCTTTCATTCTCTATAACGAGAGCTCTGGTACCAAACTGTAACACCCCCAAATTTATACAACTTAGTACAGCGGAAGACTAGTTGGTGTTACGGGATAGCACATTACTCACATCATAGACAACGCATAAAAATCGCGTCGTTTATTAATAAAGCATTTCCATTCATAAACATCAAAGTTACATCGGTCCCAAGTCATTATATTTCATACAAAGTTTTACAAAGTATTTGAATGGAAAATATTGTTTAAGTGCGGGCCATGAATTCTTGTCGTCATCCCGAGAATTACCTTCAAGTACCTGAGATAAAACATGTTAAAAGAAAAGGTCAGCGATAACGCCGAGTGAATTCATAGAGTTTAATAAAATTCATCAATATAATATCAGTATAAAGATATTACTGAAAATCATTTTGTACAAACCATTTTAATAGGCCATAAAATAGCCAAAGTCATTTTATACAAATCCTTATCGAAAATCATAATATAGGCATTTGCCTTAAAAATCATTATACGAGCCAATGTCGTAAAAACGTCATACAATACGTCTTAGGACGTTGTATGAAAAATAAAAACCGTTATATGAATATGGTTATGAAAACCAAAACACAAACATAATATTAATAGTATGACCCAGTATTGCTAGTCAGGCAATACATCGTAATTCAGAGCGTCTAGTAGTATTTCGTTAGTTTTGGATTATTATAAGCCGCATGACATTGTTACCTTACTAAGCCAACAACGGGTAGCTAACCCGATACCAAATTTGCCCATCTAAAGTAGCGTGTCGTCACAAAGGTCACGCTATGGAAATCTTCTCATACATAAATTCGCTTACCAATCAATGTGGCACGACGGGATCAACCGTCAAGGCGCGAACTGGGGTGATCGTCCCCAAATAGTACTATTATATGCACAAGCGTCTACCAACTCCCGGTAGTTCACAATTCATGCTAATGGGACTTTTAGTGACATAACCTAACTTTAATAATCCATTTGATTTCATCTATCGGGTCCTTTAATCATTTATCGGGTCATACAATCGGGTCATTCAATCATTCTGGTCCAAATCAATAAACAAACAATCGGGACAAATGGTGTCCTATTTTATAAAAACTAACATGTTATCTCCCTCGCGGGTTTATAAAACATTTCATAAAAACATTTAAAAGAGTGCGAGGCTATGAACTCACGTTGATGTGGGAAGACGATTATCGGCGATTTGGATGTACGGTACGTGCTTCAATCACGGAAACCACCAAAGTGATGAAATGATGAGATTTTGATGAACAAGGCTTGGTTCTTGTCACCACATCTTTAACTTGGCAAATGAACTTTTTGAGATCTTCATAGGTATGAATACCTTCTTGAAAATCAGCCCTTGGACTCCATAAAATTTCCTTTTTACTTGTTAAAATCACCTCCAATCATCTTCTTTTTATGTAGCAATCAACATATGTTGATTCTAGATGATGTTTATGGTTGAATTTTGATGGATGGTGATTGTGGGAGTGATGTTGGACGTTCAAGATAGGGAGAGAAAGAGGGATGGAGAATTTTTCCTTCTCTTGTTTTCGCATGTATGAGAAAGTTGTTTTGGTTTAGCTAGTTTTGTGTTAAGTGGTTTGTAAGGCTCTAAGGACAAGTGTCCTTAGAGTGTGTGTTATGTTGACACCAAAGTGGTGTGTTGGTAACTTGTCTTGCCACCCATAGTGGGGGTGAGACAAGTGTATACTTGTTTCATCCCCACTAATTTACGGGTACTCCTCGATTCTAGTTTCCTCGTTTTAAGTGCCCTCGGGTCGTTTTAAGAAAAACGTTTTTATAAATTATGAATCAACGACACAAAACGAATCTAATAAAAATTGTCTCATCAAAAACGGAGTTCGAAAACGTAAATACGTAATCCTAAGATTTCTGGTTTAGTCGTAAAGGACGTTAAAATAAAATCGTAAGTCCTAGTCTCTTCTCGTAAATTTGTGAGTTTATGAACCAACACAAATTTAAAATCTCAAAATAATATTCACATACAAATTTATTTTCTGAAATGTCGGACTGTCACCAAAGATGGTGTATGTAAACGTAAGCACGTAACGTTGAATCCTCCGGTTTAGACGTAGTCGAAGCTACTTCAAGACGTAAATCCAAATTACTTCCCAAAAATAAGTGAGTTCATAAAATAATATTTTCAAATAAATTTTGAGAATAAAATATTGACCATAAATTGACGGATTGTCACAACATTTACCCCTAAACAGGATCTTTGTCCTCAAAGATCATCTTACCTTACTACTCGCTTCTTATAGAGTTAAAGCCATGTGGGTATTTCCTCCACATCCGATCTTTTCTCATAAGTGCAATTCATTATAATACGCGAGTTTCATCAAACATAACTACGGGAATAAGATCAGGCTTAATGTTGACTTACTTTCTCTATCCATGATGTTCACGGGTTTTTGATGAATGCAACTTTTCGCCGATCTAAGCTCTACTAAGAATAATCAGATTTTCACTTGATAGATATTTTATCAAGTTCGATCTACGAAACATAATACACGCAGTTCTTGAAGTCATAGGGTAGATCCAGCTGATATGCCTTTTAATCCCAACTTTTACATCATCTCAATGGTCCCATACAACGGGGACTTATATCCCATGATTTGTCAGATCATGAATTCATTTTTCCAAGGTTAAAAATTGTGGCATAACTTCGCTACCCATTTGGCACTTCAAGATCTACATTTCATATTCACATAACCTCTTGCCCACTACCGGCTGTCAATAATCAGATCCTAATTTCAACAATCATTTCAGATCTCGCGGGTCAGGTATTTTGCAAGGATAGGTTCGCCATCATAGGAAACCTTAAACCTAAAAGACATGTCCAACTCACAATGGGTGTATGTCGGGTGTCTTTATCTCAACTCTTGCTTACAGATGCTCTAATATGGATCCTAACAAGATTAGGTCTCGATCCTAATACGATGATTATCAATGGTAATCCTTCCAAAGGAAAACGATTATACGGTCTATTACCAAAGGTCAATCATTCAAACATAAAACAACACTATATTACCTTGTATCGTTACTTTACCTCGTCCCTTCGATTTGGGGTGGTACATAGTACTCTCATCAAGGTTCGTTCTCAATGATTTATGAGCAAATCTCTAGAAATTCGATGCGAAGCGAGGATCTTGATAAAGATGTTTGATACAGGCACACTATGTTTACATAACTCTTTTGCATTTATCATTAACGGGAATGATATTAGCAGATTTGGTCAGTCTGTCGACGATGACCCAAATCGAATCTAATTCAGATGATGACCTTTGCGATAGCTAGACGTTTACTAATATATGAGGCGATGTCTGCCTTCATAATTTGTCATTAGTACAACTTCTTCAGACAAAGATACTTTTAGTCATAAATGACCTAAATAGAATACTTATACTTACACATTCCAACATAACTATATCTCACAATCCTCCATATTTAGACAATCACATGTGGTCTTTAAAACATTTAACGCTATCGGCTTCTCAATTCTAATGGTTCACATTAGCCGCGAACCACTTTTATTATCTATATTATCCTTTTTATAAGCATCGGCTATACTTTAAATTGTTCGGCCATTTATTTTGCACATTCATTATTAAGAAATACATCCTAATTGGTTCTTTATTCTTTTTACATAATGCGTCGGTATCTATATTCACTTCTCATGATGATGTAATTATCATGTCCACAATTCATTCAGATATTCTTTCTATATTATGCGTCAGTAATTACGTTCACTTTTCTTCATATTTTCTAAGTTTCAGTTTCGTCTCATCTATCATTTTTTTATCAGTTTTTCTCAATCCGGCGTTTAAAGCGTCGATAATTATTACAATTAATTAAATAATAATTATTATAACTAATTAAATATTAAGTATTCAATTTTTATGAAATGTAAACGTAAAGATTTTAAATTTCTTAGTTCGACCAATTATATAAAATGTTCAAAAATAAATTTGAATTTAATTAACAAGATTTTTGGTTGATTTATCGAAAATAATTAATAAGATTCGTAAATGTTTGAAAAATCTTTGGTTATATTTTGGTCAAAATTTACTTAGTTAAAAGGCAAAAATTATCGTTTCAAATTTCAAGTTATGGTTTAAATGGTTTCCTCATTCCTTCTTAAGTTATCTTGAGGTATACACAAACATTTACCCCTAAACAGAAGTTTAGTTAAATGTTTTGTGTATAAGGGAATAATCCCTTAAAATCCTTTGTTAAAACATATTTCCATTTTATTTTTGGTAAAACCCAAAGTCTTAAAAGGGCTCTTAATTTTTGAAGAGTCAATTTATATTCCATTATCTATTAATCACACGGTTAAATCATGTAAAGTATTAAGTCTTAGATCACATGTTAAAAATTTGAGGTACAGGTTTTTATTGTTTGGTCAATTCAGGGCAGTTTATAACTAATTATTAACTCATTCTTATTCTTATAAATAAACAAATAGTCCTTAATGATCGCAAGCATGAATTTATCAAATTACAGCCTACACACGTGATTCACCAAATTTATGGATGCTACATGTGCATTAGTCAATCCAAACGACATCAAGTGAAACTCATAATGTTCATTACAAGTACTGGATGTAGTGATTGGAATAGATATTCCTCTTCGCGGACGCGAAGTTGATAATAACCATGCCGTGGATCAAATCTTTAAAACATACGCTAAAACCTTGTAAATGATCGAACAAATCTTCCATTTCGAGTTATGGATATCGTTTTCGATTGTCAATTTACTCAGTTCACATTAATCTATAAATATAAGGAATGATAACACCATAGCTCTTCATAATGACGAGCTTGGTAGAATAAAAGCTTTCTCCGACAACCCTCTCAGTTGTACGGTAATTCCTTAAATTCAGATGGTTCTGACGTACAGTGCACAAGCCACAGGTGCAGCACTGAGAATATAATCAATACCAATTTCAACTTGCCTTAATGGCGAAAGTCTAGGTAATTCATCAACAAATACTTCCTAAAGTTTCAGATAGTAGGAACATCTTTTAATACATGTATTTTAAGTTCTTTCTAGATTAGAATATCTATGACTAGTTCACAACCATTCACGGGATAATTTCAAGTCTAAATACGGGATATGGTCATCCATCAAGAATTATTTAGATCACTTTGGATAATCAACATCTTATCTTTTCGGGAAATTCTACTCGAGTTCCCATCAATTAAGACAATGTCGTCATGTCATAATCAATCAATCCATTCTACTAGCACTATCAACTTTCCAGTTTCATTACCATTGATAAGATGTGAACTTCTCAAAAGACTAATAATAACTCATAATCCTTCACAAATTCAAGGATATATGGAGACACAATTACCATCTAAAGAGTAAGGTCAACGCATAATCTATGCGAGAGAATTTCAAATCAGATACAGACGAAAACATTTAACAAATATGAATATATCCCATGTTTTCATAATTTGAGTACGCATTCGAAAGCTCCTCGGATCGTTACCCAGGTCATTCAAATGAAATCAAATCAAATGAAATGATAAGAACGTCAGTACATCCAGTCGGGTATCAACACTCGGTAATCAGATACTTTTCCTAAGAATCTCACTACGGGAGAATTGGACAAGAAAGAATTGTCAATTGTCAAATAAGACAATTTCCACAGATGAGTAAATTCAATTTAGAAGAATAGATGCTACAGGCACATATGTAGGTGTCCCTAACATTATGTCCTTATTTCACTTCTTGCAGATCTCTTAAAAATTAATCTTTCACAATCTTCAAAGGAAATGTAGTGTTTATTAATCAGTTTTATGGTGACTACTAATCAGCCTTGCATAGTCCATTCCAAATTGTATGTAGGCGCGCAACTATATACAATTTCAAGATTAGGATGCAATACTCAGTTCGTCAAAATTTTATCATCCATGTTTGTAGTAAAAACATTTTCATGCTTAATTCTTAAATAAGAATCAAAGATAAATTTACAAATATTTTCTTTGTTATGTAAACAATAAGGTTTTCCAAAGTGTTTTATAAACAAATTCATTTCAATAACAATCACTTATAAATCTCACTATGAATGATCCTTATAGTGATGAAAATTCAATTTTTCTCAAAGGATACCGTTTTATCTTATAAAAATAATGAGTGATCTGCAAAAGAGTGATGAAAGCTTGTTCACCAAGAACTAACTACAATATGATAGGAAATGAGCTTAGCCAATTAATCATGAGGTTCATGATCTCGATGGCACTCAAAAAGAATAATTCACAACGTAACTCAAATCAAGATGAGTACTTGTTCAATGGTTGCATCACTAATGCGAACATTAGGATGAAGCAATAAAGGATAGATAACATCGATACATGTAGGATTTAGCAATCAAAGGTAGTCTTTTTCATTAATCACAAACAAGTCAAATTGTACCGTAACACATTACGTGTCACTATGTCATACAATTCTCAGAACTCATCCTACCAACTGATGTCTCATTTAAGTTAGGGATTTTTAAAAGATACCACAATGAATACTAACCTACAAGAGTCATTAGATGTTCCACATGTACCGGAAGATCCATCGGTCCCAATTTAGAAGAAGATTTCTTCAATTTATTTCTTGGACACTGGGCATCCTCGTTAGTGGACAATGGCCTAGGAACGACACTTAACACGAATTCAGTAATCATTTAAAACCTTATAATTCAATCACAGGACTTAACGACTTCCTCTAACAATCTCATATTCCATACAAATTAAATTTTTACTTCATTCAAGTTTCAACTAATTTTATACTCAATTCAATATCCTACCTCATATTCCAATATTTTCAATCTTATTTATAAACCTTAAAAGGGCAATAAAAGCTCGATATGAATCAATACTTAATTTCCAATACTACAGCTCTTACAATAACAATTATCAAATGAGTTACTAGTATGAAATGACTTAATCATTCAACTAGACTTCTCGGAAAGGTATTAGTGGCATGAGGCTCTTAGGTAATGGTTCCAATGACAGCCTCAAGTGCAACATTCACCCTTTCGATTTCAATTTAAGAATTGGATGACAACGAATCAGATGACATCTTTCTAGGTGGTAACGTTTTGTCAAACTCCACTCTATAAGGAAAGATCGTCATGACATCGATATCAGTGTTAATCTCACCAATTCTTCTTCAATATCACAATCATCTAATATCTACATTTCTACGAATATCAACCATTTATTGGGATCATAAATATCCACAACTTGGTTTAGATCTAGGATAGCTAGAATTCCTACGAGAATAGCGTCGATTAATTTACTAGGGGATTTAGGGTTTCTTGTGACAATCTACGTCGTATAAATACCTCGTATAAAAATCAAAATAATCATCAAACAATCATGTAATAAAATTACATCATATATATATAATCCAAGTTATATATATTAAAATAACACTTCTCAGTCTGGCCTTGTCGGTAACTCGGGAATTCTTCAACACCGTTATAGTCAAAAGATTTTTAGACATTTTTAGAAAAATGTTTATAGTTAAAAGATTTTGAAATGTTTTATTCAAAACCTTGGTTTTAAAAATCTTTCGTTCTCTATAACGAGAGCTCTGGTACCAAACTGTAACACCCCCAAATTAATACAACTTAGTACAGCGGAAGACTAGCTGGTGTTACGGGATAGCACATTACTCACATCATAGACAACGCATAAAAATCGCGTCGTTTATTAATAAAGCATTTCCATTCATAAACATCAAAGTTACATCGGTCCCAAGTCATTATATTTCATACAAAGTTTTACAAAGTATTTGAATGGAAAATATTGTTTAAGTGCGGGCCATGAATTCTTGTCGGCATCCCGAGAATTACCTTCAAGTACCTGAGATAAAACATGTTAAAAGAAAAGGTCAGCGATAACGCCGAGTGAATTCATAGAGTTTAATAAAATTCATCAATATAATATCAGTATAAAATTATTACTGAAAATCATTTTGTACACACCATTTTAATAGGCCATAAAATAGCCAAAGTCATTTTATACAAATCCTTATCGAAAATCATAATATAGGCATTTGCCTTAAAAATCATTATACGAGCCAATGTCGTAAAAACGTCATACAATACGTCTTAGGACGTTGTATGAAAAATAAAAACCGTTATATGAATATGGTTATGAAAACCAAAACACAAACATAATATCAATAGTATGACCCAGTATTGCTAGTCAGGCAATAAATCGTAATTCAGAGCGTCTAGTAGTATTTCGTTAGTTTTGGATTATTATAAGCCGCATGACATTGTTACCTTACTAAACCAACAACGGGTAGCTAACCCGATACCAAATTTGCCCATCTAAAGTAGCGAGTCGTCACAAAGGTCACGCTATGGGAATCTTCTCATACATAAATTCGCTTACCAATCAATGTGGCACGACGGGATCAACCGTCAAGGCGCGAACTGGGGTGATCGTCCCCAAATAGTACTATTATATGCACAAGCGTCTACCAACTCCCGGTAGTTCACAATTCATGCTAATGGGACTTTTAGTGACATAACCTAACTTTAATAATCCATTTGATTTCATCTATCGGGTCCTTTAATCATTTATCGGGTCATACAATCGGGTCATTCAATCATTCGGGTCCAAATCAATAAACAAACAATCAGGACAAATGGTGTCCTATTTTATAAAAACTAACATGTTATCTCCCTCGCGGGTTTATAAAACATTTCATAAAAACATTTAAAAGAGTGCGAGGCTATGAACTCACGTTGATGTGGGAAGACGATTATCGGCGATTTGGATGTACGGTACGTGCTTCAATCACGGAAACCACCAAAGTGATGAAATGATGAGATTTTGATGAACAAGGCTTGGTTCTTGTCACCACATCTTTAACTTGGCAAATGAACTTTTTGAGATCTTCATAGGTATGAATACCTTCTTGAAAATCAGCCCTTGGACTCCATAAAATTTCCTTTTTACTTGTTAAAATCACCTCCAATCATCTTCTTTTTATGTAGCAATCAACATATGTTGATTCTAGATGATGTTTATGGTTGAATTTTGATGGATGGTGATTGTGGGAGTGATGTTGGACGTTCAAGATAGGGAGAGAAAGAGGGATGGAGAATTTTTCCTTCTCTTGTTTTTGCATGTATGAGAAAGTTGTTTTGGTTTAGCTAGTTTTGTGTTAAGTGGTTTGTAAGGCTCTAAGGACAAGTGTCCTTAGAGTGTGTGTTATGTTGACACCAAAGTGGTGTGTTGGTAACTTGTCTTGCCACCCATAGTGGGGGTGAGACAAGTGTATACTTGTTTCATCCCCACTAATTTACGGGTACTCCTCGATTCTAGTTTCCTCGTTTTAAGTGCCCTCGGGTCGTTTTAAAAAAAATGTTTTTATAAATTATGAATCAACGACACAAAACGAATCTAATAAAAATTGTCTCATCAAAAACGAAGTTCGAAAACGTAAATACGTAATCCTAAGGTTTTCGGTTTAGTCGTAAAGGACGTTAAAATAAAATCGTAAGTCCTAGTCTCTTCTCGTAAATTTGTGAGTTTAAAATATTGACCATAAATTGATGGATTGTCACATTTGGAGTGGAGTTATACGTGAGATTTTCGGGTGTGAGTTTTTAGTATTAAGTTTACCATGATGAGTAGTTAGAGATGATGGCATATCATAGAACCAACAAGGGGCGAAGTGAAGAAGGATGAGGAAGCATTTTGAAGGCTGAAGAGGTGGATTGGATAATGAGTCGATCTTGGCATTATCGGAAGGACTGGATGAGTTCGCGAAGCATGACGATACGTGGAGCAAGGATTTGGATGTGTACGAGAACGACAAAGAAAGGCGATTGCTTATATGTTGCAAGAACTGAAGATTTGGAAGAACTAGATATGACTTAATTAGTGGAGCTGGATTGTTATATCTTCCTAGAATGCTAGAGGCATTTGGTGTACGAGACGTAGAGAATGATCTATACGGATCATGAACGTCTCCAACACATACTCAATCATCTTGATTGAACATTTGAAAAAGGTGATGGGTGGGGTTAAGTGGTGAAAGAAAATTGCAAGGCCAAGTACCATCTGGGGAACGCAGGCATGGTTGATGAAACCTGGAATAAGAAGAATGAAGTGAATCTAAGACTATATGGATGGCATATTAGGGTGGTTTGGATGAAGGATGTAGGTTGCACGAGTTGAGTTGTCCAAAGCAGAGAACGCGTCAACATGTATGTTGCGTGGCTTGGACAATCATATAGAGAAAAAGGGACGTAGACTATACTTCCTACATAGATAGGAGTAGCTTAGAAAGGGCGATGTAAGAACGAAGTTGGTGAAAGGGATACATAATGCGGTAGAGGAATAAGTACGACGAGAGTTGGGTGATAGTCGATAGACAGACTAATTCATCTCATATTCAAGAGGAATGAGAAGTCACGTAGTTGAGAAGTTGGAAGGATTGCGTACGAATGTGATGGAATAGAGGGTTTTGGCGTAAAAGTTAGCCTAATACGTATGGAATGCCTTATGAAGGATTATGGCAAGGGAAGAAACGATGGGAAGCATCACATCGTGATGTATGGTATGAGTTGAGAAAAGAGAAGGAAGTGTGTATAGAAGCGAAGCAAGAATAAAATAGGTCGAGATAGGAACCGAAGGTAAAACTTTGGTAGAGCCTAATGAGTAGAATAAAGCACAACGCAGACTAATACTGTCATGGTGTGGAAAAGGAAATGGAACTGACCTATACTGATTGTTTGGGAGGCTTAGTATCGATAATCGAATGGATGAGGAGTTATAGGTGTGATATGCCATAGAGACGAAGGGCTTGGTCTAACTGAGATAACCGTCCTTTTGATGATGTGTATAGATAATAAGTTGATTTGGATTGGAAGAACTAATGGATATGTGAAAGACCGCCATAGATCACTTTGTAAGGAGATTGGAATCTTTAAGTAGTTTGGGGTACGGACTGAAGGGAGTTGATGAACATGATTGGATATGAGTATATCCAGCGAACTAGGAAAAGGATAGGCAAGTGAGATATTTATACAACCTTAGGAGTTACACTGAGAGCATGAGTGATTGATAAGAGGGAGTTAGGAAACTCATTAGCGATGGCTGAGTTTTTCGTATAATGATAGTTATCATACTAGAGGTCGATAAATGCCATTTGAGGCACTATATAAAGGATCGGGTGAGTTGTCCCCATGGTGGATAGAATTGGTAAAAGAGGCTACCAATGCGGTAATGATGTAGAAAATGGGGGTGATATGAGCTAAAACTCATATCAATTTATCAACAAATAACCCTAAAACATGAAGCAAAATACCAATTTATCTTGTAAAAACAGTATTATGTGGTATGTTTGTGTTTGTGTACACTTGTGTAGGTAAAAGGATACATTTTCAAGCAAACAAGGAATAATCAAGCTTAATTTTATGAAAAAGACAAAAGAGGATCAAAAGTGACAAGACTTTGAAAGTGCAAGGACTCATCTTGACAATCTGCCAAAGTTGAAGGACCAAAGTGTAAATATGTAAAAGTCAAGATCATAGTCAAACAAGGTCAACATTCAAGTCAACTCAGTCAAAGGATCATTTTTGCTCAAGGATGAAGTTTGAAGGACTAAAAATGCCAAAGAAATGAAGCTGCTAGCCTTTAAATACAATCTGCAAAAGTCAAAGGGTGATTTTTGCCATTTATGGAAAGATAATACAAGTGAATCCATATGATAAGCTGTGGACCAATGAGAAGGCAAGAAAACATGACTTTGGATCCCCACATCACCACATTTAATATCCACTACCGCCGTCATCATTTAATGACAAATCCCAACAGTGCAATCCGTGTGCACTAATTTCAACCAATCAAAGCTTGACACGTGGCATCTTTAAAACGAACAAATATTTCCAGGACGGATTTGGAGCTAGAGGCAATTTCATTGAAAGATATAAACATTAAAATTTCTCAAAATTACAAGACGAATCCATTGGTCAAAACTAATCAACCTGAAATCAACTCTACAAAGAACCCCCAATTTGAGTTCATACCTGCAAAATCAATTAAGCAGAATTTGGACACGTGGAGACCTGGGATTGGTTCCAACATGTCACCAACCCCAAATGATCTTCTTCCCAAGTCTATAAATAGCCTGTTTAGTCTTCATTTCTTGTAATGAGTTGTAAGTGTGAAAACACACATATTTACTTTTCCTTTCACCATTTTCAGTTTTTAGCTAAACTACTCAAGAGTTTGACACACTTTTGAGTTAGTTAGTTAGTTAGTAACCTTTAACAGCTTTGTAACCAACTTTCCATTAATAAAATTCAAATTCTACTTTCCCGCCAAATCTTCTCATCATCTTTACTGTTCATCTCCTGCTTCCATTGTTACTCTTGTTGCTGAATTGAGTTTGTTATGATCATTCCTTGATCATAACTGACTTTGAGAGAAGTTTGTAGCTGTTTGATTGATTTCAGTCCAAGATCATAGCATATGTGATGAATTCAAACCATTATGATGATTCTTGTTGATGTGTAGCTGTTTGGTTGATTGTAGATAATTGAATCTAGTGCTAAGGTGGTGGTTAGCACTAGACTAGAGAGTTCAGCACTCCTCTACTGCTCAAAGGATACTTCACAAGGTGGAAAAGCTTCTTGTTTTGGTTCCACTTAATGGTCAATATGCATGCTTCATTCCTAGCTTAAATCTTTGTTGAATGCATGATAAAACCTGTTTAGTCTGATCTTAACTTGATTCTAGTCAGTTTGTAGCTTAAGTGTAGCCTTTCTGCTTATTGATCTGATTTTTGTTCTAGTGGATAGCTTATTTCAGTCATTTTTAGCCTTGCTTCCTTATTTGAGTTCTAGTTGCTTTCATTACTTCCAAATAGCTTTCACACATTTCATTTTGATCATTGAGTTTGATTTGCTAAAGGTTTTTACTCAGCTTTGACTTGTGCTTTAAAAGGTTTCACAAAAGTCTTCAAAAGTTCAGTAATGAGTGTTTGGCATTAAATGATATCTGATTTTCAAGTGTTGATTTTTGGCAAACTAATGTTCATTTCCAGTTAAGTGGTCATTACAAAAGGTTTTAAGTCTTTTTCAAGTCAACTTTAAGGTCAAAAAGGCAATTGGCATTGTAAAAGGTTTGGGTCAATTTTTCAGTCAGTTTAGTCATAAAAAGTTGTCAAATTCATCTGCTTGGCATTTACTTGATTCCTGATGAAATTCTACCAAACCAGTTCTCATTTGTAGGTCATAACATGAAGTTTCATTTTCCATAAGCATTTGATACAGTTTTCATTAAGCAAGTAGAAATAAGCAAAAATCTGAACACTTAAGCAAATGAAAGTTTCTGTAAAATCAAAACTGCTTTTTCATATCTCTTAATCCTCTTCATAAACTTGGCAATTTTCTTTTACAAAATCACTTGGTTAGTGTTGGTGGTTGATTTTTGAGATTTTGAGCTTTTTGAAAAAAGCTTGGTCAACGCTTGGTCAACGCTTGGTCAACATAAGCCAATTTCAGCTTATTTCAAATTCCAAGCTTATTTCTTGATGATTTTTTATAAGACTTAATTTCCCGTTCATGTTTTGAGCTCATTAATCAGTTTCAGTACCAAAATCCAGTTGTGCATGTCTAGATTCTTGTAGAGCTTATTTTGTACTTATTGGAAAGTGCTTATTAGAGTTTAAGCCAATTTCATCGAATTTCCTCTTAGAGGTCTAGCTTATTTTCAATTTTAAGCATTTTGCAATTGGTTTGATTGAATTTGGTTGAGAAATAAGCTCAAACGAGCTTATTTGAATGTGTAACCCGTTTTTGCTTAGAAACTTTTCAAAATTGCATTTTAGTCCTTCTTGTATTAAACTTCTTTTAAACCTGGCTAAACTTGATACTTTTTAGGGTTTTCACTAATCAGGTCCTTAAAGTTTGAATTTTTTTAGAAATCAGTTAGTAAGTTTTGGAATTAGTTGAAAATTGGTTAGTTTGTTACATAGTTTACATTTTTGATCCTTATAGTTAACTGTTTTGACATTTTCAGTCCTTATACTTGTTAGATTTACATTTTGGGCATTTCTTTTTCATAGAATTTACAATTTCAGTCCTTTTAGTTGTAAAATTTACATTTTGAATTTACTTGAATAAAAACTTGGTAATTGCACGATGTTTTACATATAAGTAAACAATATTCTTTCAATTTTGCAAGTCATTGTTTGAATTAGCAAATAGAATATCCAAAAAATATTAACAACCAAAAACAGTTAAAAACCCGATATTGTTAGGACTTTCAATTAGCAAGAACTGAGAAAAACGAACAGCATTATACACAATTTCAAATGGCGCCGCTGCCGGTTCTTTAACTTTACGAGAGACTATCGATTGACGGTTTTCATTGGCTTTTGGGATCCGTTCACCTTGTGAACGTTATTTTTACGTATCATAAATAAAAAACAAATAAAAAATAAAAAATATAAAAATATATAAAAACTTAAAAATTAACAAAACAATTCTTTTCCTAAAGAATTGACCAAACAAATTAAAAAATCCAAAAAGCAATCTTTTTCCTAAGAGATTGCACCCAAAAATATATATTATTGGATTCTCTCGGTTTTTATGTACATATAGTATTTTCTTTTAAAAACTCATAAATACAAAAATATTTTCCATATATTATTATAAGTAAATACGTATACGTATAAGAACAACCAATTTACATATTCTCCATAAGTATTGCCAAGGCAATACACCGTGTTGAGGGGCGTTCCGGTCCTTGACACGTGTATCGATCAAACAAAATAAAGCAAGAATAGATAAATACTCTCAATAAGCAACAATTCGAAGAATACGAACATTTAAGTGAATAGAAAGGCGATGTGCTATAAAATGCCATCTAAGGGTCAATAGGTACTTAAGTGCTTCGCGCCACCTAACCCCCCATTCACTTGTGAGTATTCTAAGAAGGAAGGCTTCATTGGGGGTGTTGCACCCAAGTAGTACATACATATATATTATTTTCTTGTGGATATTTCATATTGAAATTCGAAGAGGATAATCCTTTTCTCTTCAAAGTCACACGAGAGCTTCTCTCACATTCCTCGTATTGAGTTGCATGCTCACTCGCGGGCGTGCACAAATACCGATTGGTGTACAACCTCTTCCTCCGAAAAGGAAGAAAAAGAGAAAGAGTAAGACCACCACCGTCCATCAAGCCGATCACGAGAATCGTGCTTTGACTCCTCCACCACAAGAAGCCATGGCTGTTGATAATCGTTCTTTGATGGAACGTATGCAAACCAATGTTCATGGATATGCTAGTGCTATTAGGATTCCCGACATTCCCGCAAATACATTTGAGCTAAAAACGTCTATGATTACTATGGTTTCACAATCACCTTTCTATGGTAACAAGAATGATGATCCTCATGATCACCTTAAGAGATTCCTTTCTCTTTGCAATACCATTAAACACAATGGAGTTCCACATGATGCTATTAAATTGATGTTAGTGTCATTTTCACTTGAGGGACAAGCTAAGCATTGGTTAGACACCCAACCACCCGATAGTATCACCACATGGGATGGTTTCACCACTAAGTTTTTGAACAAGTTCTTTCCTCCATCTAAGACCATGGCCTTGAGGAACTTAATTATAGGCTTTCAACAAAAACCTAGTCAATCCTTTAGTGATGCTTGGGAAGAGTATAGCGAGTTATTGAGGCGATGCCCTAACCATGGATTGGATGACGTTCACCAAATCAATACCTTCTATGATGGCCTTAAACCTCATCACCAAGATTCACTCAATGCTTCCGCGGGAGGGAATATTCTTCTTAAATCCATGCAAGAGGCCTTGGACATCATTGAGACTAAAGCAATGGTTCAAATAAACAATCAATTTGAAGAAAGGGTTCATGTTATCCAAAATAATTCTCAAGCACCTTGTGATAACCAATTCCTCAAGTATCAACAAGAGATCATTCAAAAGATGGATAGAGATAGTGAGAGGAATTTTAAGGCACAACAAGAAATGATTCAAGCTATTAAGAGCCTTTCATTGAACAATTCTTCAAATGATGTGAATGCCATTACTCTTTCTTGTGTAACTTGTGGAGGTCCCTATTCTTATGAACAATGTGATAAGGTGCATGGTTATCAAGGGGAATGTTATGCTTACCAAGAAGAACATCGTGAACACTTCAAGCCAAATATCAATCCAAATAACCTTTCTTACAAGTCCCAAAACTACCTTACTCCACCGGGATTCCCACCCCAACCACCTACCCAAATTCAACAAAATCCTCCTCAAATTTTACCAAGGAATCAAGGGCAAAGACCACCTTACCAAGGAAATAACTACAAGGAACCCAATCATTTTCAACCTCAAGGAAATAACTTCTATCCACCAAACCAAGGGTTTAATCCACCACCTCCATCTTTCCTACAACAAAGTTTTTATCAAGGAAATGTGCAACCTAACCCCATAGATTTGATGCTTCAAAAGTTCACTTCTTTTGAGAAACAATTGAAAGATAATCAAGAGGAAAATAACAAGAAATTTGCTCTTCTTCAAAACCAAATTATGTATAATCAAAGACCACAAGGGGATTTACCTTCCAACACACAAACAAATCCAAGGGCAAATGTCAATGCTATTACAACAAGAAGTGGAAAGTCAACAAAGGATCCTTCACCTCCTAAACCTACTATTGTTCAACCCACTTGTGCTCCTACTTGTGACAAGCCCTCTACCTCTACTTCACCACCTCAAAATGCTCCCATTCACTCAAACACACCTTCTCAATCCATTCATACTTCTCCTTTACCTTCCACACTTCCCAATGAAGAAGCTAACAAAGACAAATCTTCCACTACAACACCTCTTCCACCTACACCAAAACCTACTCTTCCATATCCTTCAAGGTTAAAAAAGGACAATTTAAAGAACAAAGATGACATCCAAGTCTCCAATTTCTTAAGGATGTTCACGCAACTCAACATCAATATATCCTTTGCGGAAGCTCTTGCTTATATGCCAAAGTTTGCTAAGATGTTCAAGGATTTACTCTCCAACAAAGAAAAATTGGTTGATTTGCCCAACACATCCCTTAATAAAAATTGTTCCGCCGTGCTACTTAAAACCTTACCAACAAAACTTGGAGATCCGGGGCGCTTCTTGATACCTTGTAATTTTCCCGGTGTTGAAAATTGCATGGCTTTGGCGGATCTAGGGGCAAGCATTAACCTCATGCCTTTATCGGTTTGGAAAAAACTCTCTCTTCCCGAGCTCACTCCCACTAGGATGACTCTTGAATTAGCCAACCGAACCATAGCTTACCCCGTAGGTATAGCGGAGGATGTGTTTGTAGGTGTGGATAAGTTTAAGTTTCCGGCCGACTTTGTAGTGGTTGATTATGACATGGATCCTAGAGTGCCTTTGATTGTTGGTAGACCGTTTTTGAGAACGGGTCGTACTTTGATAGATGTGGCGGAAGGAGAACTAATTATGAGAGTAGAAGATGAGAGAGTGGTGTTTAAGTTAGGGAAAGTTTGTGATAGGAAAGAGGTTAAGGAGTCTAGACCGTGTGAGACTATTAACATTGTTGATGTGTTAGATGAGGTGTGTGATGAATACTTTCATGATGCTTGTAAGAGTACTAGTGATGAGATGCCCCATGTTGAAACCGTGGCCTCAATTGCTCCCTCTTTAACACCTTTTGGAGAGAGTGATTTCCTCTTGGAGGAATTTGAGTCAAACTTTCTTGGTGATGATGATTCTCCCATTAATTGGAAGAAGATATTCTTACAATCCAAAAGTTGCTCAATGAGGACCCTATTCCTTCTTCTATTCTACAAGAAGTTACCATTGAGGAACCTTCCATAGTAAAACCTTCCATAGAGAGTCCACCTCCAATTGAACTTAAGGACCTTCCATCCCAATTAGAGTATGCTTTCTTAGAGGGCAAAGACCAATTACCTGTGATCATTGCTAAAGAGTTGAAAGAGGATGAGAAGGAGCAACTTATTGAAGTCCTTAAGAAACACAAGAAAGCCTTAGCATGGAAAATATCCGACATAAGGGGAATTGATCCACATTTTTGTACACACAAAATCCTTATGGAGGATGATTATGAACCCGCCATTCAAAATCAAAGGAGAGTTAACCCAAAAATCCATTTGGTTATTAAGAAGGAAGTGATTAAACTCTTAGATGCGGGTATGATTTACCCCATTTCCGACTCTCCGTGGGTTAGCCCGGTTCATTGTGTTCCAAAAAGGGTGGAATCACCATGGTACCTAATGAGAACAATGAGCTTATTCCCATGAGACTTGTCACCGGTTGGAGAGTTTGTATTGATTATAGAAAACTCAATGAGGTGACTAGGAAAGACCATTTCCCATTACCTTTTATGGATCAAATGCTTGAACGCTTAGCGGGAAATGAGTACTATTGTTTTCTTGATGGCTTTTCGGGTTATTTCCAAATACCAATTGACCCTAAGGATCAAGAAAAGACCACATTCACTTGTCCCTACGGTACATTTGCTTACAAGAGGATACCTTTTGGCTTATGTAATGCACCAGGGACGTTTCAAAGGTGCATGATGGCGATTTTCCATGATATGATAGAGCAAACCATGGAGGTTTTTATGGATGACTTTTCCGTCTTTGGAAATTCATTTACCTCATGTCTCACCAATCTTGAGAGAATGCTTAAGCGTTGTGAGGAAACACGTTTAGTGCTTAATTGGGAGAAATGTCACTTTATGGTGAAAGAGGGGATTGTTTTAGGACATAAAATATCCAACAAGGGATTAGAAGTGGATCGAGCTAAAATTGATGTGATTGCTAAGCTTCCCCCACCCACCTCGGTTAAAGGTATGAGGAGTTTCTTAGGTCATGCGGGATTTTATAGGCGCTTTATACAAGATTTTTCTAAGATAGCTAGACCGATGACTCACCTCTTGGAGAAAGAGGCTCCTTTCATTTTTAACCAAGATTGTTTGGACTCTTTTGAGACTCTTAAGGAGAAATTGACTAAGGCTCCCGTTTTGGTTTCTCCAAATTGGGAATACCTTTTGAGCTTATGTGTGACGCTAGTGATTATGCGGTGGGGGCCGTCTTAGGACAAAGAATAAATAAGCATTTTCAACCTATACACTATGCAAGTAAAACCATGACCGGTGCACAACTTCATTACACTACCACATAAAAAGAGTTGCTTGCTATAGTATATTCTTTTGAGAAGTTTAGACCATACCTTGTGCTTTCCAAAACCATAGTGTATACGGATCATTCCGCTCTCAAGTATCTTATGACAAAACAAGATGCTAAGCCTAGGCTTTTGAGATGGGTTTTGTTGCTTCAAGAGTTTAAGATAGAAATTCGTGATAAGAAAGGGGCCGAGAACTTAGCGGCGGATCACTTGAGTAGACTTGAGCATCCTTTTCAAGGAGATTTGCCACATCAAGAAATCAATGAATCCTTCCCATTAGAGGAGCTCATGTCTATCTCTTCCCAAGAGGATGCCACTCCTTGGTTTGCGGATATCGCAAACTATCTTGTGGGCAATGTGCTTATTGAGGGTCTTACTTATCAACAAAAGAAGAAGTTTCTTAAGGAAGTTAAGTACTACTTTTGGGATGATCCTTATCTTTTTAGGCAATGTGCGGACCAAATCATTAGACGGTGTGTAGATGGGCCCGAGGCATTTAAGATCTTAGAAGCGTGTCATAAAGGACCTACGGGTGGACATTTTGGGCCCAACTATACCGCCAAGAAAGTCTTTGATTCGGGTTACTATTGGCCTTCCATTTACAAAGATGCCCATGAAATGGTGAAATTTTGTGATGTCTGTCAAAGACAAGGAAAAATTAAGCAACGTGATGAGATGCCACAAAATTTTATTCAAGAGTGTGAGATATTTGATGTGTGGGGCATTGATTTCATGGGACCTTTTCCATCCTCTAAGGGAAACAAGTATATACTTGTGGCGGTGGATTATGTGTCAAAATTGGTGGAGGCTTTACCTACCAATGATGCTAGAGTTGTTGTGAAGTTTTTGAAACAATTGTTTGCTAGATTTGGTGTACCTCGGGCCATCATAAGTGATCGTGGTACGCATTTTTGTAATGATCAATTCACGAGAGTTATGAAGAAATATGGAGTTAATCATAGACTTTCTACCGCGTATCACCCTCAAACAAATGGTCAAACCGAGGTCACAAATCGTGGTTTAAAGAGAATTTTAGAGAGAACGGTGGGAGAGCATCGAGATTCTTGGTCGGATAAGCTTGATGATGCTTTGTGGGCGTTTAGGACGGCTTTTAAAACACCAATTGGTTGTACTCCTTATAGGCTTGTCTATGGAAAAGCGTGCCACCTCCCATTTGAGTTAGAACACAAGGCATATTGGGCTCTCAAGTGGGCTAACTTTGATTTAAACCAAGCTGGTTCCGATAGGAAAGCTCAACTCAATGAGATGGATGAATTGAGAGCCAATGCCTATGAAAATTCTTTGCTTTACAAGGAAAAGACTAAGAAATTGCATGATGCTAAGATCAAGAATCGTGAGTTCAAAGTTAAAGAGCCGGTTCTCCTCTTTAACTCAAGATTGAAACTTTTTGCGGGCAAGCTTAAGTCAAGATGGTCCGGTCCATTCACTATTGCTCAAGTGTTTCCATATGGAACTATTGAGTTGTCACAACCCGATGGTCCAAATTTTAAAGTGAATGGTCACCGTGTTAAGCATTACTTTGGGGAGGACATTTCCGTTGAAATGGTCCAAGAGATCCCCATTTTCCCCATGAATTGATTCATTGAGGGACGAGTCGAGCTAGAGACTCATTAACTCAAGCATCGTATAACTAGGTTTAGAGTGTTGTAGGTTAGAAATAAAGGTATAGACTTGGAGATAAGTGTAGGGGAGACCTTCTTTTGTCTTCATGATTGTTTGTAGGGTTGCTCACTCATTTCATGTTTTGGAGCTTATGGAGGAGGCCCTTGTATCCGGTTCACTTTGTTACTATTGTGATTTCTCATTGACACCTTGTGCTTAAACATGATTTCACTAATAGTTGTCCTTTCCTTAACTTGGGTTAAGCAAAGTCTATTCATTGTCATAAGTGTAGGGGAAGTTTTTATACTTCCATGCTCTTAAACATTAAGGACAATGTGTAGCTTAAGTGTAGGGGGTCTTCTATCGAAGTGACCTTACCTAGAACTTGTCATTGTCTTTTATGATAACACGGAAAATTTGATTTTTCAACATTTTTCAAATTTTTGATCTACGTTGGCCACCAAAAATATGCATTCATAATTTTTGCATTAATCATTTTGCATAACACATTTGCATTGTATATATTCTTCTTTTATTTTTCATCAAAAATATATAAAAAGGAAAAAATAAAATAAAACATGGTTTAACAAGTTTAGACTTCTTTGACATATTAGGCCCGCCATGGATACTTTGACTCAACCCGAGTTTGCTTATTAAGCATTCTCTAGCTAGTATCCTTAACCATGTAGTCCTTCATTGGTCTATTAGGCTAAGCATCCACCAATCTCATTCTTTGAGATTTTAAATTTGTGGAGAATGGGAAATGATAGAGTTGAAGCAAGTATAAAAGGACTAGATAAACTTCATGATAATTACTTGTGGCTAAACCCTTCTCTTCTTTACCTCCAATTTCTTAGCATGTATATAATTGTTAATAAATAATCAAGAACGGTTTTAATTGGTTTGTAATATCTTATGCATTTTTGTCTAATCATTCATGGTTGGTATAAGTACGTCTTAAGATTCTAAGTTAGAACGTTTTATGTGTACTAGACTTATGTCATGCTCAATATTTAGCGGGTGTTTTTCCTTTTATTCTTTTCAAATTTCTTAGTGAGGAATAAAGGAAATAAGAGCGGCTTATAAAAAAATGAGTGGCTAGAAAAAAGAAAAAGAAAAAGAAAAGAAGAAAAAAAATAATACAAGACTCCCAAGAGGGGCAGTGTGGTGTTAATTATAGTGACTATTGAGTTCCAATATTACCTTGACGGGTTGCGGGGATTCAATAGATTGCTCCAATCCAATATTACCTTGACGGGTTGCGGGGTTGAAGATCCAAAGTCTCAAAAAGATGGCGGATGTAAATTATTGTGTGAGTTTTATTTTTCTTTCATTAGCGAGTGTGTAGCTACTTATGAAAGCATGACATGAGGATTTTACACATAAGGCGAATGACTTATTATTCTTGAAACGGACTTGTATTAATTGTGAGCGGTTTTTCAAGTAATGGATGAGAGGATTACTTAGGATTAAAACCGTGCTTCCTTATTTTTGGATTTTGCACTTCTTATACTTCACACTTGAATAAATGACAAATTTGCCCACAAGCAATTTGCTCAAATAATAACCGGTTCCACATTTAATTGTCGTAAATAAGTTGATGCACTTTTTACTTGTGAATGCAATGATCCCATTTTTAAGCTTGGTATGGGGAAAGTGAAACTTGAGGGTGATAAATGTCCATGGTACCCAAGCCCTAATCAAAGTCATTGAATTCTTTATGAGTTATTTCCATCAAAACCATTTCAAGAAAAACCAAAAAGATATAAATAGAATTGTATTTTGTTCATTGCATTGTTAAAAGTCAAAATCATGCATCATGTAGTTTAGAGTAGTGTAGATGCATTCCATATGGCCAAGGTGGATTAATTATGAGGAGAATGTAAATTTGTGCTTTAAAATATATAGAATTGCATGAGGACATGACAATGTTCAAGTGTAGGGGATTTGATATGAGCTAAAACTCATATCAATTTATCAACAAATAACCCTAAAACATGAAGCAAAATACCAATTTATCTTGTAAAAACAGTATTATGTGGTATGTTTGTGTTTGTGTACACTTGTGTAGGTAAAAGGATACATTTTCAAGCAAACAAGGAATAATCAAGCTTAATTTGATGAAAAAGACAAAAGAGGATCAAAAGTGACAAGACTTTGAAAGTGCAAGGACCTATCTTGACAATCTGCCAAAGTTGACGGACCAAAGTGTAAATATGTAAAAGTCAAGATCATAGTCAAACAAGGTCAACATTCAAGTCAACTCAGTTAAAGGATCATTTTTGCTCAAGGATGAAGTTTGAAGGACTAAAAATGCCAAAGAAATGAAGCTGCTAGCCTTTAAATGCAATCTGCCAAAGTCAAGGAGTGATTTTTGCCATTTGTGGAAAGATAATACAAGTGAATCCATGTGATAAGCTGTGGACCAATGAGAAGGCAAGAAAAAATGACTTTGGATCGCCACATCACCACATTTAATATCCACTACCGCCGTCATCATTTAATGACAAATCCCAACAGTGCAATCCGTGTGTACTAATTTCAACCAATCAAAGCTTGACACGTGGCATCTTCAAAACGAACAAATATTTCCAGGACGGATTTGGAGCTAGAGGAAATTTCATGAAAAGATATAAACATCAGAATTTCTCAAAATTACAAGACGAATCCATTGGTCAAAACTAATCAACCTGAAATCAACTCTACAAAGAACCCCCAATTTGAGTTCATACCTGTAAAATCAATTAAGCAGAATTTGGACACGTGGAGACCTGGGATTGGTTCCAACACGTCACCAACCCCAACTGATCTTCTTCCCAAGTCTATAAATAGCATGTTTAGTCTTCATTTCTTGTAGTGAGTTGTAAGTGTGAAAACACACACATTTACTTTTCCTTTCACCATTTTCAGTTTTTAGCTAAACTACTCAAGAGTTTGACACACTCTTGAGTTAGTTAGTTAGTTAGTAACCTTTTAACAGCTTTGTAACCAACTTTTCATTAATAAAATTCAAATTCTACTTTCCCGCCAAATCTTCTCATCATCTTTACTGTTCATCTCCTGCTTCCATTGTTACTCTTGTTGCTGAATTGAGTTTGTTATGATCATTCCTTGATCATAACTGACTTTGAGAGAAGTTTGTAGCTGTTTGATTGATTTCAGTCCAAGATCATAGCATATGTGATGAATTCAAGCAATTATGATGATTCTTGTTGATGTGTAGCTGTTTGGTTGATTGTAGATAATTGAATCTAGTGCTAAGGTGGTGGTTAGCACTAGACTAGAGAGTTCAGCACTCCTCTACTGCTCAAAGGATACTTCACAAGGTGCAAAAGCTTCTTGTTTTGGTTCCACTTAATGGTCAATATGCATGCTTCATTCCTAGCTTAAATCTTTGTTGAATGCATGATAAAACCTGTTTAGTCTTATCTTAACTTGATTCTAGTCAGTTTGTAGCTTAAGTGTAGCCTTTCTGCTTATTGATCTGATTTTTGTTCTAGTGGATAGCTTATTTCAATCATTTTTAGCCTTGCTTCCTTATTTGAGTTCTAGTTGCTTTCATTACTTGCAAATAGCTTTCACACATTTCATTTTGATCATTGAGTTTGATTTGCTAAAGGTTTTTACTCAGCTTTGACTTGTGCTTTAAAAGGTTTCACAAAAGTCTTCAAAAGTTCAGTAATGAGTGTTTGGCATTAAATGATATCTGATTTTCGAGTGTTGATTTTTGGCAAACTAATGTTCATTTCCAGTTAAGTGGTCATTACAAAAGGTTTTAAGTCTTTTTCAAGTCAACTTTAAGGTCAAAAAGGCAATTGGCATTGTAAAAGGTTTGGGTCAATTTTTCAGTCAGTTTAGTCATAAAAAGTTGTCAAATTCATTTGCTTGGCATTTACTTGATTCCTGATGAAATTCTACCAAACCAGTTCTCATTTGTAGGTCATAACATGAAGTTTCATATTCCATAAGCATTTGATACAGTTTTCATTAAGCAAGTAGAAATAAGCAAAAAATCTGAACACTTAAGCAAATGAAAGTTTCTGTAAAATCAAAACTGCTTTTTCATATCTCTTAATCCTCTTCATAAACTTGGCAATTTTCTTTTACAAAATCACTTGGTTAGTGTTGGTGGTTGATTTTTGAGATTTTGAGCTTTTTGAAAAAAGCTTGGTCAACGCTTGGTCAACATAAGCCAATTTCAGCTTATTTCAAATTCCAAGCTTATTTCTTGATGATTTTTGATAAGACTTGATTTCCCGTTCATGTTTTGAGTTCATTAATCAGTTTCAGTACAAAAATCCAGTTGTGCATGTCTAGATTCTTGTAGAGATTATTTTGTGCTTATTGGAAAGTGCTTATTAGAGTTTAAGCCAATTTCATCGAATTTCCTCTTACAGGTCTAGCTTATTTTCAATTTTAAGCATTTTGCAATTGGTTTGATTGAATTTGGTTGAGAAATAAGCTCAAACGAGCTTATTTGAATGTGTAACCCGTTTTTGCTTAAAAACTTTTCAAAATTGCATTTTAGTCCTTCTTGTATTAAACTTCTTTTAAACCTGGCTAAACTTGATACTTTTTAGGGTTTTCACTAATCAGGTCCTTAAAGTTTGAACTTTGTTAGAAATCAGTTAATATGTTTTGGAATTAGTTGAAAATTGGTTAGTTTGTTACATAGTTTACATTTTTGATCCTTATAGTTAACTGTTTTGACATTTTCAGTCCTTATACTTGTTAGATTTACATTTTGGGCATTTATTTTTCATAGAATTTACAATTTCAGTCCTTTTAGTTGTAAAATTTACATTTTGAATTTACTTGAATAAAAACTTGGTAATTGCACGATGTTTTACATATAAGTAAACAATATTTTTTCAATTTTGCAAGTCATTGTTTGAATTAGCAAATAGAATATCCAAAAAATATTAACAACCAAAAACAGTTAAAACCCGATATTGTTAGGACTTTCAATTAGCAAGAACTGAGAAAAACGAACTGCATTATACACAATTTCAGGGGGAAACCACTAGAGTTAGTGACAAAGTTATGTAGGGAGTTTCACCCATAGTAGCGGGTGGTATGTTTTGGTAAAATGGAAGAGTTGGTGTAGAGTTTTGTTGGTCCATTTATGATCTTTGGAAAGATCGGACCATTAGCTTATGAGCATAGAATTTCCTGGGGGAAATGAGTTGTATACATGATACATTTCATGTATTGAGATATGGTAAAGGTTGGTTGAGAATGCATTTTGCATGTACGGTTATTCGGGACTTGTATTAAAAAAAGTTTTTGTTTTATCAAAGAGTCATTTGTGAGATTTATTGACTGTGAGGGCAAGAGTTTGGCAATGAGTTTAATTATTTTTGGTTTGTATATGTGGTATTTTGAAACTTGAACTAAAGTTCACGTGGGAATGAGAGGAGTTCATTTAGAACAAGTATCCTCGTGTGATGTGTTGTTTGTGTGTTTGATCCTAAGGAGTAAATCTCGGGACGAGATTTCTATTAGGAGGGAGTGATGTGACAACCCTGGTTTTGAGGTTCGTCACTTAGTTTTATTTTGTGCTAGTTACGTGTCTTTACGTGTTGATGTGCTAATTGGAGTGTATAGATTGTGGTTTGGATATCGTTTCCGGTACGGGGTACCTTGTGAGTGAAACGATGTGTGATGATTTCATGTTCATGAGTTCACATGGTAGTGACTATGAAATGAGATGGTGTTATTTAGTGGTTTTACGTATACGTATATGTATTATAGAAAATCGTATTTTTACGATTTACGGTTTAGCATTTAGAGGTCTCGGATGAGGTAATTAGTCATATGAATATTTTTCGGGATGGTTTTAAGTCATTTGGGACTTAGTTATAAAGTTTATTTCAAAATTTGAGATTTTTTATAAAAGTGTATATTTTACGTCTTTTACGGTAAAACGCGTAAATTTGACTAGTTTTACGGTTTTGAGGTTTTGAAGGTTTTAGGAGCTGAAATAAATTAAGGTAAATTAAGTTAATATTAATAAGATATTAATTAACAATAAAAAGAAAAAAAATAAAAAAATATATATATGAGGCGGTTTGGGACGAATCAAAAGAAAAGAAAAGGGAAAAAAAGGAAAAAGGGAACCGGACTTTTGCAATGGGCCAGTGACTTGTTAGGAAACTATATAAATACGTTTTATTAATCAAAACACTTCATAAAACCCCTGGAGATCACCTTAAAGTCGGAATCAATGGTGGTGTTAGGGTTCTTCATTAATTTTTCTTCTTTCAAAAATTCTAAGGTAAAATCTTTAATACTCTTTTTAATTAAATTGTTTTAATTCTTTCTCAATCTTCTTATGATGGATTTAGGTTAGAGTTTAAATAAGAATCTGTATTTTAATGATATTATAATGATTAGATGGTTTAGGGTTTGTAATTAATGGGGTTATGAGTAATTAATTAGGTTAAATTAATTAAACCCGTTTTTAAAAACTGGGCAGAATTTTGGGCCATTGTTTTGATCATATAGGGAGATCTACAAACTCTTATTTTGCGATCCACATATCCCTGGAAAGTTAATTGAAGTGGATTTCCAATGCAAGAAACTAGAACTAAATTGGAGGTCGGGAAGTGGGTCAAAAACATGTTACAACAGTCGGAGGTCAAAACAGTTTTGAAGTCAGCCTGTTTTCTTTTTAAGTTTTAGGTTGTTTAAGGTATTTAAGGTTGCATTAGATTTTCTCACGAACATGAGAGATGATTTATATATTATAGTAAGTATCTGCACTTGGGCTAAGGTTGTGGTTTAGGGTAAGACCCCCTAATTGTAACAAACTTTTCATACGTTTAAAATCAGTGAATTCTGGATAGGTAGCAATATATATACATATATCGGGGCCTTAACAGTAGCTTTAAGGTTAGGGTAAGTGGGAGGTTTTAGCTAACATATGTAAAAGTATGAATATTTCTTTTACAGAGACCATGGGTATGTTTAAGTGGACGTTTGACTTAAAGTTTTGAGACCTAAAAACTGGGACTGTTTTGTGTAAAATATGAACGGGATAGTTATTAAACTTAACCAAGTTAAGGACTTGTTAAGGAAGGGTAATGGGGTGATTAGAGCTTATCAATGAGGTATTTATATGGGATTAGGCTATATTTCCATCATAGGTTGATGAGCCAACTTAGTGATTGGTTCATATTTTGATTGCGTGTTTTTGGTTTGTTAGCTTGTTGCTAGTGCGAGGACTTTTGGAGAAGCAATCAAGTGAGTTTCACAGTCCCATGTTTATTATTGTTTTTGACTTCCAGATGGGATGGAAGAGACACTGTGTTGAGTTATTTATAAATTGATGCTGTGAATGTTTTTAAGGTTTGAGATGGACTTGTGTGTACAATATGTGATTAACTGCTATGTGATTCTTGTTTGTGTATGATTTGGATCGGAAAGGTACATAGGTGTATGGGCGCCTATGGTATCATGGTGTTTGATAAGGTGTGATGCCTTGGAAATTATGGTTGTTGGTAAGGCGTGATGCCTTGGAAATTATGGTGTTTGGTGAGGCGTGATGCCTTGGAAATTGTGGTTGTTGGTAAGGCGTGATGCGTTGGAATTGTGATAATTGATTAATCTTGAATGCTAGTTGTTAATGCATATTTGTAGCACATTGTCCATATGTTATTCTGTTGATGGTTGTTATTCACAGCTTATAACTGATGTAGCGTTAGAGTCTAAACCTATGACTCTCACCAACTTTATGTTGACGTGTTTTAGTGTCTCTTTCAGGTGTGAATGTGTTTAAGCTTGAGGATAGAAGTGGTTAGACTTGGATGCCTTAGGATTGCATATAGAAGGAGATCCCCGTTCCTTCTTAGTTTACCTTTATGTTTTTTTTATAAGTGATACATGTTGGCACCTATATGTTTGTTTGGTTTATGTTTATTGTTTGTCTTGGGTAAGTGGTAGGAGTGTTACCTACTTACCTAGACTCCTGCTTTGTTGAGATATTGTCATGACATTTGTGTCGTCATTTATGACATTATATTTGCATTTTAGTTTTCTCTATAGAGACACCGTTTGTTGTGATGATATCCATTCGTCGCGCCCCATATTCCGCCATGGTGGGGGTGTGACAGTTTAAGTCCATCTCAATATCTAAAGTTCATCGCAATATTTAAACCATCGCAAAAACAGTTAAAAAAGCTTTCCATCGCAATGTTTAAACCACTTCCATCGGAATGTTCAAAAACTCACCATCGGAATGTCACGAATTTTTTTTTGGCAGAGTTTCGTCTCAATGTCCCTTAAGCCCGTCGGAATCCACGATCGCAAAGTACGATCGGATTCCACGTCGGAATAAGATATCGGAATCCTTTGATCGCAAAGTAAAACCCTTGGTTATTGCGATATGAAAGTACAAATATCGGAATACTGGTACAGCTTATCGGAAAATGACAGAAGAGGAATCCATCTTAGTAACCATTTGAATGTGGGAAAATTTTTTCCGATACCAAACTTGGACAAAAAAGACAAAACAGTAAACTATAAATAAAACTTGGATAAAAAATAAAACAAAAAACTTTAAACACTAATAAAAATGGATAAACAAATTGATATGAATTGGTGTTAAAAAAATGGATAAAAAATTTTAAAAATAGATAAAAGTAGAAGAAAAACTTTTATCACAAATTATATAAAAGTAAATTTTAACAACTTAAGCTTAAAGAAAAAATAGACGAAAGAAAGAAAAAAAATTGTAAAAGAAAGAAACTTTACCACCAAATCAATAGATAAAACGTGCTAATCCGAAGAATCAACCAAGCTCTTGATACTAATTGTAGGATCGTATTTTCTAAGGATTAGGCATGTTATTATTAATCTATTGAATGATGGAAAAAATGAAGAACATAGAGAGAGAAAGAAGAGAGAGAAAGGAGAGAAAGGAGAATAAATATTGATTATGTGAAATGTGTGTGAAATACAAAGTGACCAACCCCTCCTAACATGCTAGGAGGGGGTTTATATAGCCCACCCTACCTGTGGGCTATATGGACTATATTGGATCACGAGCCCAATATCATTGGAGTGACCGATCCTTTCTAAATACGTAAAAAACGTATTTCCAACAAATACCATTCTAATGCCCCCTTTCGCCAAGCATAAACTAAACCAATAATTAAAATAAGCACGAAAATTAAAGCTTCTACAAATACGAATACACCTAATACATCAAAACTCATTGCCCATGGATAAAGAAAAAATATTTTAACATAAAAAACAACAAAAACTAGAGCAAACATATAATAGCGGATTCTCAATTGTAACCAAGCGTCACCTATAGTTTGGTAAAATGTCAATTTTAACCCCTCAAGTTTATAAGTTTAAAAATGACAGAATTAGTCCCTATACTTGTTTAAAATTACGTAACAAGTAGAACTATAAGAAAATGATCTATGAACTTAAAACAAAGTTTATAAACATGTTTTAATCATAATACCATTACTTCTTTAGATCTATAGCCTTTGAAATGGATTTTTAACTCATTATTTCATGTAAATTACAAAACTATAGTTTTAGATTAAAGCTTGATTTAGGAAAATCAAACATGATTACTTATTGATCCAAGTCTTATATTAACAAATTATTAACATTATAACAAATCTTAAAAGAGTATTAGAACAAGATCTAAGCTTAAATAACATAGTGATTCCCTAGTCATCTCCACAGTGACATTAAAGGCTTGTTATGTACACAACTTGCTTCTAAAACTTCAAGAACTTCAATGGCTTCTTCTTAAACCTGGTTTCTAGTCTTAGGTATTTCTTAGAACTTTGATAGAAGTGGTATATATCAGATCTATTTTTGGTAAAGGGCTTCAACCCGATAAAACATATTACACCAAAAAACATTAAAGTACAATGGATGTAGATGAATTTCTACATCTCAGCCCGTTACATAGGCACATGAAAGTTTATGGACTTATATTTAATAGTCGTGTGATAGGATCAAACTCGAGATTAGGAGATTGCACACAATACATAAAGAGTTAATATAATTAATAAATATATTTATAGTATTTATTAATTTATTTAATAAATATATTTATGTATTTATTAATTTAACCGAGCAAGTAAATATATAACTTTAACGATCGTTAATTAATTAATAGTTAAGTATTAACGAATGCTAAATAAATATATAGTATGTATATTGATATGAATGTAATTACTCATATCATTTATATCACAAAACGGACATAAAATGCATATTTCACATGAATATAGTATTGTATATGCTTGTTTTGTTCTTTTCATGTGTGTAGGTACCAAGATCACAAAACTGACAAAACCGACACGAGTTTGAAGATTTCACCAAAAGCGAAAAGACGAGATCATTTTATTCACGGATTTATAAAGTATTATTGGGCCTTAGTCGGTCCCACATGAGCTTAATGGGCCTGAAAGCCCATTTATAAAGTTATGTTATTACTTTGGAAGAAGTTTATATCTTGGGTCAAAGCCCAAATGTGAGAAAAGAATGAGACGCCAAGGAAGTTATATATATTTTTTGGTCCAATTGTAACAAAAGCCCAACAAGAGAAAATAAACGACGAATGAAGTATATTACTTTCTTTGGTCAAAAATTTCGGTCAAACACACAACGAGAGAAAGGAAAAAAAGGGTGGATGTATATGATATCAATAAGGGGAAAAGGGGAGTTGGTTCTATGAACCCTAATTTCCAGGGTAGGAGATGCTTAGTACCAAGTGCCATCGTCGCATCTCGAATCGTCATCAAAGGCCTCCTATCTGAGGAAAACCTGTCAAGTCAGACTCACAACTAGCAGAAATCGTCCACCTAGGCGATCCGTGTGATCAAGAGTGATTCTCCACTATTTGATCAAAATTGGGAAGAAAGAGAAGGTGAATATGCCTTTGAACGGTTAGAGATCATCATCATCAACAACCCCAACCCTCTCGTTCAACTATAAATACCCCCTATTTTCATTGTAATTTTTCATCCTTTTCTTAGCTTAAAGTTATAATGCTTAAATAGTTGTAGATTGTTTTCTTTTCAAATATTGTAATGATTTCAATTTATAATAAAAGTTATAGTTCAGTTTTATCAATTTCGTTTTGTGTTTTTGTTAGGAATCGTGACTTGATTTGCAGTATTACTTAACTGTTATTTCATTATAATAATAAGTATTATTTGAGGAAACCTAAGTTTCACGGATCTTTAAGCTACTAGGAATGCATCATGTTCATATGATTAGATAATCAAAGCGGAATTAGAACACGACACATTAACAAGGTGTTTGGACACAAAGAACATGAATAAAAACAAATGGATTGCTCATTATATTAATAATCAACAATCACTAGACGTGTATACATTGAATCCCACGTCTAGTTAACACACGCTTTTAGGTTTACATTGTGAATGAATTGTATGAAAAACCTAATAACCCTTGGTTCCTTTTATAGTGTAAGGATTAGGGTTTTACAAGAGATAAGAATGAATAAACATGTAAATCTTCTATTCAAATAAACATATACAGAATATATTCTGCATACTTATCTAAATAGAAGCTTCCAACAACTTTGTCTACGTTTCTGTCAATGCTTAGATTGCATGTGACAATGCTTGGATTGCACTTGACAATGCTTGTCAATGTTGACTTCTGTCAATGCTTGATTTGCTCTTGACAACACTTGATTTGCTCTTGTCAACGCCTGAACAAATGTGTTCATGTTTTCTTCGTTTTTAAGTTTCTGCCACATCAACTTTTTGACCCAACAATCTTCCCCTAGTTGATGTCGGCAAAACTCTTTGTGTATCTCTTGTAAGTTGTACATCATCTTCAAATTGCTTCCCCTCAAATGTAGCATGTATGTCTTCCCCTTTTTGTCACATCAACAGGGAAGTAAACAATGTATGCAATCTTGAAGATTTTCCAAATGTAGCTCTATGTAATGATTTTGAAGAAAAATAAATATAATATTCTTGATGTAGAAGTAGAATAACCCAACCTTATGTTCCATGTCTTGTACTATCCATGTGAAGAAGAACTTATACCAAATAGAGAAAATATAAGTAGACCTCGATCCCTTGTCAATATTCTCATCCTTTGTGAGACACTGAGCACGATAATGTAACTCCTTCAAGTGTTATGACAAGTCTTCGTCACCAAATATTTAAAGCACGAACAAGTTATTTTAAAGATCAAAGACTGGAAGTGCACGTCTTTAAGATATGATAGAAAACAAACTCGCGAAAATCTTCTTCGAACATCAAACTTACCATAAGAATTCTTCCCCTTAAGCCAACACCTCTTCATGACGAATTATAATGAAATAACATCTTCATACCATATGTCAAAGTTTCGCAACGGATAACTCTTTCACAAGGTTATCCCGATTACATAATCTAAAATATCCATCAAATTCTTAATGAATTGTGCTAACTTACTTAAAAATCATTGACCCCTGGTAAAAATATCCGAGCCATAAATATCAACCTGATATTCTGAATAAAAACGAAGATTCCATGTACCTTCGTGTGTAAAGTCCTCCTTTTTGTGTGCTAAAAATGTATCAATTTTCTCAAACAGCAACTATTCCTTTAGTTGTCCAATATCCTTCACTGTCCAAGATATCAATACTGTGTGTTGTCCAATATCAGACAACACCTGTCAGCGTTTAAAAATGTATATATCGGACAACAAGTGTCAGCGCTTCCCAACAACGCTTAACTTATTCCTGTCGGCGCCAACTTTGTACCTGTCAACGCCTGGCCATCAGCGTCTCATCCATGCCTTGTCAGCCTCACACCAACATCTATCAGCGTCACACCAAAATCTATTAGCGTCTAAATAACACATGTCAGCGGGTAACAGATCTAGGGTTTTATAAACCCTAAATCATGATTTTATGTGAAAACCATAAACTGTAGTGAACTTTGACATCGAATATCTTCTTAATGAGAGCTCAGATCGAAGATCCTTTTGGTGAGATCCTAGACACAAGTGTCAAGAACCTACAGATCGAATTTCACGACGATTCAACGGTTAACGAAGGAGAAATCGCGTTTTTACTATAACTGTTCACAAAAAAACAGCATATGACCCTGCTGACTTTGACGCTTAATAACTTTTTCTTGGGGATAGATCTCGACAATCCCTCCGGTGGATATCTAGATATATGTGTGTAGAACACACACAAAAAATTTCGTGGCGATCCAACGGTTTAATAATAGTTATGGCCTTCTGAATACTGCTGCGCACACAAAAACGCCTAGAAAAACCTATACGGATTTTTCTTTTCTTCTCAAAACACGAACACCTTGTTGGTCCTAGCATCGCGAGCCAAGACGCTCTGATACCAACTGTGGAAACCTTGGTTTCCTCGAATCTTTTAGCTACTAGGCATAGCCATTGTTCATATGATTATACACTCAAAGCGGAATTAGAACACGACACATTAATAAGGTGTTTGGACACAAAGAACATGAATAAAAACAAATGGATTGTTCATTATATTAAAAATCAACAATCACTAGACGTGTATACATTGAATCCCACATCTAGTCAACACACGCTTTTAGGTTTACATTGTGAATGAATTGTATGAAAAACCTAATAACCCTTGGTTCCTTTTATAGTGTAAGGATTAGGGTTTTACAAGAGATAAGAATGAATAAACATGTAAATCTTCTATTCAAATAAACATATACAGAATATATTCTGCATACTTATCTAAATAGAAGCTTCCAACAACTTTGTCTACGTTTCTGTCAATGCTTGGAATGCATGTGACAATGCTTGGATTGCACTTGACAATGCTTGTCAATGTTGACTTCTATAAACGGTTGATTTGCTCTTGACAACGCTTGATTTGCTCTTGTCAACGCCTGAACAAATGTCTTCATGTTTTCTTCGTTTTGAGTTTCTGCCACATCAACTTTTTGACCCAACATTATTCATATGAGCTCTTTCTAGCTTACATAAATGATATAAGCTGAGAATAAGGAATCAAGCTTACTAATTGATAAGTTTATGAAATGATTGAAGATTATAACTCATCGAAAAGCAGCTGTGTTCGAGGTTCGATTCTAGGTGAATACTATGGTTTTTAGTGTTGATGCTTGGAGTAGTGTTTGACTCAAGCCAGCTCAGCGCTGCGCTTCGCCTTCAACGGAGACCTTGATAGAAACGGTTAAGCATCATTTAATTTTTCTGCATTTTTTAGTGTAAATCGTTGGCTAGCTATTTGTTTAAGATGATTATTGTGTATTTTGGATTTGATGGTTTATGTTTAAATGATTACGAGTTATTATGCTTTGAATCTGATGAGTATTTGTTCTAATAGCTTAAGTTTATTTATAGAATCTGATGATACATGAAAGAATATAATCTGCTGTTGATTATTGTTTCTCGTTGAATTTGTTGAATGTGTGTTTAAAATTTTATTGGTATCGATTTTCTATAATTGCTATCGTTTAGAGGTCTGAATAGTTTGAACTGTGATCTCACATTATGGTGTGGTTTGTGTTTAATTTTGAAGTCTGCAATGATGTTTAGATCATGTTTAATCTTTCACGTGTTTATGATTTAGTTGTATTGATATGTGGGATTTTGGATCTGTTCTCGGAATCTGCTGATAGCTATCTACAGATAATTTGAGGTTGATTTGAGATAGATGTTAGGGAATGAGTTCGCTTGCTGCTTGTTTGATGATAGCTTAATAACTTTAGTATTCTGCTATAGTATCCATTTGTTCTTTGCTGTAGCATTAAAACTGTGATAATATAAGAGGTTATTGATTATTGATTAAGAGGTTTACTGTAGCATTTGTTCTTTGCTATAGCTATAAGAGGTTTGCTGCTACTGAACCTTTATTTTGATTAAGGCTGCTGACTGATTTTCGTTTGTTTTATAACTTCTATAGTGTGGTAATTGTTCATTATAGATTCTGAATTGCTGAATCAATTGTTGCGTGTTTTAGTTTAACTTGTTGTGCGTTTATTGTAACTTGCTGAAATTCGTATGGTATTTTGGACTGTGATGATATAAGGATCGTGGAAGTGAGATTTTAAATACGTGGCATTAAGTGGTTATAGGATAGACGTGGACTTAAGTGTTGAACTATCATCTTGCTGCTTATTATGTGCTAGCTTTGTTTACTTTATTTTCTTGTCATATTTAATATTTGACTGTGTTGTTGCTTTAATCTGTTTGGGTGCACTGCTGCTAATGATTGTTGTTTAATGTGTGCTGAGTCCACTTGTTGTGTTGCTTGTTCTTGCAATTAGATTTATATGTCATAACATGTCTGCGTAAACGCTTTTGCTGTCCATTCGGTAGTTTCTATAATTGCTATCAAACACTTGTTTTTTTATTATTGTTGTTGCCTCGTTTGATTCTTGTTTAGGTTCTGATTTCTCTTCGATATTGCTACTGTGATATGCTTGAATATTGACTGTGATAGATGTTGTTGTTGTCGTGTTTGATTTTATAGTGCTGCCATAAGTTTCTGTAATTGTTGGATGTTTTTATTGCTGATTGTCTATTCATTGTTTGAGATTAACTGGATCATAGCTGTTATTGCTTGATTCTTATTGTGGCAATCTGATCTGAGTATAAGGGTGTTTGGGAATTATTTTAGAGTTAATATTATTGATTATTATTCGTGTATTTAAAAAAAAGAAAAAAAAAGAATATAAAATCATAAAGTTGTCAGCCAGAGGTCTCGAACTCGTGACCTCTCGTTTTGCATCACTCATACTCAACCATCTGATCTAGTGAGCTTTTTGTTAAGAACTTGTAGTTACAATTTTATTTAGGAAATTAAGCTTTACTTTAATTTGTTATCTAATCCGTTTATAATTTTTAGTAATTGTACTTAATTAAATTTTGTTTTGTAAATTAGTTTTTATTGATTTTGATTAAATATAAAAATATAAAAAAATAAAAATAAAAATAAAAATAAAATAAAAATAAAATAGTTTTAAATTTATTTGAAGTAAAATTAGTTTTATTAAAAGTCTTAAGAAACACTTTTAGTTGATTAATATATTTTTCGTCTTTTTATTCTTTAATCGTAGGATTTTAAATAAGAACGACTTTTAGATTTAATTTAGTAAACGATTCATGCACTTTTAATTAAAACGTATGATTTTTAGATAAAAACCGAAACCATCTTAATTAATTGTCCAAATTAAAACGAAAGTCTCAAATTCACAATTTCTTCGTGTACAACGAACCGGCATCACTCTCGTGTTAATTAATCCGTCTTTTGCTAATTTTAGATTATTACTTTTTCCTAAAGGTAATTTTCTACTATTTGCTCGATAACGTATCACATTAAATACACCGACACGTTTCTCATACATCAAAAATTTTGGCGCCGTTGCCGGGGAAACTGTGTACGATTCTTTCATGGAGGTTTTTCGGTCGTTGATTTGAAGACCCTTTCCATCCTTGGAAAGTTTTGTTATTTTCTATATAAATAATATAATTATCGTTTTTCGTGTTTTTTGTTGCTATATATTGTGTTACGTAGAACAATAAATTTACCTACTTCCAAAAGCGTGAAAACGCAAACCTTAGTTGGGATTTCATCACTCAACTATTGTATTCGAATCTAAAACAAAGAAATAAAGGCAAAATAGATAAATACTATTAAAAAGTTTGAACTCGATTTATACAAACTATAAGGTGGGTATAAGGCGACGAGCTATAAAATGCCGTCTAAGGAAAAAGGTTTTTAAGTGTTTTGTGCCACCTCGTTTCTCCGCTTGCTTGTGCGTATATTGAGAGGGAATACCGATTATTGGTTTGCCACCTCAAGTAGTAATAAACATTATTTTTGTCGTTGTTTACATATTGAACCTCGAGACGTTTAGGTTTTCACCTACGTTTCAAAGTCGAACGAGGGTGGTTTACTTCCATAGTAAATACTCTCACTCCTTGTTTTTATCAATCTTTGATTGATTTGGAAAAATAATAACAAAAGTAATCTTCTTCTAATCTATTTTCTTTTCTTCAACCCTCTAAATTCTCGTCATTTTGGTTTATGCAACTTCGTTCTAATCCTCTTTTGATTAATTTCGTTAGACTTGAAAACATTCCTCGAAGGAATTGAAATCTTCAACAACGAGTAATGGAACCCGAGCTTCCAACTATTGTTGTAAATATGGCCGATGACCGAACAATGGAGGAATTGCTTTGTGCACCCACCGGAGGGTACGGTGAAGCAATCGTTGTGCCGGCTATTTTGGCGGATCATTATGAGATTAAGACGGGTCTTTTATCACTCATTCGTGCCGACCAATTTTGAGGCAATGAGACGGATAACCCGCATTCTCACATTCAGAATTTTCTTCGTATCACCTCGACTCTGAAGTTTAGAGATGTGCCGAATGACGCGATTAAGCTCATGCTTTTTCCATACTCGCTCGAGGGAAACGCTAAGCGTTGGTATGAAAAGTGTTGCTACAAAAGTTGGGGTAGACCGAGCTTGACCCAAATTAGGTTTAATTTGGGGTCTTGTGGACTCCGGCTCTTGCACCAAGTAAAACTTTCTTTGAGGACATTGCGCGCTAAACAGACACCGTTAGGCTTACCGTGGGTTTGTGACCCACGATTAGAAGTAATCTATTTGAGAATGTAGTGTTTAGGTTATTGTGTGTATCGTACCTTTGTGGAACCTATGAGGTTCCTTTTATACCCGAGAGAGTCCTGGCTGGGCTCTCCTACTCTTGCGGCCAAAGGAAGAGATAATGTAGCTAGATCCTTATCACATAACCAAGGCAAGTGCATATCTCCTCACTTTAGGCGAATACATCTATATCATAGAATATATTCTCGCCTGATCCTGTCGCACTACGACAAGGACTCGGCTAAGTAATTAACCTCATGTGCGACAGCGACTTACCGGGCCTCCTGGGCTTGCGCGCGCACATCGCACAAGCATTTAACCAATTCCTGATGGATACGGGTAGTGCCCTGGGCCGGGCTATCCAGCCCGACTAGGGACTATACGTCATCATGTCCCCCCAGTCTAGTGGTCGCAGGTTCCAACCGCGGGTACTAGACTATAAACCCTTCATGCCTCTGTGCAAACATCATTAGAGACATATACCACGCTCAATCCACATTAAATGATTTTGAATAACTATCCACATTATATTCCACTATCACAACCCTGCATCGAGAACTGGGAAAGATACTAACCACGCCAGAGGATCCAACTAGCCAACACCGTAGGATGAACAAAGCATTTGGGATACGTGCCGTAAGATCCCATGCGGCTATAGTGTATATAAATGCAGTCTGACAAATATTCAATCTTCTTCTTTGCCTATCCGAAAAAAATCTTCCCACCATTGTTGAAAACAGCAGGAAACAAAACGTTGAACAACAAAGAATACCAACTCCACCCTCATTTCAAAATATCTGCAAAGAAAAAATGGTAGCACAGTTGTTTGATGTGACATCCCGCATAACAGAACAAGAACTCTCCCGCTTCATCACGAAATACCACATATCTTCAGATCTCCATCCTGATGTACCTGATCTACAAGCACATATTGGAAGTTTCCCGGATGGAAAAATTGGTACATACACTAGGTTCATTGAGTTCTCCAACAATCGCATACCCCTAAGTCGCTTTCTGATGGATATACTAAGCTACTACAACATACACCTTTCGCAGCTGCATTGTATAGGCGCCACCAAAATCTCAAATTTTGAAATAAACTGCTTGCTCAAGAATGTTGACCCTAGAATAAACCTTTTCCGCGCCTTCTACCGACCCTCGTGGATAAACGGGTGGATATCTTTTGCAAAACGCCCTGGTCAATTACAATGTTACTCGGTAAAGCTAGATTCGCTGAAGAAGTGGAACGATAAGTTTTTGGGTAGATAAAGTTGTATTACCATTTGATTACGATTTCATCACTCCTGAGACAATGATGCAAGATGTACGCCCTATTGTTGGTTCGTACAATGAAGCAGACGCATAGGTAATTACCACCGACCGGATACCAATGCAGGAATACCCAGAGGCCCTTCTATACGCCCTAGGACTGAGCCATACATCGACCTTTCCTGCAAACCACCTCCCCTAATACTTTGATGAATTCGACCATGGTAAAGACCTTGTAGTCAAAAAAATCAAGAAATGCAAACAACTTATGCGCACATACTCACATATGCCTCATACTTCTACAGAACTAACTTATACGCAGCTTGTGAAGTGCGAGAATCCGTGCGCGGTGACGATGCACGCTCGGGCTTTCACACCTTTCGAGCTATCTCATGGATGGCACGTTGGCCAACGCACCGTAGCCCTAGAGTTCCCTTCTCCAACACCTGGAGGAAGCGTTGAGAGGATAAATGCAGTGAATGCTATTCCCATCCGAAGTGTGCCATGTACCATAGAGTCTTCGTTAGAAGAAACGAACCTGGGAGGGGAAGAAGACCACAGCCTTGGAGGGGAACCCTACACAGGCCCAGCAGAAGAGATCATACCGGTTCCTAGTTACAAACAATTACCATGCTCCCCCACACAGCAAATTCCCAAAAGGGGTAGAACACTGCAGACTAGACCTCGCGCCGATGTGACTTCGTGGGGAATACTCTCAAGGCCGCGGGGAAATACACATTTTCCTAGGTACATCACCACACCACTTCTTATCATTAACTCGAATCAAATAACGAGTGCACTTTCCTAACACTCGTAGGGTATTAAATGTGCATCTCCCACGTTGCAATGACCAAAGTTGGTGCAAGCACCTCGGAGTCCATCAAATTCGTTTCCTCTTGGAAGTGCACCCACTCATGCCTACTAGACTGCGCAACTGCATGAGAAGATTTTCTCCACCACTTAACTCCCCCTGGCCGCACCCAACACTTGCAGGAAATGCCTGCCACAACACTAATGAGAGAGTTGGATACAGTTACCTCACAAGAAATAACTCTAGTCACACATTTGAAAAAGAAGGTATCCCAGGTATCTGAGCAACTGGCACAAGAAAATCAAAAGGTCCTCCAAGAAGCAGAACAAAAAGACCGCGAACTCGCAATAGCCAAGTGCGAACTTGTAGGTTTGCGCGTTGCGTCCAGTATAAATGTCGGATCCATCCAATATTTGGAGGATGAAAAGGCAACATTATTTGAACTTACAGATCGCGAGCGCTGCTTGCGTGTGAGGCACGAGGATGAAAATTGCTGGGCTATGTCGAAGCTGGAAGAAGGTATGAGTGCCCTTACTTCAAATTGTAACAATTTTGTTGCCAACTGTCACAAAGATATGGCCAAGAAATCTGAGGTTCTGAAGTATATGAGCACCGAATTTGATGAAGAGCTTTATCCACACCTTGTCACCGTGCGAGCGAAGAGTCATTGGTTAATAAAGCATGGCCTACCATTGGCTGCGAGAAGTTCCATAGAGCAGCCCAACCTCCATAAAGTGATCAAGGATATATTCGATGCTGCGCGGCTACTAGGACAAAGCCTCACCATGGAGTGCGCCTTGAAGGAGAAGCTACTGACCAGACCCCTGAAGGGTAGTGAAATTTACTACAGGTACGCGCAAGAACTCTTTGATGCTGCATTCTGTAGACTAGAAGTCCTCCCACTGCCCATCATAGACCACCTTGAGAAAGACCAAGATTTTACTATGAGTGTGACCATGGCCGACCTTACCTTAGCAAGTCATCGCACAGAAATAACGGAGGAAGGTCCCCCTGCCATGGCGAAACCGGATGTTTCGCAACTACATGTTCCTGTCTACATCTCTGGTGCACCAATAATGATCTCGCTAGAAGATAAATTGAAACAGCACGTGAGACTTGTTGCAAAGAAGAACCGGACTTCAACTAACGGTGTCGCTATTGGTTTAGGTTTAGCACATCCTAGTCGATCGGATGGTGTACCAGTTAGCCTGCCTTTCATCGACGTGTACCAGACTCGCATGCTGCAATGTATGAAGGAGGTATGGGTACATCACTCCGCGTCATTGAACCCCGCGCACCGTAGGTTGAAGAGGTCGCTGTCAGCGAATGACCTCCTATAGAGGGCACCTTTCTTTACTATTTGTCTTGTACTAATTACGCACAATAACTTTGTGACTTAAAGAAATTATATAATATTTATGGCAACATGTTTGTTTGCCAATACATAGCGTCCTGCGCTATGTTCACGTTCTTTGTTATATACGTGGGTCGAGGTGTCTGTATTCACGCCTGTGTGAGACAGAACGCCTGCTTATGAGTACACTCATGGGAGTGCGACTCTAAATTTATGGGCAAGTCGAATGTCATTACGTGTGGTCCTGCCACTACTACCATAAGTAATTTCATAGAGAATGACAAGTTTGTTAGGCGTGCACACTGTGTCTTGTGCATATCCGTCATAAAGTATGCGGACTGCTGCACTTACCACAACGTCTTGTGGGAAGCTGCCTAACAAAGGATACCTGATCCGGCGCTGCTGGGGTGCATCCCTCTTACACGACAAGTTTAATTAGTAGGGTAAACTTAGTCCTCTTATTTCATAGGGAAACGTTTATCGTACATGTACACCGGAAGGCCAAATTTATATATACATACATATATATATATATATATATATATATATATATATATATATATATATATATATATATATATATATATATATATATATATATATATATATATATATATCAGAAAAGAAACAACACTCTTATGCATAAAGATAGAAAAGAAAAAGATCATTTGTGTCGCGGAGCTAGCTAGGAACCACAACGTTTTTGTTCATACTTTTTTCCAATGTTGAAAATAACAAAAAAGGAAACCCTAAAAAAACGACAATAAAGAAAAAACACATGGATCCTTAATGGGGCTATTAGTAGCCAAGAGAATGGGCCATGCCAACTATGCAATATCTCAGGGAGAATATCGTCCACAATTCTGGCTACCTCTCAACTCACTTTTTGTAGGGCTGGATACTGACTCCACATAGCCATTCGCACCCATCCCAGTCCGTGAGAATCCTTGGCTTGCTTGATCGCGCCGTTGTGTGCTTCGTGCTGCTGGTAGTACGCCCATACGATCTCGCTGCCGCATGGTGCGTGCAGTTATCCTGTCTGCGGGGGCGACTGCTCCCCTGCGTTGTTGCTCGTGGTTATCTTTGGACGGGAGTAGTGTTGCTGCGCGCCGCGCCATATTCCCAATTATGTTGCCAGGGAGCCAAGAGTATGCCCCAGCTTTGAGAGTAGTCCTCCTTCCTCTGCGCCTTTAGTTGAGAGTGGGCTAGTGACCATGTTAGAATTTGTCCTACGTCCTGAGTCCGCTTGGCATATCTGACAACGCGCCACTCTTTTACGAGCATCCTTATGTATAAATGGCCAAAAATACCCTGAGCGAGTGACTTCCTCAATGATAGTTGTAAAATCACACTTGTTTAGGAAAACAAGGCAATAATATAGGGAAGCAAGTGGGCACGACGATTTAGGAAAACCGTGTGTGAATGACCCTAAAAGTGAGTTCGTTCTCGAGGAGGCTAGTGTGTTGTGTAATGAGTTGATTTTGATTGATGATTTTATTGTTATGAGAAGAAAAAGAAATAGAAATGATAAAGACAAGACGGTTACGAAAACGGATTAAACTAAGACGAAAAAGGCGATCACGTAAAACCGTAAATAGTACAAAAATAAAAATTTTAACCTAAAAAATCTTAAAAATTACTAAAAATCCACAATAATATTCTAAGAGTTTACAAAAAATCCAAACTTGTTAAAACCTTTTAATTAATTAGATAATGACTTTTTAATGCTAATTAAAGCCCTAAAAATCACAATTAATTATTAAAAAGCCCCAAACAAGATTTCAAAGTTTGTAAACCTCTAAAACGACCTAATTAAGCTAAAAAGTATTTTTTAAAATTTTAAAATCTAATAAAACTATTTTTAAACACTTAAAAACTATTAAAATCAATTAAAACTTAAATTAATTCTAGAAAATAAATGAAAAGCCCTAAAAATATTTGGAAAGTTACAAAATTCTTAATTAAGTGTTTACAATCTAGGAAAAATGAAAAAAAGTAGAAAAAACAAACTTTTAATTTTTAATAATAAAATAATATTAAAATAATCAAAAAAATCAAAGTTTACTAAAAAATTACCAAAAATCTAGAATATTGTAAATAAGATAAAAATGAAATTAAAAGTTCCTAAAACCTTTTTAATAATTTTATATTAAATTATAAAGTTGGTAAAAAAACCTAAAATCAAATAAAATTAAAAATTAGACTTTTTGAAAACTTTTTTAGCTGTAAACCTCAAATTACTTTAATAAAACCTAAAAACTATTTTTATAAAATTTAAAACCTATTTTTACTATTTTTAAACTAATTAACTAAATACGGGTAATTAAATATAAATAAAAAATAAATAAAGAAAGGGAAAAATGCAAACTTAGTGTAGAAAAATCCTAAACTAAATCACTATCCTAGGAAAAATGAAAACTGGTTAATTTGCTTATCCAATAAGCTCAAATGGCTAAAATAAGCTACGGCTTTTATTCCAAAAGCCCCAACACAATTTCTTTAAATATATAATGGAAACACCCTTGGTCAGTAAAAGACCCAAGGGCGCAATGGTAGTGAGTGTGTGTGGTGAGAAGGATGGTGCAAGTTCGAGTCCTGGCCAGTCCTTTTTGAACTTTTTTTTTCTTTTTTTTTAACTTTTAAAAACTTAACCCTGATACTCTTTAAGCCACAAAAACACAAATCCAATCCAATGCAAACAAGATTAAGCTTAACAAATATGAAAACGTGCCCAGTTCATCTTTTTATGGACACAAAGAGAAGTTTGTTTCTTCACTTGTGCAAAAGGAATCAAGAGGACTTGATTCTTGGTTCTTGGTGTTGTTTTTGATGGATAAATGGCACCCCTATACTCAATTGAGTATAGGGAGTCAAGACAACACAAAAACAAGCAAAACACTTAGCCAAAAATCACTCAAATAAGAACAAAAGTTACTGATCTAGTCTTGCACTTGACTGATGAACAAATGACTGATTTATATCCACAAAATCGAATTTCAACAAGGCAAATCTTTCATACAAACCAACCTAAGGACATATAAGCAATCACAAACCCTTAAATGACCTAATACCTAACAGATTTCCAAACTTTGATGGCAAAATTCACAAAAATCAGTCACAACAAAGGCAATTTTCTGATTATAGCTATTTTATCCACTTTTAGCATGCAAATGTGTTCAGAACTTGACCAAACTGAAAGTTAAAACACTTATGCACCCTACAATACCCTAGTGAGTGTTTCTAGACTGGTTTTAATACAAGAAACATGTCATTAAACCTTCTAGAATCTTAATCCAAACACCCCTTTAAAATTTCAGAAACCAAATTTTCAAACCAAATCTTAACTAAACTTCAACCAAACTGATTTAAACTATCTAAACATGCATACTAACCTTAAATAAGCAATATTCAACACTTAAACAGACAAAAGAACAACTTCTACACAAAATCATGCAAAATCACACAAAATCTGAAAATTTGAAAATGAAAAAACGAAACAAGGAATTTTACCTTAAGGGACCTACATCCAGGTCCCTTAGTGGCTGCTTAGCCACCTCCCAATAGACTGGGGTCTATGCTGAACCTCTTTGTGGTTAAAATGAAAATGATGATGGTATAAGACCTTGTTTTGAACCTGCCAAAAATTGAAAACCAAGAGCAAAAGGTGACTGGAACAAGAGTTTAAGCTATAGGGTTAACTTATTGACAAGTTAACCTATAGCTTAAAGCTTTTAAAAAGAAAGCAATAATATAAGAAACTGATTTCTCTTAACTGAAATTTTGAAAATTCAGGAAAACTTAAAACCTTTTTAAAACAAGAAAATCAACAATAGAATTCAACAAACTTCAAACAACATAAATAAATGGGTTCTTTGCTTCTCATCAACAATCCTTAAACCAATTTTTCATTCATTAAAAACTGGACTTTTTACAAAGTTGTGAAAAAGGAGAAAAAAGAACAAGAGGCATGCACAAGTCGCATCCTTCTTATATAGGACTACATAGAACTATCTAGATACTTTCAATAAAATAATACAAGCATAAAACCCTAATGTTTGAAAATCCAAAACTGCCCTTGAGTTTGACTGAAATTTGGGTCAAATTGCCAACATGTGATGATACCAGCTGTTGTTGGGTGATCATGAGCGTCCATTTGAGCTTGGGGTCCAAGTACTTCCATCTAACCGTTCATTTTGTCTGGTATTGGGTTTGGGGGAAAGTGACGGGTGCAGGGGACCCTTGGGGTGGTCACATGGGTTGAGTGTGATATGTTTTGGAAGGTGGGATGTGATGACAATAAGCTTAATCACCCATTTGGAAAGGTTGGATTAAAACCCCTTTGTTTTGGTGGTAATTAATCCTGGGATTATTAGGGTTTATGTGGGGATTAGGGGAGTATTTAATCTGTTTTTGGAAAGTTTAATTTTAAAAACGTGTTTGCCACCAAAATTTAAACAAGTTTAAGTTTAATAAATAAGTGAGTGGGTGGATGTCTGACGTGGGAGTTTGGGACATTTTGATTGGGTGTGGGGTGGAAGTGGGTGATGTGGCAGCTTGTGAGTGGGTGGATTAAGTTTGTTTGTCTGGCAGGAATGGCCCCCAAAGGTTTCACTTCCCTTCACTTTGTTTTAAACAGCTTAAACTTCAAATCCCTTTGTAAATAAGTTTTGGTAGTTTGTCATTTTTGGCACAAAGGTTTTACAAACTTTGAATAAGGACTAAAAGTGCAATTTTGGCAATCTTCAAGGGCTTTTAGTGACATGTCTTCATACTTCAAGGTGTTGACTTGTTTGTTGACTTCTTGGAGGACCAATATTGACAATTTAGTTTTGTTGAGGGACTAAATTTGCCAATTCTTCAAAGTTAATGGTCCTTTTTGTAATTTTGACAAACTTTAGGGACCAAACATGTAATTATGAAGATACAAGGGTATAAAGTGTCAATTCTTCCATATTGGAGGACCCTTCTTCATATTTCTTCAAATCTTCAAGGGTTTTCTTTGGAAAATTCTTCATTAGGGCTTGGTTCATCGTGCGGCTTCGTTTCCCGTGTTCGTTTTTGACTGATTCTTGTGATCTTTTGTCATTTTCTCAATATCCGTACCTAAAATACACAAGCAACAAACACAAGCATATATTTGGGTATTTTGATGATATTTAATGCATTTTAAGCCCTATTTGGACGATGAGACTATGTATAAAAGCAGTCTTATCACTCCCCCATACTAAACCATTGTCGTGCCCTCACGCAATGCTAGAATAAAGTATCGTAGCATCTCCAAAATTCATTTTTATTCACTTTATTGAAATGATGAACTAGCTATACTACTACTATTGCTACTACTTGCGTTTTAGACATAATGTATGATTTTCATCGCAAAATGGGACGTTTAGGTTCATAGAATAAGAACACGTGAATGCTTCGTTAGAAATAATTTCATCGTCCTCGATTTTCACTCCAATTCCATGCTAAGCGTGCAACGAGATCATTGTCATTATAAGTTAGTAATGCTAACACTACTCATATGCCCTAATCACGTACTTATCCTCCCAATATTCCTAAGTTGTATCTCTTATATTTTATTTTGTCTTAATGATCACGAGGATACATCATTGACTTATGCGATAATAGAGATTTAGGTCTAAAAATAGAGTCCTAACGGTGTAACTAAGACCATCAAATCAATAACCCCTCCTAATATACAACGATGTTAAAAAATTAAGTTGACAAGAAGAATCGATAAACACGGTTTTATAACGGTTTTGAACATGAGACTTATTACCAAGACTTTTATACGCTCCCTAACGGAAGGGCCTTATTATCTTTGGTTTACCTCCATCTTTTATTCAACTTCGCCATGAAGCTTTTATTATGACTTCGGTCTTGCCTTGCCTTTTATTATCCGCCTCATCGGTGGTTTTATTAGCCAAAGACGTATATCCTCACGCTAAAGCGAATTTTGGATCTTTAAAGCATCGAAGATTAAGGCTTGATTCACTTTCAATTTTGCATAGATTTTAGGCCTTGTGGGGCTTCAAATTGTTTGCTAGATTTAGGTGAGCACTTGAAATCTTATTATTGGGTGAAGCTTTTGATTATTCGGGTGCCAATACTTCAAAACCGTGACGCTGGCGATACCTTAATGTCTTCCCAATTTAATTACACGGAAGCTACTAGAAAAGACTAGAAACCCAACAATCCTAACTAAACCGCTAAGTCAATATTATTAAGCAAAAAATATTTACAAGCGAAGGGAGAATAAGAAAACAACGAGAACACATGAGTTTTTGAAAGAATACGAGTACTCTACGTTTAGCATAGTAACTTATAATTAACCCTATCATTTCTCGTCCTCATTTAAGAGACTTAGCCTAATGTGTAGTTAAGGAATCAAAGCTAAGTGCTCAACACGCACGGTCGAGTCAAAAATTACTCTTATTCTCGCCATCGGAAAACCTACATTCGTGTCTTCAAACACTTATGAAACATGAGAAAAATTTTAAAATTTGGCCATTTTTAGCCTTATTTTGCAACAAAAACGATAAACAAAAAGATAAACTTTGGAAAGCGTGAAGGTTTGGCAAGGCAAGTTTCTATTCACCCCCCCCCATACTAAAGTTAAACATTGTCCTCAATGTTTCGAGTCTAGGGGTGCAAACACCCCCATACTAGAGACGTAGTCGAATGCCTAATCTAGCATGGAAAGGGTGTAACCGTTAAATTAATAGCTGTTTATAAAGTGTGCTAAAAACCTAAGGTTAGAACATCAAAAGGATATATCATGGATATTGAGAAATGTCTCCAAAGCAAACGATCGAGTGCTCCCATAAAACAAACACGAGAGGCTCCAATCGTGAAGATCGTGATCTAAAAATTACAATGTACAAACAACCATGGAACAAAGGTTGGAAGGGCACAAATCCCCACACGTAAGCTACATTAGAAAGCGATAATATGTACATAGGATAAGCATGGGACTCCCCCACGAGGCACCTCGTTTTTGATTACCGAGTCATGAGCTCGACTCGATCCCCTCAATACTAATTATCATTGGGGAAAGTGACTTGGTCGAGATAGTTCAAGGATGGAACTTCCCCGCCAAAGTAGTGCTTCAACCTATGTCCATTCACCTTGAAGTTAAGACCATCATTTTGAGCTAGCTCGATGGTCCCATATGGAAACACTTGAGTCACGGTGAATGGACCGGACCAACGGGATTTTAATTTATCGGAAAAGATTTTCAATCTTGAATCAAAAAGCAAAACTTGATCCCCAATGTTAAAAACCCGGTTTTTAATTTTAGAATCATGCAACTTTTTGGTTTTCTCTTTATAAATCAATGAATTTTCATAAGCAATATCCCTCAATTCATCCAATTCATTTAAATGCATTTTCCGGTGTTTTCTCGCGATCTCCATATCATCATTACAATGCTTTAGGGCCCAATAAGCCTTGTGTTCTAACTCGATAGGCAAATGACAATTCTTTCCATACACAAGCTTATAGGGAGTGCACCCAATGGGCGTCTTATGAGCGGTCCTAAAGGCCCATAAAGCATCGTCTAACTTATCCGACCAAGTTTGTCGGTTTTCCCCAATGGATCTCTCCAAAATCCTCTTCAACGCTCGGTTTGAAACCTCGACTTGCCCACTCGTTTGTGGGTGATAAGCCGTATAAAGCCGATGTGTAACCCCATATTTCCTTAGAACCCTTTCAAATTGGTCGTTACAAAAATGGGTTCCACGATCGCTTATGATAGCACGAGGGGTTCCAAACCGAGAAAACAATTGCTTCAAAAACTTGACTACCACACGAGCATCATTGGTGGGCAAGGCCTTGGCCTCCACCCACTTAGAAAGGTATTCAACCGCAACGAGAATGTACTTATTACCACGAGATGATGGGAACGGCCCCATAAAGTCTATGCCACAAACGTCAAAGATCTCACACACTTGAATGATATTTTGTGGCATTTCATCTTTTGGTGAGGCTTTTCCTTGTCGTTGGCATGCATCACACGACTTCACAAGATCTTGTGCATCTCGGTAAATAGTAGGCCAAAAGAAGACGGCATCAAACACCTTCTTAGCCGTGAGATTAGCACTGTGGTGACCACCCGTGGGTCCCTCATGGCAAGCTCTAAGGATGTTAGAAGCTTCGGTGCCAAATACACAACGGCGGTTGATTTGATCCGCACAAGTTCGAAACAAGTAAGGGTCGTTCCAAAAGTAGAACTTGATGTCACGAAAGAATTTTCGTTTTTCTTGAGTCGTCATACCCTTAATGATGAAGTTACCCGCATGGTAATTTGCAAAATCCGCAAACCATGGGGTGGAAGAATCAAGCTTAGAATTCACTACACCAAGTGTCTCGAGCGGAAATGTTTCGGTGATTTCCTTGGGCTCGTAAACACTTTGGTGAGGATCTTCCAAACGAGAAAGATGATCGGCCGCTAGATTCTCGGCTACTTTTTTGTCAACAATGGTGTGATCAAATTCTTGAAGGAGGAGAATCCAACGAAGTAATCTAGGCTTAGCATCTTGCTTTGCCATGAGATACTTAATAGCCGAATGGTCCGTATACACTATGCATTTAGCTAAGACGAGATAAGGTCGAAATTTCTCAAATGCATACACCACGGCAAGGAACTCCTTTTCCGTTGTAGTGTATTTAAGTTGAGCCTCGGTCATCGTCTTGCTAGCATAGTGAATAGGCAAGAAGTGCTTATCATGACGTTGCCCAAAACGGCCCCAATAGCGTAATCACTAGCATCACACATGAGCTCAAAGGGGAGGTTCCAATTGGGAGCAACAAGAATGGGAGCTTCGGTAAGTTTCCTCTTAAGGATTTCAAAGGCTCGTACACAATCTTCGTCAAAGACAAAACGTGCCTCTTTTTCAAGAAGATGTGTAATGGGTCGAGAAATCTTTGAAAAATCCTTGATGAATCGACGATAAAAGCCCGCGTGGCCTAGGAAACTCCTAACTCCCTTAACGGTTTTGGGATGAGGTAATTTGGCGATGAAGTCTACCTTAGCTTGATCTACCTCAATCCCCGCTTTCGAGACCTTGTGCCCTAAGACGATTCCACTCTTAACCATAAAATGACATTTCTCCCAATTGAGCACAAGGTTGGTTTCTTCACAACGTTTTAACATTCTCTCAAGGTTCGACAAACACGAAGTGAACGAATTACCAAACACGGAAAAGTCATCCATGAAGACTTCCATCGTCTTCTCGATCATATCATGAAAAATAGCCATCATGCACCTTTGAAAGGTTCCCGGTGCATTACAAAGTCCGAACGGCATTCTACGATAGGCAAACGTTCCATATGGACACGTAAACGTAGTTTTTTCTTGATCACGAGGATCGATGGGAATTTGGAAGTAACCGGAAAAACCATCTAAAAAGCAATAGAAATCGTTTCCCGCAAGACGCTCCAACATTTGGTCCATGAAGGGCAAGGGAAAATGGTCTTTTCGAGTGGCTTCTTCAACTTACGATAGTCAATGCACACTCTCCATCCGGTCACGAGTCTAGTGGGAATCAACTCGTTGGCATCGTTTGGCACAACGGTCATTCCTCCCTTTTTAGGGACACAATGAATAGGACTCACCCAAGGGCTATCGGAAATAGGGTAAATCATTCCCGCGTCAAGGAGTTTAAGGACCTCCTTTTTGATGACGTCGTGAATTTTGGGGTTCACCCTCCTTTGACTTTGGATTGTGGGCTTGAAATCCTCCTCCATTAAGATTTTGTGGGTACAAAACTTGGGATCGATTCCCTTAATGTCGGATAACTTCCACGCAATCGCCCCTTTGTGATCCTTTAGAACATCGACAAGTGCGGTTTTTTCATCATTCGAAAGATCCTTCGCAATAATAACCGGCAACTTGTCGTCCTCCTCCAAATAGACATATTTGAGGTGAGGAGGTAAATCTTTCAACTCGATGATAGGTGGTTCCTCAATTGAATATTTGGGCTCGATACTCATAACCTCCTCGGGTGGAGGAAATGGGAAATCGTTAAGAAAATCCTTGATAATCGAGAAGTCCTCATCGTTGTCGAGGTCTTCGTCACAAGTACGTGGAACATTACATTCTTCCAACGTAAAACCACCACCTTCAAATGGAGTGAAGGTTGGTGTCGAATTATCAAGAATTGGATCTAACATAGTGGGATTGCCACTAGTTTCTTCATCACCAAACCCTAAAACTTCTTGTGAAAATTCCTCTCAAACCACGTCGATCATATCAACGAGGTTTATGGTAGCAACGGAATAAACATGAGAAAGTTGAGAATTTTGAGTTACGTTTATAACAAGTTCCTCGTCGTTGAAACGTAAGGTGATCTTTCTAGCATGCACATCAATTAAAGCCATAGACGTATCTAAAAACGAACGACCTAAAATAAGAGGAACTTGAGGATCCGTGGGGATATCGACAACGATAAAGTCTACGGGATAGCAGAACTTCCCCACTTTCACAAAAACGTCTTCCGCCAAACCACATGCACGAATCGTGGAATGGTCGGCCAACTCAATAGTCATTAGTGAAGGAGTAAGATTAGGAAGATTGAGCGACTTGAAGATTGCAAGTGGCATCAAATTAATGCTAGCACCAAGATCGGCCACGGCATAGCATTCTTCCATATCTTGAATTGCACAAGGGATCAAAAATTTACCGGGATCACCGACTTTTTGAGGTATGCGATTAAGATAAACCGACGAACAACTAGACAATTGATGAAATTTCTCCTTGTTGTTCAACATACTCTTAAAGTTAGCGGCAAATCGAGGCATCATGACCAAAGCATCGGTGAAACTCACATTAAGGTGCAACTCACGAAACATTTTCATAAAAAGTTCAAATTGGTAGTTGTCGCGCTCTTGTCGTTTCTCCTTCCTAAGTCTTGATGGGTAAGGCAAGGGTGGTGTGGGTTGGGGCATAGGCATAGCCTTTGGAATCTCGGGTTCCAATGTTGGTAAAGGGTCGACCGTAGGTGTGGCATGAGCGGTACTTTGTGGGCTTGAGATATGCTCCTTTTCGACCACAACCTCGGGTTCTTCCTCAATTTCCTCCACCGTTGGAGTAATTGGTTGAGGAGTCGGTTCTTTAAGTGTCTTACCACTTCGTGTGGTAATCACTTTCATCTCTCCCTTCGGGTTTGATACGGTGTTACTAGGAAGACCACTCGAAGTAGAGGCTTTGTTTCCCATGACGGCTTCTAAAATGGCATTAAGCTTAGCATCTTGACTATTAAACTTAAGATCTTGACTAGCGGCTTTTTGGTTAATTCTTTGTTCAAGCCTAGCATGACTTTGTTCAACCTTATTGTTTTGACCTCTAATTTGATTAGCAAAATCATTTTTCAACTCGTTTCTCATGTTAAGATTTTCCTTCACAAAATTAGCTAACTCCTTGGTGTTTTTAGCCGTGTCCCTAGCTTGACTAGCCAATTACTCTTGTATGTTTTCCAAAATCTTATCATTTGCCGTGGCGTAATTCAAAAAGTCCATTGGAAGTTCTTTAGTGTAAACATTTTGAAGACCTTGACTCGTGTTTTGAAAATTACGGTTTTGGTTTTGATTTTGCAATTGGCTACTACTTCCTTGGTTCCCATAGTTGTTATTACCCTTGTAATTGTTCCTTTGATTGCTTTGGTAACCAACTTGATTGTTTCGATAATTGTTAGCATTTTGATTTGGTGGAAAACCCGGCGGAGTCAATAGATTAGTGCGAGGAACTTGACCGTTTTGGTTATAAGTTCCCGCGGCCGCGAAGGCACTCGAAGTGTTACCACCGTTGGTAATGCACTCGGAATAATCGTGAGCTCCACCACAATACATACAAGAAACCTCAACCACTTTAGCCGTAGCGGGAGCGGGTTGTTCACCAACTTTAAACTCAATTAACAATCCCTTAAGCTTATCAAAAATCTTGTTCTCTAAATTAACCTCGATTTGGCAAGCATCAACGGTGTGTGACAATGAAGGCGAAGGCGAAGACGAAGCCTTACGAACACTCGACGTGCTACGAGGACTATAGACCTTAGACCTATTCTGAATGATTAACAATGCTTCCTCGACCGTCTTACACAAAAAATTACCACCCGCGGCGGCATTAAGATAATCACGCTCATGATCGTTCAAGCCATTGTAAAACGTGTCAATTTGATGCAAGTCGGAAAAACCATGATGAGGACATTCGTGCAACATTTCCTTAAACCTATTCCAAGCCGTTGAAAAACTCTCATTATACTCTTGTGAAAACTTTGAAATCTCGTTTTTCAAGTGTGTAGTCTTAGAGGGCGGAAAAAATTGGTTCACGAACTTTGAAACGAGATCCTTCCACGTCAATATAGAATTGGGTGGCTCTTTCTCTAACCAAATTTTTGCGGGCCCCGCTAAGGAATACGGAAAAAGCATCATCTTAATCGAGTCGTTAGAGACGTCCTTAAACTTGCATGTGGCGGTGAGACGATTAAATTGGCGAATGTGGTTATGAGGGTTGTCCTTTTCGTCACCTCGAAACTTGTTGTTTTGAATCATGGACAACAAAGCCGTCTTAACCTCAAAATTCTCCGCAAGGATAGCGGGAATCACAATCGCTTCTCCATAACCCTCGTTGGGTGCTTGAAGCAACTCCATCATAGTTCGATTAGCCATGGGTGCTTCTTTCACTACAATGGGTTCGTCAATAGGAGACTCCTCACTAGAAGGAGTTATTGATTTGTTTCTTCGTTTACGAGCACGTCTTGCTTTGGAGCGAGTTTGCATAAACGTCACGTACAACGAGAAGGCGAGCAAAGAAGATTCTTTTTGGTGTTTTTACTTTTTCAATTTTTTTGTGGTTTTTGATTGTTTTTACTTTTTTTGGATTTTTGGAATGTATTATGTAGACCAAAATCTACAAATCTCCTCCTTAATCAAATCTCTCGATTAAAGAAGCCTCAAGGAATGAAAACGATCACGTGAAGTGAACGCCTTCGATGACTTTAGAACGTTGGTGGAACACCAAATCGGGGTTTAATCAATAGAAACCAAGAAAATATATATATACTTAAGTAATACTTTGGGCGGCAAAACCCTCGATTAGCTTTTAATCTCAAAATACGCACAAGCAAGAGGAGGAAACGAGGCGGCGCGAAGCACTTAAGAGCCTTTTTTCCTTTAGGTCGTGAAATACAACCGCCTTATACCCACCTTATAGTTTGTATTTCTCAAAATCGAGCTTCACGAAAGTATTTACCTATTTTTGCCTTTTTCTTTGGTTTGAGATTCGAATACAATGATTGGGTAATGACCTCCCAAGTCAAGGTTGTGATTTCTCACGTATTTGGAGTACTTCTAAATTTATTGTTCTACGTATACAATATAGTAATAGTATTCACAAAAAAATCGAAAAACGATAATACGTATTAGTAGAGTGCTACTAATACAAATACTATTTATGGCTATATATAAAAACAACAATTGTTCAACCAAAACACAACACGCCTCCCCGGCAGCGGCGCCAAAATGATAGTTGTAAAATCACACTTGTTTAGGAAAACAAGGCAATAATATAGGGAAGCAAGTGGGCACGACGATTTAGGAAAATCGTGTGTGAATGACCCTAAAAGTGAGTTCGTACTCGAGGAGGCTAGTGTGTTGTGTAATGAGTTGATTTTGATTGATGATTTTATTGTTATGAGAAGAAAAAGAAAATAGAAATGAGAAAGACAAGACGGTTGATGTAGTAGTTTTTGTATACTTTTAGGAAAAGGAGTGCACAAAGTAGTGGTAAGCGTTAACGAGTGATTTAGGAAAACCACAAGTTATGACCCAAATGGGGATCGTTCTCTCGAGGAGGCACGTGTGTTGTGTAATGAATTGATTTTGATTGATGATTTTATTAAGAAGAAAAGAGAAGAGAAAATGACGAAGACGTAAAAATAAAAAAATTAACAAAAATCACTACTAGAAAGTTAAGACGTAGAACCGTAAAAACCACGAAAATTAAAATTTTAACCTAAAAATTCCTAAAAATTACTAAAAATCCACAATAAAATTCTAAGAGTTTACAAAAAATCAAAATTTGCTAAAACCTTTTAATTAACTAAATAATGATTTTTTAATGCTAATTAAAGCCCTAAAAATCACTTTTAAATATTAAAAAGCCCTAAACAAGATTTAATAGTTTGTAAACCTCAAAAATGACCTAATTAAGCTAAAAACTATTTTTAAAAATTTTAAAACCAAATTAAACTATTTTTAATTACTTAAAAACTATTAAAATCTATTAAATCTTAAATTAATTCTAGAAAATAAATGAAAAGCCTAAAAAAAATTTGGAAAGTTACAAAGTTCCTAATTTAATGTCTATAACCTAGGAAAAATGAAAAAGGTAGAAAAACAAACTTTGAATTTTTACTAATAAAATAATATTAAAATATTCTAAAATATAAAAAGTTTTTAAATTAATTCTAAAAAATTACCAAAAATCCTAAATATTCTAACTAAGATAAAAATGCAAATTAAAGTTCCTAAAACCTTTTTGTTAATTTTATATTAAATTTTAAAGTTGTCTAAAAACCCTAAAATCAAATAAAATTAAAAATTAGACTTTTTGAAAACTTTATTGAATGTAAACCTCAAATAACTTAAATAAAACCTAAAAACTATTTTTCTGGATTTTTAAAATGCTTTTTACTATTTTTAATTTACTTTCTAAAAATTAAACTAAAAATAATCCTAATAAATAAATAAATAAAGGGAAAAATCTACTTTTAAAACAAAAAAGTCTAAAATACTAATAAAGTCCTAGGAAAAATGAGCTAACACCAATAAGCCTATACAATAAGCTTAAACAGGCTAAATAAGCTACGACTTATTTAAATAAGCACAAAACAAAACTTCCTTAAGTAACTAATGAAATGAAACATAAACGTAAAAACCCATCTGGATCATTGGTTAACACGTTACTCCTCCAATAGAGAGGTCGCGTGTTCGAGCCCAGGCAAGGTGAGGTTTTTGATTTTTATTTTCTTTTTTTTTACTTTTTAAACTCAAATCCAGTAACACTTTTAAGCAGAAAAACACAAACACAATTCAATTTTATCAAGATATGATCAAGATTTGGGCAAAAACGTGCCCAGTTTTCCTTATGTTTCTGATGAACTCAAGAGACCTTTCTTCACAAGTGAAAATAAACCAAGAGGACTTGGTCTTGATTATGTGGATGTTTTTGTTGGACAAGCAGGCACCCCTACACTCAGTTTGAGTGTAGGGAGTCAAAATAAGAACAAATCAACCAAGCAACAAACACAAATCACACAAACATGGCAAATGAAGGTTGCTGAAATAAATATGCAGGTCTGGGGGTGTGTGACCAAGTTACATGCACATAGATGATTTTTAGATGCTCAAATCTTGAACCTTAATCAACCGAATGATATGAAATCAATCACAAACCCTAAACAAACCTATATCCTAACAACTTTCCAATAATCAAACACAAAATTCCATAAAAACATGCAGAAAAATGACTTGGCAGATTTTTGCTATGTATTTCAAACTTTTTGCATGCAACTTGTTCTAAATCTCACCAATACTGAAAGAAACAACTAGCATACACCTACAAATTACTTAGTGAATGAATCTAACAGGTTTACAAGCAAGATTAATGAACTTAACCCTTACTTAAACCCTTATCCAAACGCCCCTTAAGAACTGATGAACACAATTTTTTCAAAGCAATGCTATCTAAATCTCATCCAAACTGATCAAAAACCTTCCTAACATGCATATAACACCAACTTAACTCAAATCAAACCAAAAGAACTCACATAAACATCTTTGCACAATAAATCATACAAATCACATAAAATTTTCAGAAACTAAAAATGAAAAGGGAAAAGGAGAACTACCTTAAGGGTCCTACATCCAGGACCCTTTGTGGTTGAAAAACCACCTCCAATCAGGCTGGGGCCTGAGCTGAACCTTGGACAACAAATATCAACACAACCTGCTAAGAAAAAGTGAAAAGAAACAAGCACAAATATAACTTTCTGATTTTACCAAAACTTATAAACCTTGAAACCACTTGAACCTTGGAACTTAACACGTTTTTAAAACAATCACAAGATCAAAAATCCAGGACTCTTATCCACTTTCACTTCAAAAAGCCTTGGATTTCAGAAACCGATCAAACATTTTTCAAAAAAAACTTTTTGAAACTTAAACACTCAAAGTGTTACACAAATGATGGTGGAACTCAGATTTTTCACTCAACAATCATTTACCAACTTTTAAAACAAGTAAAAAGGGATTACAATTTCAACACAAGAAAATACCAAACTTTTAATTAATTTAAAAAGGAATTACAAGTTGGAGTAAAAAATCTGGAACCCAAGTAAAATGCTAAGCTAAGCTGCCTTTTATAGGCGTACAAGAACATTCTAGTATGCTAAACCCTAATATATGAAATCTCCAAAAAGCCCTTGGTCTTTGTCTTCAAAATCAGTCAAATGTGCTCCATGTGATATGAGAGTGATGGCTAGCTGGTCTTGGATGATCTTGGACGTTAAATGAGCCTTGGGGACAAAGGAGTTGATCTTGGTCGCTAAACTTGTCTCCTCTTGGGTTTTGGGGGAAAAAGACGTTGCAGGGGAGGGTCCCACAAGACACATGGGTGTGTCTTGTGGCGTTTTGTGAAGTGGGTTTGAGTGAGAGTGAGGTTAATCAACATTCTGGAAACAATTGGGTAAAAACCCTTTGATTTGAGGGAGTTAAGGGATTAGGGTTTATGGGATTAAGGGAGTAGCAGAGTGGGGTTTGATTTGTTTTAGGGTTTAATGGGATTTAAAAAGTTGTTTGCCTCCATAATATAACTGATTAGTTATAATCAGTTTTTTTTTTAAATTTAAGTGGAGTGTGATGTGGAAGAGGGAGTGAGGTGGGAAGTTGTGATTGGTGGTGGTGGGTGATGTGTAAGTTTGATAGGCTGGGATAAGTTCCAATGTTTGGCAGTTTGACCCCCCAAGGTTTCTCCTTTACTTCATGTTGTAAATATTGTCCATCAACGCCTCATTATGCTTGTGTCAACTTTGCACAAGTTGTCATTTTTGGCACAACTTGTTTTAAACTTTTTCCAAGGACTTTAATTACATAGTCTTCATTTTCCAAGGGCTGATCTTGTAAAGTCTTCAAACTTTAAGGACCATTCTTGTACAATTGACATGTGGAGGATCATTTGTGACAAGTTCTTCAAACATGAGGGACTAAAGTTGACAATCTTCAAAACTTCAAGGGTCATTTTGCAAAATCCAAACTTGGGCCTGGTTCATTGTGCGGCTTCGTTTCCCGTGTTCGTTTTTGATTGATTCTTGTGATCTTTTGCCAATTCCTCAATATCCATACCTAAAAATACACAAGTAACAAACACGAGCATATATTTGGTATAATTGATGATATTTTATGCATTTTAAGCCCGATTTGGACGATGAGACTATGTATAAAAGCAGTCTCATCACTGGTTACGAAAACGGATTAAACTAAGACGAAAAAGGCGATCACGTAAACCGTAAATAGTACAAAAATAAAAATTTTAACCTAAAAATTACTAAAAATCCACAATAATATTGTAAGAGTTTACAAAAAATCCAAACTTGTTAAAACCTTTTAATTAATTAGATAATGACTTTTTAATGCTAATTAAAACCCTAAAATCACAATTAATTATTAAAAAGCCCTAAACAAGATTTCAAAGTTTGTAAAACTCAAAAATGACCTAATTAAGCTAAAAAGTATTTTTTAAAATTTTAAAATCTAATATAACTATTTTTAAACACTTAAAAACTATTAAAATCAATTAAAACTTAAATTAATTCTAGAAAATAAATGAAAAGCCCTAAAAATATTTGGAAAGTTACAAAATACCTAATTAAGTGTTTACAATCTAGGAAAAATGAAAAAAAGTTGAAAAAACAAACTTTTAATTTTTCATAATAAAATAATATTAAAATAATCAAAAAATCAAAGTTTACTAAAAAATTCTAAAAAATTACCAAAAATCTAGAATATTGTAACTAAGACAAAAAGGAAATTAAAAGTTCCTAAAACCTTTTTAATAATTTTATATTAAATTTTAAAGTTGGTAAAAAAACCTAAAATCAAATAAAATTAAAAATTAGACTTTTTGAAAACGTTTTTAGCTGTAAACCTCAAATTACTTTAATAAAACCTAAAAACTATTTTTATAAAATTTAAAACCTATTTTTACTATTTTTAAACTAATTAACTAAATACGGGTAATTAAAAATTAATAAAAAATAAATAAAGAAAGGGAAAAATGCAAACTTAGTGTAGAAAAATCCTAAACTAAATCACTATCCTAGGAAAAATGAAAACTGGTTAATTTGCTTATCCAATAAGCTCAAATGGCTAAAATAAGCTACAGCTTTTATTCCAAAAGCCCCAACACAATCCCTTTAAATATATAATGGAAACACCCTTGGTCAGTAAAAGACCCAAGGGCGCAATGGTAGTGAGTGTGTGTGGTGAGAAGGATGGCGCAAGTTCGAGTCCTGGCCAGTCCTTTTTGAACTTTTTTTTTCTTTTTTTTAACTTTTAAAAACTTAACCCTGATACTCTTTAAGCCACAAAAACACAAATCCAATCCAATGCAAACAAGATTAAGCTTAACAAATATGAAAACATGCCCAGTTCATCTTTTTATGGACACAAAGAGAAGTTTGTTTCTTCACTTGTGCAAAAGGAATCAAGAGGACTTGATTCTTGGTTCCTGGTGTTGTTTTTGATGGATAAATGGCACCCCTATACTCAATTGAGTATAGGGAGTCAAGACAACACAAAAACAAGCAAAACACTTAGCCAAAAATCACTCAAATAAGCACAAAAGTTACTGATCTAGTCTTGCACTTGACTGATGAACAAATGACTGATTTATATGCACAAAATCGAATTTCAACAAGGCAAATCTTTCATACAAACCAACCTAAGGACATATAAGCAATCACAAACCCTTAAATGACCTAATACCTAACAGATTTCCAAACTTTGATGGCAAAATTCACAAAAATCAGTCACAACAAAGGCAGTTTTCTAATTATAGCTATTTTATCCACTTTTAGCATGCAAATGTGTTCAGAACTTGACCAAACTGAAACTTAAAACACTTATGCACCCTACAATACCCTAGTGAGTGTTTCTAGACTGGTTTTAATACAAGAAACATGTCATTAAACCTTCTAGAATCTTAATCCAAACACCCCTTTAAAATTTCAGAAACCAAATTTTCAAACCAAATCTTAACTAAACTTCAACCAAACTGATTTAAACTATCTAAACATGCATACTAACCTTAAATAAGCAATATTCAACACTTAAACAGACAAAAGAACAACTTCTACACAAAATCATGCAAAATCACACAAAATCTGAAAATATGAAAATGAAAAAATGAAACAAGGAATTTTACCTTAAGGGACCTACATCCAGGTCCCTTAGTGGCTGCTTAGCCACCTCCAAATAGACTGGGGTCTATGCTGAACCTCTTTGTGGTTAAAATAAAAATGATGATGGTATAAGACCTTGTTTTGAACCTGCCAAAAATTGAAAACCAAGAGCAAAAGGTGACTGGAACAAGAGTTTAAGCTATAGGGTTAACTTATTGACAAGTTAACCTATAGCTTAAAGCTTTTAAAAAGAAAGCAATAATATAAGAAACTGATTTCTCTTAACTGAAATTTTGAAAATTCAGGAAAACTTAAAACCTTTTTAAAACAAGAAAATCAACAATAGAATTCAACAAACTTCAAACAACATAAATAAATGGGTTCTTTGCTTCTCATCAACAATCCTTAAACCAATTTTTCATTCATTAAAAACTGGACTTTTTACAAAGTTGTGAAAAAGGAGAAAAAAGAACAAGAGGCATGCACAAGTCGCATCCTTCTTATATAGGACTACATAGAACTATCTAGATACTTTCAATAAAATAATACAAGCATAAAACCCTAATGTTTGAAAATCCAAAACTGCCCTTGAGTTTGACTGAAATTTGGGTCAAATTGCCAACATGTGATGATACCAGCTGTTGTTGGGTGATCATGAGCGTCCATTTGAGCTTGGGGTCCAAGTACTTCCATCTAACCGTTCATTTTGTCTGGTATTGGGTTTGGGGGAAAGTGACGGGTGCAGGGGACCCTTGGGTGGTCACATGGGTTGAGTGTGATATGTTTTGGGAGGTGGGATGTGATGACAATAAGCTTAATCACCCATCTGGAAAGGTTGGATTAAAACCCCTTTGTTTTGGTGGTAATTAATCCTGGGATTACTAGGATTTATGTGGGGATTAGGGGAGTATTTAATCTGTTTTGGGAAAGTTTAATTTTAAAAACGTGTTTGCCACCAAAATTTAAACAGGTTTAAGTTTAATAAATAAGTGAGTGGGTAGATGTCTGACGTGGGAGTTTGGGACATTTTGATTGGGTGTGGGGTGGAAGTGGGTGATGTGGCAGCTTGTGAGTGGGTGGATTAAGTTTGTTTGTCTGGCAGGAATGGCCCCCAAAGGTTTCACTTCCCTTCACTTTGTTTTAAACAGCTTAAACTTCAAATCCCTTTGTAAATAAGTTTTGGCAGTTTGTCATTTTTGGCACAAAGGTTTTACAAACTTTGAATAAGGACTAAAAGTGCAATTTTGGCAATCTTCAAGGGCTTTTAGTGACATGTCTTCATACTTCAAGGTGTTGACTTGTTTGTTGACTTCTTAGAGGACCAATATTGACAATTTAGTTTTGTTGAGGGACTAAATTTGCCAATTCTTCAAAGTTAAGGGTCCTTTTTGTAATTTTGACAAACTTTAGGGACCAAACTTGTAATTACGAAGATACAAGGGTATAAAGTGTCAATTCTTCCATATTGGAGGACCCTTCTTCATATTTCTTCAAATCTTCAAGGGTTTTCTTTGAAAAATTCTTCATTATGGCTTGGTTCATCGTGCGGCTTCGTTTCCGGTGTTCGTTTTTGACTGATTCTTTTGATCTTTTGTCATTTTCTCAATATCCGTACCTAAAATACACAAGCAACAAACACAAGAATATATTTGGGTATTTTGATGATATTTAATGCATTTTAAGCCCTATTTGGACGATGAGACTATGTATAAAAGCAGTCTCATCACTCAACCACATCTGTCGGGCCACGAGGACATACTCTTCTGTGCGCGTCCACCACTGCCTTCGTTTGATCTGGTGCTAAGCATTGCAACATCCGACCGTTACCTGATTGTATGTACAACGTTCCTTTGACAATTTTAAAGTGCCTAGCTCGCACCTGTATTTGCCTAGCTTTCCTTCTGCTGCTTGGCAACTTGTTATGTGACAAAAACTTTCTAATAGGTGTCATCCATGTTGGTGACTCCATGTCCGCACTCACATTCTTGTGCAAGATAAAATCGACTAGAACGTGACTAGGAGGCTTATCCATGTCCACAATTGAAAGTTGGTCCATGTCCACCGAGATCTCGCCCTTCTCTTCTGCAACCCTTCGTATAGCAAATTCTGCGAACTGTGTCGTCATGTCCTATATCTTTTCCGCATACTGGATTAGCACCTTCCCTCGTGGCTCGCATGACCTATTGACTCTACTTGCTACCAGAGGGTTGTATGTGAAGCCACGAGGCTCCTCATGCCCATTCTTAGGGCCAATATGAGACCTGCTATGAGGACTTCAAAATCTGCTTCCATACTAGTGGTAGGGAAGTCAAACAGCAATACATACATGATTTTTATGTCTCCCTGGTGCGTGAGGATGAACCCTGCATCTAGTCCTCCGTTTCCTGCGAAGCCTAACGAGAAGAGGACCCACGGGAGCCCTGACAACGAGCCCTCACTCACGGATGTGCCCTTCCCCTGGGATTCTTCCGGGATACGCCTCCTTTTTTTTATCTGTGTGTTGGACTCCATATCGTGTCGACACCTGTCCACCTGCTTCCTTTTAGCGCTGGTGCTAGAAGTACTGTTACCCCCTTCGAGTGTGTCTATGGTACAGATAGTAACTACTTCATCTTTTACTAGAAATTTGAACATACCATGTGTTGCGGAAGGTACTGCACGCAACGTCTTTAGTGCAGGCTGTCCAATTATCCCGTTGTACGACAATTGGGATAACACGCCATGAAGTCCATCCACTCCGTCGTCGAGTGTTCTGCGTTTCCAATGGTCACCTGTGTGTAGAGGTGCCCCAGTGGTCGAGTCTTATCACCGCAAAACCCTGTGAGGATCTCTGCTGTCTCTTCCAGCTCCTTCCTTATCTCCCATGGCAGCCGTGCGAAACAATGTTCGTTTAATATGTTCGCTACGGACCCCCCATCGATGCACATGCCTTATATGGTGTGGTCCCTAAGGGCTATGTCAATTGTCAGCGACCCGACCCTATAGTCCATATTTAAGAGAACAGGGAATGCTATTTTTTTATCGTGCGAAAATTCCGCGACCACCCTTCTTAGCATGAAAGATTTTTCCCTATCTACCATGTATATGGTTATGGGTTTATCCTTCTGTTTCTTCACTTCAAACTTCTTTGTATCCGCGTTCTTTCTCCAATCTCTTATCAGGTGGTTTAGCGTCCCTGCTTTCACCAGGCTCTCAATGTGCCTTTTCAACTAAATACACTCATCAGTAGCATGCCCCTTATCATCATGGTATTCACGGTGCTTTGTGTTGTCTCGTTTATCTGCTGGTTCCATCATTGGGCTAGGCTTTGGAAAACTTGTTCCTTCTGATAGGAATATCTCCCTGGAGGTTTTTTGCAGCGGGGTGAACTTGTTGTTGTTGTTGTTGTTGCGCCCTTGCTTTGCCGCTCCTTGGTAGTCCAACGTGCGACTGATGTTCTGCCCATATGATTGTTTCTTGGGCCTTCTTGGTACTTGTAGCCTGACGCCATCTGCCGCTGCGGTTTCTTCTTGAATAAACGCTCGAACCTTTTTTATTACCCCGTCAAATGAAACTTAGACGGTCGGACCCGTCTAATGTAAACTTTTTAAAACTCATATACTGATGTATAAGTACATTTGACAAGTAAAAACCGATAAAACCCTAGCTTTATGACTTATGGACATTAACGGGCCAAAGTAGCCTTATTGGACTATTGACCCAACTAGTTTGGCTAAACACTAATGGACTTACTCATTGGGCTTAACCCACTTGGGCCCAAAATATGAGTATAGGCCTGATATTAAAAGTATAATTAGGCTAATATAAAGTATAGAACTCCTAATGGGCTTTTAATCGGCTTATTGGGCCTTAATATAGAATTGGATTAAAACTATTGTAACTAGTCAAAATTTTGACTAACACATAACACTATAATGTGTATGAAGAGATAAAACCCCACTTGATCATCGTCATACTTATAATATCATCATTTATATACATAGCCATTGTTTTTATAAAGTCACTGGACAAGAGTCTAAGACAAGTACTATTTGTCTAGGTTTCCGTGACTGAAGCACGTACCGTACATCCAAATCGCCGATAACCCGCCTTTCCCAATCAACGTGAGTTCATAGCCTCGCACTCTTTTAAATGTTTTTATGAAATGTTTTATAAACCCGCGAGGGAGATAACATGTTAGTTTTAATTAAATAGGACACCAGTTGTCCTGATTGTTTGCTTATTGATTTGGACCCGAATGATTACATGACCCGATGAATGATTATATGACCCGATGAATGAAATGAAATGGATTATTAAAGTTATGTCACTAAAAGTCCCATTAGCATGAATTGTGAACTACCGGGGTTTGGTAGACGCTTATGCATATAATAGTACTATTTGGGGAAGATCACCCCAGTTCGCGCCTTGACGGTTGATCCCCGTCGTGCCACATTGATTGGTAAGCGAATTTATGTATGAGAAGTTTTCATAGCGTGATTTTTGTGACGACACGCTAACTTAGATGGGCAAATTGAGTTTCGGGTTAGCTACCTGTTGTTTGTTATAGTAAGGTAGCAATGTCATGCGGCTTATAATAATCCAAATAACAAAAATACTGCTATACGCATTGAATTACAATATATTGCCTGACTAGCAATACGGGGTCTTATTATTGATATTATGTGCGTGTTTTGGTTTTACATAACCATATTCATATAACGGTTTTTATTTAACTCTATGCAACGTTATAAAACGTATTGTATGATGTTTTTACCACATTGGTTCATATAATGGTTTTGAAGGCAAAAGCCTATAGTATGATTTACAACAAAGATTTGTATAAAATGTTTTTTGCTTATTTTATGGCCTATGACAAGGAATTGTACAAAAATGATTTTCGGTAATAATTATATACCGATGATATATTAATGGTTTTTATTAAACTCTATGAATTCACGCGGCGTTTTCGCTGACCTTTTCTTTTAACATGTTTTATCTCAGGTACTTGAAGGTAATTCTCGGGAAGACAACAAGAATTTATGGCCCGCACTTAAATAATAGTTTCCGTTCAAATGCTTTGTAAAATTGTATGAAATACTATGACTTGGGACCTATGTAAATTTGATCTTCATGAATGGAAAATGCTTTATTATTAAACAACGCGATTTTTAAGCATTGTCTATTATTTGAGTAATGTGCTATCCCGTAACACCAACGACTCTTCCGATGAACAAAAGTATGAATATTTGGGGGTGTTACCGTTTGGTACTAGAGCTCTCGTTATAGAGAACAAAAGATTTTTTAAAACCAAGATTTTGAATAAAACATTTCAAAAACCTTTTAACTATAAACATTTTTCTCAAAATGTCTAAAAATCTTTTGACTATAACGGTGCCGAAGAATTCCCGAGTTACCGACAAGGCCAGACTGAGAAGTGTTATTTTAATATATATATATATATATATATATATATATATATATATATATATATATATATATATATATATACATATATATATATATATATACATATATATATATATATATACATATATATATATATATATATATATATATATATATATATATATATATATATATATATATATATATATATATATATATATATATATATATATATATATATATATATATATATATATATATATATATATATATATATATATATATATATATATATATATATATATATATATATATATATATATATATATATATATATATATATATATATATATATATATATATATATATATATATATATATATATATATATATATATATATATATATATTGTCACACCCCACCAAGGCGGAATATGGGGCGAGACGTATGGATATCATCACAACATGGCGTGTCTATAGAGATAACGATATGAAATAAGAAATGTCATAACCACATAACAAAGGTTCAAAACTCCAACTATTAAAATAACATAGTCAAACTCTCGGAATACAGAAATCCATAGTCTAGCTAAAACAGCCTAGACTAAATCCAAAACGAAAACATAATCAGTTATAAGTCATGTCGCCCGTAAGAGTGGAAACAGCTTAAAACCCTTCCTATCCACTTACTCCTAGTAACTCGAACCACCACACGATTCTTAGGGAACATGACTTAAACATCAAAAGAAAAATAACATACCTCAGGTATGTAAAATAACTCGATAAAAGATAGAAACTACCTTGTACTAAATTATGTACTATAATGTACAATTTAAGTAAAATACAACAGTGACTAGCGTGGACGATTATGGTTCGACCCGCACAAGTCACAAACCCGAAAAGAAAATAACATGTGGCTAAGTATGAACTTACTACTGTTCAATTCATACTAGTCAAAACATCACAATAAATAACATCCAAACACATCAAATAATATAAAATGCACACATACTCCTATGACGCCTATATGCAGGGACCCTTAAGCTCTAGACTAGGCTACACGACTAGGCAACCTAATTCCCTATAACCATTGGCTCTGATACCATTCTGTCACACCCCACCATGGCGGAATATGGGGCGCGACGTATGGATATCATCACAACATGGCGTGTCTATAGAGATAACTATATGAAATAAGAAATGTCATAAAATGGTAACACAAAAGTCATGACAATATCTCATCAAATGCTGGAGTCTAGGTAAGTAGGTAACAGTCCTACCACTTACCCAAGACAAACAATAAACATAAACCAAACAAACATATAGGTGCCAACATGTATCACTTATCAAAAAAAACATAAAGGTAAATTAAGAAGGAACGGGGATCTCCTTCTATATGCAATCCTAATGCATCCAAGTCTAGCCACTTCTATCCTCAAGCTTAAACACGTTCACACCTAAAAGAGACACTAAAACACGTCAACATAAAGTTGGTGAGAGTCATAGGTTTAGACTCCAACGCTAAATCAGTTACAAGCTGTGAATAACAACCATCAACACAATAACATATGGACAATGCGCTACAATTATGTATTAACAACTAGCATTCATGTTTAATCAATCATCACAATTCCAAGGCATCACGCCTTACCAACAACCACAATTACCAAGGCATCACGCCTTACCAACAACCATAATTTCCAAGGCATCACGCCTTACCAAAAACCATGGTACCATAGGCGCCCATACACCTATGTACTTTTCCCATCTAAATCATACACGAACAAGAATCACATAGCAGTTAATCACATAATATACACACAAGTCCATCTCAAACCTTAAAAACATTCACAACATCAATTTATAAACAACATAACACAATGTCTCTTCCATCCCATCTGGAAGTCAAAATCAATATTAAACATGGGACTATGAAACTCACCTGATTGCTTCTTCACAAGTCCTCGCACTAGCAACAAGCTAACAAACCAAAAACACGCAATCAATACATGAACCAATCACTAAGATGGCTCATCAACCTATGATGGACATCTAGCCTATTCCAATATAAATACCTCATTGATAAGCTCTTATCACCCCATTACCCTTCCTTAACAAGTCCTTAACTTGGTTAAGTTTAATAACTATCCCGTTCATATTTTACACAAAACAGTCCCAGTTTTTAGGTCTCAAAACTTTAAGTCAAACGTCCACTTAAACATACCCTTGGTTTCTGTAAAAGGAATATTCATAATTTTACATATGTTAGCTAAAACCTCCCACTTGCCCTAACCTTAAAGCTACTGCTAAGGCCCCGATATATGTATATATATTGCTACCTATCCAGAATCCACTGATTTTAAACGTATGAAGAGTTTGTTACCATTAGAGGGTCTTACCCTAAACCACAATCTTAGCCCAAGTGCAGATACTTACTACAATATATAAACCATCTCTCATGTTCGTGAGAAGATCCCAATGCAACCCTATGTACCCCAAACAATCCAAAACTTAAAAAGAAAACAGGCTGATTACAAAAGTGTTTTGACCTCCGACTGTTGTAACCTGTTTTTGACACACTTCCCTACCTACAATTTAGTTCTCGTTTCTTTCATTGGAAAGCCACTTCAATTACCTTTTCAAGGATACTTGGATCGCATCTTGAATGTTTCTAAAACTTCCGATATGATCAAAACAATTGACTCAAAATTCTGCCCAGTTTTTAAAAACGGGTTTAACAAAATCAACCTCATTAATTAACCCTAATCCCTCTAATTACAAGCCATAATCTATGTAATCATTATAACACCATTAATATTACATTAATTTACTGTTTTAATATAAACCCTAACCTAAATCCATCATAAGATGAATGAGAAAGAATTAAAAACAATTAAATTGAAAAGGGATTTGAAGATTTTACCTTAGAATTTTTGAAAGAAGAAAAATTAATGAAGAACCCTAAATTCCTCCATAGATGTCGATCCATACTTGATCTCCAGGGATTTTATGGAGTGTTTTGATAAAAATAAGGCTTTATATACTTTCCTAACAAGTCCTTGGCCCATTACAAAAGCCCGGTTCCCCTTTTTCCTTTTTTTTCCCTTTTCTTTTTCTTCCTTGCGTCCCAAAACCGACTTACACACATACTTTTTTATTTTTTTTTCTTTTTATTATTAATATATGTATTAATAATATTACCTTAATTTTCCCTAATTTATTTCAGCTCCTAAAGCCTCCAAAACCTCAAAACCGTAAAACTAGTCAAATTTACGCGTTTTACCGTAAAAGATGTAAAATATACACTTTTAAAAAAAATCTCAAATTTTGAAATAAACTTTATAACTAACTCCTAAATGACTTAAAACCATCCCGAAAAATATCCATATGCCTAATTACCTCATCCGAGACCTCCAAATGCTAAACCGTAAATCGTAAAAAATACGATTTTCTATAATACATATACGTATACGTAAAACCACTAAATAACACCATCTCACTTCATAGTCTCTACCAAGTGAACTCATGAACATGAAATCATCACACATCGTTTCACTCACAAGGTACCCCGTACCGGAAACGATAACCAAACCACAATCTATACACACCAATAAGCACATAAACACGTAAAGACACGTAACTAGCACAAAATAAATCTAAGTGACGAACCTCAAAACCAGGGTTGTCACATCACTCCCTCCTAATAGAAATCACGTCCCGAGATTTACTCCTTAGGATCAAACACACAAACAACAAATTACATGAGGATACTTGTTCTAAACGAACTCCTCTCATTTCCATGGGAACTTTAGTTCAAGTTTCAAAATACCACATATACAAACCAAAAATAATTAAACTCATTGCCAAACTCTTGACCTCACAGTCAATAAATCTCACAGATGACTCTTTGATAAATCAAAGACTCTTATTAATACAAGTCCCGAATAACCGTACATGAAAATATGCATTCTCAAACAACATTTACCAATCTTAATACATGCAATATATCATATATACCACTCATTTCCCCCAGGTAATTCTATGCTCATAAGCTACTGGTCCGATCTTTCCAAAGATCATAAATGGACCTACAAAACTCTACATCAACTCTTCCATTTTACCAAAACATACCACCCGTTACTATGGGTGAAACTTTATACATAACTCTGTCACTAACTCTAGTGGTTTCCTCCTTTTCTACATAGCCATTAGTTCTTCCAATCCAAATCAACTTATGATCTATACACATCATCAAAAAGACGGTTATCTCGGTTAGACCAAGCCCTTCGTCCCTATGGCACATCACACCTATAACTCCTCATCCATTCGATTATCGATACTAAGCCTCCCAAACAATCAGTATAGGTCAGTGTCATTTCCTTTTCCACACTACGACAGCATTAGTCTACGTTGTGCTTTATTCTACTCATTAGGCTCTACCAAAGTTTTACCTTCGGTTCCTATCTCGACCTATTTCATTCATGCTTCGCTTCTATACACACTTCCTTCTTTCTTCCTCAACTCCTACCATAAATCACGATGTGATGCTTCCCATCGTTTCTTCCCTTGCCATAATCCTTCATAAGGCATTCCATACATATTAGGTTAACTTTTACGCAAAACCCTCTATTCCATCACATCCGTACGCAATCCTTCCAACTTCTCAACTATGTGACTTCTCCTTCCTCTTGAAATATGTGATGAATTAGTCAGTCTATCGACTATCACCCAACTCCTATCGTACTTAATCCTCCACCGCATTATGTATCCCTTCCACCAACTTCGTCCTTACATCGCCCTTTCTAAGCTGCTCCTATCTATGTAGGAGGTATAGTCTACGTCCCTTTTCTCCATATGATTGTCCAAGCCACGCAACATACATGTTGACGCGTTCTCTGCTTTAGACAACTCAACTCGTGCAACGTACATCCTTCATCCAAACCACCCTAATACGTCATCCATATAGTTCAATTTCGTCTCAGCTTCACTTCATTCTTCTTATTCCATGTCTCATCAACCATGCTTGCCTTTCCCAGATGGTACTTGGCCTTGCAATTTTCTTTCATCAATTAACTTCACCCATCACCTTTGCCAAATGTGCAATCAAGATGATTGAATATGTGTTGGAGACGTTCACGATCCGTATAGATCATTCTCCACGTCTCGTACACCAAATGCCTCTAGCATTCTAGGCAGATATAACAGTCCAACTCCACTAACTAAGTCTATCCAGTTCTTCCAAATCTTCAGTTCCTGCAACGTATAAGAAATCGCCTTTCTTGTCGTTCTCGTACACATCCAAATCCTTGCTCCATGTATCGTTGATACTTAGATTTTGCTAGGGTACTAATTCTCTCGATATCCTCTCGAATTGATCTCGGCCTTAAGTGGAATAATTTTTCTTGGTTACTAAATAAAAGGGTTTGGTTTTCTAAACTAATAAATAGTGGAAATGAAAGTTTAAATTAAAGACAGTTACTTAAATGACAATTAATAAAGGCTTGAATTAAAATTTAATTTAATGATGATTAATAAAAACTTGAATTTAAATTAGAATTAAGATTAAAATAAAGTTTAAAATTAAAATAAAGAAACAATACAGAAATAGTAAAGAAACAGTAAACCTTAAAAATGCTCAGCAGATAACTGATTCGGAAGTCACTGTTCATTCAGAAGTTGAAGGTTCATTCGGAACTTTAGGCTTCGTTCGGAACTTCTCAGAGTTCCGATTCGGAACTATTGGTCAAAATTGGTTCGGAACTTTAAGATTGGTTCGGAACTTAGGCTTCGTTCGGATGTTTGGATTGGTTCGGAACTTATAGCTTGGTTCGGAACTTTTTCCTTGGTTCGGAAGTTTCACCTTCGTTCGGAACTTTTTGGCTTGGCTCGGAACTTCTGCTTGGTTCGGAAGTTTTAGATTGGTTCGGAAGTTTTAGATTGGTTCGGAAGTTTTAGCTTGGTTCGGAACTTTTTATAGGTAAACTCATTCGGAACTTTTAACTGACTCGGAACTTTTGAAAACAAAACTCATTCGGAAGTTACTGTTCACTCATTCGGAACTTCTGGGAAACCCAGATACAGAAACTATACCGAAGAACAAGGAAACACGATTTTGATCCAAAAATCACCAAGTTTTTAAAAACTTAAATAAATCAATCACAAAGCATCTACTAACCATAAAATACTAATCCCATCAACAAAAACACAAATCCCAACAACTTTTGAAGATCAAATCAAGAAAATAAAAACTTAAAAACTTGAAGATAAAGATGATGATGAACAAGATAAAATGGAAAGATTAAACAAGACTTGTATTGAATGATTAATGTTTTAACAAGATCAAAACAAAGATTAAAACAACAAGATTGGAAGAACAAAGATTAAAATCACCAATCACCCTAGTGGTGATGGTGATGAAACGAACAAGAAAGGAGAAAAAAGGGGAGGAGAGAAAACTCCAGACTAGCTAGCTAAAATGTGTGAGGGGCTCCTTTTATAGGCTTGTCTTTTGGTTGGTGAGTGGGCTTTCTCCCGTTCTTCTTGTCTTTTCGTCTTTTCAGAAAAGTTTCCGTTTTCGATTCTGATTCGGGATTTGTCGTCGATTAAATTTAACTCGTCTTTTAATTTCTTCGTTTAATAGACTTGAGTTTCTTCGACTTATATAAATCTTCCATCTTTGGTCCTTTTCTTCGATAAATCTTCGAATAGGCCCAGTGACTTCAAATCTTTTGCATCTCTTGGACAATAGACTTTATCTTGAGTCCTTTTCTTCAGTAAAACCCGTGCAATCCCATGTTTTCTTTAATATTCATCCGGTTAGCTCTGAAAACACAATAAACACAAAAACCACGCATAATTCCAAACAAGTGATATTAAATACGTGTTTTGGTCTCGTTTTAGCCCGAATTAAGTGGTAAAAGGATGGGTGTTTACACACCTATCAAATCCCCTACACTTAACCATTGCCATGCCCTCATGCAATGCTTAGTGATAAAGCAAGTTTACACTTTTCTCATAATTAATCAACATTGGCCTTATTTAAATTCTACTAAACAAAAATTAAAGAAATAAAACTTCAAAGGTAGCAAAGGGATAGAAAACCATTTTCACTTGAAAATAGCTACATGGAAATAACTTGCAAAGAAATCGATGACTTACATTAGGGCTTTGGTGCTGCGAAGATTTATCACCCTCAAGTTTCACGTTCCCCAAACTAAGCTTAAAAACGAGATCATTGTTATTATAAGTTAGCAATTCAAACACTTACACACATGGCTTAATTAAATGCTTAAGCTCCCTTATTCCTAAGTGTATCTCTTATATTTTATTTTTGTCTTAGAATGATCATGAAGATGCATTTTTGGACTTATTTCGATAGTTTATTTAGGCTGAAAGCAAAGTAGGACGATTTGATCAATAGTTAGCTAAAGGACAAAATCTTTTAAAACTGCTTCTCGGGATATCAAAAAGTTCATATCTTGGCATAACTCGATTTACGATTTGAGACCTTTCTCGGGCCGATATTTGGCATGTACTTCATACTTCATATCTTCGAGAGACGTTCTTGAGATAATGGTCTTCTCATCATAATAGAGTTTCTTCACTTGGAGACTTTTGAGGGGTACTCCAACTTTGTTGACCACGACTTCATGATTATTTCTTCAATCTCTAATTGGGATTTTGAGATACAACGATCCGCCTCCTTTTCGGACTTGGATCTATTTATCCTCATACCTTGTTAGGGTCTTTTCGGATAGACTTCTCCATGATCTTTATGGGAGTTGATTGCTTTTCGTCGTGAGTCTTGATCCTTCATATTGACTTTGGGAATAATGCTTTTCACATCACTTTGGATCTTCAGCAATAAAATGGAATCCTCATGCCTTGTTAGGGCCTTTTCGGACTCGCCAATCTTCGCGCCCCGCTTCATAAGTTATGCCTTGGCTATGAACTCTTATCATTACCGAGCAACTTTTAAACGATCTTGGGCTAGAAGCTAAGTAACTTTTCAAATCGTACGACCTTACTTATTGCAGATAAATTATTAGCAAGTGATGGGAGAATAGGCAAATAATTACACCAAGTGAGCTTGTGCAAGAATACCGACTTATAATTGACTCTATCATTTCTCGTCCTCCACAATTTAAAATCTCAAGTAATGAGACTCGTGGATACTTAGCCTAATAAACCAATTAAGGTCTACATGGTTAAGGATACTAGCTAGAATAAACTTGGATAAGTCTATTCGGGTTGAGTCAAAATAAACGCAACGGGCCTAATATGTCAAAGACTTCTAAACTAGCTACGCCACTTTATTAAAATTTGACTTTATTGCGGGATATATACATATGAAAGCAACGATAAAAATTTAAAAATTAAGACTAAATGGCCAAAGTTAATAAAAAATTTGAAAAATGTTGAAAAATAGGATTTTCTGGTTAAATGAAGGCATTTTCATGGAAAAGTCCACTTAAAACTTCGATAGAAGTCCCCCCTACACTTAAGATAAACATTGTCCTCAATGTTTAAGCATGTGGGAAAAGTTTCCCCTACACTTATGACATTGTGCACGTTGGTTAACTCAAGTTAAGGAAGAGACGACTAACGTGATCAATTTCAAATGTGAGTATGAAGAAAATTGAATCACGATAGTTGAGAGATAGAACCGGATTTCGGATAACACGGGAGCACAGTTCTTCACAAATTCCAAGAGTGCACTTATCCCTGTAGTCACACCACACAAAGACAAACACGTATAGAAGTCCCCCCTACACTTAGGGGATTAAAAGATAAAAGGATAGATACTCGGGCTGCCTCCCGAGGAGCGCTTGTTTTTGATAACCGAGTCACGAGCCTGACTCGACCCAAAATTAGTTCATGGGGAACGTGGTGAGGGATGGAATCACCTCCTGAGAGGAGTCCTCACCAAAGTACAACTTCACTCGTTGGCCATTCACCTTAAAATTAGGTCCATTAGGTTGAGCGAGCTCGAGAGTACCATATGGAAAAATTTGGGCAATGGTGAATGGGCCGGACCAACGAGATTTGAGCTTTCCCGAGAAGATTTTCAACCGAGAGTTAAAAATTAAGACCTTGTCTCCAACATGGAACTCTCGGTTTTTGATCTTGGAGTCGTGAATGAGCTTAGTCCTTTCCATATAGATCAAAGAATTTTCCTAAGCCTCATTACGGAGTTCATTCAGCTCATTGAGTTGGATTTTGCGTAGGTCACCGGCTTTGTTTATATCAAAATTAGCCCACTTCAAGGCCCAATAAGCCTTGTGCTCCAACTCAATGGGGAGGTGGCACGCTTTCCCGTACACAAGACGATAAGGCGTACAGCCGATCGGGGTCTTGTAAGCAGTACGGAAAGCCCACAAAGCATCATCAAGTTTATCAGCCCATGAGGCACGATGCTCTCCCACAGTCCTTTCAAGAATTCGCTTCAGTCCTCGGTTGGATATTTCAGCCTGGCCATTAGTTTGTGGGTGGTAGGCTGTGGAAAGACGATGATTTACACCGTACTTAGCCATGACTCTAGCAAATTGGTCATTGCAAAAATGAGTCCCACGATCACTAATAATGGCACGAGGCACACTGAATCTAGCGAAAAGAGCTTTCAAAAAGTTAAAAACCACCCTTGCATCATTAGTAGGTAAAGCTTTGGCTTCAACCCATTTGGAGACGTAGTCAACGGCTACAAGGATGTATTTGTTTCCTTTAGACGAAGGGAATGGCCCCATAAAGTCGATACCCCAAACATCAAAAATTTCACACTCTTGAATGAAATTCTGAGGCATCTCGTCTTTATGTGTGATTTTGCCTTGCTTTTGGCAAACATCACATCGTTTAACCATATTGTGAGCGTCACGATATATGGAGGGCCAATAAAATCCCGAATCAAACACTTTTTTAGCGGTGTAGTTGGGACCAAAGTGACCACCGGTGGGTCCTTTGTGGCAAGCATCAAGGATTTCAGACGCTGCCGGTCCATCAACACATCGGCGAATAATCAGGTCAGCACATTGTTTGAATAGGTAAGGGTCGTCCCAAAAGTAAGTCTTGATGTCGGTGAAGAACTTCTTCTTTTGTTGGGACGTCAACCCTTCCTTGAGAATTCCACCCGCCAAGTAGTTTGCAAAGTCCGCAAACCACGGGGTTTCATTCGGCTTCGAGTTTATAGACATTAAGGTCTCCAAGGGAAAAGAATCATTGATTTCTTTGGTCGGATGATCCCCTTGGTAAGGATCCTCAAGTCTGTTGAGATGATCCGCGGCTAGGTTTTCTGCTCCTTTTTTATCGCGAATTTCGATTTTAAATTTTTGGAGCAGCAAAACCCAGCGAAGAAGTCTTGGTTTGGAGTCTTGCTTTGTCAACAAGTACTCCAGCGCGGAATGATCGGTGTACACAATGGTGGTAGAAAGGACAAGATAGGGGCGGAATTTTTCAAAAGCATAGACAACAGCTAAAAGCTCTTTTTCGGTTGTCGTATAATGCAATTGTGCCCCCGTCATTGTCTTGCTAGCGTAATGGATCGGTTGGAAGTGTTTGTTCACTCTTTGTCCAAGAACCGCTCCAATAGCAAAATCACTAGCATCGCACATCAACTCGAAAGGCAGCTCCCAATTAGGGGTAACCAAGACGGGTGCCTTAGTTAGCTTATCCTTAAGCGAGTTGAAGGCTTCAAGGCACTCTTTGGAAAAGATAAAAGTAGTATCTTTTTCCAAGAGGTGGGTCATCGGGCGAGCGATTTGAGAAAAATCCTTAATGAATCGACGGTAGAAGCCCGCATGACCCAGAAAACTTCTCACACCCTTCACGGTTGAAGGTGGAGGAAACTTAGCGATAACATCGACTTTAGCACGGTCTACTTCAAGACCGGCTTTCGAGATCTTATGTCCAAGCACGACGCCTTCTTTTACTATAAAATGGCATTTTTCCCAATTCAGAACTAGGCGAGTGTCTTCGCACCGCTTGAGCATACGTTCCAAATTGGCAAGGCAAGAAGAGAACGAATCCCCGAAGACCGAGAAATCATCCATGAAGACTTCCATGGTTTGTTCAACCATGTCATGGAAGATAGCTAACATGCACCTTTGGAAAGTCCCGGGCGCATTACATAAGCCAAAAGGCATTCTTTTGTAAGCAAATGTGCCATAGGGACAAGTGAATGTAGTCTTCTCTTGATCTTGGGGATCGATGGGTATTTGAAAATAACCCGAGAAACCATCAAGAAAGCAGTAATATTCATTACCGGCTAAACGTTCGAGCATTTGGTCCATAAAAGGTAGAGGGAAATGATCCTTTCTCGTGGCATCATTGAGTTTGCGGTAGTCTATACAAACTCTCCACCCAGTAACGAGACGAGTGGAAATCAACTCGTTGTGTTCATTGGGAACAACGGTTATTCCGCCTTTCTTGGGCACACAATGGATTGGACTAACCCATGGTGAATCCGAAATAGGGTAAATCATACCCGCATCAAGAAGTTTGATAACCTCTGTTTTGATGACTTCATGGATTTTTGGATTCACCCTTCGTTGGCTTTGAATTGTGGGTTTAAAGTCGTCCTCCATGAGAATTTTGTGTGTGCAGAAGTGAGGATCAATTCCACGAATATCCGAAATCTTCCAAGCAATAGCCTTCTTATGATCTTTCAACACGGCGACAAGTCGGGCTTTCTCTTCATCCTTCAAATCCTTAGCAATGATGACTGGCGACTTCTTCTCTTCTTCGAGGAATACATACTCAAGATGGGGCGGCAACTCCTTAAGTTCCAAATCCGGAGGATTTTCGACGTGAGGCGTATTCGAAGTCGGAGTATCGATAGCAATGACAGTGGGAGATGGAGGAGAAGGATTGTCTTCTTTAAGAAGGTTTGCAATGAAGCTGAGATCTTCATCCCAATTGGTAGAAGAATCGTCATTGTGTAAATTCACATCTCCCAGGGTGGCTTCCAAATCTTTCCAAAGGAAATCACTTTCTCCAAATAGAGATAGTGATGAGTCGATACAGGAAACGGTCTCAACATGGGGAAGAGAGGTAGGAATATTTTTACAAGCATCTTTGAAATGTTCTTCACAAGCCTCATCAAGAACGTCAATACAATTAACACTCTCGTAAGAATAAGGCTGTTTAGAAAGCTTTCCCATGTTGAAGACTACTTTATCGTCACCCACTCTCATGATAAGCTCACCAGCTTCAACATCGATGAGAGTGCGACCGGTCCTCAAGAATGGACGACCAATAATGAGTGGGACACGGGGGTCCATCTCGTAGTCGACGACAACAAAATCAGCAGGGAAGGTGAATTTGTCGACTCCTACAATGACGTCTTCGGCTATCCCCACTGGATAAGCATCCGTACGGTTAGCTAATTCCAAAGTCATTTTGGTGGGGACTAGCTCTGGGAGAGATAATTGCTTCCAAACACTTAGAGGCATGAGATTAATACTGGCACCTAGATCGGCTAGGGCCATGCAATTCTCTACTCCCGGGAAATTGCAAGGGATAAGAAAACGACCCGGATCACCAAGCTTGGTTGGCAATTTCCTTAAGAGTACTGCAGAGCAGTTCTCATTAAGTTGGGTGTTGGCAATATCGAGGAGCTTTTCCTTGTCGCTCAAAAGATCTTTAAACATTTTCGCGTATTTGGGCATGTGAGCGAGAGCCTCAGCGAAGGAGATATTGAAATTCAGTTGTTTGAACATTTTAAGGAAATTCGAAACCTGAATATCATCCTTGCTCTTTTGCTTCTCTTTCCTTAACCTTGAAGGATAAGGTATATTGGAAGAAGAGGAAGGCTTTAGAGGAATAGGATCACTCATAACCACGGGTGGAGGAGGGGTAGAAGGAAGAGGTGGAGAAATTGGGGAAGGAGAAGGAGGAGGAATAGGAGCAGGCGACTCGTTCTCCTTAGTCACAACCACCGGTGGAGGTATAGGAAGCTCGGGTTCCTTGGTACCTTTACCACTTCGAGTAGTGATTGCTTTCATCTCCCCTCTTGGATTCGCAACGGTGTTACTCGGAAGAGTACCCGAAGAAGAGGGTTCATTACCATTGAAGAAACTAGCCATCATGTTCCTCAGATCATTAGTTTGGGTATCCAACGTATTTCTCATGTCGGCTCTCAAATCATTTCCTTGCTTGACCAAGTCTGCTTTCAAATTGCGCACTTCCTCTTGGAGATTTCCCACTATCACATCATTGGTTCTCATGTAGGTTGCAACCTCTTGGTGTAATGCAGTGGTGGTTTGGTTGGGAGGAGCATTGTATGCAGGTGGTTGGTAAGCAGGTTGTTGGTAGACTTGATTGTTACGTTGAGGTGGTTGTTGCTGCTTGTGAGGAGGGATGTATGGTTGTCGAGGTTGTGGTTGAGGAGGGCGATTAAGGTTTTGTTGTTGGTTTGGGTTGGTAGGAGGGAAACCAGGTGGTGAAAGATAGTTGGTGGATCGATAGCTAAGCAAGTTACGGTCACCTTGAGGTCTGGCTTGATAAGCAGGTTGAGGATAGGTGCCATATGCCGCATTCACATTCTCAGCAGGGTAATCTTGGGTGGCGGTACAAGTTGTGTAAGAGTGAGGACCACCGCATATCTCACAAGGTTGGCTGACAGCGTTCACTTGAGCGTTTTTGGCGTTGTTGCTGTTGTTGTTGCTGACGGTGTGGGTGACAAGCGATTCAAGAAGCGTGGTGATTTTGTCAAGTCGCTTGTCGCTGTCATTAGTGCTAGCACTAGCGACATTGGTCCGAACACTCTTGGTTTGCACACGAGATTTGTTCTCGATGATATCCCAAGCAGCATTGGAAGTCTTAGCCAATAGATTACCCCCCGAGGCACTGTTCAGTGAATCTTGGTCACTCATGCTTAAACCATTGTAAAAAGTATTAATTTGATGTACTTTGGTAAAACCATGTTGTGGGCATTTTCTTAAAAGATCTTTAAAACGATCCCAAGATTCACTGAACGACTCATCGTACTTTTGTTCAAAATTTATAATTTCATTCCGCAAAGCGGTAGTACGAGAGGGTGGAAAAAAGCAATTGATAAACTTTGTTTCCAAATCCGTCCATGAGAGAATACTCTGTGGCGGTTCCTTAGCAAGCCAATGCCGGGCTTATCCCTCTAAAGAAAAGGGAAAAAGTTGTAACCTTATAACCTCTTGTGGAACGCCATTGAATTTGACCGTGTTGGTGAGTTGTAGAAATCTCTTGATGTGGTCATGTGGGTCATCAATGGTACGCCCCAAGAACGGTTGAGCGGAGACCATCTGGATAAAGCCTGATTTTAGCTCGAAATTGTTGGCGGCAATTGGTGGTATAACAATTGGATCCGTGTTGCCATCGACATGAGTTTGCAGTAGTTCAATCATCGGGCGATTATCCGGAAGGGGCTCATTGTTGTTGTTATTGTTCATGTTGTTGTTGTTATTATTGTTTGGAGGTGGTACACCGGCCATGTCTAAGTGATCGAGAGGCTCGGGCTCTTGATATGACGTGGATCGAGTGCGCATACACCTGCAAAAGAACGAACAAAGAAAAGCAAAGCACAAATATTTTTGGTTTTTATGGTTTTTAATTTTTTTTGTATTTTTGAAATTTTTTATGAAAAAGTAACGTTCACGGGGAACGGATCCCAAAATCCAAGTTCTCACAAAAAACTTTTGATCTTAACGAGAAGAGCCGGTAGCGGCGCCATTTTGATACTTAGATTTTGCTAGGGTACTAATTCTCTCGATATCCTCTCGAATTGATCTCGGCCTTAAGTGGAATAATTGTTCTTGGTTACTAAATAAAAGGGTTCGGTTTTCTAAACTAATAAATAGTGGAAATGAAAGTTTAAATTAAAGACAGTTACTTAAATGACAATTAATAAAGGCTTGAATTAAAATTTAATTTAATGATGATTAATAAAAACTTGAATTTAAATTAGAATTAAGATTAAAATAAAGTTTAAAATTAAAATAAAGAAACAATACAGAAATAGTAAAGAAATAGTAAACCTTAAAAATGCTCAGCAGATAACTGATTCGGAAGTCACTGTTCATTCGGAAGTTGAAGGTTCATTGGGAACTTTAGGCTTCGTTCGGAACTTCTCAGAGTTCCGATTCGGAACTATTGTTCAAAATTGGTTCGGAACTTTAAGATTGGTTCGGAACTTAGGCTTCGTTCGGAAGTTTGGATTGGTTCGGAACTTATAGCTTGGTTCGGAACTTTTTCCTTGGTTCGGAAGTTTCACCTTCGTTCGGAACTTTTTGGCTTGGCTCGGAACTTCTGCTTGGTTCGGAAGTTTTAGATTGGTTCGGAAGTTTTAGATTGGTTCGGAAGTTTTAGCTTGGTTCGGAACTTTTTATAGGTAAACTCATTCGGAACTTTTAACTGACTCGGAACTTTTGAAAACAAAACTCATTCGGAAGTTACTGTTCACTCATTCGGAACTTCTGGGAAACCCAGATACAGAAACTATACCGAAGAACAAGGAAACACGATTTTGATCCAAAAATCACCAAGTTTTTCACCAAAAACTTAAATAAATCAATCACAAAGCATCTACTAACCATAAACTACTAATCCCATCAACAAAAACACAAATCCCAACAACTTTTGAAGATCAAATCAAGAAAATAAAAACTTAAAAACTTGAAGATAAAGATGATGATGAACAAGATAAAATGGAAAGATTAAACAAGACTTGTATTGAATGATTAATGTTTTAACAAGATCAAAACAAAGATTAAAACAACAAGATTGGAAGAACAAAGATTAAAATCACCAATCACCCTAGTGGTGATGGTGATGAAACGAATAAGAAAGGAGAAAAAAGGGGAGGAGAGAAAACTCCAGACTAGCTAGCTAAAATGTGTGAGGGGCTCCTTTTATAGGCTTGTCTTTTGGTTGGTGAGTGGGCTTTCTCCCGTTCTTCTTGTCTTTTCGTCTTTTCAGAAAAGTTTCCGTTTTAGATTCTGATTCGGGATTTGTCGTCGATTAAATTTAACTCGTCTTTTAATTTCTTCGTTTAATAGACTTGAGTTTCTTCGACTTATATAAATCTTCCATCTTTGGTCCTTTTCTTCGATAAATCTTCGAATAGGCCCAGTGACTTCAAATCTTTTGCATCTCTTGGACAATAGACTTTATCTTGAGTCCTTTTCTTCAGTAAAACCCGTGCAATCCCATGTTTTCTTTAATATTCATCCGGTTAGCTCTGAAAACACAATAAACACAAAAACCACGCATAATTCCAAACAAGTGATATTAAATACGTGTTTTGGTCTCGTTTTAGCCCGAATTAAGTGGTAAAAGGATGGGTGTTTACACACCTATCAATCGTCATGCTTCGTGAATTCATCCAGTCTTTCCGATAATGCCAAGATTGGCTCATTATCCAATCCACCTCTTCAGCCTCCAAAATGCTTCCTCGTCCTTCTTCACTTCGTCCCTTGCTGGTTCCATGATACATCATCATCTCTAACTACTCATCATGGTAGACTTAATACTAAAACTCACACTTGAAAATCTCACGTATAATTCCACTCCAAAACCAACACATACTTCGCCTCACTCTCCTTCTTAGACTTTGAGTAGATCAAGATGTCGTCGATACTCCCGATGACAACTCATTTACATACGTTCATGCACACTCGCTTCATTGACTCCATGAAATCCGCTAGTGCTTTGGCGAAGCCAAATGCATAACCTTAAACCCAAAGCATTCATACAACATCCTTAGCAGTTTTAACTATGTCCTCCTTGCACCCTCTCCTAGAAGCAATACGAATAAATTTCCTACCTCGTTCTACTTGCGAAATTCTACACGCATTTTAACAGACCAATACTTCCTCTCATCAGACCACTCAACCTCTTTCCACATCCAATCTACTACTAAGCAACTCAACTTTTACCTTGCATCCGTTGCAATTTCCATCAACTCTTGTTCTTGAATCATCCCATCATCAATTTCCTTCGGAAGGCACTAACTGCAACTCCTCTCACCTCCCCTACTTGCTCTATTTATGGTTCTACCTCACAGTAATAGGCAAACCTACTAATTTTCAGGAAATTTTTGGAAAACTTACATGCCTTACGAACAATCATAAATACCTTTGAGGTATTGTATCCCCTTCCAACACTCTCTATGGCGCGTTACTTGTGCTAGTACCCCACAAATCTCTATTCATCTCCTTGGTACTCCTAAGAGACCTCATAACCACATTAGTTCGTCTACGAACATCTTTCCTCCCCGCTAAGGGTATTCCGACCGTTCTCTCATGGCCACCTACTTAAGCGTGTAGGCGCGACCAAGTCTTTCATATGACTACCTCAACGCTCCCGAACAATACGAAACCAAAACTACATCTGAATCCATCAGATACGATCAGCGAATCAAACCCACGGATAACTAACAACATTTCACGTGTACCAGTTAAAACAAGTCAAAAACCACGAGTCTCAATGGAAAACTCAAACCCAAAACGTGTATCAATTCAAAATGACCCATGACAACGAAAAATAATCCAAGCAACACCCAATGGCAACCAAACATATTACGCCCCACGACATATTTTTTTTAAACCGTGCAAAAGATCGACTTTTCCAAAAGAATATATATCTTTTTTTATTATTATTTATTGTTACCTCCCTCATCTATGTGACTCAAACAATCTACAAACAACCCTCTTGACGAACTCAAAACTCAACTCAAAACTAGGTATCCCGTGCATCCCAAATCATAAAAATAAACTACTATTCAAACTCAACCTCTAACCCGACACATGTACAATAATTTCGGCCAAGATACTGACCTTCCATGACTATACATTCTGAATATTTGAAAAGTACGTTCCGAGTACATAATTTTTTACTTTTGAATCACTCAAAAAGCTCTAAAAACGAACAAGTTATGACCAAATCAGTTTTATACTAGTTGTTTTAAAAAAACTAAAGAATAAACTTAGTGATCAATGTAATCCTTTTAAATGACAGATATAATTGTATGTGAAATCTTCATAAACTCAATTTAACCTTGTATAAATAATTAAAAATGACATAAATCGGTCAAACTCAATTATATAAACTATGTAGGTAGAAAGAAATTTTTACTTAGCTTTATTTTAAAGAAAGTCTTTTAGAATTTGAAATATATAAGTGTTGATTAAAAAGAAATCTTATGTTACATCTTGTTTCAAACACGACTCCAACACCTTACCCTTATTTTACCGAATAAAACCAACCATCTAACTCAATATATACCGACCAAAAGAAATGCAAGACCCAACACAAAAGATTTCATTATCTCAGAATAAATCCCAAGTTATTTAAATAGACTTGAAACCAAAAACACCATTTTAAAACGTACACGTGAAATACGAAACTCAAAGAATACGCTACAAGACACACTTCAAAAGATTCAAAACGTCGTTGGAACTCCAACAAACTCTAGCACCATAAAACACGAACAAACACAAGGTACGTTCAAGTTATAATAACTAGTGAACGACCATATACCATAACCTAACACGTAGTAGTATATATACATGCGCATATATATACCTATCAAATCTCCCAAAACATACTCGTTATCATACATATCAAGTCGATCGCGTCATACACTCGTTTTTCCATACGAGTAATCACCTTTTCACCATCTCACCATGCCACAACAAGGCACAAAACCCATATATTATAAATATACCTAAAATCCACATCTCATCATATACAAGCATGTACTAACCCTCTTTCATGCAATCATACTTAGGAACCCATTGAAGTTGTGGTACTTGTATTACTATGTTGGCCACCATACTTATACAATTACCCTTTCCCCAATGCACTCCCTCCTATGATGACACTTATAAGAATCAATACAACACATAACATATAAATCCATCTACTCACATAAGCTCATAACCACATAACAAAGGTTCAAAACTCCAACTATTAAAATAACATAGTCAAACTCTCGGAATACAGAAATCCATAGTCTAGCTAAAACAGCCTAGACTAAATCCAAAACGAAAACATAATCAGTTATAAGTCATGTCGCCCGTAAGAGTGGAAACAGCTTAAAACCCTTCCTATCCACCTACTCCTAGTAACTCGAACCACCACACGATTCTTAGGGAACATGACTTAAACATCAAAAGAAAAATAACATACCTCAGGTATGTAAAATAACTCGATAAAAGATAGAAACTACCTTGTACTAAATTATGTACTATAATGTACAATTTAAGCAAAATACAATAGTGACTAGCGTGGACGATTATGGTTCGACCCGCACAAGTCACAAACCCGAAAAGAAAATAACATGTGGCTAAGTATGAACTTACTACTGTTCAATTCATACTAGTCAAAACATCACAATAAATAACATCCAAACACATCAAATAATATAAAATGCACACATACTCCTATGACGCCTATATGCAGGGACCCTTAAGCTATAGACTAGGCTACACGACTAGGCAACCTAATTCCCTATAACCATTGGCTCTGATACCATTCTGTCACACCCCACCATGGCGGAATATGGGGCGCGACGTATGGATATCATCACAACATGGCGTGTCTATAGAGATAACTATATGAAATAAGAAATGTCATAAAATGGTAACACAAAAGTCATGACAATATCTCATCAAATGCAGGAGTCTAGGTAAGTAGGTAACAGTCCTACCACTTACCCAAGACAAACAATAAACATAAACCAAACAAACATATAGGTGCCAACATGTATCACTTATATAAAAAAAACATAAAGGTAAACTAAGAAGGAACGGGGATCTCCTTCTATATGCAATCCTAAGGCATCCAAGTCTAGCCACTTCTATCCTCAAGCTTAAACACATTCACACCTGAAAGAGACACTAAAACACGTCAACATAAAGTTGGTGAGAGTCATAGGTTTAGACTCCAACGCTAAATCAGTTACAAGCTGTGAATAACAACCATCAACACAATAACATATGGACAATGCGCTACAATTATGTATTAACAACTAGCATTCAGGTTTAATCAATCATCACAATTCCAAGGCATCACGCCTTACCAACAACCATAATTACCAAGGCATCACGCCTTACCAACAACCATAATTTCTAAGGCATCATGCCTTACCAACAACCATGGTACCATAGGCGCCCATACACCTATGCACCTTTCCCATCCAAATCATACACGAACAAGAATCACATAGCAGTTAATCACATAATGTACACACAAGTCCATCTCAAACCTTAAAAACATTCACATCATCAATTTATAAACAACATAACACAGTGTCTCTTCCATCCCATCTGGAAGTTAAAATCAATAGTAAACATGGGACTATGAAACTCACCTGATTGCTTCTTCACAAGTCCTCGCACTAGCAATAAGCTAACAAACCAAAAACACGCAATCAATACATGAACCAATCACTAAGATGGCTCATCAACCTATGATGGAAATCTAGCCTATTCCCATATAAATACCTCATTGATAAGATCTAATCACCCATTACCCTTCCTTAACAAGTCCTTAACTTGGCTAAGTTTAATAACTATCCCGTTCATATTTTACACAAAACAGTCCCAGTTGTTAGGTCTCAAAACTTTAAGTCAAACGTCCACTTAAACATACCCATGGTTTCTGTAAAAAGATATTCATACTTTTACATATGTTATCTAAAACCTCCCACTTTCCCTAACCTTAAAGCTAAGGTTAAGGCCCCGATATATGTATACATATTGCTACCTATCTAGAATTCACTGATTTTAAACGTATGAAAAGTTTGTTATCATTAGAGGGTCTTACCCTAAACAAAAATCTTAGCCCAAGTGAAGATACTTACTACAATATATAAACCATCTCTCATGTTCGTTAGAAGATCCCAATGCAACCCTAAGTACCCAAACAACCCAAAACTTAAAAAGAAAACAGGCCGATTACAAAACTGTTTTGACCTCTGAATGTTGTAACCTGTTTTTGACCCACTTCCCGACCTCCAATTTAGTTCTCGTTTATTGAATTGGAAATCCACTTCAATTACCTTTTCAGGGATACTTGGATCGCATCTTGAATGTTCCTAGAACTCCCGATATGATCAAAACAATTGACTCAAAATTCTGCCCAGTTTTTAAAAACGGGTTTAACAAAATCAACCTCATTAATTAACCCTAATTCCTCTAATTACAAGCCCTAATCTATGTAATCATTATAACACCATTAATATAACATTAATTTACTGTTTTAATATAAACCCTAACCTAAATCCATCATAAGATGAATGAGAAAGAATTAAAAACAATTAAATTGAAAAGGGAATTGAAGATTTTACCTTAGAATTTTTGAAAGAAGAAAAATTAATGAAGAACACTAAATTCCTCCATAGATGTCGACCCATACTTGATCTCCAGGGTTTATGGAGTGTTTTGATAAAAATAAGGCTTTATATACTTTCCTAACAAGTCCTTGGCCCATTACAAATTCCCGGTTCTCCATTTTACTTTTTTTCCCTTTTCTTTTTCTTCCTTGCGTCCCAAAACCGACTTACACATATATTTTTTTTATTTTTTTTCTTTTTATTATTAATATATGTATTAATAATATTACCTTAATTTTCCCTAATTTATTTCAGCTCCTAAAGCCTCCAAAATCTCAAAACCGTGAAACTAGTCAAATTTACGCGTTTTACCGTAAAAGACGTAAAATATACACTTTTAAAAAAAATCTCAAATTTTGAAATAAACTTTATAACTAAGTCCTAAATGACTTAAAACCATCCCGAAAAATATTCATAAGCCTAATTACCTCATCCGAGACCTCCAAATGCTAAACCGTAAATCGTAAAAAATACGATTTTCTATAATACATATACGTATACGTAAAACCACTAAATAACACCATCTCACTTCATAGTAACTACCAAGTGAACTCATGAACATGAAATCATCACACATCGTTTCACTCACAAGGTACCCCGTACCGGAAACGATAACCAAACCATAATCTATACACACCAATAAGCACATAAACACGTAAAGACACGTAACTAGCACAAAATAAATCTAAGTGACGAACCTCAAAACCAGGGTTGTCACACACACACACACACACACATATATATATATATATATATATATATATATATATATATATATATATATATATATATATATATATATATATATATATATATATATATATATATATATATACATGATGTGATTTGATTACATGATTGTTTGATGATTATTTTAATATTTATACGTGGTATTTATACTTCATAGATTGTCACAAGAAACCCTAACTCCCCTAGCAAATCAATCGAAGCTATTGCCGTAGGAATTCTAGCTATTTTAGATCTAAACCAAGTTGTGGATAATTATGATCCCAACAAAATGGTTGATATTCGTAGAAACGTTAACATTAGTTGATTGTGATATTAAAGAAGAATTGGCGAGATTAAATCTGATATCGATGTCATGACGATCTTTCCTTATAGAGTGGAGTTTGACAAAACCTTACCACCTAGAAAGGTGTCATCTGATTCGGTGTCGCGCAATTCTTAAATTTGAAATCGAAAGGGTGATTGTTGCGCTTGAGGCTGTCATTGGAACCATTACCCAAAAGCATCATGCCACTAATACCTTTCCGAGAAGTCTAATTGAATGTATGAGTCATTTCATACTAGTGACTCATTTGATAACTATTGTTGTAAGAGCTATAGGATTGGAAATTAGGTGTTGTTCATATCGAGCTTTTATTGCCCTATTAAGGTCTAAGAATAAGGTTGAAAGTTTTGGAGAAAAACTTTCCAATGAGTGATCTGCAAAAGAGTGATGAAAAGTTTTTTACCAAGAACTAACTATAACATATGTAATATGAGATTGATAAGAGGAAGTCGTTAAGTCCTGTGATTGAATTATAAGGTTTTAATTGATTGTTAGTTCATGTTAAGGGTTGTTCCTAGGCCATTGTCCAATGACGAGGATGCCTAGTGTCCAAGAAATAAATTGAAGAAATCTTCTTCTGAATAGGGACCGATGGATCTTCCGGGACAAGTGGAACACCTAATGACTCTTGTAGATTAGTATTCATTGTGGTATCTTTTAAAAATCCCTAACTTAACTGAGACATCAGTTGGTAGGATGAGTTTATGGAATTGTATGACATGGCAACACGTAATGTGTTACTGTACAATTTTGACTTGTTTGAGATTAATGAAAAGGGCTACCTCTGATTGCTAAATCCTACATGTATCGATGTGATCTATCTTTTCTTGCTTCTTCCTAATGTTCGCATTAGTGATGCAACCATTGAACAAGTACTCATCTCGATTTGAGTTACGTTGTGAATTATTCTTTTTGAGTGCCATCGAGGTCATGAACCTCATGATTATTTGTCTAAGATCATTTCCTATTATATTATAGTTAGTTCTTGGTAAAAAACTTTTCATCACTCTTTTGCAGATCACTCATTGTTTTTATAAGTTAAAACAGTATTCCTTGAGAAAAATTGAATTTTCATCACCATATGGATTATTTAAAGTGATACTTATAAATAATCGTTATCGAGATAAAGTTTTTTATGAAACACCTTGAAAAACTTAATTGTTTCCATGACAAAGAACATCCCTGTAAATTCATTTTGATTCTTATTCAAGAATTAAGCATGAAAATATTTTTATTTTAAACATGATGACAAATTTTTGACGAACTGAGTATTGCATCGTTAATCCTAAAATTGTATATAGTTGCGCGCCTACATACAATTTGTAAGGGACCATGCAAGGCTGATTAGTAGTCACCATGAAATTGTTACTAAACATTGCATTCTTTTGTAATTTTGAAATATTGAATTTATATGAGATCTGCGAAAAGTGCAAAATAGGGGCATATTGTTAGGAACACCTACATATGTGCCCGTACCATTTATTTTCTGAATCGAATTTAATCATCTGTGGAAATTGTCTTAATTGACAATTGATATCCCTCCTTGTCCAATTCTCCCGTGGTGAGATTCTTGGAAAAGTATCTAATTATCGAGTATTAATACCCGACTGGGTGTATCGACGTTCCTATCATTTCTTTTGATTAGATATCATTTGAATGACCTGGGTAACAATCCGAGGAGCTTTCGAATGCGTACTCAAATCATGAAAACATGGGATATATTCATATTCCTTAATATTTTCGTCTTTATCTGATTTGAAATTCTCTCGCGTAGATTATGCGTTGACCTTACTCTTTTAAGGTTAGTTATGTCTCCTGATATCCTTGAAATTGTGAAGGATTATGAGTTATTATTAGTCTTTTGAGAAGTTCACATCTTATCAACGGTAATGAAACTAGAAAGTTGATAGTGCCAGTAGAATGGATTGATTGACTATGACATAATGTCATTGTCTTAATTGATGGGAACTCTAGTAGAATTCCCCTAAAAGATGAGATGTTGATTATCAAACATGATCTAAACAATTTTTAATGGATGACCATATCCTGCATTTAGACTTAAAATTATACCATGAACGGTTATGAACTCGTCATAAATATTATAATCTAGAAAGAACTTAAAGTAAATTATTAAAAGATGTTTCTGTTATCTGAAACTTTAGGAGGTATTTGCTGGTAAATTACCTAGACTTTTGCCAATAAGGCGAGTTGAATTTGGTATTGATTATATTTCCGGTGCTACACATGTGGCATGTGCACTGTACGTCAGCACCATCTGAATTAAAAGAATTACCGTACAACTAAGAGAGTTGACGGAGAAAGCTTTTATTCTACCGAGATCGTCATTATGAAGAGCTATGGTGTTATTATTTGTTATATTTGTTGACTATCGTGAACTAGGTAAATTGATGATCAGAATTCATATCCATTACCCAAGATGGAAGATTTGTTCGATCATTTACAAGGTTCTAGCGTATATTCAAAATTTGATTCACGGCATGGTTATCATTAACTTCGCATCCGCGAAAAAGACTATCTATTCCAATCACTACATTCAGAACTTGTAATGAACATTGCGAGTTTCATGTTATGTTGTTTGGATTGACCAATGCACATGTAGCATCCATAAATGTGGTAAATCACGTGTGTAGACTGTAATTTGATACATTCATGCTTGTGATCATTAAGGACTATATGTTTGTTTATTAGAATAGGAAGGAGTTAATAATCAATTATAGACTGCCCTGAGTTGGCCGAGCAGTGAAAACCTGTACCTTGAATAATTAACATGTGATTAAAGACTTAATCCTTTTTGACCGTGTGATTAATAGATAATGGAATCTATATTGACTCATCAAAGATTAGATCCATTAAGGCTTTGGGTTATACCAAAAAGAAAAGTGCAAAAATGTTTTGACAAATATTTATCAAAGGATTTTTTTTAAGAAATAATTCCTTTAAACCCAAATCATTTAACTAAACTCCTTTAGGGGTAAATGTTTGTGTATACCTCAAGATAACCTAAGAGGGATTGAGGAAACTATTTAAACCATGACTTGAAATTTGGAATGACAATTTTTGCTTTTCATCTAAGAAAATTTTGACCAAAGTATAACCAAATATTTTTCGAACATTTACAAATCTTATTAATTATTTTCGATAAATCAACAAAAATCGTGTTAATTAAATTCAAATTTATTTTGAACATTCTTATATAATTGGTAGAACTAAGAAATTTAAAATTTTTACGTTTATGTTTCATAAAAATTGAATATTTATTATTTAATTACTTGTAATATTTATCAACGCTTTACACGTCGGATTGAGCAAACAGATAAAAATAATAGTTGAGACGCAACTAAAACATAGAAAATATGAAGAAAGAATTCCTGAGTGAATCGTGGTCATGATAATTACTTCATCAGGAAAGGTGAATGTAGATACTGACACATTATGTAGGGATAAATAATCAATTAGGATGTGTTCCTTAATAATGACTGTGCAAAATAAATTGCCGAGCAATTTAAAATAACTTATGCTTGTAAGAAGGATAATATAGATAATAAAAGGGGTTCGCAGCTAATGTGAACCATTAGAATTGAGAAGCCGATGGCGTTAAATGTATAAAAGGTCACTTGTGGTTGCCTAAATATGGAGATTTTTGAGATTTAGTCATGTTGGAATCTCATAAGATTAAGTATTTTATTCATGCCATTTTTGATTTAATGTATCTTTATCTGAAGAAGTTGTACTGATGGCAAATTATGAAGGCAGACATCGCCTCATACATTACTAAACATCTAACTATGGCAAAGGTCATTATCTGAATTTGATTCGATTTGGGTCATCGTCGATAGACTGATCAAATCTGCTAATATCATTCCTGTTAATGATAGATTCTCGATGAAGAAATTGACTCCTTCGTATTTAAAGGAGTTGTGTAAACATAGTGTGCCTGTATCGATCATCTCTATCAAGATCCTCGCTTCGCATAGAATTTCTAGAGATTTCCTCAGTAGTCATTGGGAACAAACCTTGATAAGATTACTGTTTCTCACCCCAATCAAAGGGACGAGGTAAAGTAACGATACAAAACACTAGAAGTCATGTTTTATGATTGAATGATTGACCTTTGGTAATAAACCGTATAATCGTTTTCCTTTGAAAAGGTTATCATTGATAATTATCGTATTAGGATCGAGATCGAATCTTGTGAGGATCTAAATATGAGAGCATCTGTAAGCAGGAGTTGGGATGAAGACACCCGACATACACCCATTGTGAGTTGGACATATCTTTTAGGTTTAAGGTTGCCTATGATGACAAACCTAACCTTACAAATTACCCGACCCGCGAGACCTGAAATGATTGTTGAAATTAGGATATGATTATTGACTGCCGGTAGTGGGCAGAAGGTTATGTGAATATGATGTGTAGATCTTGAAGTGCCGGATGGGTATCGAAGTTATGCCAAAAATTTTCACCTTGGAAAAATGAATTGATGATCTGAAAGATCATGGGAAATAAGTCCCCGTTGTATGGCACCATTGAGATAATGTAAAAAAAAGTTGGTTTGAAAGGCATATAAGCTGGATCTACCCTAGGACTTCAAGGGATGCATAAATTATGTTCGTATATCGAACTTGATAAAGTGTTTATCAAGTGAAAATCTGATTATTTCTTAATGAAGATTGGATTGGCGAAAAGTTGCATTCATCAAAAACCCGTGAACATCATGGATAGAGAAAGTAAGTCAACTTAAGCCTGATCGTATTCCCGTAGTTATATTTGATGAAACTCGCGTATCGTAATGAATTATACTTGTGAGAAAATGTCGGATGTGGAGGAAATACCCACATGGCTCTAACTCTATAAGAAGCGGGTAGTAAGATAAATCGATCTTTGAGGACAAAGATCCTGTTTAGGGGTAAATGCTGTGACAATCCGTCAATTTATGGTCGATATTTTATTCTCAAGTATTATTAAAAAAAATATTATTTTAATGTTGTATTATGAACTCACTCATTTTTGGGAAGAAATTTGGGTTTACGTCTTGAAGTAGCATCGAGTACGTCTAAACCGGAGGATTCTACGTTACGTGCTTACGTTTACATCCACCATTTTTGGTAACAGTCCGACATTTCAGGAAATAAATTTATCCGTGAATATTATTTTGGAATTTTAAATTTGTGTTGGTTCATAAACTCACAAATTTACGAGAAGATATTAGGACTTACGTGCATAATTTAGCGTCTTTTACGATTAAACCGGAAACCCTAGGTTTACGTATTTACGTTTTTGAACTCCGTTTTTAATGAGACAAATTTTATTAGATTCGTTTTGTGCCGTAGATTTATAATTTTTAAAAAACGTTTTCCGTAAAACGACCCGAGGGCACGTAAATCGAGGAAACTAGAATCGAGGAGTACCCGTAAATTAATGGGGATGAGACAAGTTTACACTTGCCCACCCCCATACATGTGGTGGCCAAAGCTTAACCAACACACCATAATGTGTCAAGTATACACACACACTAAGGACACTTGTCCTTAGTGCATGCACAAACCACTAAACTAACAGAACTAGCCAAGTTAAACCATCTACTCTCATTTCATACATGCAAACCACACACAAACTCTCTTGGCTCCCTATGAACGTCCCATATCACCACCAACACCACCATAGATCAAAATTTACACCATAAATCTTGTGTTTAACTTGCACAAGATGATAACCCTTTGAAGACTTGTTGATTTGAGGTGATCTTAAAATCTAAAAAGGAGATTTCATGAAGATAAAGGGCTGATTTCTCAAGGAGTCTACATATTCTTCGTGATCCTAGAAGTGGTGTTGATATCTCATAAGATTGGTTACCCAAAACCAAGTCTTGTTCATCCAAAAACTCATCATTTCATCACTTTGGTGGTATAGAGATTATTTCTTCCTATCATCTTGTTATTTTGAATATTTAATCTTGTATTTTTTTCACTTATGTATATGTATATGATGATGAATGATGATTAAAATTATTATGTGGGGATCTTGTGTTGATAAATTTGATTAAAAAGATTGAAAACTACATGTAAAGATGTTGAAATAATGACTAAAATAGTAGGTTGTATAAAACAGTAAAGAACCTTATTATAACTTGTTAAAATGACTTGGATAATTTAATATACAGTAAGCTATGTGACTTATACATATGTGAGAATTGTCCACTCAATGGAATTCATAAAATGAGTGAGATATGATCAAAACATTATTGAAGTCCAAATCTGTATAGTCTGTTTTGGACGAACTTTTAGAGTCATTTAGAAGATGATTGAGCAGTAGCTAAAACTGAGTTAATTGTAGCACATATCATGTAGTTTGTGGTGTCCAAAAATGAGCTTCTATTTCCTTGTAGAACTCAATATATAGTAAAAATGGTGAAAGTGAAAATAATAATCAAATTTGTAAAATAAAAGTATATAGTATAATATTAGCACTCAAGTTAATATAATATAAAATGTATACCTAAAACCCACTAACTTGTATATTACATATAAATAAGTATGTACTTTAATAAATAAAATGGACATTTTATAAAAATTACAAATTGATATGTTTTATAAGTTATAAAACTATATACATAAGTTTTACGTCTTTTCGGCTAAAATCGAAAGATTAACGCATTCGTCAAATAAAACTTAGACGGTCGGACCCGTCTAATGTAAACTTTTTATAACTTATATACTGATGTATAAGTACATTTGACAAGTAAAAACCGATAAAACCGGAGCTTTATGACTTATGGACATTAACGGGCCAAAGTAGCCTTATTGGACTATTGACCCAACTAGTTTGACTAAACACTAATGGACTTACTCATTGGGCTTAACCCACTTGGGCCCAAAATATGAGTATAGTCCTGATATTAAAAGTATAATTGGGCTAATATGAAGTATTGAACTCTTAAAATGGGCTTATTGGGCCTTAATATGGAATTGGATTGAAACTATTGTAACTAGTCAAACATTTGACTAACACATAACACTATAATGTGTATGAAGAGATAAAACCCCACTCGATCATAATAATACTTATAATATCATCATTTATATACATAGACATTATTTTTATATAGTCATTGGACAAGAGTCTAAGACAAGTACTATTTGTCTAGGTTTCCGTGATTGAAGCATGTACCGTACATCCAAATCGCCGATAACCCGCCTTTCCCAATCAACGTGAGTTCATAGCCTCACACTCTTTTAAATGTTTTTTATGAAATGTTTTATAAACCGCGAGGGAGATAACATGTTAGTTTTAATTAAATAGCACACCAGTTTTCCCGATTGTTTGCTTATTGATTTGGACCCGAATGATTACATAACCCGCTGAATGATTATATGACCTGATGAATGAAATGAAATGGATTATTAAAGTTAGTTTATGTCACTAAAAGTCCCATTAGCATGAATTGTGAACTACCGAGATTTGCTAGACGCTTATGCATATAATAGTACTATTTGGGGAAGATCACCCCAGTTCGCGCCTTGACGGTTGATCCCCGTCGTGCCACATTCATTGGTAAGCGAATTTTTGTATGAGAAGATTTCCATAGCGTGATGTTTGTGACGACACGCTAACTTAGATGGTCAAATTGAGTTTCTGGTTAGCTACCCGTTGTTTGTTATAGTAAGGTAGCAATGTCACGCGGCTTATAATAATCCAAATAACGAAAATACTGCTATACGCATTGAATTACAATATATTGCCTGACTAGCAATACGGGGTCTTATTATTGATATTATGTGCGTGTTTTGGTTTTACATAACCATATTCATATAACGGTTTTTATTTAAATCTATACATCGTTATAAAACGTATTGTATGATGTTTTTACGACATTGGTTCGTATAATGGTTTTGAAGGCAAAAGCCTATAGTATGATTTACAACAAAGATTTGTATAAATTGTTTTTGGCTTATTTTATGGCCTATGACAAGGAATTGTACAAAAATGATTTTTGGTAATAATTATATACCGATGATATATTAATGGTTTTTATTAAACTCTATGATTTCACTCGGCGTTTTCGCTGACCTTTTCTTTTAACATGTTTTATCTCAGGTACTTGAAGGTAATTCTCGGGAAGACAACAAGAATTTATGGCCCGCACTTAAATAACAATTTCCATTCAAATGCTTTGTTAAATTGTACGAAATACTATGACTTCGGACCTATGTAAATTTGATCTTCATGAATGGAAAATGCTATATCATTAAACAACGAGATTTTTAAGCGTTGTCTATTATTTGAGTAATGTGCTATCCCTTAACACCAACGACTCTTCCGCTGAACAAAAGTATGAATATTTGGGGGTGTTACACGTTTGTCCGTTTCGGTTCTTTTCGATCTCGATTCAACTCGTAATCCTTCATTAAGTCATATTGCTTAGTGTTATGATGATCCAATGATATTCCAAAAGGTTTAAGATATATTATTAAGTATTTTAGAAAACTCGGTTTTCAAAAATTTGGCGTATTTAATTGATAAAAACCAGCCTCTGTAGGCGGTTCTTTATCTCTGGCGGTTCAAACCCGCGGTTCTCTATCGATATGGAACCGCGGGCAGTAAAACTCGTCAGAGCGCCAGTTTTATTAAATTAATCTTTTTCAAACTAAACCCTCTCTCTCCCAAAAACACTCAGCCGACGGGTTCCACCTTTTTCCACCATTGTTGAAGCTTCAAAAACCTTCAATCACGCAAATTAATTGATTCCAAGTTGTGGGTTTCACTCATCCTTCGTCAAACATCAATTAATTGTAAGTATTTTCTTTCAATTTCATCTATTTTGTTCTAGGGTTCATCCTTTCATAATTGGGGATTTTTAAAATTGAAATTAAATTAGAACCTTAATAGGAATATGGGTTGACATGGTTATTTTAGTATGATTCCTTAGGTTCATATTCATTAAGATTTCACTAAAACCCACTTGTAGAACAAATCCGAATTTTGGCTAAATGATTTTGGTTAAAAGATGGAATTGAGATGAACCCATGAACAAATAGGTAATTACATTGTTAATGCTTACCTAAAAACCTTGTTTTGAAAAACTAATGTTCTAGTCCATTGTTGATCCAACATAGTTCATATGTTCTTGGTTAATAATGGAATAGACACAATGTGAACATGAGAATGATATGGATTCAATCCTTTGTTTGTCAAGAAATTGATATAACACATTCTAATATTTTGATCTTTGATTTTATTTTTCATATGAGTGATTGGAAAAATATTTTCTTGTGTTTATTTAGGTACTAATCATGCCTTCTCAATACCAAAAGGATCATCAACTCACTAAACAGTATATGCCTAACCTTTCCGACTTTTTCACTCAACTCATCTCGCCCATACTTATTCCTCCCTTCAATCCTGTTGTTTTCTTGAGGGTAGAGTTGTCCAAAAGGATATTAAGGATTATGTATACATCAAATCTATGTTTGAAAACATTGGGTTTGATTGTTTGTTGCACATTAAGGAAGACATCTATCCTCGATTCCTATTGGAGTTCTTTAGCACATACTTCGTCATTGAAAACAATGATAGAATATTTGTTAGGTTCATCTTGAATGGTCAACTTATACAATACTCTCTCGAAGTCTTCGGTCAAATTCTTGATGTGCCATTTGTACGCACTTGTCGCTTCACGGATAAATAGAAGCTAGTGCTCTCCTTGAATCTAACAATTATCCTCCATATGATCATGCGGAAATTGATCTTGACTACATTGTTGACATTGTCTCCAAAAAGCGTAATCGACCCGTTAAAAGAAGCCTTCATACTAAGGTACGTTCGGTGAAACGTCATGAGGTTCTCTTAAGCGACCTTAATGATAATATGGTCCAATGGACCAATATCCTTAGGGAAAATGTGTTTTGTCTTGGTGGAAACCGGGATCATGTTCCAGCGTGTTTAGTGCATATGTTATTTTACATCTTTACCAACACCAATTACAATTTGGCATATTTTATCGCTCAACGGATCAATTATGATATTCACAAGCCTAAAACAAACCTCCCTTACGCAATGCTTCTCACTCGTCTTTTTAAAAGGGTTGGCCGTGATTTTCCAAATCTTGATCTTTCTCATTTTCAACCAGTCAAACGGGTTATGCTACCTATTCAAGAGGTATATAAGAGAAAGACAATATGTGATCGTAAATCCGACCAACAAGAGTCCAATGATGAGGACATGGACATGCCAACAAGTGATGGTGATGCCATTGGCACAAGTGCTCCCATTGGCTCTTCGAGTACTTCTCACCACTCCACAAACTCATTCGTGGACGGTTTAGATGACATTGTTTCCCCTCCTCATCATTCCTCTAGTGAAGTTCCTAATAATCTCAATATGGAGGAACTTTACGTCAAAGTCTTCGAACCCAAGGTGATTTACATGAACATCGGGTTGAGTCAAGGAAGGGATTCAAATACTTGGGAAACATGATCAAGGGATTGGGCAAGAAAAGAAGATGAAGACTTTGAATTGTTTCAAAGTAAACATGTTGTTAAACATGTAATGTGATGTTGAACATTTGCTTCTTTTTACCTTATTTTGGTTGTGTATTAACTAATACTACTTGTTTGGATTACTTGTTATTTTTTATCCTAATGATTGTCTATGCCATCATGATTATGATTTGCATAGCTTTGTGCATCCTATGTGTTAGTTAGCTTCCTAGATTTTGGTCAGTAGTTAACTTTGGCTTGATAATCCTTTGGTAAAAATCTGGTCTAACCAAAGTTTGAGAAAGTGCCATTTTTGGACACCGCTGGTCGCGGTTCCATATCGACCAGCGGTACCTTATTGATAAGGAACCGCCCACCCTAGATAAGGAACCGCCGGCTACTATGTCCGACAGAATCTTTGCTTTACACTATTTTCCTTAATTTGTGTAAACCTTGCTTGATTCTTTGCAAAAACCTACACATTTCCTAAACTAGGTTACCTAAATTCATTATTCACATAAAATGTTTTTAACCCATTACTAGTTTGGATCATCCCCTCACCCTTTCAAAACCCTCCTTGCTAGCCATGTTCTTCACACATCAAACCATTCATCCTTAACCCTTAAACCTCTCATTACAACCATGGTTTTTACAAGAACCTCAAACTCATCCAAAACCTCCACTTCAAGGAAAAATCTTAAGATTAAGATTAAGTTTCCCAAACCTAACTCTTCACCCTTTCACACACCCAAGAATGAGATTGTCCCAATTCTCATCTCTTCATCAACCTCACCACCTCTTGCTCCATGCAAGACTACCTCAACCCATGGTAACAACCATTCTCATGGTTCTACCTCCTCTTCATTCCAATCTAGAATGAATGAGCTATCCTCACCCTTTACTCCAAGTACTCTCTTGGATGTGACTACCCAACCTCAACTCATCCAAAGCATTACCATTGTGAATGACTTTGTTGATACCTTGGTGACTTCACCATTTACCACTCCAAACTCACCCATTTCACCCTTGGAGAACATACCTCCACACTCACCCACATCATACTTGGAGAACATACCTCCTCTACCTACACCTCCCTCAAACACTCCCATTTTGGGTGTCCCACTTCCCCTCTTTATGGGTGATCCTTACTTCCTTGGGTTCCTAGAAGCTCATGGTTCTCATTGTCCATGTTGCCTCTACATTAACTACATCATTCACAACCTTAGGATGGAGATGTTTGGACTTCATAGGAGGTTGCAAGATTTTTTGCTCACTTTGTTTACCATGCCTCCTCCTAGGAGATGAATGGTGATTTTCTTTAAAAAAATATTTTTCAAGAAAAACCAAGCCAAGGAAGACTACTCATCAAGAACTAGTTTTAATTTATCTTTGTTTTAGTTAGTTGTTTTTTTATTTCCTTAATGTATCTCTTTCCCTCCATGAGTTTTTCATGAGGATGAATTATGGATTTAGCCTTATGTGTTTCTATCTTTATGTGCACATTAATCAACTTTATATCTAAATTAAAATTGAACCTAAATCTATCACAACCTCTAAAACTTGACTAAAACTGGTTCAAAATGTTATCTAAATATTTTGTCACACTTTTTCAAGATATTCTTTGTAAATGTGTTGCTTTTATGCAACCCTATCATAATTTAGTACTAATAGAGGTAAAATTCCAAGATTTGCATTTTTTTTTTGAAAAAGTCTTAGTTTTTCTCAAAACCCTTGAAAATCATGGTTTCAAGTCCACTACACGCGGCTCATTAAAGTCGCGTGGTTCCTTATGTGCTAAGGAACCGCCGGTCCCTATAAGGAACCGCGGACAGATAGCCAAGTATTGGCTCGTTTTTTGTCTTTCTTCATCATACTATCCTCCGTCAAGATTCCATGTTTACTTAATTTGGCTAAACATTCCTTGACACTTTACATTTGATTTTCAAACCTTTGCCTTGTCTACTTTCTTCTTATACCCCCACCTTGAGATTTCATTCTCACACCTCAACAATGCCTAACTCTTCCTTTCATAACCTTGACATTTCATTGTCACAAACCTCCTCACCCAAAGCTTCCTCATCCAAGCTTTCCAAGAAACCGAAGATCTCGGTTCGACCTATTTGGATCAAGAAAAACGAACTTTCTTCAGCCAAACCACCCAAGAACCCCACCTTCTCTCCAATCAAGTATTAGAATGAGACCTACTCCATTAACCCCATCACCGGAGAAAAGGAAAATATCCCCCCACCACCAAAACCTTTTGACACCCCTTAACTCAATGACCTTTCAACCTTCCCAAACCTCACAAGGCATTGTGAAAATATTTCCTACCCACTCTCCTCACCACCACCAAACCCTAGGTGTGATGGCCTTCCCCCATCAACCGAATTTGTTTTGCATCATGGATCCTCGTGTGCTTGTTGTGGATTTCAACAAATTGAACTTGCTCATGTGTATGAGAAGTTAAATTTTCTTGAATTCCTCCTCACTTGACCTCCTCTCAAAGTTTTCGTTCCCGTGGACAAAACTTCGAATGATGCCTCGTCGTCTTATTTTTCCATCTAAAGGACTAAGCACTCTTGGAGTCAATAATACTTTAGTTGTTTTGGAGTCAATAACATTTTAAGCAATCTTGGAAAATTATCACTATTAGAATAGCTTATGCTTTGTGGTTTATTTTCCATATCTTTTGCTTTAGATACTCATATTGTGTGTATGACTATCTACCTTGTTTGTTTCTTTCATATTTATGTAATATGAAACCTTTGTGTTGTGTTTGTTTTCTTTATTTGATCATTCTCTCTTTCTTTTTGAGTTGATCGTGGTTAATCTTTACAATTGATTATGGGTGATTCCATCAATTCTAGATTTTAACCCCTTGACAAATTTATCATCTTCATTGGTCGGATGTTTCTTTTCTACCTCCATTCCACCAATTGAACTTTGATTTTGTAATTTACCTCTTTGGACAAACTTATCAAATACTTGCTTCTAATTTGAGATTTCTTCTCCTTCTCCCTCTTAAGTTACTTAGTAGGTAGTGATCATATATACATTGGTGTTACTTTTCTTTCTACTAACCTTTGTGTAGCATGTCACCATAGCTCATACACTTGGTGCCCCAAGCAAGGGGGAGCAACCACCAAGAGGGAGCTACTAGCAAAGTCCAGTTCTCTTCAAAGACTTGTGCTTACCTTTTTTATACGACAAAGGGGGAGAAATGATAGTGATAAACTCGTTAATAATTAGATATTTTGTGTTTCTACATAAATGAGTTTATAGTTTGTCGTAATCAAAAAGGGAGAGATTGTTAATGCAAGTGATGCCTAAAAACATTATTAGTGTTAACTAATCTTTCTTAGTTTTGATCACAACAAACTATACAACACATTTAGTGTAAAACTCAAAACAAATTATTTAACTAACACTATCATCAAGGTAATAATCATACCACTAACTTTTCATAATCATACTTAGTGATCATCAAAGTGATTATCCTTAAAACTCACTTTTGTTAATATGACAAAAGATTTTTTAATAAACTTTCTTTTTAAGAAAATGTTTTATTAAAATGGAAAATGTAAATTTGGAAATGGCATATTCCATATGCCATAAGAATATCCTTTGAAGGTTTAAAAAACCTCAGATATTCCTACCCCGCTAAAAGACAAAAAAGGAGCGTGTCTACTGGGCGGAACCTTAAATAGCTAGGCGGTTCTCTAGCGATATGGAACCGCCGGGCTAGTTAAAGAACCGCGCCCAGCTAGCCGTTGCACCTTGTCTTCTATAAATAGTGGATCAAATCTCATTTTCCAACAACCCTCTTGGACGTTTTTCTCAGCCCCCTTTCTCTTTTCTATAGCATAATCATTAGTAAATGATTACTTAATGTGTTAAGTATGTTTACATATGATTATCCTCTTTATCCCTTCCTTTACCTTGTCCAAAGAGAAGATCACTCACTCACTAGTGTTGTGATAAAGATGAATCCATGAATTAGTCATGTTCATCATGTTAGCCTTTTTGTTTTATGTTGATCTAGTTGTATTTATGAATACTTGGACTAGTTGTGTTCATCCAAGCTATTTATGAATACTTGGATTTGTTGTGTACATCCATTGCATATGTGTTTGCTTGGATTTATGTTGTGTAGATCCAAGCTACATGTGTGTACTTGGATATTTATAGTTGAGTTGTAATAGATTGTGTAGTAGTTCTCACTAAACTATAACGTGATGTGGTTGTGTCTTGTGAGTTCTCACTAAACTTGAAAGTGATTAGTAGTTATGTTGTGTGAAGTTCTTACTTAGCTTCAAAGTGAAGAGTTGTGAAGATTGGTTCTAGGTTTAGATTAGAACTCGACATCTAGCCTTGTGTCGTTAAATTTTGAAGTAGGAAACGTTGTGTAGATCGGTCCTAGCTAAAGATTAGGTCTCGACATTTAGCTTAGTGTCGGAAGATAATGTAAGCGACGATGTAAGGCTTTCTCCGCCAAGAAGGGAGCTTGTGGATATAGTGGAAATCTCGAGTAGGTGTACTCGAGGAGTGGAGTAGAAACGAGGATAGAGCCTCGTTGTTGAAACACTATAAATCTTGGTGTCTTGTTATTAGGTTGTCTCTTTCCTTACTCTTTACTTATTTCATTATCATTATACTTACCTATTACCATTGCCAATGCATTTGAATTAAACCTAATCATTATGCAACTTAGCTTCAAGTAAAAGATAGTTTTGATACAAACCTAATTGAAAGTAATTTTAATTAGGTGACTAATCGAAGAGAAACTATTCAACCCCCCTTCTATTTTCTACAGAGCTTCTAGCTCCAAACGAGCGAGAAGCTATGAAGATTTGATTATTCGTGTACAGGGAGACGAGTATCAACACAATCCGAAGTTGTTGTCGATATTTGGATCGAATCTCGGGGACTAAAGAATGAGTTGCAAAAATGGTCAAGGTCTGATGTTTGGTTCTAAACTTAGGGTTGTGAGTCTATTTTCAAACTCAAGTGTCGGATTTGTAAACGAGATTGTTTAGAATTGTCAAAATGGTTGTATGAGTCGGTGACGTAAAACTGTCCGGTTTTTGTAGTTCAAAGATGTGTCGGGCAGGGAACTTTAAAAGTAAAACCTTTTGATGGGATTTTAACAGGTCTTTCTATATATAGTAAGTGACATCTCTGATTAGTATCATAACTGTTTGACGTGGTTAAGTGGGGTAAATGAGCTCGTACATTTGGTATGTACCGACAGATTTTTATCGAAAGAATAGACTAATAGAATAAACATATAGAATGGAGTAATAGGTCACTTGTATTGTTTTTATTTTGGGTTGTTGTGATTTCATTATTTTGAGATTGATGTTATTAAGTATGGATTTTATTCGAGTTTAATAATAATGAACGCACCTTATTTGATAGGTTGTGGTTTTTGTGTTTATCGGGCATCAACAATCGTCGAAGATCGTCTTGCTACTGCCATTACTTAAGGTGAGTCTATAGCCTCGCTTTTGTAATTGTTTTGAATGATTTTAAAACTCGCGAGGGGGATACATGATATTTGAAAGTAAAATGAACACAAGTCATGATTGATTGTTTGGACCCGAATGTTGCATGTTGTTGCCTTGAATTGTGTAAGTACCTATGTTGCAAAAGTCCCTAAATTCATGAGTCGTTAACTATCTTCTGACTTGATGTTGTGAGTTGGGAATAGCCGCTTATTCTAATGATAGTACTATTGGGCTGACGACCCTATCTGAGACCAGGGCTTTACGTTGAGTAACCTTTGGGAAGGATAATCTTACGAGAATGAGAATGTGGTATACTTGCAACTGATACCCTAGTAGGGGCACTGGATTCATATAGTCATGCTGGCATTTGGCGTGGGTGACTAAGTTAAGGGGTCGGTGTCATGAGCTTAATACAATTCATTAGCTATTGCTATAAGATGAGATGCCTGATTAATAGATTGTATGGCCACAATGCTATTAAACAATTGTGAATGATTTTTATGATGTGTTCAAATGTGTTTTGTTAAACCTATAGACTTGCTCAACCGTTGTGTTGATGATTTTAAGCATGTATTTCATGTAATTGAAGTTGATGAATTGCGGAGTTTTCTGGAGAAGGATTGTGGGATTGTTATTGTAGTAATTTGGTCTAAAACATATTTTTTTCCCGTTTGTCATAAATTTATAGTATATGGTCCAATAATTTTGGTAAAAGGTTTGTCGATTGGTTAAGATCTTTGGGGAACCTAAACGCTACTCTGATATATTTTTTAAACTGATTTTACTTGGGATTGAAGGTTTTAGACATTGATTTAAATTATTTCCTTATTATATTCCTAAATGTACTATTTTAGGGTCGTATAAAGAGTATTGTGAAATCAAGTTTGAGACTAGCACCCAATTGTGTATTTCCGCTGGGCAATGTATTTTGGGGGTGTTAGACATTATGTCTTAAGAAATACTGAGAAATCTTATTACTTGTTCTTACCTTTCTTTATAAGGGAAATCAAGATTTTGAACATTCATAAGTTTCGATTTTATTTTCTTGTTAGAATATAAAGATCAAATACATAATATATTACAAATGAGTTGTACTACCAGATAATAACAGTTACAAGAGATGTAACTAAAACACATAGATTTTATTGATAAAACTCACATATATTTATTACATTTATTTATTTACAAGATACGGGAAAAGAAAATTTAGAAATTATCCTTGCTCTAACAGTATCGGGTTTGATGACCTTTCTTGAAGCAATTCTAACATTTAGCTAGTTAAGATCCTTTGTGATGTAGTAGACACTTTACACAAAGAGGAAGCTTTCCAGCATAATTTTTGTGTCCTATTGTTTTGGGAATTCAAAAGGAAATGGGATTTGGATAATATAAGTAAGGAAATATGGATCATAGGAGATATTTAAGGGATTAGGTTTCGTGTCAGCAATTCTTCTTCTTCTTCCTCTTCTTCTTCACTAAGTTTACGTTTAAAGGTGTTTGATTCTGGCACACGATTGTGCTTGATTACGTGATCTATTAATTTTTGAGAAATATTGATGGCTTCTTCTAAACTTTGGGGTTTAGAGATAGTAATCATTTCTTGAATCCTTGGGGAAATACTTTACTAAAAGCTTTCATCATTCTTTGGGAATTAGTGATAGGGTATAATTCTGCTAACTCTTGAAATTTTCTCAAATAGGCATTAAGATCATTTCCTTGTGTCACTAGATAGCAAAATTCCTTTTTCACTTTCTCGATTTCTTTGGAGGGATAATATTGGGTCATTAAAAGGCACTTAAATTCTAACCACTTCATCTTCTGAGCTTCTTCTATTCCAACGAGTTGAGAATAGTAATTCCACCATTATAATGTTTTAGTAGTTAGGCTACTAACAGCAATCTTCACTTTACGAACTTCAACACAACTACTTTGGGAGAAAATTATCTCAGTTCTTTCAATCCAATGAGTTATACTAATAACATCTTCGCTTCCTTGAAATTTATATAACTGACTAGTTATAAAAATTATGTTGCAGTAGTATCCTTCGTTATCTTAAAAGTCGGTATTTTCGTAGCTGCAGCAATTCCATCATTAATTATTTGTTGAAGTCCTTCGGGAGTTAAGGTAGAAGATATCGATGTCCTTAAATGTGTCATTCTGAATTTAGAAGACAAAATTTTTTGAAGTTTAGATATACTTGTCCTTTGCCATATGTGTATACATACAACGCTTTACGAGCATATTTATTTTAAAAAACAATTAGAGATACTTCCTACAAGATTAGAAGAAAGGGTTATAGGGTTACGTAACTATTAACTTATCTTAAGATTCCTAAGTTTATGTATCCTTTATTTAGACTAATATTTTCTTTTAATTAAATAGACTTGAGAAGTCATTTTTAGTTTAAGATAATATCTTTCTTTCGCTATAATTCTTTAAAGACTTATACTTTGTCAAGTACCTCTCTTTTATAAAATTGTTGGAAATTCACTTTACGTGACGACATTTAAGAATTCCCATTAGTTATCATAGTCACATGCGCAGGAACTAGACTAGGAAACTTTGTATAGTAAATACGCGTGTGACTATAAATACCCCTCCAAGGCTTCCAAGACTTCCAGGAGGGGTTATTGTTTGTTATTTTCTCTTTTCATTTTATACATTGCCTTTCTCTCTCTAGAAACACCTACAAACCTCTATCTATCTCTCAACAATGGTTGCCATCTATTACCACCCTACTAAACCACCAGATCATAGTTTTTAGCAAACCTACATTTGGCATCAGAGCCGACGGTTCTATCTTTAGATCGTTCGTGTTTTATTGTTCGATTTGGTGGTCAATTTTTTTGTTAGTCTCAATCTGCTATATTTTTCTGTCTCAATGCTTTCATGTCACAGCTTCTTGTAACGGTTTTTTTGTCTCTTGTTATCTTTGTTACTCAGTCCATAAAAACAGTCTTTTGTTACACAGTCCACTTTTTCTGGTTTCTCTATTTTCGAGATATGGTACTTTTTAGATTTGGGAGTTTCAAGATCTAGTCTTTTCAAGATCTATCATAAGTTTTTCTTGGTTTTCATTTTTATTTTTTTAAAGATGAAGATAAGATCAGATTCAGAAAAACCCAGAGCAAGAAAATCCGGAAAGGACAATATGGATAAGATGTCAGATATTGCAAAAACGTGTTTTTGCGAAATGGATTTCTTACAACATTGCAAAGTTGGATTGAAATATTATTGCGATATGTTGATCATTTTACACATTCTGAAAATGTTTCATGAAAACATTCCGAAGATGTTGTATAAAACATTCCGAAGATGCATGTTAAAAACATTCCGAGCACATAACTACTGAGACCAGTAATCAACCTTAACCAACATTAGCCAATCATTCATCTATCATCAACACCAACTCTATCTACCTATCCCATCATCATCAATCTATTATCAGTCAATCCGACCTCATCCTATCTACATAGAATCGAATCACTATTTAGATATTAGAATCTTTTTTGTGTATCGACATGCAAGCAAAGATCTTTATAGATCTATCACATTGTTGCTGATAACCAGTATGTCTTCATTGATCTTTGTTGGGTTTTCACTATTTATTCCGAATATTAAAAACTGATGTGTAACAATTATGCTATCATCAATGTTTCTTTTGATTCGTTGGATTCTATACAAAAAAACAATCTCAGTTTAATCAAACTTTAAAAGATCATTTAGATCTTGTAAGTTCGAAGTACATCATCACAGATTCGAGTTTGGTTTTTAACAAATTTTTATATACGATATCAAATAATGATTTATAACAAACATGTTATAATCATTCTTCTATTTAAAATCTATAAACAAAAAACGACATGCAATCATAATTACCTACCCGAGATTGTTAAAACATGATTCGTGATTTTTGAATCGGTGGATGATAGGATCAAGATGATAAGCGATGAGATTCGTATGTATAGATGAGATATGAGATTCGATTTTTGTTTAGAGATGTGGTTTAGATGAAATGAGATTGGGATTTGGAAAGATTAATTGGTGGCTGGATGATAAAGAAAAAAGAGGCAGATGAAAAGTGATATAGTGATTAGGGTTACTAAATAATAATAACCTAAGTTCATGTAAATTAAATTAATACTAGTCATGGTTTAATTAATTTAATTTTTCTTGTTAAAAAAATATATAACTTGTAAAAATGTAACTTGTAAAAATTAGTCATGAACCGAACCCGTCTTTTTAGTTTAGACCGAACATGAACCAGACCGGATCCCCTTGAACCGGACCGAACCAAACACTCCCTAGCAGTGGCTACCCGACCTCGCCGGTTGCCACTGCTCGTACAAAATCACCACCAGCTTAAGCCGATGGTTCCCCCTGCCCTTCTCCGTGTTGCCACCAAGAGACCTACAACACCCACCGGTCTAAGACCGCTGGTGCTGCTGTGCTGACGAGACCCACACAGGCCCCAAACACACCCCGATGTGAGTCGGGGTTCCCTGTTTTCTTTCGGTCGAGACACCAAAACCCCACCGAGACCTTGAGGTCTCGGTTGGAGGTGATACAAGGACCACCGAGATCCCATGGCTCTCGGTTCATGCGTCGACCAAACAAACCAAACCCAAACCAATTCCTTTTTGATGATTCTTGATTAGTTTTACTTGTTTATGCATGTTTCTAAGATTTAAATAATCATGTGTTCATGATTCCCATATAGAACTAAAAGAAAAGATTAAGGGTTTATCGTATGCGTGAATCAAACGAAACAAGGAACACGAGCACTAACAGCCGGTGGCAACGGGAGAAGACAAACGGAGGCTAGGGTTTTTATTTTTTTATAAAAATCTTGTTAAATGAAAAGTATGTGGTTTGTTTTTCCCTTAGTTAACATTTAAACGGGCTTGGGACCTCCCTTGTGCTTGTGTCCGCGGCTCCCCAAGCCTAAAAGGGGTTTCCCGAGATTGTTCATGTTTACATAAATTACGTGTTCATTCGTTTGTATTTTCGTGTTTGTTCGTAATTTATTATTCGTGTTATAGTAAATACTTTTACGTAATCGATACTTATCGTCTAATAATAAATATGTACGTAGTGACATGTTCGTGATTTAATGTTCATGATTTCATGTTCGTAATTATAATTATTGTTATTAATAGTTATCGTATAATACCACGTACTTAATAATCATCGTGCACTAACACGTACATAGTTTCTGTAATTAATATTCGTGACACGCGTTCATGCTATAAAAGGAAAGTTTAAATTGGTTCGTATGTTAACTAAGTGTACTGTTCATGGTAAAAGTATGCGGGTTTTAAATTATAGTTTCCATATGATAGTATAATCCTTGTTTTTATTCCTTGTTTAGTTGTTCTTATTTATACCTTTATCATCTTTGAGTTCATTATTTATTTATAGGGATTCTAGGGTTTCTAAGGGAATTTTAGGGTATCATTATATTTCTTGCAATGTTCTTATTGAAGTATACTTGTTAAATTACTTGTACTTGTTATTTTTACAACATATAGGAATATGTTGATATGGTAGTATAGGTTGAGAAAAGTAGTTCATCTTACCAAGTAATGTATAAAAAGCAAAAATTACTAATGGATTTTCCATTTCCATTAAACATATTGTATAACATACTTGTGAAATTTATGGGTTGTCATAGCCTCTTCCCCTTAAAACAATCTCGTCCCGAGATTACAACAATAAGGCAGTGTACTAAAGGCAGATATAGTTCTTGCATTCTTAAATTCCTTCTAATATACATTAATGAATATGATTTGTACGTTGTCATTTAACTTACAACCAATTTCTTCTACTAGAGTTTTTATAATTGAATATTTATAAAGTGTAAATTTTATATTTTAATTATTAAAATCACAATGTAATCTATTAAGATAAATATAAAGTGTACTGATAAATCAGATAAATACAAATAGAAATCAGTAAGTCATTAAAATCTTGAATTGATTATTGCCTTTTTCAAAAATCAACGAGGTTTATAAAGAAAAGATCCTTAAAAGTTAATACTAAGAAGATAATTTTAAATAAAGTTTTTCTCAAAATTTACCATTTAAATTTTATAGATAGTTATTATTTATTACTTACTATATTATAAAGTTTCTAACAGCATCTTTATAGGAAAAGTGTAATTCCAGGTAATATAATGCATACGTGGAGTATGTATTTCTAATGTCTAGATAATCCTCTCACTTTAACCATAGACACACATATATATATATATATATATATATATAAGCGATAGTATTCTTAATGTATTTAAAACTATTGATATTGGTACTTTATGTCAACAGATTATTTTGGGTATAATCTTGTTAAAGTCTCTATATCGTTAGTAAAATACAATTGACAATAATCCAGCTGGCATTATGTCTTAAGAAATACTGAGAAATCTTATTACTTGTCCTTACCTTTCTTTATAAGGGAAATCAAGATTTTGAACATTCATAAGTTTAGATTTTATTGTCTTGTTAGAATATAAAGATCAAATACATAATATATTACAAATGAGTTGTGCTACTAGATAATAACAGTTACAACAGATGTAACTAAAACAGATAGATTTTATTGATAAAACTCACATATATTTATTACATTTATTTATTTACAAGATACAGAAAAAGAAAATTTAGAAATTAGACTTGCTCCAACAGTATCGGGTTTGATGACCTTTCTTGAAGCAATTCTGACATTTAGCTAGGCAAGATCCTTTGTGATGTAGTAGACACTTTACATAAAGAGGAAGCTTTCCAGCATAATTTTTGTGTCCTAATGTTTTGGGAAATCAAAAGGAATTGGGATTTGGATAATATAAGTAAGGAAATACGGATCATAGGAGAAATTTAAGGGAATAGGTTTCGTGTCAACAGATTCTTCTTCTTCTTTCTCTTCTTCTTCACTAAGTTTACGTTTAAGGGTGTTTAATTCTGGCACATGATTGTGCTTGATTACGTGATCTATTAATTTTTGAGAAATATTGATGGCTTCTTCTAAACTTTAGGGTTTATAGATAGTAATCATTTTCTTGAATCCTTGGGGAAATCCTTTACTAAAAGCTTTTATCATTCTTTGGGAATTAGTTATAGGGTATAATTCTGCTAACTCTTGAAATTTTCTCAAATAGGCATTGAGATCATTTCCTTGTGTCACTAGATAGCAAAATTCCTTTTTCACTTTCTCGATTTCTTTGGAAGGATAATATTGGGTCATTAAAAGACACTTAAATTCTAACCACTTCATCTTCTGAGCTTCTTCTATTCCAACGAGTTGAGAATAGTAATTCCACCATGATAATGCTTCAGTAGTTAGGCTACTAACAGCAATCTTCACTTTACGATCTTCAGTACAACTACTTTGGGAGAAAATTGTCTCAGTTCTTTCAATCCAATGAGTTATACTAATAACATCTTCGCTTCCTTGAAATTTATATAACTGACTAGTTATAAAATTTCTGTTGTAGTAGTATCCTTCACTATCTTAAAAGTCGGTATTTTCGTAGCTGCAGCAATTCCATCATTAATTATTTGTTGAAGTCCTTCGGGAGTTAAGGTAAAAGATATCGATGTCCTTAAATGTGTCATTCTGGATTTAGAAGACAAAATTTTTTGAAGTTTAGATATACTTGTCCTTTGCCATATGTGTATACATACAACGCTTTACGAGCATATTTATTTTTAAAAAAATTAGAGATACTTCCTACAAGATTAGAAGAAAGGGTTATAAGGTTACGTAACTATTAAGTTATGTTAAGATTCCTAAGTTTATGTATCCTTTATTTAGACTAATAATTTCTTTTAACTAAATAGACTTGAGAAGTCATTTTTAGTTTAAGATAATATCTTTCTTTCGCTATAATTCTTTTAAAGACTTATACTTTGTCAAGTATCTCTCTTTTATAAAATTGTTGGAAATTCACTTTACGGGACGACATTTAAGAATTTCCGTTAGTTAACATAGTCACGCGCGCATGAACTAGACTAGGAAACTTTGTATAGTAAATACGCGTGTGACTATAAATACCCCTCCAAGGCTTCCAGGACTTCCAGGAGGGGTTATTATTTGTGTTTTTCTCTTTTCATTTTTCACATTGCCTTTCTCTCTCTAAAACACCTACAAACCTCTCTCTATCTCTTAACAATGGCTGCCATCTATTACCACCCTACTAGACCACCAGATCATAGTTTTTAGCAAACCTACATTTGGCATCAGAGCCGACGTTTCAATCTTTGGATCGTTCGTGTTTTATTGTTCGATTTGGTGGTCAATTTTTTTGTTAGTCTCAATATGCTATATTTTTTTTGTCTCAATGCTTTCATGTCACATCTTCTTGTCACGATTTTTTTTGTCTCTTGTTATCTTTGTTACTCAGTCCATAAAAATAGTCTTCTGTTACACAGGCCACTTTTTCTGGTTTCTTTATTTTCGAGATCTGCTACTTTTCAGATTTTGGAGTTTCAAGATCTGGTCTTTTCAAGATCTATCATAAGTTTTACTAGGTTTTCATTTTTGTTTTTTCAAGATGAAGATAAGATCAGATTTAGAAAAACCCAGAGCAAGAAAATCCAGAAAGGGCAATATGGATAAGATGTCAGATATTGTGAAAACGTGTTTTTGGGAAATGGATGTTCTTACAACATTGCGAAGTTGGCTTGAAATATTATTGCGAGATGTTGATCATTATACACATTCCGAAAATGTTTCATGAAAATATTCCGAATATGTTGTATAAAACATTCCGAAGATGCATGTTAAAAACATTCCGAGCACATAACTACTGAGACCAATAATCAACCTTTACCAACATTAGCCAATCATTCATCTATCATCAACACCGACTCTATCTACCTATCCCATCATCATCAATCTATTATCAGTCAATCCGATCTCATCCTATTTACATAGACTCGAATCACTATTTGGATCTTAGAATCCTTTTTGTGTATCGACATGCAAGCAAAGATCTTTATAGATCTATCACATTGTTGCTGATAAACAGTATGTCTTCATTGATCTTTGTTGGGTTTTCACCCATTTCTTTTGAATATTAAAAACTGATGTGTAAAAATTATGTTATCATCAATGTTTCTTTTGATTCGTTGGATTCTATACAAAAAAAAACAATCTCAGTTTAATCAAACATTAAAAGATCATTTAGATCTTGTAAGTTCGAAGTACATCATCACAGATTCGTATTTGGTTTTTAACCAATTTTTATATACGATATCAAATAATGATTTATAACAAACATGTTATAATCATAATTCTGTTTCGAATCTATAAACAAAAAAAAACGACATGCAATCATAATTACCTACCCGAGACTGTTAAAACATGATTCGTGTTTTTTGAATCGGTGGGTGATAGGATCAAGATGATAAGCGATGAGATTCGTATGTATATATGAGATACGAGATTCGATTTTGGTTTAGAGATGTGGTTTAGATGAAATGAGATTGGGATTTGGAAAGATTAATTGGTGGCTGGATGATAAAGAAAAAAGAGGCGGATGAAGAGTGATATAGTGATTAGGGTTACTAAATACTAATAACCTAAGTTCATGTAAATTAAATTAATACTAGTCATGGTTTAATTAATTTAAATTTTCTTGTTAAAAAATATATAACTTGTAACACTATAACTTGTAAAATTAGTCATGAACCGAACCCGTGTTTTTAATTTAGACCGAACGTGAACCGGACCGGATCCCCTTGAACTGGACCGAACCAAACACTCCCTAGCAGTGGCTACCCGGCCTCGCCGGTTTCCACTGCTCGTACAAAATCACCACCGGCTTAAGCCGATGGTTCCCACGGCCCTGCTTCGTGTTCCCACAGAGAGACCTACAACACCAACCGGTCTAAGACTGGTGGTGCTGCTGTGCTGACAAGACCCACACAGGCCCCAAACACACCCTGATGTGAGTCGGGGTTCCCTGTTTCTTGCGGCCGAAACACCAAAACCCCACGGAGACCTTGAGGTCTCGGTTGGAGGTGATACAAGAATCACCGAGAGCCTATGGCTCTCGGTTCATGCGTCGGCCAAACAAACCAAACCCAAAGCAATTCCTTTTTATGATTCTTGATTAGTTTTACTTGTTTATTCATGTTTCTAAGATTTAAATAATCACGTGTTCATGATTCCCATATAGAAATAAAAGAAAATATAAAGGGTTTACCGTATGCGTGAATCAAACAAAACAAGGAACACGAACACTAACACCCGAATTCAATAAGCAAAAATCAACCAAACACCCTTGGTGGTGTCTTTTAGTCGACAGCAAAGGCAGAAGACAAAGGGAGGCTAGGGTTTTTATTTTTTTATTAAAATTTTGTTAAATGAAAAGTTTGTGGTTTGTTTTTCCCTTAGTTAACATTTAAATGGGCTTGGGCCCTCCCTTGTGCTTGTGTCCGCAGATCCCTAAACCCAAATAGGGTTTCCCGAGATTTGTTCATGTTTACATAAATTACGTGTTCATTTGTTTGTATTTTTGTGTTTGTTCGTAATTTATTATTCGTATTATAGTAAATACTTGTCCGTAGTCGATACTTATCGTCTAATAATAAATATGTACGTAGTTACATGTTCGTGATTTAGTGTTCATGATTTCATGTTCGTGATTATAATTATTGTTATTAATAGTTATCGTATAATACCACGTACTTTGTAAAACCCACATGCTTTTACCATGAATAGTACCCTGAAGATCGTACGTATATGGTTAGAACTTTCCTTTTATAATATGTTTACGTTTCACGTATAAGAATTTCGAGTATTACGTACGTGTTAGAACACGATAAGTATTTATTACGTATGAACACACGATAATTATTCCAATAATAATTTTTATCACAAACATGCGATCATGAAATCATGAACGTAATCTAATCACGAGCAAATATTAATTACGTATATATATATATATATATATATATATATATATATATATATATATATATATATATATATATATATATATATATATATATATATATATATATATATATATATATATATATATATATATATATATATATATATATATATATATATATATATATATATATATATATATATATATATATATATATATATATATATATATATATATATATATATATATATATATATATATATATTTATCACGAGCACGAATAAATATATTAAGTCACGATCGATAACTAATTAAAACACGCAAAACACCAACACGAGAACACACTATAATATTTAGACTCGAGAAATGTACGGGTTACCCTTATGTGGGCCCCTACCCACGAAATTATGAAGAAAAGGGCCAAGCCCATTGTTTTTTTTACTAAACAAGAAAAAGGGCAAAATCTTGTGTCTTTTATCACAAAATCAAGAAATAACAAAAAAACCCTAATTCTCTTCTTCCTCTCCTTTTTGGCCACCACATTTAGGAACACCAAAGGGGTGTTCGGGTTGATTTTGATCTTGGATTTTGGGCAAACATTCGTGTGTGTTCATCCTTGATTGATCCACGCATTCGGTATAACATTTTTAACTCTTTTCTTTTATGTTTTGATTTATGAATCACATAAAATCTTAATGTTTTTAAAAACTAATTAAAAACATTTATTAAAACATGTCTATGATAATGGAGTGAATCAAAACAAGGGTTTTTAGGGTGTTTGTTCTAGCCGCCGCCTAAACCGAACCCCTAAGGGGTCTCGGCTTGGCTTATGAACCACCACCGAGACCTCATGGTCTCGGTATGGTGGTGTGGGTCCTACGACAGTAGCAAACAAGGGGTACCCCGACCTTGGTTCGGGTTATGGTGTTGATTACGGGTCCGGTTCATGGTTTCTAGTCACGATCCGGTTCATTGATTATGTTTAGGTTTATGATTTTAATAGTTATATGTTAAAAATTAAATTAATAAAACATGACATAATTAATTTAATTAACATGACTTAGGTTACAAATTTAATTATTAGATCACGAATTTTAACCTAAGTATTTATTTTTAATTAGACTTTATAATTAATTAATTATTAAAAACCATGACTATAATTAATTAATGAACATGACTTAGGTTATCTTATTAGTAATTAATAATACATGTTTTAACCTAAGTATTTTAACTTATTTAATTAAAAACATGATATATTTAATTAAATACTTTTAACCTATAGTTTAATTAATTTACATGTAATGATTAATAAACTATACCTTATATCAATATGACTTAGAAAAATAATCAGAAAACACTTAAGCTTATATACTTAGCTTATTTAGCCAGCTTATATCTAATTATGGAAACTTTCTATTTTTAGAAACTTATTTAATTAAGGCAGCTAATCTATTTATGGAAACTTTCTATTTTAGAAACTTATTTAATTAATGCAGCTAATCTATTTATGGAAACTTTCTATTTTTAGAAACTTATCTATTTTAAGCAGTAATTAAATTTTTGGAAACTTTCTATTTTTGGAAACTTTCTATTTTTGGAAACTTTCTATTTTTGGAAACTTTCTATTTTTGGAAACTTTCTATTTTTGGAAACTTTCTATTTTTGGAAACTTTCTATTTTAGGAAACCTGCTATTTTTAGAAGTTACTTATTATTACACAGTAAGTATAATAATACATGAAATACAAGTAATACTTAATCAGAATAGACAGAATATAAGATAAACACGGTTTAAAGCTTAAAACAGTAAAACATGACATGAACGTATAAAATAAGCTAAGACATGACATAAAACCAGTTACGTATGTAGTAATCAGATACTTATACACGTATGTATTTATGTAGCATTAGTGATACCGAAGTAGGACTCTCTTCCGTTCGTCTTCTTCGTTCACTGGACATAAGGTATGGATTCCCGTCCTTTCAGTATGGACATTCTTTCCTTATTAGGATTCCCCGTATGCAGCACCAACTGTTTTTCCGTAGTATAAGTTTATATGTTTGATTTGCTTATGTTTAATTTAGAATACCTATAGCCATATACATGCATGACCAGTTTCACCTAGTTATGGAGGTACCATAACCATAACACTAGAGACACTGGTGTTATGACTTCCCCACGGCGGAGTGATTGCTCATGGCGTCCCTTCAGCTTTTTGCCATATTATTATATTTATCATGTGGGGCGTATGGGTGAATCCTAGTTACATGTTTTCAGCAGATTACTTAGTGTGAATGTGGTGTGTGCCTTGCATCCTTCACAAGGAGCTGATCCCTCCTACCCAAAACCAGTATATTAAATTAGAGGCAGCCCCTCTAATTTGCATGATGAGGTCACCCCTCAAAGTATTCATGCACGGTGGATTTTCATGACCTATATTGGCTAATGGTAAAATATGTTAATCAGTTTTCATAAGATAAACATAAGGCTTTTCAAACTATAAAACCAGTTTTATGAACATGTTCTAGGTTTTTTCCAGGACTTATACATTTCCGCGGCTATTAAGTCTTTATTATGTTTTAGTCATTTATACTATGTCTATATCCGTGCACTGAGCGTTTTGCTCAGCTGTTACTTTCCTTTCCATGTCCTAAAACGGCAGGTACCCAAGGACGGACTCGAGCATTTTGGAGGACATGCATAGGATGGAAGTTGCCATAGACTTCTTCTCCTTTTGCCTTCATATATTTGTGCTTGTTTAAGTCTTCCATTATTTCATTTACTTTATTATGATTTGAGCTTATGTTTGGGAACCGATTTTTGATTCCGGTTTACCCTATGGTCATGTAATGTTTTAGACATTTATCCTTGTATACTTTGATGACACGCCATAATTACGCGTAACGGTCCACTTATCAAAGTGGGGTGTTAAAATTATGGTATCAGAGCTAAGGCTTCGACCTGTAGGCTCTAAAACTCGACCTGTGACTAGTGGGTAGTCACTAGGAGCTTCCTAAGCCAACGTTTGTTATTCCACGTGTTGATGTTTTTAGCGCATTGTTGTTTTAACCATGATGTTTTCAGCACCTTGAGGTTTTAACCTTGATGTTTTCATCGATATTGTTTTACTAATATGGATGGACAACAGTCATTCATATTGAGTTATGTGTCATTGTTTCATACATAATGTTCCTCGTGAACTGTGGCTATGTGGACTGAACCCCAGTCGTTCATAATTAGTCACATAAATTTTTTTTTGATAAGTTTTGACAGATGAGTTTCATTTATTTATGTTTCATGTTGATAGGTGTGTAAACACCCAACCTTTTTACCACTTAATTACAATAATAACCGAGCCAAAACGTGTATTTTATGTCAATTATGTCGGAATTATGCGTGGTTTGTGTTTTTGTTGTGATTTAGGACGAAAAGGTGAAAAGTGGAGAAAACACGGGCATTTACGGGCTTTTATTGAAGAAAAAGATGAAAGACGAAGTCAAGAAGTCAAGAGTGCAAAGAGAAGTCCAAGACCAATTCTGAAGATTTATCGAAGAAAAAGTCAAAAGACGGAAGTTTACTAAAAGCCGAAGAACTCAAGTCTAATTTATTGAAGAATTACAAGACGAGTTTGAAGAAATCCTGAGACAAAGTCATTAAAGTCCAAGATTAAGAAGATTAAAAGGCTTAAGGACTTAAGAGTGCAATTAAGGAAAAATCAAGGAGGGGAGGAAGCTTCCTAAGCACTCCTTAATCCTCCCCTATATATAGTCATTAGGATAATCATTTTTATTTTGTTGGATAGCTTGACAAACTATTTCTTCCATTTTACTTTCCTGCACATTTAATTTCATGTCCATTTAAATACCTTGTCTTGCACCTTAAATACATTTAATTTCAAGTATGTGTTCTTTTAATTCTTGTCAATCTTTATTATTATTGTTTATCTCTCATTCTACCTTTCTTTAATCTTTGATCTTTATTGTTTATGTTCATGTTCTTGATCTTTATTGATTTATTTAAGTGGGTTTTGATTATTTTGGTTATATTTGTTAGATTGATTGTTTTGGATTGTTTGATTAACATTAGTAGATGTTTTGTGATTAGTTTGGTTTAATCTTTTGGTTGATTTTGCTTAAGTTTGATTAGATTCGTGTGTACTATTCTTCCCTTGTTCTTCGCCTTTGCTGTTTCTGATCTTTTCCCAGGAAACATTCCGGATCAACTATTTATTCCGAGTGAAGGATATTGTGTAATTTTATTCCGGATCTAAGTCGTTCATCCTAAATATTAGATATTCCGAATCAGTTGTGCTCATTCGGAATAATTCATTATTCTGGATCAAGCATCTCATTCGGAATACCAAACATTCCGGATCAACCATTTATTCCGGGTCAAATCCACATTCCGGATCAAGGTGTTATTCCGGATCAAAGATATTATTCCGGATCAAGCAAGTTTATTCGGAATATTTATATATTCCGGATCAAGGAGTTTATTCGGAATAATATTCCGGATCAAGCATTTATTCCGGATCAAGGGAGATATTCCGTATAAAGGGTTTTGCCAAGGTGTTTCATACGGAATATCCTATATTCCGGATCAAGGAGAATATTCCGGATCAAAGAGCTTCATTCGGAATAAGTGACATATTCCGGATCAAGGTTTTCATCCGGAATCTTTGACATTCCGGATCAAGGGGATTCATCAGTTCATTCCAAATCTAGCTTTATTCCGAATGAAGACTTTATTCCGGATAAGTGACATATTCCGGATACAGGATTTATTCCAGATCAAGGGTTTTGGTGAATATTCCGAGTGAAGAAAAACATTCTGAACGAAGGTGACATTCCGGATGATTGTTTATTCCGAACGAAGGATTATTTCGGATGAGCTGTTTTCAGGTTATTTTTCATTTCAATTTTTAAGTTTCTGTTTTTAATTTTCAAGCTTTATTTTTCCCGCCTTTTTATTTAGTTGCACTTTATGTTTATTTACCTAGATTTATTTTAGCCTTGCCTTAGTTTAAAGTTTTAGTTGCGTTTTAAGTTTGCCTTAGTTAGATTTAAGTTTCCGTCATTTACTTTAAGTGCCTTTTACTTTTCGTCACGCTTTTAAATACCTGCACAATTTATTTTAAATTAGAGTTAGATTTATTTTACTTGCCTTTTACTTTAAAGTTTTTCACTTTTAATATACTACAACGACACAACTTTTGTTTCACCAAAGAACGACTGAGTCATATAGTTAAACCAGATCAATTCGATTAGACCACTACTTCGAACTTTAATTTTTATACGGGCAAAAGCCTTGTATCAAATGGCGTCGCTGCCGGGGAACCGGACGAGCTCTAGTTGATGTTGCCGAAGGTGAGTTAATCTTAAGAGTCGGGAATGATGCACAAGTGTTAAAAATAGGGAAGCTTACACGCAAATCCTTTGGACGAGAATCTGCGAATATGATTAATGTGCTCGATGATTTTGTCGTCTACAACAATCCTCTATTCAATTCTTGCATTGATAATCCACTTTTTCAAGATGATGTGGATGATTCTCTCTCCAATTTGGAACCTTCGCCCATTTATGATTCTCCACCGATTGTTGATGCTTATGATGATGATTCTATCTCATATTCTGATGATTATGATGAATTTACTTCTGAGTATCCTGATCTGCCCACATATGATGATTTTGATGAGGCCCATACTCTTTCGAGTGATTCTTCACATGATGAAGATCCTCCGTCATCCATGCTTAATCCTACTTTGGATGATTACTCTTTTGAGGAAGACTTCTCTACTTTTCTTAATACTTACTTCCCTCATGAGAGTGAGGCCCCTCCTTTAGATTTTGATGATTATGGTCTTGATCCTACTTTGGATTTGAAGAAAATTCTTTCAAAGGAGAAGCAACCGGTCGACACCAACATCCGCAGCACATATGATTTGACACCTCTTTGTCCACCTTCTGAGGACGAGGTTGTGCATCTTCTTCGCAGGTCTTCTTCACATTCTACTGAGCCTGAGTGCTATTTTCCCCTAAAGGAAAAGGTGTTCGACCCCGGTATTGCAATCTTTCAGACATCTCAGTATCCACCTGATGAAATAAAAGGAAAAATCTTTGGAATTATTGAAGACATGCTCGCACCACTTCACCCTTGCTTCTACCGTGCTCCATCTTTGCTTAAGGGAACCTTGCCTACTCTTCTTTGGCTTGCATTGTTCGCCTTAAGCTTGTGCTATTTGATGGACGAAAACTATATCTTTGATCCCGGTGGATGTGTTTCATGCTTATTCCTATGGTAATCAAGGTCGAGTCAGGCTCACGACTCGGTAAACAAAAATCAAGCGCTTCTTGGGAGGCAACCCATGTATCTATCTTTTCGCTTTCTTTATCCTAAGTGTAGGGGAGACCCGTTGTGTTTGCTATTTCCTCTCTTCTACTAATCAGGGATTCGAGCGCTCAATGATCCACTCTTGATGATTCTTGACGACCCGTGATTCCGTGTTCCATTTTCCTGGTTCTATCCTAAAACTCTTTTCGATTCACTATTTTATATTTTCCAATATTAAAATAGGAATCTCTTTAGTTGTCTTTTCCTTAGCAAGATTTAAACAGCGTGCACAATGTCCTAAGTGTAGGGGAGTTTACTCCCACATGCTTAAACATTGAGGACAATGTTTATATTAAGTGTAGGGGGACTTCTATCGAAGTTAAGTGGCCTTTTCCTTGTATTTGTCCTTATTATTAACCGGAAAATTAATTTTTCGACATTTTTCAAAATTTTTGATCTATTTTGGCCTATTAGTTTTTACCTTTGTATAGTTATTTTCTTTCTTTCCTAGAATAATAAAGTGGTTTTAATTTTCAAACATTGTGAATCTTTTGACTCAACCCGAGTTTACTTATCTAAGTTTACTCTAGCTAGTATCCTTAACGTGTTTAAGTCAAGTTTTGCTAGGCTTTTATATAGGGAGCTATAAAACGCGAAAGTCTTAACTCTCACGGGTTAAGAACAAGAACTTTTCGCAAGTTCCTATAATTGATCCTAGAGAGTCGTTTATCAAGGGAACTTTAAAATGCGATTTCTAAACTTGAAAAAGTCTAAGAGTTTGCAAGATCCTATAGGCGACTCGAAAACCTAAAACTTTGATTTAATAGGCTAAGCATCCACGAGTCTCATTCCTTGAGATTTTAAATTGTGGAGAACGAGAGATGATAGAGTCAATTATAAGTTTGGTATTCTTTCGTGAATTTATGTGAGTTAATTATAAGCCTATTCTCCCATCGCCTGCTAATAAATTTATCTGCAATAAATAAGGTTGTACGATTTAAAAAGTTAATTAGCTTCTAGCCCAATATCGTTTAAAAGTTGCTCGGTATGGATTAGAGTTCATAGCCAAGGCATAACTTATTGAAGCGGGATGCGAAGATTGGCGAGTTCGAAAAGGCCCTAACAAGGCATGAGGGCTACATTTTATTGCTAAAGATCCAAAGTGATGTGAAGAATCATTTATCGAAAATCAATATAAAGGATCGAGACACACGACGAAAAGCAAAAACTCCCCAAAAGTCATGGAGAAGTCTATCCAAAAAGGCCCTAACAAGGTATGAGGATAAATGAAACCAAGTCCAAAAAGGAGGCGGATCGTTGTAAATCAAAGTCCAAAATAATGATTGGAGAAAAATGAAGAAGTCGTGGTCCAAGTATGAATCTCTCAAAACTTCAAGTGAAGAAATTCCTATTATGAAGAGAAGGCCATTATTTCATGAACGTCTCTCAAGGTTTGAAGTATGAAGTCGCTGCCAAATATCGGTCCGAGAAAGGTCTCAAATCGCGAAGCGAGTTATGCCAAGATATGGACTTTATGAGGTCCTGAGAAGCAGTTTTAAAAGATTTTGTCCTTTAGCTAACTATTGATCAAATCGTTCACTTTATTTTTAGCCTTAATAACTATCGAAATAAGTCAAAAATGCATCCTCGTGATCATTCAAGACAACAAAAAAATATAATAGATACACCTAGGAATAAGGGAGTCTAAGTGAATAATTGGCCCACATGAGTTCGTGTTGGTTTGCTAACTTATAATAACAATGATCTCGTTTTTAAGCTTGGTTTGGAGAAAGTGAAAACTTGAGGATGATGATAATTCATGACATTTCCAAAACCCAAGGTATGTTTTTGATTTCTTTCCTTTGAATGTTTGTAATTTTCTATCTCTTTAATAAAGACCATTATAGATTGATTATGATGAAAAGTGTAAACGTGCTTTGTAACTAATGCATTGCATGAGGACATTGCAATGGTCAAGTGTAGGGGATTTGATAGGTGTGTAAACACCCATCCTTTTTACCACTTAATTACAATAATAACCGAGCCAAAACGTGTATTTTATGTCAATTATGTCAGAATTATGCGTGGTTTGTGTTTTTGTTGTGATTTAGGACGAAAAGGTGAAAAGTGGAGAAAACACGGGCATTTACGGGCTTTTATTGAAGAAAAAGATGAAAGACGAAGTCAAGAAGTCAAGAGTGCAAAGAGAAGTCCAAGACCAATTCTGAAGATTTATAGAAGAAAAAGTCAAAAGACGGAAGTTTACTAAAAGCCGAAGAACTCAAGTCTAATTTATTGAAGAATTACAAGACGAGTTTGAAGAAATCCCGAGACAAAGTCATTAAAGTCCAAGATTAAGAAGATTAAAAGGCTTAAGGACTTAAGAGTGCAATTAAGGAAAAATCAAGGAGGGGAGGAAGCTTCCTAAGCACTCCTTAATCCTCCCCTATATATAGTCATTAGGATAATCATTTTCATTTTGTTGGATAGCTTGACAAACTATTTCTTCCATTTTACTTTCCTACACATTTAATTTCATGTCCATTTAAATACCTTGTCTTGCACCTTAAATACATTTAAATTCAAGTATGTGTTCTTTTAATTCTTGTCAATCTTTATTATTATTGTTTATCTCTCATTCTACCTTTCTTTAATCTTTGATCTTTATTGTTTATGTTCATGTTCTTGATCTTTATTGATTTATTTAAGTAGGTTTTGATTATTTTGGTTATATTTGTTAGATTGATTGTTTTGGATTGTTTGATTAACATTAGTAGATGTTTTGTGATTAGTTTGATTTAATCTTTAGGTTGATTTTGCTTAAGTTTGATTAGATTCGTGTGTACTATTCTTTCCTTGTTCTTCGCCTTTGCTGTTTCTGATCTTTTCCCAGGAAACATTCCGGATCAACTATTTATTCCGAGTGAAGGATATTGTGTAATTTTATTCCGGATCAAATTCGTTCATCCGAAATATTAGATATTCCGGATCAGTTGTGCTCATTCGGAATAATTCATTATTCTGGATCAAGCATCTCATTCGGAATACCAAACATTCCGGATCAACCATTTATTCCGGGTCAAACCCACATTCCGGATCAAGGTGTTATTCCGGATCAAAGATATTATTCCGGATCAAGCAAGTTTATTCGGAATATTTAGATATTCCGGATCAAGGAGTTTATTCGGAATAATATTCCGGATCAAGCATTTATTCCGGATCAAGGGAAATATTCCGGATCAAGGGTTTTGCCAAGGTGTTTCATACGGAATATCCTATATTCCGGATCAAGGAGAATATTCCGGATCAAAGAGCTTCATTCGGAATAAGTGACATATTCCGGATCAAGGTCTTCATCCGGAATCTTTGACATTCCGGATCAAGGGGATTCATCAGTTCATTCCAAATCAAGCTTTATTCCGAATCAAGACTTTATTCCGGATAAGTGACATATTCCGGATACAGGATTTATTCCAGATCAAGGGTTTTGGTGAATATTCCGAGTGAAGAAAAACATTCTGAACGAAGGTGACATTCCGGATGATTGTTTATTCCGAACGAAGGATTATTCCGGATGAGCTGTTTTCAGGTTATTTTTCATTTCAATTTTTAAGTTTCTGTTTTTAATTTTCAAGCTTTATTTTTTCCGCCTTTTTATTTAGTTGCACTTTAAGTTTATTTGCCTAGATTTATTTTAGCCTTGCCTTAGTTTAAAGTTTTAGTTGCGTTTTAAGTTTGCCTTAGTTAGATTTAAGTTTGCGTCATTTACTTTAAGTGCCTTTTACTTTTTGTCACGCCTTTAAATACCTGCATAATTTATTTTAAATTAGAGTTAGATTTATTTTACTTGCCTTTTACTTTAAAGTTTTTCACTTTTAATATACTACAATGACACAACTTTTGTTTCACCAAAGAACGACTGAGTCACATAGTTAAACCAGATCAATTCGATTAGACCACTACTTCGAACTTTAATTTTTATACGGGCAAAAGCCTTGTATCAAATGGCGTCGCTGTCGGGGAACCGGACGAGCTCTAGTTGATGTTGCCGAAGGTGAGTTAATCTTAAGAGTCGGGAATGATGCACAAGTGTTCAAAATAGGGAAGCTTACAAGCAAATCCTTTGGACGAGAATCTGCGAATATGATTAATGTGCTTGATGATTTTGTCGTCTACAACAATCCTCTATTCAATTCTTGCATTGATAATCCACTTTTTCAAGATGATGTGGATGATTCTCTCTCCAATTTGGAACCTTCGCCCATTTATGATTCTCCACCGATCTTTGATGCTTATGATGATGATTCTAGCTCAGATTCTGATGATTATGATGAATTTACTTCTGAGTATCCTGATCTGCCCACATATGATGATTTTGATGAGGCCCATACTCTTTAGAATGATTCTTCACATGATGAAGATCCTCCGTCATCCATGCTTAATCCTACTTTGGATGATTACTCTTTTGAGGAAGACTTCTCTACTTTTCTTAATACTTACTTCCCTCATGAGAGTGAGGCCCCTCCTTTAGATTTCGATGATTATGGTCTTGATCCTACTTTGTATTTGAAGAAAATTCTTTCAAAGGAGAAGCAACCGGTCGACACCAACATCCGCAACACATATGATTTGACACCTCTTTGTCCACCTTCTGAGGACGAGGTTGTGCATCTTCTTCGCAGATCTTCTTCACATTCTACTGAGCCTGAGTGCTATTTTCCCCTAAAGGAAAAGGTGTTCGACCCCGGTATTGCAATCTTTCAGACATCTCAGTATCCACCTGATGAAATAAAAGGAAAAATCTTTGGAATTATTGAAGACATGCTCGCACCACTTCACCCTTGCTTCTACCGTGCTCCATCTTTGCTTAAGGGAACCTTGCCTACTCTTTTTTGGCTTGCATTGTTCGCCTTAAGCTTGTGCTATTTGATGGACGAAAACTATATCTTTGATCCCGGTGGATGTGTTTCATGCTTCTTCCTATGGTAATCAAGGTCGAGTCAGGCTCACGACTCGGTAAACAAAAATCAAGCGCTTCTTGGGAGGCAACCCATGTATCTATCTTTTCGCTTTCTTTATCCTAAGTGTAGGGGAGACCCGTTGTGTTTGCTATTTCCTCTCTTCTACTAATCAGGGATTCGAGCGCTCAATGATCCACTCTTGATGATTCTTGACGACCCGTGATTCCGTGTTCCATTTTCCCGGTTCTATCCTAAAACTCTTTTCGATTCACTATTTTATATTTTCCAATATTAAAATAGGAATCTCTTTAGTTGTCTTTTCCTTAGCAAGATTTAAACAGCGTGCACAATGTCCTAAGTGTAGGGGAGTTTACTCCCACATGCTTAAACATTGAGGACAATGTTTATATTAAGTGTAGGGGACTTCTATCGAAGTTAAGTGGCCTTTTCCATGTATTTGTCCTCATTATTAACCGGAAAATCAATTTTTCGACATTTTTCAAAATTTTTGATCTATTTTGGCCTATTAGTTTTTACCTTTGTATAGTTATTTTCTTTCTTTCCTAGAATAAATTCTTAATAAAGTGGTTTTAATTTTCAAACGTTGTGAATCTTTTGACTCAACCCGAGTTTACTTATCTAAGTTTACTCTAGCTAGTATCCTTAACGTGTTTAAGTCAAGTTTTGCTAGGCTTTTATATAGGGAGCTATAAAACGCGAACGTCTTAACTCTCACGGGTTAAGAACAAGAACTTTTCACAAGTTCCTATAATTGATCCTAGAGAGTCGTTTATCAAGGGAACTTTAAAATGCGATTTCTAAACATGAAAAAGTCTAAGAGTTTGCAAGATCCTATAGGCGACTCAAAAACCCAAAACTTTGATTTAATAGGCTAAGCATCCACGAGTCTCATTCCTTGAGATTTTAAACTGTGGAGAACGAGAGATGATAGAGTCAATTATAAGTTTGGTATTCTTTCGTGAATTTATGTGAGTTAATTATAAGCCTATTCTCCCATCGCCTGCTAAAAAATTTATCTGCAATAAATAAGGTTGTACGATTTAAAAAGTTAATTAGCTTCTAGCCCGAGATCGTTTAAAAGTTGCTCGGTATGGATTAGAGTTCATAGACAAGGCATAACTTATTGAAGCGGGATGCGAAGATTGGCGAGTTCGAAAAGGCCCTAACAAGGCATGAGAGCTATATTTTGTTGCTAAAGATCCAAAGTGATGTGAAGAATCATTTATCGAAAATCAATATGAAGGATCCAGACACACGACGAAAAGCAAAAACTTCCCAAAAGTCATGGAGAAGTCTATCCAAAAAGGCCCTAACAAGGTATGAGTATAAATGAAGCCAAGTCCAAAAAGGAGGCGGATCGTTGTAAATCAAAGTCCAAAATAATGATTGGAGAAAAATGAAGAAGTCGTGGTCCAAGTATGAATCTCTCAAAACTTCAAGTGAAGAAATTCCTATTATGAAGAGAAGGCCATTATTTCATGAACGTCTCTCAAGGTTTGAAGTATGAAGTCGCTGCAAAATATCGGTCCGAGAAAGGTCTCAAATCGCGAAGCGAGTTATGCCAAGATATGGACTTTATGAGGTCCTGAGAAGCAGTTTTAAAATATTTTTTCCTTTAGCTAACTATTGATCAAATCGTTCACTTTATTTTTAGCCTTAATAAATATCGAAATAAGTCAAAAATGCATCCTCGTGATCATTCAAGACAACAATAAAATATAATAGATACACCTAGGAATAAGGGAGTCTAAGTGAATAATTGGCCCACATGAGTTCGTGTTGGTTTGCTAACTTATAATAACAATGATCTCGTTTTTAAGCTTGGTTTGAAGATTAAAAGGCTTAAGGACTTAAGAGTATAATTAAGGAAAAATCAAGGAGGGGAGGAAGCTTCCTAAGCACTCCTTAATCCTCCCCTATATATAGTCATTAGGATAATCATTTTCATTTTGTTGGATAGCTTGACAAACTATTTCTTCCATTTTACTTTCCTGCACATTTAATTTCATGTCCATTTAAATACCTTGTCTTGTACCTTAAATACATTTAATTTCAAGTAAGTGTTCTTTTAATTCTTGTCAATATTTATTATTATTGTTTATCTCTCATTCTACCTTTCTTTAATCTTTGATCTTTATTGTTTAAGTTCATGTTCTTGATCTTTATTGATTTATTTAAGTGGGTTTTGATTATTTTGGTTATATTTGTTAGATTGATTGTTTTGGATTGTTTGATTATCATTAGTAGATGTTTTGTGATTAGTTTGATTTAATCTTTTGGTTGATTTTGCTTAAGTTTGATTAGATTCGTGTGTACTGTTCTTCCCTTGTTCTTCGCCTTTGCTGTTTCTGATCTTTTCCCAGGAAACATTCCGGATCAACTATTTATTCCGAGTGAAGGATATTGTGCAATTTTATTCCGGATCAAAGTCGTTCATCCGGAATATTAGATATTCCGGATCAGTTGTGCTCATTCGGAATAATTCATTATTCTGGATCAAGCATCTCATTCGGAATACCAAACATTCCGGATCAACCATTTACTCCGGGTCAAATCCACATTCCGGATCAAGGTGTTATTCCGGATCAAAGATATTATTCCGGATCAAGCAAGTTTATTCGGAATATTTAGATGTTCCGGATCAAGGAGTTTATTCGGAATAATATTCCGGATCAAGCATTTATTCCGGATCAAGGGAGATATTCCGGATCAAGGGTTTTGCCAAGGTGTTTCATACGGAATATCCAATATTCCGGATCAAGGAGAATATTCCAGATCAAAGAACTTCATTCGGAATAAGTGACATATTCCGGATCAAGGTCTTCATCCGGAATCTTTGACATTCCGGATCAAGGGGATTCATCAGTTCATTCCGAATCAAGCTTTATTCCAAATCAAGACTTTATTCCGGATAAGTGACATATTCCGGATACAAGATTTATTCCGGATCAAGGGTTTTGGTGAATATTCCGAGTGAAGAAAAACATTCCGAACGAAGGTGACATTCCGGATGAGTGTTTATTCCGAACGAAGGATTATTCCGGATGAGCTGTTTTCAGGTTATTTTTTCATTTCAAATTTTAAGTTTCTTTTTTTAATTTTCAAGCTTTATTTTTCCCGCCTTTTATTTAGTTGCACTTTAAGTTTATTTGCCTAGATTTATTTTAGCCTTGCCTTAGTTTAAAGTTTTAGTTGCGTTTTAAGTTTGCCTTAATTAGATTTAAGTTTACGTCATTTACTTTAAGTGCCTTTTACTTTTCGTCACGCTTTTAAATACTTGCACAATTTATTTCAAATTAGAGTTAGATTTATTTTACTTGCCTTTTACTTTAAAGTTTTGCAGTTTTAATATACTACAACGACACAACTTTTGTTTCACCAAAGAACGACTGAGTCACATAGTTAAAGCAGATCAATTCGATTAGAACACTACTTTGAACTTTAATTTTTATACGGGCAAAAGCCTTGTATCACACGTATCATTGTTGCAGGAGTTATGACTAAGTAATGGTTGGTACAGGACTGGCCCTGATGGCGTATAGTGGCTATGCTCACTATTCGCAATCCCAAACCATCATCTTTTTGCTAAAAGTAGCCCATTACGAGTGGAGCCATATGTTACGGACGACCCATGAGATGTCCTAGCAGCAAGCCGCACGCGGTTGTTTAGTGAGCATGATACACGAATGAGTCTAGCATAACATGATCATGGACCATATCATACTAGACTGGGGGACATGTCGACGTACAGTCGGTATTAGGCCCGGCCTAACAGGCCCGCGGCCCACACCAACCTAACTTATCCTTCAAGAAACCCTAGCACTATATAAACAAGGGTAGGGGTCTCATTCTAGATAAGGTTCTCTCTCTCTACCACACTTCATATACAACATATATCGATCAAATACTAACTTGACCATCGGAGGTGGACCCCGGGGCTCCGGCCTCGGGTCCACGTCTAACCGGTTTACCTTTGTTTGCAGCATTACTCTGGACCCGGGAAGACGACGAACGACCCAGGAGAGTCGTTAGACCGGCCTAGCCAAATTATGCTCCAACAAGTTGGCGCCATCCGTGGGACCCTTACAAACTATGTTCTCGTGGTCTCACACTATCGAAAAACAAAAAATTAATACGAAAAATTGGTAACCCTGAATCTTTTCTATTTTTTGTTCTTTTAATCGTTGTATCATATGTTTGTCATGTGTACGCACCACCTCGAAGTGAACCGTACCCTTAACCCGTTTTGGGAAGTCGTGCAATCTCTAGTTTAATTTGTTATGGCTATCAACTGTAATTTGCACGGCTCGTATAAAACTTTAGCGTATCAAAATTGTGGACATCAATATTCTGAAACAACTTGTGCAAATGTCTAGCCTATAGAAAACTCATGGAAAATATAGATGTAGTAGATCGATTATGCATCAAGTCATATTTTTACCATGGTATGTTACGTGATTAAAAGAATCATGTGAATAACTTACTAAAAAATAAAACTTCATATGCATGATGTGTGCTACTAATTTTGAGATATATTCAATCGAACAAATTCGAGAAACACGGGTCATGCGCTATGTTGTGACATATAGTTTATATGCACGGATTTTTTCCCTATAATAACGGATCACATAGTCAAGTTTTGGGTCGCCGAGTGTTTTTAGTGCACCAAATAAACAAAGTATTAGTTATCTTTTAAATTTAGTAAGGATATATTCCAATATTTTATATAAAAGAATATCTTTAATATCTTATTCTTTTTTAAAGGGTAACTAGATATTACCTATGTTTTTTGAATTAAGATATTACCAATATCTTTTAAAAAAATATATTCATATTTTTTATTAATAAAAGATATCATTTATATCTTTTAAATTGTCAACTAGATATTACATATATCTTTTGATTTAACTAAATATATTTTTCGTATATGTCGCGACCCGACGTAGTAATATCGGGATTTGCGGTCATGGCTCGTCCATCCGCACTCGCCTGCACATTTAGCAATTATTTTTATTTTTATTTTTTATTCGTGGCTATGGTATATCCATCCGCACTCATGTGTATGTTCGGTCATATTTTATTACTACGGCCAGGAGCCGCGTCTTTATTAATTAATCCGCATGTTCGGGTATATTTTTTATATTAATAAGGGATATTACAAATATCATTTAAATCACTACAAGATATTCTTTAGGATATATTCTGATATTCTTATAAAAGATATTATATATCTTTTAAATGGATAAGTTATATTACATATATTTTTAATATAATATATTTATCATTCGCGGTCATGGTACGTCCATCCGTGCTAGTCCGTACACTCGGATATCTTCTGCCTACGGGCGTACATGTACACATCGTTCCCAGGCGGAATAAGAGGATTGAGTGAACCTAATAATTCAACTTGTCGTGTAAGAGGGATGCAACCCCAACGACCATGGATCATGTATCCTTGTTAGACACCTTACTATCAAGACGTTGTAGTAAGTTACGCAAACCACATGACTCATGATGGACTTGCAAAAGACACACTGTGCACGTCTAACAAAATTTTGTCAGTCCTTATGGTAGTAACGGTACGCCGCACGTAATAGCATAACACATCCCGTAAGTTAGTTAAGATACGTCTTATACTATGTGACAATTCGCGGTTATGGCAAGATCCATCCGCGTTGGTTTGCACGTTAGAACCTAATCTCTATCTTTTGTACGCGGCTATGGTACGTCCATTCGCGTTGGTCTACACGACTGTAATTTTTTGAATACTTGATTAAGTTTAATACTACTAATCGAGTATAGCACCATTAAACTGGGGGGCTACTAGGGTATAATAATACCACTGTTTATGTGCACGTCACACAAATATCTTTGGATATAGTCCTTTGCCGCAGAAGTCCGCCTTCTGCCGATTTGTTCCTTTCCCATGGAAGTATCTCTTCCGTTGGCTTATTCATGCGCCGTGGAAGTATTCTTCCACGTGCTCATAATCTCTGCCGTGGATGTACTCCTTCCACTGGCTTATTGTCTTCGCCGTGGAATTAATTCTTCCACTGGCGTATTATTTTTGCCGTGGAAGTATCTCTTCCACGTGCTCATTGTTTTCGCCGTGGAAGTATCTCTTCCACGTGCTCATTGTTTTCTCCGTGAAAGTATCTCTTCCGCGTGCTTGTTATCTTCGCCGTGGAAGTATCTCTTCCACGAGCTCCTTATATTTCGCCGTGGAAGTAGTCGTCCACGTGCTGCTTATCTTCGCCGTGGAAGTATCTCTTCCACGTGCTCAATATTCTCGCCGTGGAAGTATTCCTTTCACGTGCTCATTATCTCTCGCCGTGGAAGTATCCCTTCCACGTGCTTATTATCTTTGCCGTGGAAGTATCTCTTCCACGAGCTAACTATTTTCGCCGTGGAAGTATCTCTTCCACGTGCTTGATATCTTCGCCGTGGAAGTATCTCTTCCACGTGCTCATTGTTTTCGCCGTGGAAGTATCTCTTCCACGTGCTTGTTATCTTCGCCGTGGAAGTATCTCTTCCACGAGCTCCTTATATTTCGCCGTGGAAGTAGTCTTCCACGTGCTGCTTATCTTCTCCGTGGAAGTATCTCTTCCACGTGCTCAATATTCTCGCCGTGGAAGTATTCCTTCTACGTGCTCATTATCTTTCGCCGTGGAAGTATCCCTTCCACGTGCTCATTTCTTTCATCGTGGAAGTACTCTTCCACGTACTTATTATCTTTGCCGTGGAAGTATCTCTTCCACGTGCTAATTTTTTTCGCCGTGGAAGTATCTCTTCCACGTGCTTGTTATCTTCGCCGTGGAAGTATCTCTTCCACGTTCTCATTGTTTTCGCCGTGGAAGTATCTCTTCCGCGTGCTTGTTATCTTCGCCGTGGAAGTATCTCTTCCACGAGCTCCTTATATTTCGCCGTGGAAGTAGTCTTCCACGTGCTGCTTATCTTCGCCGTGGAAGTATCTCTTCCACGTGCTTAATATTCTCGCCGTGGAAGTATTCCTTCCACGTGCTCATTATCTCTCGCCGTGGAAGTATCCCTTCCACGTGCTTATTATCTTTCATCATGGAAGTACTCTTCCACGTGCTTATTATCTTTGCAGTGGAAGTATCTCTTCCACGTGCTCATTATCCTTCGCCGTGGAGTATCTCTTCCATGTGCTTATTATCTTCGCCGTGGAAGTACTCCTTCCACTGGCTTATTATCTTCGCCGTGGAAGTACTCCTTCCACTGGCTCATTATCTTGGCCGTGGAAGTATCTCTTCCACGTGCTTATTATCTTCGCCGTGGAAGTATCTCTTCCACGTTCTTATTATCTTTGCCGTGGAAGTATCTCTTCCACGTGCTCATTATCCTTCGCCGTAGAAGTATCTCTTCCACGTGCTTATTATCTTCGTCGTGGAAGTACTCCTTCCACTGGCTCATTATATTGGTCGTGGAAGTATCTCTTCCACGTGCTTATTATCTTCGCCGTGGAAGTATCTCTTCCACGTGCTTATTATTTTTGCCGTGGAAGTATCTCTTCCACGTGCTCATTGTTTTCGCCGTAGAAGTATCTCTTCCGCGTGCTTGTTATCTTCGTCGTGGAAGTATATCTTCCACGAGATCCTTATATTTCGCCGTGGAAGTAGTTTTCCACGTGCTGCTTATCTTCACCGTGGAAGTATCTCTTCCACGTGCTCAATATTCTCGCCGTGGAAGTATTCCTTCCACGTGCTCATTATCTTTCGCCGTGGAAGTATCCCTTCCACGTGCTCATTATCTTTCATCGTGGAAGTACTCTTCCACGTGCTTATTATCTTTGTCGTGGAAGTATCTCTTCCACGTACTAATTTTTTTCGCCGTGGAAGTATCTCTTCCACGTGCTTGTTATCTTCGCCGTGGAAGTATCTCTTCCAATTGCTCATTGTTTTCGTCGTGGAAGTATCTCTTCCGCGTGCTTGTTATCTTCGCCGTGGAAGTATCTCTTCCACGAGCTCCTTATATTTCACCGTGGAAGTAGTCTTCCACGTGCTGCTTATCTTCGCCGTGGAAGTATCTCTTCCACGTGCTCAATATTCTCGCCGTGGAAGTATTCCTTCCACGTGCTCATTATCTTTCGCCGTGGAAGTATCCATTCCACGTGCTCATTATCCTTCGTCGTGGAAGTATCTCTTCCACGTGCTTATTATCTTCGCCGTGGAAGTGCTCCTTCCACTGGCTTATTATCTTCGCCGTGGAAGTACTCCTTCCACTGACTCATTATCTTGGCCGTGGAAGTATCTCTTCCACGTGCTTATTATCTTCTCCGTGGAAGTACTCTTTCCACTGGCTCATTATCTTGGCCGTGGAAGTATCTCTTCCACGTGCTTATTATCTTCGCCGTGGAAGTATCTCTTCCACGTGCTTATTATCTTTGCAGTGGAAGTATCTCTTCCACGTGCTCATTATCCTTCGCCGTGGAGTATCTCTTCCATGTGCTTATTATCTTCGCCGTGGAAGTACTCCTTCCACTGGCTTATTATCTTCGCCGTGGAAGTACTCCTTCCACTGGCTCATTATCTTGGCCGTGGAAGTATCTCTTCCACGTGCTTATTATCTTCGCCGTGGAAGTATCTCTTCCACGTTCTTATTATCTTTGCCGTGGAAGTATCTCTTCCACGTGCTCATTATCCTTCGCCGTGGAAGTATCTCTTCCACGTGCTTATTATCTTCGTCGTGGAAGTACTCCTTCCACTGGCTCATTATATTGGTCGTGGAAGTATCTCTTCCACGTGCTTATTATCTTCGCCGTGGAAGTATCTCTTCCACGTGCTTATTATTTTTGCCGTGGAAGTATCTCTTCCACGTGCTCATTGTTTTCGCCGTAGAAGTATCTCTTCCGCTTGCTTGTTATCTTCGCCGTGGAAGTATATCTTCCACGAGATCCTTATATTTCGCCGTGGAAGTAGTTTTCCATGTGCTGCTTATCTTCACCGTGGAAGTATCTCTTCCACGTACTCAATATTCTCGCCGTGGAAGTATTCCTTCCACGTGCTCATTATCTTTCGCCGTGGAAGTATCCCTTCCACGTGCTCATTATCTTTCATCGTGGAAGTACTCTTCCACGTGCTTATTATCTTTGTCGTGGAAGTATCTCTTCCACGTACTAATTTTTTTCGCCGTGGAAGTATCTCTTCCACGTGCTTGTTATCTTCGCCGTGGAAGTATCTCTTCCACTTGCTTATTGTTTTCGTCGTGGAAGTATCTCTTCCGCGTGCTTGTTATCTTCGCCGTGGAAGTATCTCTTCCACGAGCTCCTTATATTTCACCGTGGAAGTAGTCTTCCACGTGTTGCTTATCTTCGCCGTGGAAGTATCTCTTCCACGTGCTCAATAATCTCGCCGTGGAAGTATTCCTTCCACGTGCTCATTATCTTTCACCATGGAAGTATCCCTTCCACGTGCTCATTATCCTTCGCCGTGGAAGTATCTCTTCCACGTGCTTATTATCTTCGCCGTGGAAGTGCTCCTTCCACTGGCTTATTATCTTCGCCGTGGAAGTACTCCTTCCACTGACTCATTATCTTGGCCGTGGAAGTATCTCTTCCACGTGCTTATTATCTTCTCCGTGGAAGTACTCTTTCCACTGGCTCATTATCTTGGCCGTGGAAGTATCTCTTCCACGTGCTTATTATCTTCGCCGTGGAAGTATCTCTTCCACGTGCTTATTATCTTTGCCGTGGAAGTATCTCTTCCACGTGCTCATTATCCTTCGCCGTGGAAGTATCTCTTCCACGTGCTTATTATCTTCGCCATGGAAGTACTCCTTCCACTGGCTTATTATCTTCGCCGTGGAAGTACTCCTTCCACTGACTCATTATCTTGGTCGTGGAAGTATCTCTTTCACGTGCTTATTATCTTCTCCGTGGAAGTATCTCTTCCACGTGCTTATTATCTTTGTCGTGGAAGTATCTCTTCCACGTGCTCATTATCCTTCGCCGTGGAAGTATCTCTTCCACGTGCTTATTATCTTCGCCGTGGAAGTACTCCTTCCACTGGCTTATTATCTTCGCCGTGGAAGTACTCCTTCCACTGGCTCATTATCTTGGCCGTGGAAGTATCTCTTCCACGTGCTTATTATCTTCGCCGTGGAAGTACTCCTTCCACTGGCTCATTATCTTGGCCGTGGAAGTATCTCTTCCACGTGCTTATTATCTTCGCCGTGGAAGTATCTCTTCCACGTGCTTATTATCTTTGTCGTGGAAGTATCTCTTCCACGTGCTCATTATCCTTCGCCGTGGAAGTATCTCTTCCACGTGCTTATTATCTTCGCCGTGGAAGTACTCCTTCCACTGGCTTATTATCTTCGCCGTGGAAGTACTCCTTCCACTGGCTTATTATCTTGGCCGTGGAAGTATCTCTTCCACGTGCTTATTATCTTCGCCGTGGAATTATCTCTTCCACGTGCTTATTATCTTTGCCGTGGAAGTATCTCTTCCACGTGCTCATTATCCTTCGCCGTGGAAGTATCTCTTCCACGTGCTTATTATCGTCGTCGTGGAAGTACTCCTTCCACTGGCTCATTATCTTGGTCGTGGAAGTATTTCTTCCACGTGCTTATTATCTTCGCCGTGGAAGTATCTCTTCCACATGCTTCTTATTTTTGCCGTGGAAGTATCTCTTCCACGTGCTCATTATCCTTCGCCGTGGAAGTATCTCTTTCACGTGCTTATTGTCTTCGCCGTGGAAGTACTCCTTCCACTGGCTTATTGTCTTTGCCGTGGAAGTAATCCTTCCACTGGCTTATTAACTTCGCCGTGGAAGTACACCTTCCACTAGCTCATTATCTTGGCCGTGGAAGTATCTCTTCCACGTGCTCATTATCCTTCGCCGTGGAAGTTTCTCTTCCACGTGCTTATTGTCTTCGCCGTAGAAGTTCTCCTTCCACTGGCTTATTGTCTTCGCCGTGGAAGTATTCCTTCCACGTGCTTATTATCTCTCGTCGTGGAAGTATCCCTTCCACGTGCTCATTATCTTACATCGTGGAAGTACTCTTCAACGTGCTTATTATCTTTGCCGTGGAAGTATCTCTTCCACGAGCTAACTATTTTCAGCGTGGAAGTATCTCTTCCACGTGCTTGTTATCTCTCACCGTGGAAGTATCCCTTCCACGTACTTATTATCTTTCATCGTGGAAGTACTCTTCCACGTCCTTATTATCTTTGCCATGGAAGTATCTCTTCCACGTGCTAATTATTTTCTCCGTGGAAGTATCTCTTCCACGTGCTTATTATCTTTGCCGTGGAAATATCTCTTCCACGTGCTCATTGTTTTCGCCGTGGAAGTATCTCTTCCACGTGCTTGTTATCTTCGCCGTGGAAGTATCTCTTCCACGAGCTCCTTATATTTCGTCGTGGAAGTAGTCTTCCACGTGCTGCTTATCTTCACCGTGCAAGTATCTCTTCCACGTGCTCAATATTCTCGCCGTGGAAGTATTCCTTCCACGTGCTCATTATCTTTCGCCGTGGAAGTATCCCTTCCACGTGCTCATTATCTTTCATCGTGGAAGTACTCTTCCACGTGCTTATTATCTTTGCCGTGGAAGTATCTCTTCCACTTGCTAATTTTTTTCGCCGTGGAAGTATCTCTTCCACGTTATTGTTATCTTCGTCGTGGAAGTATCTCTTCCACGTGCTCATTGTTTTCGCCGTGGAAGTATCTCTTCCGCGTGCTTGTTATCTTCGCCGTGGAAGTATCTCTTCCACGAGCTCCTTATATTTCTCCGTGGAAGTAGTCTTCCACGTGCTGCTTATCTTCGCCGTGGAAGTATCTCTTCCACGTGCTCAATATTCTCGCCGTGGAAGTATTCCTTCCACGTGCTCAGTATCTCTCGCCGTGGAAGTATCCCTTCCACGTGCTTATTATCTTTCATCGTAGAAGTACTCTTCCACGTGCTTATTATCTTTGCCTTGGAAGTATCTCTTCCACGAGCTAACTATTTTCGCTGTGGAAGTATCTCTTCCACGTGCTTGTTATCTTCGCCGTGGAAGTATCTCTTCCACGTGCTCATTGTTTTCGCCGTGGAAGTATCTCTTCCACGTGCTTGTTATCTTCGCCGTGGAAGTATCTCTTCCACGAGCTCCTTATATTTCGCCGTGGAAGTAGTCTTCCACGTGCTGCTTATCTTCGCGTTGGAAGTATCTCTTCCACGTGCTCAATATTCTCGCCGTGGAAGTATTCCTTCCACGTATTTATCACGAGCATGAATAAATATATTAAGTCACGATCGATAACTAATTAAAACACGTAAAACAAGAACACAAGAACACACTATAATATTTAGACTCGAGAAATGTACGGGTTACCCTTATGTGGGCCCCTACCCATGAAATTAGGAAGAAAAGGGCCAAGCCCATTGTTTTTTTTACTAAACAAGAAAAAGGGGAAAATCTTGTTCTTTTATCATAAAATCAAGAAATAACAAAAAAAACCCTAATTCTCTTCTTCCTCTCCTTTTTGGCCACCACATTTAGGAACACCAAAGGGGTGTTCGGGTTGATTTTGATCTTGGATTTTGGGCAAGCATTCGTGTGTGTTCATCCTTGATTGATCCACGCATTCGGTATAACCTTTTTAACTCTTTTCTTTTATGTTTTGATTTATGAATCACATAAAATCTTAATGATTTTAAAAACTAATTAAAAACATTTATTAAAACATGTCTATGATTATGAGGTGAATCAAAACAAGGGTTTATAGGGGTGTTTGTTCTAGCCGCCGCCTAAACCGAACCCCTAAGGGGTCTCGGCTTGGCTTATGAACCACCACCGAGACCTCATGGTCTCAGTATGGTGGTGTGGGTCCCACGGCAGCAGCAAACAAGGGGTACCCCCGACCTTGGTTCCGGGTATGGTGTTGATTACGGGTCCGGTTCATGGTTTCTAGTCACGATCCGGTTCATTGATTATGTTAAGGTTTATGATTTTAATAGTTATATGTTAAAAATTAAATTAATAAAACATGACATAATTAATTTAATTAACATGACTTAGGTTATAAATTTAATTATTAGATCACGAATTTTAACCTAAGTATTTATTTTTAATTAGACTTTATAATTAATTAATTATTAAAAACCATGACTATAATTAATTAATCAACATGACTTAGGTTATATTATTATTAATTAATAATACATGTTTTAACCTAAGTCTTTTAACTTATTTAATTAAAAACATGATATATTTAATTAAATACTTTTAACCTATAGTTTAATTAATTTACATGTAATGATTAATAAACTATACCTTATATCAATATGACTTAGAAAAATAATCAAAAAACACTTAAGCTTATATACTTAGCTTATTTAGCTAGCTTATATCTAACTATGGAAACTTTCTATTTTTAGAAACTTATTTAATTAAGGCAGCTAATCTATTTATGGAAACTTCCTATTTTTAGAAACTTATTTAATTAATGCAGCTAATCTATTTATGGAAACTTTCTATTTTTAGAAACTTATCTATTTTAAGCAGTAATTTTATTTTTGGAAACTTTCTATTTTTGGAAACTTTGTATTTTTGGAAACTTTCTATTTTTGGAAACTTTCTATTTTTGGAAACTTTCTATTTTTGGAAACTTTCTATTTTTGGAAACTTTCTATTTTTGGTAACTTTCTATTTTTGGAAACTTTCTATTTTAGGAAACCTGCTATTTTTAGAAAGTTACTTATTATTACACAGTAAGTATAATAGTACATGAAATACAAGTAATACTTAATCAGAATAGACAGAATATAAGATAAACACGGTTTAACGCTTAAAACAGTAAAACATGACATGAACGTATAAAATAAGCTAACACATGACATAAAACCAGTTACGTATGTAGTAATCAGATACTTATACACGTATGTATTTATGTAGCATTAGTGATACCGAAGTAGGACTCTCTTCCGTTCGTCTTCTTCGTTCACTGGACATAAGGTACGGATTCCCATCCTTTCAGTATGGACATTCTTTCCTTATTAGGATTCCCCGTATGCAGCCAACTGTTTTTCCGTAGTATAAGTTTATATGTTTGATTTTCTTATATTTAATTTAGAATACCTATAGCCATATACATGCATGACCAGTTTCACCTAGTTATGGAGGTACCATAACCATAACACTAGAGGAACTGGTGTTATGACTTCCCCACGGCGGAGTGATTGCTCGTGGCGTCCCTTCAACTTTTGGCCATATTATTATATTTATCATGTGGGGCGTATGGGTGCATCCTAGTTACATGTTTTCAGCAGATTACTCAGTGTGAATGTGGTGTGTGCCTTGAATCCTTCACAAGGAGCTGATCCCTCCTACCCAAAACCAGTATATTAAATTAGAGGCAGCCCCTCTTATTTGCATGATGAGGTCACCCCTCCAAGTATTCATGCACGGTGGATTTTCATGACCTATATTGGCTAATGGTAAAATATGTTAAATAGTTTTCATAAGATAAACATAAGGCTTTTCAAACTATAAAACCAGTTTTATGAACATGTTACAGGTTTTTTCCAGGACTTATACATTTCCGCTGCTATTAAGTCTTTATTATGTTTTAGTCATTTATACTATGTCTATATCCATGCACTGAGCATTTTTCTCAGCCGTTACTTTCCTTTCCATGTCCCAAAACGGCAGGTACCCAAGGACGGACTCGAGCATTTTGGAGGACATGCATAGGATGGAAGCTGCCATAGACTTCTTCTCCTTTTGTGTTCATATATTTGTGCTTGTTTAAGTCTTCCATTATTTCATTTACTTTATTATGTTTTGAGCTTATGTTTGGGAACCGATGTTTGATTCCGGTTTACCCTATGGTCATGTAATATTTTAGATATTTATCCTTGTATGCTTTGATGACACGCCATAATTACGCGTAACAGTCCACTTATCAAAGTGGGGTGTTACATACTTAATAATTATCGTGCACTAACACGTACATAGTTTCTATAATTAATATTCGTGACACGCGTTCATGCTATAAAAGGAAAGTTTAAATTGGTTCGTATATTTATTAAGTGTACTGTTCATGATAAAAATATGCGGGTTTTACATTATAGTTTCCATATGATAGTATAATCCTTGTTTTTATTCCTTGTTTACTTGTTCTTATTTATACTTTTATCATCTTTAAGTTCATTAGTTATTTATAGGGATTCTAGGGTTTCTAAAGGAATTTTAGGGTATCATTATATTTCTTGGAATGTTCTTATTGAAGTATACTTGTTAAATTACTTGTACTTGTTATGTTTACAACATATAGGAATATGTTGATATGGTAGTCTAGGTTGAGAAAAGTAGTTCATCTTACCAAGTAATGTATAACAAGCAAAAATTTCTAATGGATTTTCCATTTCCATTAAACATATTGTATAACATACTTGTGAAATTTATGGGTTGTCATAGCCTCTTCCCCTTAAAACAATCTCGTCCCGAGATTACAACAATAAGGCAGTGTACTAAAGGCATATATAGTTCTTGCATTCTTAAATTCCTTCTAATATACATTAATGAATATGATTTGTACGTTGTCATTTAACTTACAACCAATTTATTCTACAAGAGTTTTTATAATTGAATACTTATAAAGTGTAAATTTTATATTTTAATTATTAAAATTGCAATGTAATCTATTAAGATAAATATAAAGTGTACTGATAAGTCAGATAAATACTAACAAAAATCATTAAGTCATTAAAATCTTGAATTGATTATCGCCTTTTTCAAAAATCAACGAGGTTTATAAGGAAAAGATCCCTAAAAGTTAATACTAAGAAGATAATTTTAAATAAAGTTTCTCTCAAAATTTACCAATTAAATTTTATATATAGTTATTATTTATTACTTACTATATTATAAAGTTTCTAATAGCATCTTTATAGGATAAGTGTAATTCCAGGTAATATAATGCATACGTGGAGTATGAATTTCTAATGTCTAGATAATTCTCTCACTTTAACCATGGAAAAATATATAAGGGATAGTATTCTTAATGTATTTAAAACTATAGATATTGGTACTTTATGTCAACAAATTATTTTGGGTATAATCTTGTTAAAGTCTCTATATCGTTAGTAAAATAAAATTGAACATAATCCAGATGGCATTATGTCTTAAGAAATACTAAGAAATCTTATTACTTATTCTTATCTTTCTTTATAAGGGAAATCAAGATTTTGAACATTCATAAGTTTAGATTTTATTGTCTTGTTAGAATATTAAGATCAAATACATAATATATTACAAATGAGTTGTACTACCAGATAATAGCAGTTATAAGAGATGTAACTAAAACACGTAGATTTTATTGATAAAACTGTAGATTTGTAAATCTATGCTTATGTTTTTAGAGAGAGAAAGAGATAGAAAGATGGTGGATTTCACACTTTTAGAGAGAGAAAGTTAAAGTGAACTATGTGAAAATAATGAAACCACACCCCTCTCCATCAAAGGAGAGGGTTTATATACCCAAGCCTTGTAATGGGCTTGGGTTTACTCGTTTGGGCCGGCCTACACAATTTGTAGGCTAGGCTTGAACTTGTTTGTTAAATAACGAAAGTTAACTAAACTACGAGCTATTACATGGACTATCGTTGGAGTGACCGATCCTTCTTAATACGTAAAACGTATTTCCAACAATCTCCCCCTAAGGGAGGTCACTCCAAACAAGGGCGTTACCCAAGTTACAATAATAAAATAAACCTAGCATACTATGCTTGTCTTGAGCTCGTAGTCTTCGTCTTTCTTTTTCTTTTTCTTTTCTGGTGAACATGCTGATGTGATCTTTGATATCAATCTTGTGAATTAATCTCTTGCCTTGATCTCGTGTATCCATCACTTGTGATCTTCGCCTCTTCGTGACCTCACGTCCCACATACTTATACCTTAGTAATTCTTGAAAGCTTCAGAGTTTGATACAGCGGAAGACTTAACTTTTAGGCTTTCTTGAATTAAATGAGATATTAAGTGCATAAAGTATAAGCATGCGGGGACGACTTCTTCTTGGATTCCACAACGCCACCGTCTTCAAATGTCGCAACATAAGTAGACACAAACGAAATGGCTTTGAACATTTCATTCTAAATCGGTAGCATTTTACCTCCGGTCGGTGAAGACCGTTGGACGATATTAGATATCGTACCCGTGACGGATAGTTTCAATTAAGTAACTTCCTGACAGGATTTCGCGGGTAAACCCGTTCTCTTTACTCGACCGTCCAAAGCTGACTGCGAACATAAAGAGTGAATCATTTGGATAATAATATCCGCATGATTTGAAGCCGTCAATTCATTTTCCTGGAACAAGTGAAATTCAATTAAGAACCGCACCATCGTTGCTTTCCAGTTGTCACGAGCTTGATTCGTATAGAATCTTGCAAGTTACCTACCAAGTGCTGTTTGAGGTTAACACTAGAAGGATTTCCACTCATCACTGTGAACACTAAGGTATCACTCTTAGTGTTCTGGCAAGATCACTAAGATATTGCGTAGAGGCCTGGAACGTGTTTAAATTCAGTTAAGAATTAAACAGCTGTTGCTTTCCAGTTATCACAAGTTTGATTCATAAAGAATCACACAAGTCACCTACCATGAGCTTTTTGATTTTCCCTCAAGAAGGATTTCCATCTTCATTTTAAATACTTTCGTATTACTCGGATGTTCAGGCAAGATCATGAAGATTTTGCGTAGAACTCTTAAAATCTTTCTTACTTTTCACAGTGTGTGAAGAAGCAAGGAAATATGAAAGTGTGTCCTAATGAGATATTTGATGATCTCAAATGGCTCTAGACTCGATCGTGCATTTTGGATTTTAGTGATCGGAGGCTGGAGAGGAGTGCCACCTTTTCAATACCAATTTATTCGGAGTGAATAAATCGATAGATAACGTGTTGTCTCCGTGTGATTAAAACAAATATATTTTAAGAGATGTCTGAGTTAGCTGGGATGGGTTGTGCATTGCATCACTGGGTCCATGATGTATGTCTTCAATATCAAGAATCATTAAACAATGATCTTAATAGCAGATGTATTGACCCGGTTTCTGCCTAAATTTGTAAGGAGGGCTTCTTTCTTTACACCCTTTATCTTTACAATTCTTTTTCATTCTTCAACCCCTTCAATGCTTACCAATACGTCATAACTAGCACCTTGTTGTGATTGTTCCAGTGCTAACTTAAGTACTTGGTCAGCATTCAGCTACGTTCACAATCTTTCTCCATCTTTCCTAAGGACTACTATTTCTAGCTATGGAATGTCCTTGGGAAGATTCCTCCGGTTCTGGAAGAATCATAGGACTTAACCTATCCTACCATCCTTATGTCACCACAATCTTCATCGTCGTGAAATAAATGGGTTCTGGGTAAGTATATGTCACCATGAAAATCCATTTTGATATGCAAATCCGTTTTGCTCCCCCTTAACATATGCCATGATATTCGAAAACATTTCGCACATGTCGGGATGAGCTAGCACATTAAGTCAAACCATTTGTGATAATATCCCATATTAAATCACATTTTCTCCCCCATATTAAAAATATTAACCCAATCGATGTTTTTAATATCAATTGATTTAATGAAGTTTTAACAAAGGTTTTGGGAAGAAGAATGCAATTCCGTTTTATCTTCATGATATCAAATATATGAGATATGAAACCGATTTGTAACATGATCACATATTCACCATATTAGAAAAGAATTGACAAGGTTGGACCTGATAGATGAGAACCTCATATGATAAGATCAAATGGTTCTTGTCAGCATATGTTGGTCGCCTCGTCACGTCTGAAGTCATCTCTTGACACCACATATACGATTGGTATTGTTGTCTTGACACCAACTTGTGAACTTGGCACGTTCGGCATCGAAGATTCTGAATGCTTGACAATTGCTCCCCCTCAATTGTTGACCCGTGTTCTACTGAAAGAGCTTTAGTCGTCGGTTGAGTAGTCTCATCGTCGAAGATGTAGATACCAATTGTAAATTGTTATGGTTGTAGAGATGATATCTTCATAAAAACAAGACTTCTCTTGTTTTAACAAATAAATGCACTGAGGCGTACATAGATTTGTGTTAGACCAAGTTATAAAGTAAACTTGATACCTTACAAGGTTTTAAAGTAAACCTTGCCCGAGAAAATTAATTCCCGTTGTGAGCCAAAGCTTTCATAAGAAATACTTGACTTTAATGTGAAAACCGGGTTGCAGTCTGAAATAACTACAAGCCATATAGGCATGTTTTATGAAATATTTACAACTTTTGTACGAACTCTATTTATGGCGCCGTGTCGATATTAATCAACATTTCTAAGGCCGTAAATATTATCGTACCAAAAGACATGACTTTGAAAAATAAAGTAAAAATATTTTTGGATTTTTCTGAATTTTTCAATTTTTATGGTTTTTATATGGTTTTATATTTTTGTATTTTGCTTTTGTGGATAAAGATATAAACAATATATACAAATGATCACCAAGGATACGGAGAATAGTTTTACCACCACTATTCTTTCGCTTCATCTGCTAGTTCCTTTAGAGTCTCAGGCGAGAAAGTTCTCATTCCTAGCTTGTCGGCCAAAAATTCAATTCGAGCGCGATCTAAAGCCTTCGTGAAAATATCCGCCAATTGATACTCAGATCGCACAAAGTAAAGCTCTGTTACTCCATTTTCCACTTGCTCCTTGATGAAATGGTAGCGAATGTCAATATGCTTCGACCGGGAGAATTGAACATTGTTGCAGCATAAGGCAATTGCACTTTTGTTGTCGCAGTACATCGGAATCTTGTTGAACCTAGACCATAGTCGGTTAATTGTGATCTCATCCAAAGAATTTGAGCACAGCAACCGGACATAGCTATGTATTCTGCTTCCGTACTTGAAATTGCAGCGCTTTTCAGTCTTTTCGATGCCCAACTGATTAGTCGATCTCCTAATAGTTGCAAAGTTCCACTCGTGCTACGCCTTGTATCTTGACAACCCGCATGATCCGCATCTGCATATGCCATTAGTGCAATAGAAGAGTCCTTCGAATACCAAAGTCCCCGATTAATGGTTCCTTTAAGATATCAAAAGATCCTTTTAACAGTAGCTAAGTGTAACTCAGTAGGCCTAGTTTGATACCTGGCACACATACATATAGCAAACTGAAGATCAGGTCGACTGGCTGTGATATATAGAAGAGTACCGATCATTCCACGATAAAGTGTCAGATCAACGGCAACTCCATGTGGATCTGCATCAAGCTTAGATTTCTCCACCATTGGAGTGTCCACGGGGTCGCAAGATTCCATCTTATATTTCTTAAGCGGTTCAAGGGCATATTTGGATTGATTAATAAAGATGCCTCTGGGAATCTGAGATATCTGAAGACCTAAGAAGAATGATACCTTGCCCATCATTGACATCTTAAACTTGGAAGACATGAGTGTCCCAAACTCGTCGGATAAGGTTTGGGTCGTGGCTGCAAATATAATATCATCAACATATATTTGTACCATAATCATATCTTTACCTCGTTTCTGAATGAACAGCGTGGGATCCACCTTGCCTTTAGCGAAGCCTTGCGTAATGAGGAATTGTGACAAAAGATCATACCAAGCGCGAGGAGCTTGTTTCAACCCATAGAGAGCCTTCTTAAGCTTGTACACATGATTAGGATAATTAGGATTCACAAAACCATCCGGCTGTTGAACATAGACCTCTTCCTTGAGTTCACCATTAAGAAATGTCGTCTTCACATCTATCTGATAGACAATCATATTCATATGGGCTGCATAAGCGAGGAATAGTCTAATAGCTTCCAAACGGGCAACAGGTGCAAAGGATTCCATAAAGTCGATGCCCAATAATTGCTTGTATCCACGAGCTACTAGTCGAGCTTTGTTCTTCAATATTCCGCCTAACTCATCGAGTTTCACCTTGTGAACCCATTTCAAAGTGAGTAACTGCACTTGATCCGGGCATGGGACAAGTTCCCAAACATCAAGACGTATGAATTCGTTAAGTTCTTCTTGCATAGCTTCTATCCAACAGGATTGAGTAAAAGCTTGTTGCCATGTCTTAGGTTCAACTTCAGTGAGAAAAGCATCAAAGTGACAAAACAATGCACTTTCTTGTAACTGACTTCGTGTGGATACCGGACGATTAGGGTCACCAATAATAGAAGCTATAGGATGATCCTTTGTCCACTTGCTGTCATGTTCACGAATCCGTGGATTGGAGTAAACTGTAGAAGGAGCTTCCTCTGAGGTGGACGACCCGACTTGATTAGGGTCGGGAATAGGTACACCAAAGAATGGAAGTTCACGCATTTGAGCGAATTCCAAATCGTGATCATCATCATCCTCTTCATCATCAATAGGCATGACATGGGTAGTTGAAACATGTGTTGGTTGAGAATTACTTGTTGAAGGTATATCTTGACAAATAGTAGGTTCAGATGTGTCTGATTGTGCTTCGGGTGCTGGAGTGACAACTTCGGTTACCGGAGCTATTACCTCAGGTTCTGGAGCAACAATGGTTGGAGGAGTAAAGAATTCATCAAAGAACGGTTGAAACAACGTATCTCATTCAGTCCTAGTAGGTGGTGTAAATGATGATGAAGTAGGGTTATTTGGGACAAGACCAAAACTAATGTTACTGGGTCCCATTTCATGAAGTCTGCTTTGCTCAGAAGCCATTGCTGTCAGCTCATCAAAATCAACATTCATAGTTTCGAGGATCTTGCGAGAGTTACGGTTGTAGATTCGGTATGCCTTCTTTGCGGGGGCGTAACCAATGAAAATACCAATATCAGCCTTTGGTTGAAGTTTTCCCAAATTGTCACCATCATTATTTGGATAGCAAAGAGAACCAAATACATGAAGATATGATAAATCTGGTACTTTTCCATGGAGAAGCTCATAAGGTGTTTTACCATGGCGTTTACGAATTAGTGACCGGTTTTGGGTGTACACTGCTGTAGATACTGCTTCTGCCCATAAAAATAATGGAGCCTTTGCATAAATTAACATCGTTCGAGCAGCTTCCATAAGTGTGCGATTTCGCCTTTCAACGACACCGTTTTGCTGTAGAGTGCGAGCAACGGATGTTTCATGAGAAATGCCAACTTCTTCATAATAATCACGCAAAATTTGATTTACAAATTCGGTTCCATTATCTGTACGAATGCGTCGGACAGTAGTGTTGAGACGCACTTGAATCATCTTGAGAAATCTGATGATGAATTTAGGTGCCTCATTTTTTGCTTTAAGAAATTTCACCCATGTAAACCGAGAGTAATCATCGACGATGACGAGGATGTACTTTTTGCCACTAAGACTTTCAACACGCATTGGCCCACAAAGATCCATATGCAACAGATAAAGTTTCTCTTGGTTGGTGTCTTCAGTCTTGGGTTTGTAAGACTTCTTAGTACTTTTCCCCATTGTACACGCGGAACACAAATGATCCTTGTGAAATGATAGTTTAGGAAGACCACGAACAAGTTCGTTTTTCGCCAAGTGATTAATAACGTCAAAGTTAAGATGAGATAACCGTCGATGCCATAACCATGACTTAGTCTTTGATGCTTTGGAGAGAAGACATACGGGAGAAGCGGCCATCATGTCTTGTAGAGACAAAGTATACAAATTATTCCCTCGAGTACCTTTCAATAAATCAACCCCTTCCAAATTACGAATGAAGCAGGTATGCTCTCGAAAAGCAACTTCTAGGTTTGCATCACAAAATTGTCCCACAGAAAATAAGTTGTGACCAAGACCTTCCACGTAATACACTCTTGAAATTATAACATTCCCAATATGATATTCACCATAACCCATTATCTTTGCAATATGATCATTTCCAAATCGAACCATACCAAGAAACTTGCTGACGAAATTTCTGAGCTGAGAGCGATCTCCGGTCATATGCTTGGAGCAACCAGAGTCCAAATACCAGAGAATAATTTGGACCACCTGTTTTCAACAACGACAGTAGACAATGCATTGGAAACTATTGGTTCCTGAGTGTTAGCAGATACAGATATATAATTATCAGAATTGCTAACATTTTTTAGACCCTTAGATTTCCTGCATTTTCTAATGATAGTTTTAGCACTAACAGGTTTTACTGTTCCAACTTTCTTAGGTTTTGGATTATTCGCGGGCACTACAGTGGGAGTAGACCTATTTAACGGGCACTTGGTTCCTACAGTAGTGTCGGTGTTCCTAGTTAAAGGACACGCTTGTGTCTTGGTAGCCTTGGTACTCCTAGTTAAAGGGCACGCTTTCTTCACTTCAGTGGGAGTGATCCTAGTTAAAGGGCATGTATTTCCTACTATAGTGAAAGTTCTACCAGTGGGGCGCCACATCCAACAAACTTGGGTTAACACTTTCCCAGTCGGTTTCCATTCTAATCCATTTTTCCGGGCATGCATCTCATTCACATGGTCAATAAGGCAAGAATCATGACGACTAGAAAACATACATTCATTGCAATTCCAACATTTTAAATTAGAATTCACAGTAGGCTTAGAACGCTGCACAACCGCAGAGCCTTTAGGTTTAGCTACATGATTCTTTTTATTCAAAACAGAAATAACATTCCTAGGATGGGCTTCTACTTTCTTCTTCACTTGACTACTAGATGGGGGCAAGATCCTATCATTCTTCTTGTTTCTTTTAAGCTTAGATCTTTGAGCCTTAGTAGTGGTGCTTACTCCTGTAGAAGGCAACACGGGAATATTAGAAGCTGGTTTTGATTCCGCCTTATCTTTATTGACCAAAGTTTGAGATGGTTTAGTCCTAGGGCCCTTGTTAAGTGGTGTGACGGCTATAAGGGTTCTTTTGATTGCACTAGAGGACGATGCTGAGATAGTGTCTGTGTTATCCACAACATTCTTACCTTTTAGAGTACGAAGTGTTTCCTTTAACTCAGCCAAGACCAGGTTCTTATCACAAGTTTGTTCCCTCAAATCAGATATTTCCATCGACTTTCGATTCAATTGTTCAATCAATGATTGATTCTTTGCAGTGGTATGAGCACATGCTGGCTGTACTGAATCGAAAAGTCGTGTATTTTTCTGTTTTAAGTTATCAACTTTGGACAATATCTTGGAAACTCGATTATCTAGATCAAGTTTAAAATTCTCAGCGGCCTCAAGTACGTTCGCACAGTTAAGCTCCTTAGATTTCTCTATGTCTATCGGCAAAGAGTTAGCAACTTTGTCACTTGGCTGACGCTGTTTTGATTGTAAATTCAATCGAAAATTCTTTTCAAAATTTGCATCATCGATATTAACACCTTCAAATGACGTTTCAAAGATTTCTTGAATAAATTGTTGCTTGCATTCAAGCGAAATACAATGTGTTTGAATCTCATCAAAACGTTTTAAAAGCGAAGAATATGAATCTTGAAGCTTTAAAAATTCAGCGTCAGATTCGTGACAAGTACTATCTACCACATTATCCACAGATTCAACATTATGCACAATACAATCATTATCAACACTTGTATTCACACAGACAGAAACTATATCATGAGACATCACTTGATTCAGAAGCAGATCATTATGGCGTGAAACCCGTTCTATTTCAAGTAAACTGTTTTCATAAGCATCTTCCATTTCATTGAAAACACGTCTAACTTCTTCTATTTCCAAAAACAAATCTTGATCAATATTACGAAGACAAGCTTTAACATTATTTACAAACGGAACAATTTCATCTCGAAACGCAGCTCTAGTGTGCTCAAAGTTCCATTCACCTTCCGTTATGGCCGTGGCCGTCGTACGTTCCAAAATGACCTTGTCAAAATCGGCTAAGTGTTCGTGAACCGTATTTAAGTTAACGGACCCCTTACTTACCGGTGGAATTAACTTCTTTAAATCCTTTTTGACGAGTGCAGGAGACGTACTAGGAAGGTTTTCACTTGACAAACTTTGGGGCACAAGAACTGTTAATTCTGCTAATTCCTTTTGTAAGCGAATGCGTGTCTTTTTCGAAAATTGATCTTTGTTATGTTGATCATTATCAATTGTATGGAATTTTGAAAGCATTTTAGAATGAGTTTCATCCCCAAGTGATTGTGTCTCCTCAGTACTACGAACAAAAGGTGCTTCTTTCGATTTTCCAATTATGGTCATGTCATAAAGACCGAGAATATATTCCTGAGCTTGTTTTGCATAACCGGGATTAGGTGGTAAATCTTGAAGACGCTTAAGTTCGAATTCTTTAAATGATTTAGTTAAAAGATGAACCTTTTCTGTGGAAGCATATTATTTTAAAAGCTGTTGTTCTTTGAATTTAAGAAGTTTGGTAGCATTAATTTCCGATTCAACCTTTTTAGACTCGAGAGTTTCGAAATCCATTTTAAGTTTCTGAAAATCATTAACAACCGACTCTTTTTCTTTTAATTCATTGGAAAGATTAGCTTTTAATGATTCTATTTCTTTCAAGTGTTCAATCTTTTCAAAATGAAATTGGTCAAATTCAGAACATGTTATTTTCTCTTCTTGAGGGACCATTTCAAAAGTTTTGATCTTTTCTTTATGCAACACAAGCTCAGCAGTTAGGGTGGAATTGGTATCTACGGATTGTCTGAGGGCCATATCCATTTGATCAATAATATGTTTAGGCACCATTACCAAATCATGTTGAGCATAAGATTCCATACCCGTCGTAGCATTTGGTTGAGGTTCACTCAAATGTGTTGGATTGGGTACCACTTTATTTGATTTACTAGTTCCCGAATGCTGTTCGAGGTTGTCATTTTCATGCCCAACTTGATGTTGGTTTTCATCAATATTATTAGATGTGGTTGGTACCTCACTGATGACATCAGAACCGTAGTGAGAGAGATTAGCAACAAGAGCAGCTTGGGCAGAGTGAATGTCATCACAATCCGAATCGTATGCATCAAGATCATCCGCTTGATAAGCTGCATTAGAAGTGGAAACAACTGCAATGCCTTCAGTATCTGCTGCCCATGGGTCTGCAAGAAATGCTAACTCCTCTGAATCCAAAATCTTCCCCTTAGACTGAGCATCAACCAAATACATCTTCTCACGAAACCATGCATCATCCCTTCTCCTTTTCGGCTGAGTGCATTCCCTAGCCATATGACCTTGTCCTCAGCAATTGTAGCAAGTCACAACCTTCTTAGGACCAATCGGACTCCCATTTCCACTAGCTTGATAATTCACAGCTTGATAGTTCCCAGTCCTTGTTGGAGGTCCATATGAATTTTGCCTTCCTTGAATAGGTTGCACCGTCACTTGACCATCTTGAACAGTGGCTTGTTGTCGAGGATTTGATGAGGTGCGGAGCTGATTGTTTGTTGGTGAAAATCCTCTAGTTGCAACAAGTTTTGACAAGTAGGCGGTGAGATGGTTTAGAACATCAGCTGGCGTATCATTTGGGGTAAAGACTGGTGCTTGGATTGGTGGAAGTTCATTAGAGTAAAAAGCTTGTGCTGGTTGTGCTTCTATTGGAAAATATCCTTGCTGAGGAGTATAGCCCAATGGAGAAGTGTTGGCTTGTGATGGTGATGTTTGATATGGTGGTTGCTGTTGAAAAGATTGTTGATGAACACTTTGTTGATATTCTTGCTGTGGCATCATTGGTGGTTGATAAGATGGTTGCTGTGGTTGCTGATAGATGTGTGGTGGTGGCTGTTGCAAGTATGATGGTTGTTGATAAGTATAAGCCATGTTTTGTTGAGAAGCATACATTGCAAGTGGATCATGAACTTGAGGTGTAGACAACCGAGCCTCGATCACATGGCATTCGTGTTGTTGAAGAAAAGCTTGAAGTTGATCCACATTGGTGTTATGCAAGTCCTTAGCCAATTTAACATCCGTCACGTATTTTTTCCATTCTGGAGGAAGAGTGTTCAAATACTTGGTGTTCAATTGAAAGGTAGGAATTTCCATGCCATAGATATTTAGCTCATTCAACAATAGGGTAAATCTCAGATAGTAGTCATTGAGAGTCTCCCCTGGCACATAGGCAAACTTATCAAAAGTATCATAAAGCTTACACTCTCGTTCTTGTTTAGTTAACGAGGTGCCTTGCATGAGAACACGAATTCTATCCCATAACTCTTTGGCAACTCTATGTTTGCTGACGAGTTTGTAGACATCTGGAGGAAGGGCTTGGAGAATGATGTTTGTAGCATACTTATCACATTTATCTTGAATCTTCATATCTCCAGTCAACTCACCCGTTGTGCGAGGACGAGTGGTCGTACCTTCCGTCACAGTACCATAATCTAATGGTCCATTGAGCACCGATGCCCAAATTTAGATGTCCATTCTCCTTATCAACATATAAAGTTCCATTCGGGAAGCCCATTCCTCATACATAGTCTTCACCAACATTGGTGGACGGTTATCCGTACCCGAGAGGATGGACTTATCCGTAAGAGATGTGTACTCCATTTCAATAAGTTAAGATTTACAAAGTTGATCGATCAATGAAATAAGGTTAAGTATTTTTGTGTTGTTGTGAGTTAAAATCGAGAAACAATGTTAAAATCCCCTAAAATATGTTCTCGATAAACCAAAAATTCCAAGTCAAAATTACACACGATCGGAATGCCAGATCGGAATGCCAGATCGGAATGTCAGATCGTAATACCAGATCGGAATATAGCCCTGTCGAAATGTTGTTGGTATCGAAATGCCTAGATCGCAATGCAAAGCCGTCGAAATAATTCAGATCGCAAAGTCCTATCAGAATGTTCAGATCGCAAAGCCCTATCGGAATGTTCAGATCGCAAAGCCCTATCGGAATGCTCAGATCGCAAAGCCTATCGGAATGATTCAGATCGGAATGCTCAGATCGTAAAGTAGCTGACAAAATTCAAGCAGAGTAACGACTTAAAATACTTCCTTATACCCGTCGGAATCCCAGATCGCAAAGCACGATCGGAATGTCCAGATCGGAATAAGTAATAAAATCCAACGATCGCAATGTAGAACCAAACCCTTTCCGATGGTAAGGTTATTGCGATGAAAGCCCACGTACAACTTGTACTTTCCGATGGATGTTTCTGCTAGAATTTCGGAATGAAGAACACAACCGTTTTTTGCACTTTTGATCCAAGAAAACTGATGTTTTAATGAAAACCAAGATACCAAGAACACGTTTAAGCACAAATCCCTATGTTACACTACTTAATACTACGATCAAACCAAAAAATTTTGAAGATTTCGGCAAAAACCAACTTGTACTCTACGAATTGTTAAGAAGACAATACTCAACACAAAAACAAACCTTTATCTCATCCCAAGCTCTTGATACCATTTGTAGATTTGTAAATCTATGCTTATGTTTTTAGAGAGAGAAAGAGATAGAAAGATGGTGGATTTCACACTTTTAGAGAGAGAAAGTTAAAGTGAACTATGTGAAAATAATGAAACCACACCCCTCTCCATCAAAGGAGAGGGTTTATATACCCAAGCCTTGTAATGGGCTTGGGTTTACTCGTTTGGGCCGACCTACACAAGTTGTAGGCTAGGCTTGAACTTGTTTGTTAAATAACGAAAGTTAACTAAACTACGAGCTATTACATGGACTATCGTTGGAGTGACCGATCCTTCTTAATACGTTAAACGTATTTCCAACAAAAACCCACATATATTTATTACATTTAATTATTAACAAGATACGGAAAAAGAAAATTTAGAAATTTGCCTTGCTCCAACAGTATCGGGTTTGATGGCCTTTCTTAAAGCAATTCTGACATTTAGCTAGGCAAGATCCTTTGTGATGTAGTAGACACTTTACACAAAGAGGAATCTTTCTAGCATAATTTTTGTGTCCTAATGTTTTGGGAATTCAAAAGGAATTGGGATTTGGATAATATAAGTAAGGAAATATGGGTCATAGGAGAAATTTAAGGGATTAGGTTTCGTGTAAGCAGATTCTTCTTCTTCTTCTTCCTCTTCTTCTTCACTAAGTTTATGTTTAAGGGTGTTTGATTATGACACAGGATTGTGCTTGATTACGTGATCTATTAATTTTTGAGAAATATTGATGGCTTCTTCTAAACTTTGGGTTTTAGAGATAGTAATCATTTTCTTGAATCCTTGGGGAAATCCTTTACTAAAAGCTTTCATCATTCTTTGGGAATTAGTGATAGGGTATAATTCTGCTAACTCTTGAAATTTTCTCAAATAGTCACTAAGATCATTTCCTTGTGTTACTAGATAGCAAAATTCCTTTTTCACTTTCTCGATTTCTTTGGAGGGATAATATTGGGTCATTAAAAGGCACTTAAATTCTAACCACTTCATCTTCTGAGCTTCTTCTATTCCAACGCGTTGAGAATAGTAATTCCACCATGATAATGCTTCAGTAGTTAGGCTACTAACAGCAATCTTCACTTTACGATCATCAGCACAACTACTTTGGGAGAAAATTGTCTCAGTTCTTTCAATCCAATGAGTTATACTAATAACATCTTCGCTTCCTTGAAATATATATAACTGACTAGTTATAAAATTTCTGTTGTAGTAGTATCCTTCACTATCTTAAAAGTCGATATTTTCGTAGCTACAACAATTCCATCATTAATTATTTGTTGAAGTCCTTCGGGAGTTAAGGTAGAAGATATCGATGTCCTTAAATGTGTCATTCTGAATTTAGAAGACAAAAAATTTTGAAGTTTAGATATACTTGTCCTTTGCCATATGTGTATACATACAACGCTTTACGAGCATATTTATTTTTAAAAAATTCAAAGATACTTCATACAAGATTAGAAGAAAGGTTTATAGGGTTACGTAACTATTAACTTATCTTAAGATTCCTAAGTTTATGTATCCTTTATTTAGACTAATACTTTCTTTTAACCAAATAGACTTCATAAGTCATTTTTAGTTTAAGATAATATCTTTCTTTCGCTATAATTCTTTTAAAGACTTATACTTTGTCAAGTATCTCTCTTTTATAAAATTGTTGGAAATTCACTTCACGTGACGACATTTAAGAATTCCCATTAGTTATCATAGTCACACGCACAGGAACTAGACTAGGAAACTTTGTATAGTAAATACACGTGTGACTATAAATACCCCTCCAAGGCTTCCAGGACTTCCACGAGGGGTCATTCTTTGTGTTTTTCTCTTTTCATTTTATACATTGCCTTTCTCTCTCTAGAAACACCTACAAACCTCTCTCTATCTCACAACAATGGCTGCCATCTATTACCACCCTACTAGACCACCAGATCATAGTTTTTAGCAAACCTACATTTGGCATCAGAGCCGACGGTTCAATCTTTGGATCGTTCGTGTTTTATTGTTCGATTTGGTGGTCAATGTTTTTTTAGTCTCAATCTTCTATTTTTTTCTTGTCTCAATGCTTTCATGTCACAGCTTCTTGTCACGATTTTTTTGTCTCTTGTTATATTTGTTACTCAGTCCATAAAAACAGTCTTTTGTTACACAGTCCACTTTTTCTGGTTTCTCTATTTTCGAGATCTGGTACTTTTCAGATTTGGGAGTTTCAAGATCTGGTCTTTTCAAGATCTATCATAAGTTTTTCTAGGTTTTCATTTTTATTTTTTTAAAGATGAAGATAATGTTGATCCCATTGGTTGGATCTATATTCTGTTAAGAATTAGTATAATAGTTTGTAATCAAACTAAAACACTTTGAGCACTCTTACTAACATTAATAAATTATGCGGAATCTAACTTATAAAGCACAGAAGAACAGAATTACTTTTAACTATTCGATTCTCTTATTAATCGACTTGTATGAGGTACATGAAAGACATTGTACCTATGTTCCTTTTATAGAGTAAGGAACCTAGAAACCTTAGAATATTCTATAAAGATAACTATATCACAGATGATATATTATCAATATTCTAACTATTTAGGTATATCACATAAGATACACTCTAACTATAACTATGACATATCTTATACAAAGATATATTCGTCCTAATCATCATAGCAGTACTTACTTTATAAGTAGCAGTACTTACTATGTACCGCGTTAATACTAACGGTACTTACATAACACTAACAGTACTTGGAATACACTAACGGTACTTGACACTTAACAAATAATTCCCAACAATCCTCCCCTAAACAAGAATGATAACTTGTTGTCTTCTTGTTTCTCTTGTACTGGATGTATTAAAAATACATGTCTTCAGTCTTTCCTTCATCCTTGGATTGAACTTGGTAATTTGTATTTGTATCCAACTGAATGTAGCCAAACACTTCATATGTAGATCTTCTTCTGATAAGACAATCTTCAAACATTATGAGTATCATCTTTGTCTTCAAACTATGATCTTCTTGTGTCTTATAAACATTCATCTATCTTTGCAGCATTAGTATTTGTTTTCTTGAGTTTAGTCCTTGAACTCTTGATCATAAGTCTTTCTCTTGATTTGATGATAACAAAACCTTCTAAGTATTATATCTTTTAATACTTCTTTGTCTGCAATCTTCATACCTGAAATAAAACAGTTAACAACAAACACCAATCTGTATTGGCCTCATGAATTTTAGCAAATCACCAGCTATCAACGGATTCGATAAATTCTTTACCAGTTAGCCGTATACTCTGGAATAGCCAATACTTTATTCACAAAGAATAAGGTGTAATGAAAACCTTACAATTTTTGGTAAATTGTCAACCATCAATGGATTTGATGAAGTTTTTACCTAGTACCGTTTGTCTAGGACTAGCCAACTCTTTGTCTCGAAACAAGGTGAGTTAGAACCATATAGTTTTTAGCAAACTATCAGCTTTCAACGGATTTGGTAAGTCTTTACCACAAACCGTTTGCTTATGGACTAGCCAGTTCTTATGTGTGTTAGACATGGTGAACTAAGAACCATTTATGAAGTATGACTGAAAGTCAAACACTTAAGATTCTTTCTCAGCTTCTTCCTCATCTTTCAAATCCTTGATTTGTTGTTTAACCATTCTGATCAACTCCAAAGCATCAGCAGATTCTTCTGTAACTTCTAATTGTTGTTCTAACATCCTTTCCAACAATTTCCTTTTGAAGGGATAAGTTTTCTCTTGCAGCATATAATATGTAACATCGTCTACATCCAAAATATGCAATCCACATGATCTGTAATATCTCCAGTAACTAGGAACCTGATCCTCTAATACCTTCAACATTTCTTGATCACATTTGTGTGGCTCATACATAAAGAAAAATTCCCTATATAATAGTGATACTTTAGTTTTACCAGCACTGGCTTCTTCAACTAACCTTACAAGATCTTGAATATCTTATCTGTCAAGAATGTGAAGAATATCTTCCAAAAGTCTGAATATCCTTTTTGTGCCATCAGATCTCTGAATTCCATGAGCTTCAAGTCCTTGATCTGTAGAGTAAATCCACTTAACAATGGATGCTCTTTTTACAAAAATCTCTGTATCAATACATTGATCTTCAAATTTCACAATCTTCAAGTACTTCCTTAAGCTCTCATCATCATCACTATCTTCTACTATTGTTTTAGCTCTCTTAGCTTTCTTCTTTAGCTTTGTTGATCTTTTCCTTTTAACACTCTTGGAGATTCCTTCATGTTCTGTTGAACCCTCTTCCAAGCTTGTATGTACCGTTTCCTCAGTATGTACTGTTGTATGTACTGTTAACTGTGTATGTACTGCTTGTACATTTTCAGTCTGAGCAATACCTTGAGTTTCAACTCCTGTATTCATCATTTGAGCAGTCTCTTCCTCCCTTGAACTTACTTTCTCCTTTCTATTCTTCCTCACATAAGTGGTCTTGATAGGTGGAGATGTACTTGTAGGTTCAGTAGTACTTGGCTCAATTCTCGGAGTACTACCAAATTGTCTTTGTTGTTGTAGACGTTTCTTGAATTCTTCAACAGCTTTCTTGTCTGCTTCAGATCCAATCTCAACAAAATTCAATTCATTCCTCTTACTTTGCTCATACAAAGTCTTTATTTCTTCAAAAAAATTCTTGACCAGCTGAATATGAGTAAATCCTTTTAGTTTCTTTAGAAAGTTCATCATTTGATTTCTAATCTGCATAGTAGTTGGAGGCTTAATCTTTTCTTTCCTTCTCTTTTCAGTAAAGAATCTTTGTTGCTCCCTTACCAGATCATCAATCAATCTTGATTTCTCTTCTTCATCATATGCATCTTTTTCTTCAGCTATCAATGATTCTGCAAGAAGCTCACTTGCATGTATCTCAGCTTGAATCCTGTCATACTCTTATATGTTCCATTCTTGCTATATCCTTTTAGCTTCTAACAAATTTTGCTTTGCTGCAAGTTCTTCCCGCAATTCATCTTCACGAATTTGTTCTTGCATTTTATAAGCAAATTCCTCATCATGGTCTATTTGATTAAATCTGTACATGACTTTGTTTGTATCATCATCTGAATCACTTTCATCTTTAGATTCTGACAATAACTACTTTTTCCCCTTATCCTTTGGATTTATCTTAGGTAGCTTCTTCTTCATTTTGGCAGCTACTTCTTCATTAGCTAACTGTTGAATGACTATACCTTTTGTAGGGTGTGAAGCTTGAACTTTCTTACCTTGAATTTGATCCTTTGTGGCAAGAACTTCTTGTTGTGTCTTTTTCTCCACTTCTGCTTGCTTAGTCTTCTAAACTAAACACTTCTTCAGATCAAGCAGCAATTGGGCTAAAGTCTCATTTTGTCCAAATGAAATTTGACTTTCTAGTGAAGTATAATCACCAGCGGTACTTGCAATTGGCTTAGCAGTACTTGCAATTGGCTTAGCAGTACTTGGGTCTTCAACAATGTCAGTAGTACTTGCAGTCGGCTTAGTTGGCTTAGCAGTACTTGGATCTTCAACAAAGTTGACTTCACCAGTATAAGACACACTTGTTCTTCAATCACTTGTGTATCCCCAGATACTTTATCTTCCATAGAATCCATCATATCAACTTGCACTTCTTTAGTCTTATCTGATTTATTGCTTTGTGGTAATGGATAAGGAAACTGATTAGAAGTTTCCTCCAACTTCTCATAGAAAGCATTCCAATTTGCTTGAGGTTGTGATTGAACTGATGGTTCTGGCTGAGTTGCCAATGTTTCTGCAACTTGTGGCTCCTCTGGTTGATTTACCAACTTTTCTTGAACTTGTGGCTCCTCTAGCTGAGTTACCAACATTTCTTGAACTTATGGTTCCTCTGGAGTAGGTTGTGGGTCTTGCTGTTGAATCTCCATATCTGAAGGTCCATCCACACCAGTCTCTAAACCAGTTCCATCTTTAAAATTCCCCATGACATCTTCATCCAATTTAAAATTGATGTCATTTCCAGAGATCCTTGTTTGATTATCAGAAGAAGGTGGTTGTTCTTCATTATTCCTTCCCATTTCTTCATTATTCCTCTCCTGTTTGGTTGCATTCAGTTCCCTTTTCTTGTGGTTCCTGAGTTTTTGCTTCTTAATTGCAGAATTCTGAACATATCTATATTGCCTCATCCAAGATGACACTTTGTTCCTTAACTTGAGTAGGATAGCTTCTAATTCAGCAATTTTCTTGTCTTGAACAAGCTTATCGTTCTACAACACCTGTACTTGTTGGGACAAACTTGTACACAAAGCAGTTAAATTTGTAACATCCACCACTGAAAAAGAGATTTTGTTTACCCTTTTTTATTTCTATTATCGTCCTCGACTCACCCGAATTGATTTCCAATTAACCGTTACGACTTAACTTTGTTTTTGGTGACAAGTATTTGGTATTTTAAATCTAAGAACTATATAATTTTAAAAACTATTAAAAATTAAGCTAATAAAAACTTTTTAAATAAAAACTATTTTAATCTAATTTAAAAATTAAACTAATTTAAATGACAACTAATCTATATAAACTAATTTTAAAAACAAATTTTGACTTTTAATAAAACTTAAAAATTAAATGAAGACTTTTAAAAACTTTAAATGAAAAATATATTTTAAAATAAAACTTAATTAAAAACTATTCTAAGGACTTTTACGTAAAATAAAAACTTTTAAATTAATAAAAAAAAACTATTTCGAATTAACAAAACAAATAAGATATTTTTTTTTTATCTTTTTGTATTTTTATAAAAACTGAATTAATTTGAAAACTATTAATTAAACTTTAAACTAAATAAAATTAAAACATGTATTAAACTTAAATAAGTAACTGGTCTAAAAGTTTAAACCTCTATTATTAAAATAAAGCGAGAATCAACACAAAAGGAGTACTAGAACAAATGGAAAGGTTGCTAGGCTGTTGTTCAAGAGGTCAGGGGTTCGAGTCCCCTGACAGACGTTTATTTTGCTAATTAATTTTTTTTTAACTTTTTTTTGGACTATTATGGAATGCAACAGATCAAAAGGATCCGTTACTTGCACAATAATATAACAGCAACGAAAAATAAGGTCCTAAAACATAACAGCTAATCAACTAGTCAAATAAGAAAATGAGCAGATTAAGCTATTACTATAAAAGGGAAACAAAGCTAAATATCATAATAAGCACAAGCAGCTTATAATAAACAATAAGAAAATAACGAGAAGCAGAATAACGAGAAGCAGATTAAAACAAGCTATGATAAGCAACTACCGAATAAGCTATGACAGTTTATAAATAAGCCAAATAAGTGAACTAAAAAACTTAAATAAGCTATTACGATGCTAAACAAAAGAATACAAATAAAATGAATCCAATCCTAGTTCTACTAAAACAATAAGCCGAAATAAGAAAACCATAACCACAACTTAATGAACTAAATAAGCAGATTATCCAAATTAAAACATAAGCTAATATCAATTAATCCTAAAACACTATAACCAAAATAAACTTGTAAATCCAAGCTAACCAAACAGAAACTTTATCAAAAGAAACATAAGCTAATATCATTAACCAACTTAAACAGATATCAAATAAGTAAACTAACAAAAACAAGCAGATACCAAAAAAATAGCAGCAACATAAATAAGCAGATAAGAAACTTAACCGAATGAAGATAAAGCAGAACTAGATTAACTCTAAAATTTAAACAGTAATAATAACTACCCAAATGAATAAAACTAAGCAGGTAAACAATCAACCTATATTAATCTAAATTTAACCGAAAACTAAAACAGAAAAGATGTGAACCTTGAGACGATACCGTTGGGAAGAAGACTGAGGCGCTGAGCCGTCTTATCGAAAACCGAACAAACACCAATCTTCGAACATCAACATCAGCCTTCATCATTCTCTTCCAAACGAATCACTCAAACCCAAACGATGGTTCGATCCAATCTCTCTCGAAAGAACATTAATATATATTTATTTATTTATATATTTTTTTATATATATATATTTTTTTTATATTTTTTTTTATTTTTTTTTATCAACCGAATATAAAAAACAGTTATATAAAAAAAAATAGATTAAAACTTGAAATAAAATGTAACTGGAAATTAAAAGAAACGAATTAACTAAATTTCACTTTTCATTAATCATCATAAAAAAATTACAATTCTGAAAATTAAAATTACAATAATAAATCTAAAACTAATTTTACTGAAAATCAAATCTAATCTAAACCCTACTCCTAATTAATTAAAATAAAATGAAAAATTAAAGAAAAGCTTAAAATGATGGATGCCTCTAATACATGATGTGATGGGGGTTTTATAGAAAACCCTAAATGCCTTGGTGCTCACGGATTGGAATCTTGGCCGCATAATCCTTCATTCTCTTTCTTCTCTTCACATCAACGGCTGATAATAACCTTTTGAGCCATGGATTGCCACGTTGGTTTAAATTTAGGACCACCTATTGTGTTCCTCCGATAAAAGGGGGAATTTAATTGGTGGATGTGAAGGGCACACGCCTTTAAACATCAAAGGGTAAAAACCCCCAATTTTTAGGGTTTGGGTGATGGTGGCTGCGTTTTAGATGGGAGAGAAGTGGGTGATGTATGATTTTGTTAATAATGAAAAAAAAGGTAAAATAAAAGCGTTTTATTATTTGAGTGTGGGATGGGACACGTGTGGGGAGAGTTTGAGAAATCAAGTGTGGGAGGGTGTATGGTAGTATACTTGTTTTATCTATTAAACGTTTGGTGAATAATGGGGTTGACCAAGTTTATATTGTATCTTGACTGGGATTCTAAAAACTTGTTCTTCCTTTAATTCTTGTATCCGTCCCAAAAATGGGCTTGAGGCCCAAGTTAAACGTCCAAAGCACCTTTATTTCGTCCCTTTGTTTTCTTGCATAATGGGCTTTGGCCCAATAACATTAAAATTCGTATGGTGTGAATTGGATTGGGCCTAATATTGGCTTTTTGGCCCAATACACAAATGTGGGCCCCACTTGGCTCGTTTTATCTTCATAAATAATAAATCCGCTATAACAAGCTCGACTTCGGCTTTCTTTGATCATTTCTTCAAAACCGTGTCAGTTTACGTGAACTTGGGCACACTTTTGGGTTTTTGATTTTGTCTTTGTCTCTTTTTGGACTTTTCTTCAACATTTGACCGTGAAATCCCGTGTTTTCTTTTCTTTTGATCATTTGTACCTATTTAAACACAAAAACACAAAACCACGCGTAATTCCGACTTTTATGATATAAAACACATGATTCGGTCTTGTTTTTCCTTGATTTTAGTGGCAAAAGGATAAGTGTTTACACACTTATTAAATCCCCTACACTTGACCATTGCAATGACCCCATGCAATGCATAGTTTTAAAGCATAAAGTTACATTTTTCTCATAATTAATCCATTTCGGCCTTTATTAAGATATACTATTATTACTACGACGAAAAGATAAAAATTTAAAAGGAGACAAAAGTTAAATGATTTATTAACTTGGAAATTATTTGATAGCAGAAACTTGTAAAGAAATCTAAGACTTAGATTAGGGCTTTGGTGTCATGAATATTAATCACCCTCAAGTTTCACGTTCCCCACACTAAGCTTAAAAACGAGATCATTGTTATTACAAGTTAGCACAACTAACACTTACTCATGTGGTTTAGTTAATCACTTAGACCCTGATATGAGCTTAAACTCATATCCTTTTATCAACAAATAACCCTAAAACATGAAGCAAAATACCCATTTATCTTGTAAAAAGCAGTGTTATGTGGTATGTTGTGTTTGTGTGATCTTTTGTAGGTAAGAAGATACATTTTCAAGCAAACAAGGAAAAACCAAGCTCAAATGGATGAAAAAGACAAAAGAGGATCAAAAGTGACAAGACTTTGAAGTTCAAGGACCTATCTTGACAAGTTATGGAAGTTGAAGGACTTAAAGTGCAAATAATGTAAAGTCAAGATTTAAGTCAAATCTGGTCAACTACAAAGTCAACTCAATCAAAAGGCCATTTTGTTGAAGAATTAAAGTTGAAGGGCCAAAATTGTCAAAAGAATAAAGATTCTGGCCTTAAACAGCAAACTGCCAAGAAGAGGGACTTGTTTTGCCAAGATGGGAAAGTTTTGCAATCTTAATCCATGTGAAAAGGAAGCAACCAATGAGAAGAGAGAAAAGACATGACCCGGATTGCCACTTCACCCTCATTATTACCCACTACCGCCGCTTTTCATTTATTACAAAATCACAACAGTACAATCCGCAACACATGCTCTCAACGAATATAAAAACGCTACGTGTCCATCTTCTTCAAAGAAAATATTGCCAGGATCGGGATTTTTATAGAAGACGTTTCATGAGAAGTTCAAAACACCAAAGTTGCTCAATTTTGGAAGACGAATTCAATGGTGCAATCCAATTAACATATCATCCATTGAATTAAAAATGCCCAAATCAGTTCATAACCTTCAAAGTGGGATTTGTAGAATATTCCACGTGTCAAGCTATGATTGGATCTGCCACGTCACAAACCCCAACAGAATCTCCTATCATGCCTATAAATAGATAGCTTGTACCTCATTTCTCATTGTAGCTTAATTTTGTAAAACACATAGTTAACTTTTCCTTTCCCCTTTTTCCCTCACTTTTCACCTAACTACTCAAGAGTCTGACAAACTCTTGAGTCAGTTAGTTAGTTTGTAGCTTGTAACAACTTTTGTAACTGAATTCATCCAATAAATTTCAAATTACCTTTTCCCGCCAAATTCTATTCTTCAAATTCCTGTTGATTCTTGTTGCTATTGGATATACTTGTTGCTGTTTGATGTTTGTTATGATCAACCAATGATCATAACTGACATTGGTGAAGTTTTGTAGCTGTTTGATCAGAATTCAAGTTTTTCCATTGTTCTTGAAGATTTGTAGCAGAAAGTTGATTCCAGATGATTTGCAGTTGATTGTTGATTGATTTTAGTTGAATACTAGTGATAGGTGGAGGTTATCACTAGTGCAAGAGAGCTCAGCGCTCCTCTTCTTCCCAAAGGGTTTCTACAATAGGTTCCATAGCTCTTGTTTTATGTTCCTCTAAACAGTCAATTGCATGCTCATTTTCCTAGTTAACTTTGATGGCTACATGATATACTTGTTATGTGTTGTTGTTTGATTGTGTTTTGAGTGTTTAAATTTCAGTTACTGCTTTATCTTGTGCATTTGTGTTCAGCTTTGTAGTTACTAGCTTATTTTCAGTAACTTTTTAGCTTAATAGCTTAATTGAGTTCTAGCTTTGGTTATTGCTTAGTTTCAATTCTAATACACTTCATTTTGTCCATTGAAACTAGTCTGTTATAGCTTTTGAATCAGCTTAAACCAGTTCTTAAAAAACCTTTGTAAAATCTTGTTCATAACTGATAAAGGAGTGTTTGGGAATAGCTTTTAAATAGATTTCAAGTGTTAAGATTTGGTGTTTAGAAGTTGATTTCCAGTCATTAGGTGTTAACAATTGGTTTTAAGTCTTTTACAAGTAAAACATAAGGTCAAACAGGCAATTGGCTTTGAAATAGTTTGGGTCAGATATCATTAGGCTTTGGTATTGAAAACTTGTTACTTTCAATTGCTGATTTCTCCTTCATTCCTTGATCAAATTTGCTCAAATTTGTTTCTAGTTATAGCTTATATCATAAACTTTTAGACTCTAAGAGGAAAATATACAGTTTTAGGAATTAAGCTAGAAATAAGCTTTTTAGTCAAGGTTTGAGCATTTGTCATTCTCTGATATAAAGAGGTGACTGTTTTCTTAGTTCTCATTATCCACTTCAGAAAAGTCATGATTTTCTTTCACCAATCCATTTAGTTAGTATTGAATATTAAGTTTTAAAGTTTTGAGCTTTTTCATAAAAGTTGGTCAAACTTGGTCAACATAAGCTCAAAAGAGCTTATTTCAGATTTCTCATTCATTTCTGGATGAAAATGTTTCTAGTTTGATTTCCCGTTCTTATAATCATTAGCTTAATCAGTTTCATCACAAAAATCAAGTTGTGATTGTTTGGAATAAGCTGTAGCTTATTTTGTGCTTATCAATAAGCATTCTTTTGCTTATTTTGGACTTTTAGTTTAAATCTTTGAACACACGTAGCTTAAATTGGATTTTAAGAGTTTTGCAATTTGTTTCAGCTGATTTGGTTGAGTAATAAGCTCAAACGAGCTTATTCTTCCCTTTGTCCCGTTTTTAGTTAAAAATTTAGATTAATTGCACTTTAGTCCCTAGAAGTTTAATCAGTTTAAAAACCTAGCTAAACTTCCTAATTTTGTGGTATTTGCAAAATTCAGTCCTTTACATTTGGAAGTTGTTACATTTCAGTTGTCAAGTTGTTATTTTGTTACATTTTTGGTTAAGTTTGTTATAGTTTTTACATAATTGGTCCTCTTAGTTAACTGTTTTGCATTAGTAGTCCTTATAATTTTTAGAATTTACATTTCAAGCATTTACATTTAATAGAAATTACATTTTCAGTCCTTTTAGTTTCAAGTTTTTGCATTTTATATTTTACTTGAATAAAATTTGGTATTTGCAACTTGTTTTACGTATAAGTAGGTTTATATTTTTCATTTTTAAATAGAATTGTTTGAATTAGCAATAGATTACCAAGCAAGCTTGAACAACCAAGAACAATAATAAATCTGATATTGATTGGACTTTCTATTGGTTAAGAACTGAGAAAACGAACTTGCATTATACCACATTTCAAATGGCGCCGCTGCCGGTTCTTTGACTACACGAGAGACTATCGATTGACGGTTTTCATTGGGTTTTGGGATCCGTTCATTTGGTGAACGTTATTTTTACGTATCATAAATCAAAAACAAATAAAAAATCAAAAATATAAAAATATATAAAAACTTAAAAATTAACAAAACAATTCTTTTCCTAAAGAATTGACCAAAAAAAAATTAAAAAAAAAATCCAAAAAGCAATCTTTTTCCTAAGAGATTGCACCCAAAAATATATATTATTGGATTCTCTCGGTTTTTATGTACATATAGTATTTTCCTTTAAAAAACTCATAAATACAAAAATATTTTCCATATATTATTATAAGTAAATACGTATACGTATAAGAACAATCAATCTACATATCTTCCATAAGTATTGCCGAGGCAATACACCGTGTTGAGGGGCGTTCCGGTCCTTGACACGCGTATCGATCAAACAAAATAAAGCAAGAATAGATAAATACTCTCAATAAGCAACAATTTGAAGAATACGAACATTTAAGTGAATAGAAAGGCGATGTGCTATAAAATGCCATCTAAGGGTTAATAGGTACTTAAGTGCTTCGCGCCACCTAACCCCCCGTTCACTTGGGAGTATTCTAAGAAGGAAGGCTTCATTGAGGGTCTTGCACCCAAAGTAGTAAATACATATATTGTTACTTTCTTGTGGATATTTAATATCGAAACTCGAAGAGGATAATCCATTTCTCTTCAAAGTCACACGAGAGCTTTTCTCTCATTCCTCGTATTGAGTTGCATGCTCACTCGCGGGCGTGCACAAATACCGATTGGTGTACAACCTCTTCCTCCGAAAAGGAAGAAAAAGAGAAAGAGTAAGACCACCACCGTCCACCAAGCCGATCACGAGAATCGTGTTTTGTCACCACCACAAGAAGCCATGGCTATTGATAATCGCACTTTGTATGAACGGATGCAATCCAACATTCATGGATATGCTAGTGCCATTAAGATTCCCGACTTTCCCGCTAACACATTTGAGCTACATACATCTATGATCAATATGGTTGCACAATCACCTTTCTTTGGTAAACAAAATGAGGATCCTCATGCTCACCTTAAGAGATTCCTTTCACTTTGCAACACCATTAAGCATAATGGGGTTCCACATGAGGTCATTAGATTGATGTTAGTGTCATTTTCCTTAGATGGGAGTGCTAAGCATTGGTTAGACACCCAACCACCCGATAGTATCACCACATGGGATGATTTTACCACTAAGTTTTTGAACAAATTCTTTCCTCCACAAAAGACTATGGCTTTGAGAAATTTGATTATGGGCTTTACACAAAAACCTAGTCAATCCTTTGGTGATGCTTGGGAAGAGTATAGTGAGTTGTTGAGGCGATTCCCTAACCATGGAATGGATGATCTAGGCCAAATCAATACCTTCTATAATGGCCTTAAACCTAACCACCAAGATTCACTAAATGCTTCCGCGGGAGGGAGTATTCTTTTCAAGACATACCATGAGGCTTTGAACATTATTGAGACTAAGGCATTGGTTCAAACAAACGATCCATTTGAAGAAAGAGTTCATGTTATCCAAAACACTTCTCAAATCCCTTGTGACAACCAACTCCTCAAGTTTCAAGAAGCCATTTTTCAAAGGATGGATAGAGAAAGTGAGAGGCATTTGCAAGCACAACAAGACATGCTTCAAACTTTTAAGAACTTGTCATTGAACAATTCCTCAAACAATGTCAATGCCATCACCATTTCTTGTGTTACTTGTGGAGGTCCCCACTCTTATGAACAATGTGACAAGGTGCAAGGGTATCAAGGGGAATGCTATGCTTACCAAGAGGAACACCGTGAACACTTCAAGCCTAACATCAATCCAAATAACCTTTCTTACAAATCCCAAAATTACCTTACTCCACCCGGCTTCCCACCCCAACCACCCACCCAAATTCCACAAAATCCTCCTCAAATTTTAGCAAGGAATCAAGGGCAAAGACAACCATACCAAGGAAATAATTACAAGGCACCCAATCAATTTCAACCTCAAGCTAATACCTTTTATCCACCACAACAAGGATTTAATCAACCACTTCCATTTATTCCCAATCAAGCATATGCTCCAATACCAAATCAAGCTTACCCTCAAAATCAAACTCAAGGATATGGGATGCAAGAGACTCAAGAGTATGTTGACAAGAAAATGCGTGAAATTGAGAAGAGAATGAATGACCAAGTGAAACGTACAATGGAGGAACAATTCAATAAGGTTTTAGTGGTATTAAATCAAAGACCACAAGGGGCTTTGCCTTCCAACACACAAACAAACCCTAGGGCTAATGTCAATGCTATTACAACAAGGAGTGGTACAACAACAAAGGATCCTTCACCTCCTAAACCTACTATTGTTCAACCCACTTGTGCTCCTACTTGTGATAAGCCTTCTACTTCTACTCCACCTCCTCAAAGTGCTCCTATTCACTCAAACACACCTTCTCAACCACCTCATACTTCTCCTTTACCTTCCACACTTCCCAATGAAGAGGCTAACAAAGACAAATCTTCCACCACAACACCTATTCCACCTACACCAACACCCACTCTTCCATACCCTTCAAGGTTGAAAAAGGACAAGTTAAAGAACAAAGATGACATACAAGTCTCCAATTTCTTAAGGATGTTCAAGCAACTCAATATCAACATATCCTTTGCGGAAGCTCTTGCTTATATGCCAAAGTTTGCTAAGATGTTCAAGGATTTGCTCTCAAACAAAGAAAAATTGGTTGATTTGCCCAACACATCACTTAATGAAAATTGTTCCGCGGTGTTACTTAAAACCTTACCAACAAAACTTGGAGATCCGGGGCGCTTCTTGATACCTTGTAATTTTCCTGGTGTTGAAAATTGCATGGCTTTGGCGGATTTAGGGGCAAGCATAAATCTCATGCCTTTATCGGTTTGGAAACAACTCTCTCTTCCCGAGCTCACTCCCACTAGGATGACTCTTGAACTAGCCAACCGAACCATAGCTCACCCCGTAGGTATAGCGGAAGATGTGTTCGTAGGTGTGGATAAGTTTACCTTTCCGGCCGACTTTGTAGTGGTCGATTATGATATGGATCCTAGAGTGCCTTTGATTGTTGGTAGACCGTTTTTGAGAACGGGTCGTACCTTGATAGATGTGGCGGAAGGAGAATTAATTATGAGAGTAGAGGATGAGAAAGTGGTGTTTAAGTTAGGGAAAGTTTGTGATAGAAAAGAGCTTAAGGAGCCTAGACCTTGTGAAACTATTAACATTGTGGATGTGCTAGATGAAGTGTGTAATGAACACTTTCATGATGCTTGTAAGAATGCTAGTGATGAGATTCCACATGTTGAAACCGTGGCCTCAATTGCTCCCTCTTTAACACCTTTTGGAGAGAGTGATTTCCTCTTGGAGGAATTTGAGTCCAACTTTCTTGGTGATGATGATTCTCCCATTAATTGGGAAGAAGATATTCTTACAATCCAAAAGTTGCTCAATGAGGACCCTATTCCTTCTCCTATTCCACAAGAGATTACCATTGAGGAACCTTCCATAGTAAAACCTTCCATAGAGAGTCCACCTCCCATTGAACTTAAGGAACTTCCATCCCACTTAGAATATGCTTTCTTAGAAGGAAAAGACCAATTACCGGTGATTATTGCTAAGGAATTGAAAGAGGATGAAAAGGAGCAACTTATTGAAGTCCTTAAGAAACACAAGAAAGCCTTAGCATGGAAAATATCCGACATAAGGGGAATTGATCCACATTTTTGTACTCACAAAATCCTTATGGAGGATGATTATAAACCCGCCATTCAAAGCCAAAGGAGAGTTAACCCAAAAATTCATGAGGTTATTAAGAAGGAAGTGATTAAACTCTTAGATGCGGGTATGATTTACCCCATTTCCGACTCTCCATGGGTTAGCCCGGTTCATTGTGTTCCAAAGAAGGGTGGAATCACCGTGGTGCCTAATGAGAACAATGAGCTTATTCCCACGAGACTTGTAACCGGTTGGAGAGTTTGCATTGATTATAGAAAACTCAATGAGGCAACTAGGAAAGACCATTTCCCGCTTCCCTTTATGGATCAAATGCTTGAACGCTTAGCGGGAAATGAGTACTATTGTTTTCTTGATGGCTTTTCGGGTTATTTTCAAATACCCATTGACCCTAAGGATCAAGAAAAGACCACATTCACTTGTCCATACGGTACATTTGCTTACAAGAGGATGCCTTTTGGCCTATGTAATGCACCGGGGACGTTTCAAAGGTGCATGATGGCGATTTTCCATGACATGATAGAGCAAACCATGGAGGTTTTTATGGATGACTTTTCCGTATTTGGGAACTCCTTTAGCTCTTGTCTCACCAATCTTGAGAGAATGCTTAAGCGTTGTGAGGAAACACGTTTGGTGCTTAATTGGGAGAAATGTCACTTTATGGTTAAAGAGGGGATTGTTTTAGGACACAAGATATCCAATAAGGGATTAGAAGTTGATCGAGCTAAAATTGATGTGATTGCTAAGCTTCCCCCACCCACCTCGGTTAAAGGTGTGAGGAGTTTCTTAGGTCATGCGGGTTTTTATAGGCGCTTTATACAAGATTTTTCTAAGATAGCTAGACCAATGACTCATCTCTTGGAGAAAGAGGCTCCTTTCATTTTTGATCAAGCTTGTTTAGACTCTTTTGAGACACTTAAGGAAAAATTGACAAAGGCTCCCGTTTTGGTTTCTCCAAATTGGGAATTACCTTTTGAGCTTATGTGTGACGCTAGTGATTATGCGGTGGGGGCCGTTTTAGGACAAAGAGTTAATAAGCATTTTCAACCTATACACTATGCGAGTAAAACCATGACCGGTGCACAACTTCATTACACTACCACGGAAAAAGAGTTGCTTGCTATAGTATATGCTTTTGAGAAGTTTAGACCATACCTTGTGCTTTCCAAGACCATAGTGTATACGGATCACTCCGCTCTCAAGTATCTTATGACAAAACAAGATGCTAAGCCTAGGCTTTTGAGATGGGTTTTGTTGCTTCAAGAATTTAAGATAGAGATTCGTGATAAAAAAGGGGCCGAGAATTTAGCGGCGGATCATTTGAGTAGACTTGAGCATCCTTGTCAAGGAGATTTCCCACATCAAGAAATCAATGAATCCTTTCCACTAGAGGAGCTCATGTCTATCTCTTCCCAAGAGGATGCCACACCTTGGTTTGCGGATATAGCAAACTATCTTGTGGGCAATGTGCTTATTGAGGGTCTTACTTATCAACAAAAGAAAAAGTTTCTTAAGGAAGTTAAGTATTACTTTTGGGATGATCCATATCTTTTTAGGCAATGTGCGGACCAAATCATTAGACGGTGTGTAGATGGGCCCGAGGCATTTAAAATCTTAGAGGCATGTCATAAAGGACCTACGGGTGGACATTTTGGGCCTAACTACACCGCCAAGAAAGTCTTTGATTCGGGTTATTATTGGCCTTCCATTTACAAGGATGCTCAAGAGATGGTGAAATTTTGTGATGTTTGTCAAAGACAAGGAAAAATTACACAACGTGATGAGATGCCACAAAATTTTATCCAAGAGTGTGAGATATTTGATGTATGGGGAATAGATTTCATGGGACCTTTTCCATCCTCTAAGGGAAACAAGTATATACTTGTGGCGGTGGATTATGTGTCCAAGTGGGTGGAGGCTAAAGCCTTACCTACTAATGATGCTAGAGTGGTTGTAAAGTTCTTGAAACAATTGTTTGCTAGATTTGGTGTACCTCGGGCCATCATAAGTGATCGTGGTACGCACTTTTGTAATGATCAATTCACGAGAGTTATGAAGAAATATGGAGTGAATCATAGACTTTCTACCGCGTATCACCCTCAAACAAATGGTCAAACCGAGGTCACAAATCGTGGTTTAAAGAGGATTTTAGAGAGAACGGTGGGAGAGCATAGAGCTTCTTGGTCGGATAAGCTTGATGATGCTTTGTGGGCGTTTAGGACCGCTTTTAAGACACCAATTGGTTGTACTCCTTATAGGCTTGTCTATGGAAAAGCGTGCCACCTCCCATTTGAGTTAGAACATAAGGCATCTTGGGCTCTCAAGTGGGCTAATTTTGATTTAAACCAAGCCGGTTCACATAGGAAAGATCAAATCAATGAGATGGATAAGTTGAGAGCCAATGCCTATGAGAATTCTTTGCTATACAAGGAAAAGACTAAGAAATTGCATGATGCTAAGATCAAGAATCGTGAGTTCAAAGTTGGAGAGCCGGTTCTCCTCTTTAACTCAAGATTGAAGCTTTTTGCGGGCAAGCTTAAGTCGAGATGGTCCGGTCCATTCACTATTGCTCAAGTGTTTCCATATGGAACTCTTGAGTTGTCCCAACCCGATGGTCCAAATTTTAAAGTGAATGGTCACCGTGTTAAACACTACTTTGGGGAGGACATTTCCGTCGAAATGGTCCAAGAGGTCCCCATTTTCCCCATGAATTAATTCATTGAGGGACGAGTCGAGCTAGAGACTCATTAACTCAAGCATCGTATAACTAGGTTTAGAGTGTTGTAGGTTAGAAATAAAGGCATAGATTTGGAGATAAGTGTAGGGGAGACTTTCTTTTGTCTTCTTGATTGTTTGTAGGGTTGCTCACTCATTTCATGCTTTGGAGCTTATGGAGGAGGCCCTTGTATCCGGTTCACTTCGTTACTTTAGTGATTTTTCATTGACACCTTGTGCTTAAACATGATTTCACTAATAGTAGTCCTTTCCTTAACTTGGGTTAAGCAAAGTCTATTCATTGTCATAAGTGTAGGGGACGTTTTTATACTTCCATGCTCTTAAACATTGAGGACAATGTTTAGCTTAAGTGTAGGGGGGTCTTCTATCGAAGTGACCTTACCTAGAACTTGTCATTGTCTTGCATGATAACATGGAAAAATTGATTTTTCAACATTTTTCAAATTTTTGATCTACTTTGGCCAACAAAAATATGCATTCATAATTTTTGCATCAATCATTTTTCATTTGCATAACACATTTGCATTGTATATATTTCTTCTTTTATTTTTCATCAAAAATATATAAAAAGGAAAAATATAATAAAACATGGTTTTAACAAGTTTAGACTTCTTTGACATATTAGGCCCGCCATGGATAATTTTGACTCAACCCGAGTTTGCTTATTTTAGCATTCTCTAGCTAGTATCCTTAACCATGTAGTCCTTCATTGGTCTATTAGGCTAAGCTTCCACCAATTTCATTCTTTGAAATTTTAAATTTGTGGAGAATGGGAAATGATATAGTTGAAGCAAGTGTAAAAGGGCTAGATAGACTTCATGGCAATTACTTGTGGCTTAACCCTTCTCTTCTTGACCTCTAATTTCTTCGCTTGTATATAATTGTTAATAAATAATCAAGTACGGTTTTAATTGGTTTGTAATCTCTTATGCATTTTTGGCTAATCATTTATGGTTGATATGAGTACGTCTTAAGATTCTAAGTTAGCACGTTTTATGTGTACTAGACTTGTGTCATGCTCCATATTTAGCGGGTGTTTTTCCTTTTCTTCTTTTCAAATTTCTTTGTGAGGAATAAAGAAAAATAAGAGCGGCTTATGAAAAAAAATGAGTGGCTAGAAATAAAAAAAAAAGAAAAAAAAAAGAAGAAAAAGAAAAAAAAAATAATGCAAGACTCCCAAGAGGGGCAGTGTGGTGTTAATTATAGTGACTATTGAGTTCCAATATTACCTTGACGGGTTGCGGGGATTCAATAGATTGCTCCAATCCAATATTACCTTGACGGGTTGCGGGGTTGAAGATCCAAAATCTCAAAAAGATGCGGATGTAAATTATTGCGTGAGTTTTATTTTTCTTTCCTTAGCGAGTGTGTAGTTACTTATGAAAGCATGACATGAGGATTTTACACATAAGGCGAATGACTTATTACTCTTAATACGGACTTATATTAATTGTGAGCGGTTTTTCAAGTAATGGATGAGAAGATTACTTAGGATTAAAACCGTGCTTCCTTATTTTTTGATTTTACACTTCTTATATTTCACACTTGAATAATGACAAATTTGCCCACAAGCAATTTGCTCAATTAATAACCGGTTCCACATTTAATTGTCATGAATAAGTTGATGCACTTTTTACTTGTGAATGCAATGATCCCATTTATAAGCTTGGTATGGGGAAAGTGAAACTTGAGGGTGATAAATGTTCATGGTATCCAAGCCCTAATCCAAGTCATTGAATTCTTTATGAGTTATTTCCATCAAAACCATTTCAAGAAAAATCAAAAAGATATAGATAGAATTGTATTTTGATTCATTGCATTATTAAAAGTCAGAATCATGCATCATCTAGTTTAGAGTAGTGTAGATGCATCTCATATGGCCAAGGTGGATTAATTATGAGGGAAATGTAAATTTTTAAGCCTTGAAATATAATATTACATGAGGACATGGCAATGCTCAAGTGTAGGGGAATTTGATATGAGCTTAAACTCATATCCTTTTATCAACAAATAACCCTAAAACATGAAGCAAAATACCCATTTATCTTGTAAAAAGCAGTGTTATGTGGTATGTTGTGTTTGTGTGATCTTTTGTAGGTAAGAAGATACATTTTCAAGCAAACAAGGAAAAACCAAGCTCAAATGGATGAAAAAGACAAAAGAGGATCAAAAGTGACAAGACTTTGAAGTTCAAGGACCTATCTTGACAAGTTATGGAAGTTGAAGGACTTAAAGTGCAAATAATGTAAAGTCAAGATTTAAGTCAAATCTGGTCAACTACAAAGTCAACTCAATCAAAAGGCCATTTTGTTGAAGAATTAAAGTTGAAGGGCCAAAATTGTCAAAAGAATAAAGATTCTGGCCTTAAACAGCAAACTGCCAAGAAGAGGGACTTGTTTTGCCAAGATGGGAAAGTTTTGCAATCTTAATCCATGTGAAAAGGAAGCAACCAATGAGAAGAGAGAAAAGACATGACCCGGATTGCCACTTCACCCTCATTATTACCCACTACCGCCGCTTTTCATTTATTACAAAATCACAACAGTACAATCCGCAACACATGCTCTCAACGAATATAAAAACGCCACGTGTCCATCTTCTTCAAAGAAAATATTGCCAGGATCGGGATTTTTATAGAAGACGTTTCATGAGAAGTTCAAAACACCAAAGTTGCTCAATTTTGGAAGACGAATTCAATGGTGCAATCCAATTAACATATCATCTATTGAATTAAAAATGCCCAAATCAGTTCTTAACCTTCAAAGTGGGATTTGCAGAATATTCCACGTGTCAAGCTATGATTGGATCTGCCACGTCACAAACCCCAACAGAATCTCCTATCATGCCTATAAATAGATAGCTTGTACCTCATTTCTCATTGTAGCTTAATTTTGTAAAACACATAGTTAACTTTTCCTTTCCCCTTTTTCCCTCACTTTTCACCTAACTACTCAAGAGTCTGACAAACTCTTGAGTCAGTTAGTTAGTTTGTAGCTTGTAACAACTTTTGTAACTGAATTCATCCAATAAATTTCAAATTACCTTTTCCCGCCAAATTCTATTCTTCAAATTCCTGTTGATTCTTGTTGCTATTGGATATACTTGTTGCTGTTTGATGTTTGTTATGATCAACCAATGATCATAACTGACATTGGTGAAGTTTTGTAGCTGTTTGATCAGAATTCAAGTTTTTCCATTGTTCTTGAAGATTTGTAGCAGAAAGTTGATTCCAGATGATTTGCAGTTGATTGTTGATTGATTTTAGTTGAATACTAGTGATAGGTGGAGGTTATCACTAGTGCAAGAGAGCTCAGCGCTCCTCTTCTTCCCAAAGGGTTTCTACAATAGGTTCCATAGCTCTTGTTTTATGTTCCTCTAAACAGTCAATTGCATGCTCATTTTCCTAGTTAACTTTGATGGCTACATGATATACTTGTTATGTGTTGTTGTTTGATTGTGTTTTGAGTGTTTAAATTTCAGTTACTGCTTTATCTTGTGCATTTGTGTTCAGCTTTGTAGTTACTAGCTTATTTTCAGTAACTTTTTAGCTTAATAGCTTAATTGAGTTCTAGCTTTGGTTATTGCTTAGTTTCAGTTCTAATACACTTCATTTTGTCCATTGAAACTAGTCTGTTATAGCTTTTGAATCAGCTTAAACCAGTTCTTAAAAAACCTTTGTAAAATCTTGTTCATAACTGATAAAGGAGTGTTTGGGAATAGCTTTTAAATAGATTTCAAGTGTTAAGATTTGGTGTTTAGAAGTTGATTTCCAGTCATTAGGTGTTAACAATTGGTTTTAAGTCTTTTACAAGTAAAACATAAGGTCAAACAGGCAATTGGCTTTGAAATAGTTTGGGTCAGATATCATTAGGCTTTGGTATTGAAAACTTGTTACTTTCAATTGCTGATTTCTCCTTCATTCCTTGATCAAATTTGCTCAAATTTGTTTCTAGTTATAGCTTATATCATAAACTTTTAGACTCTAAGAGGAAAATATACAGTTTTAGGAATTAAGCTAGAAATAAGCTTTTTAGTCAAGGTTTGAGCATTTGTCATTCTCTGATATAAAGAGGTGACTGTTTTCTTAGTTCTCATTATCCACTTCAGAAAAGTCATGATTTTCTTTCACCAATCCATTTAGTTAGTATTGAATATTAAGTTTTAAAGTTTTGAGCTTTTTCATAAAAGTTGGTCAAACTTGGTCAACATAAGCTCAAAAGAGCTTATTTCAGATTTCTCATTCATTTCTGGATGAAAATGTTTCTAGTTTGATTTCCCGTTCTTATAATCATTAGCTTAATCAGTTTCATCACAAAAATCAAGTTGTGATTGTTTGGAATAAGCTGTAGCTTATTTTGTGCTTATCAATAAGCATTCTTTTGCTTATTTTGGACTTTTAGTTTAAATCTTTGAACACACGTAGCTTAAATTGGATTTTAAGAGTTTTGCAATTTGTTTCAGCTGATTTGGTTGAGTAATAAGCTCAAACGAGCTTATTCTTCCCTTTGTCCCGTTTTTAGCTAAAAATTTAGATTAATTGCACTTTAGTCCCTAGAAGTTTAATCAGTTTAAAAACCTAGCTAAACTTCCTAATTTTGTGGTATTTGCAAAATTCAGTCCTTTACATTTGGAAGTTGTTACATTTCAGTTGTCAAGTTGTTATTTTGTTACATTTTTGGTTAAGTTTGTTATAGTTTTTACATAATTGGTCCTCTTAGTTAACTGTTTTGCATTAGTAGTCCTTATAATTTTTAGAATTTACATTTCAAGCATTTACATTTAATAGAAATTACATTTTCAGTCCTTTTAGTTTCAAGTTTTTGCATTTTATATTTTACTTGAATAAAATTTGGTATTTGCAACTTGTTTTACGTATAAGTAGGTTTATATTTTTCATTTTTAAATAGAATTGTTTGAATTAGCAATAGATTACCAAGCAAGCTTGAACAACCAAGAACAATAATAAATCTGATATTGATTGGACTTTCTATTGGTTAAGAACTGAGAAAACGAACTTGCATTATACCACATTTCAGACCCCCTTATTCCTACGGTGTATCTCTTATATTTTATTTTTGTCTTGAATGATCACGAGGATGCATTTTTGAATTATTTCGATAATTTATTAAGGCCGAAAATAAAGTGGGACGATTTAATCGATAGTTAGCTAAAGGACAAAATCTTTTAAAACGGCTTCTCGAAACCTCATAAAGTTCATATCTTGGCATAACTCGTTTCACGATTTGAGACCTTTCTCGGACCGATATTTGGCTTGTACTTCAAACTTCAAATCTTGAGAGACGATCTTAAAGTTATGGTCTTCTCTTCATTTTGGTTCACATCTTCATAAGGAGTGAAAGATGCTTCAAACGTTGACCACGACTTCTTCATTTATCCTCTTCTTTATTTAGGATTTTGATATACAACGATCCGCCTCCTTTTCGGACTTGGATCTATTTATCCTCATACCTTGTTAGGGTCTTTATGGATAGACTTCTCCATGATCTTTAGGGGAGTAATTGCTTCTCGTCGTGTGTCTTGATCCTTCATATTGATTTGGATTAATGATCTTCACATCATCTTAGGATCTTTAGCAAAAAGTGAATCCTCATGCCTTGTGAGGGCCTTTTTGGACTCGGGTATCCTCATGCCTTGTTAGGGCCTTTTTGGATAAGCCAATCTTCGCGTCCCGCTTCAATAAGTTATGCCTTGGCTATGAACTCTAATTAATACCGAGCAACTTTTAAACGATCTTGTGCTAGAAGCTAAGTAACCTTTTAAATCGTACAACCTTATTTATTGCAAATATATTTATTAACAAGTGATGGGAAAAAAAGCTCATAACTAACTCACATAAGTTAATGAAAGAATACCGAACTTATAATTAACTCTATCATCTCTCGTTCTCCACAATTTAAAATCTCAAGGAATGAGACTCGTGGATGCTTAGCCTAATAAACTAATTAAGGTCCATATGGTTAAGGATACTAGCTAGAGTAAACTTGGATAAGTAAACTCGGGTTGAGTCAAAATATTCACGACGGGCCTAATATATCAAAGATATCAAAACTTGTTAAAACCATTTTATTTATTTATTTAATTTTTTACTTTATTCTTAAAATAGAAAATATAAATACGATGCGATGACAAAAGAAAAGAAAATAAATAAAAAATACTACTAGGCCAAAATAGATCAAAAATTTGAAAAACGTTGAAAATTTTTAAAAATTTCCGGTAAAATGAGGTCAAATTCATGGAAAAGGCCACTAAAATTCGATAGAAGGCCCCCCTACACTTAACATAAACATTTTCCTCAATGTTTAAGCATGTGGGAGAATAAACTCCCCTACACTTAGGACATTGAGTACGTTGTTTAAAATCGAGCTAAGGAAAGGACAACTAAAGTGATTACATTAATTCGTTTTAAGATAGAATCACAATAGCAAAAACTTATCGAAGGAACCGGGTACATGGGTAACACGGGAACACGGGTCTCGTCAAAAGTACCAAAAGTGGATCATCAAAGCACATGTACCTACACAATCACAACACAACACGCAAACAAACAACCTACACGGCTCCCCCTACACTTATTATAGAAAATAAATAAATAAAAGATAGATAATCGGGTTGCCTCCCGAGAAGCGCTTGTTTTTGTTAACCGACTCACGAGCCTGACTCGACCCCGAATTAAATGGTCCATGGGGAAACCTCGAATGTTATACCGGGATCAAAAATCTTATCCTCGGTCCCGGAGGAACATAATAAATGAGAGGCAGGAGGATAAGTCATAAAAGGTAGAAAAGTCCGCTCAACATACGAGAAGTATGTGAGGTCGTGATCCACGGGAGGTGGGGTGGGTAAAGGAGACAAATTGTCATCCCCCAAAGACATAGGATGGTCACTATTCGGCAAAGCCGTAAAGGTATCAATCAAAGAATGGTCAATGTCACCTCCCGGGTCAAATCACTCATCCTCATTTCCCGGTATGAAATGAGGAGAGTAAAAGCGATACATCACTTGCTTGGGTGTGCACGCGGTAGGACGGGGTGGCAACATAGTATGAGAAATATCAGAAGACATATCTACCACCCGCGTCACCTCACCAGACCGAATCAAACGGAAAGTAGGGTCAAATCTCTCCACCTCCTCTATGATGGGAGGTGGCGTGGCTAACAAAGAATGCTCATCAATATTAATAGAGTCGGAGCTATCAATGTCCTCAATCCCCTCTTCAAAGAGAGGATTCACCTCACTAGAGATGTAGGCGTCATCAAAATCAAATAAAGGGTTCGAATAAATCTTGAAATTTTCCTTCGGAACGTCTTCATCGGATAGTGACTCGTCATCACTAGAAGTAAAATCATCATCGAGATCAAAAATGGGATTAGAGAAAGCCAAAGAATCGTTTCCCAAGATGTCGGTGGGAGGTAATGAATCATTACTAGAAAGAGATTCACACTCATCGTCACTATCGGAAGCAACCGTAGGCTCACTTTGGATTGGAATAAGAGTCTCGTCACAAGGAATAGTAATAAGACCCTCATCCCCCATGATGAGAGAGGCATTGGGCTCCGTAGTGGAATGATCGAGAATAGGAGTGGTAGAATCCTTAGGCTCGAGAGCCGGCAAGTCGAGAGAAGGAATTACAATTGCACTAGGACATTGAGCACAAAGATCATTCCAAGAAATAGTATTCTCATCGTCATCATCATCATAATAGAAAGAACGCGCAAGAGGCGGAGTATAATCACTAAGATTAGATACTTGCTCTTGTCGTTGTCGTTGTTGCTCCTCCAATGTCTCGGTCAGTCGAATTAAGCCGTCATGAAGTTCCAAAAGAAGGGCTTTTCTTTCTTCATTCAAAGCATTGATTTGTTGAATTCTATGAGAGGATTGATGATTGAGGATGGGATGTGGGGGCTCAAAATTTTGAAAACCGGAATTATAGCACGGATGTGGCTCATAATTCATTGGTTGACAATAAGAAGTATCGTGAGGGCCCCCACAATGATTGCAACACGGGTATTGAGAAAAACCCGGTTCATGTTGCGGATAGGGATTGTCATAAACGGGAGGGGGGGGGGGGGGAGAAAGTATTGTAAGAGGAGAAGTACGAATTCGTTGAATTGCAAAATGGACAAAATCCAAATTGTGTATTGTCGATATCAAAACCACACCGCTCACAAATACACCATTGACATGTTTGAAAACCATGCCATGGTCTCCCACACCGAACGCAAGACGAATCCATGCAGAATTATAAATAAGAGGGGTAGAGAAAAGAATTAAACACAATAGAGGATAAAGAAGAATATTTTTGTATTTTTTAGAAAAATATATATATACAAGAAAAATCGAAAGAAATCGAATTAAAAATTAACACTAATACGTAATATTTTTGGTGTAATACTTTTAGGAAAAAGTATTACTTTTGGATTTTTTAATTTTTTTTGGTGCAATTCTTAGGAAAGAAATTGCTTTTGTGATTTTTTTAATTTTTTTTTTGTATTTTTAAGTTTTTGATTTTTTTGGATTTTTGATTTTTTTTGTGCAAGAAACGTAACGTTCAAAAAGAACGGATCCCAAAATCCAAACGTCTTTACGAAAAATCGTCAATCGTACGAGCGAAGCGGCAGCGGCGCCATTTTGAAAAAGAGATTTTGTTTACCCTTTTTTATTTCTATTATCGTCCTCGACTCACCCGAATTGATTTCCAATTAACCGTTACGACTTAACTTTGTTTTTGGTGACAAGTATTTGGTATTTTAAATCTAAGAACTATATAATTTTAAAAACTATTAAAAATTAAGCTAATAAAAACTTTTTAAATCAAAACTATTTTAATCTAATTTAAAAATTAAACTAATTTTAATGACAACTAATCTATATAAACTAATTTTAAAAACAAATTTTGACTTTTAATAAAACTTAAAAATTAAATGAAGACTTTTAAAAACTTTAAATGAAAAATATATTTTAAAATAAAACTTAATTAAAAACTATTCTAAGGACTTTTACGTAAAATAAAAACTTTTAAATTAATAAAAAAAAACTATTTCGAATTAACAAAACAAATAAGATATTTTTTTTTTGTCTTTTTGTATTTTTATAAAAACTGAATTAATTTGAAAACTATTAATTAAACTTTAAACTAAATAAAATTAAAACATGTATTAAACTTAAATAAGTAACTGGTCTAAAAGTTCAAAACCTATATTATTAAAATAAAGCGAGAATCAACACAAAAGGAGTACTAGAACAAATGGAAAGGTTGCTAGGCTGTTGTTCAAGAGGTCAGGGGTTCGAGTCCCCTGACAGACGTTTATTTTGCTAATTAATTTTTTTTAACTTTTTTTGGACTATTATGGAATGCAACAGATCAAAAGGATCCGTTACTTGCACAATAATATAACAGCAACGAAAAATAAGGTCCTAAAACATAACAGCTAATCAACTAGTCAAATAAGCAAATGAGCAGATTAAGCTATTACTATAAAAGGGAAACAAAGCTAAATATCATAATAAGCACAAGCAGCTTATAATAAACAATAAGAAAATAACGAGAAGCAGAATAACGAGAAGCAGATTAAAACAAGCTATGATAAGCAACTACCGAATAAGCTATGACAGTTTATAAATAAGCCAAATAAGTGAACTAAAAAACTGAAATAAGCTATTACGATGCTAAACAAAAGAAGACAAATAAAATGAATCCAATCCTAGTTCTACTAAAACAATAAGCCGAAATAAGCAAATCATAACCACAACTTAATGAACTAAATAAGCAGATTATCCAAATTAAAACATAAGCTAATATCAATTAATCCTAAAACACTATAACCAAAATAAACTTGTAAATCCAAGCTAACCAAACAGAAACTTTATCAAAAGAAACATAAGCTAATATCATTAACCAACTTAAACAGATATCAAATAAGTAAACTAACAAAAACAAGCAGATACCAAAAAAAATAGCAGCAACATAAATAAGCAGATAAGAAACTTAACCGAATGAAGATAAAGTAGAACTAGATTAACTCTAAAATTTAAACAGTAATAATAACAACCCAAATGATTAAAACTAAGCAGGTAAACAATCAACCTATATTAATCTAAATTTAACCGAAAACTAAAACAGAAAAGATGTGAACCTTGAGACGATACCGTTGGGAAGAAGACTGAGGCGCTGAGCCGTCTTATCGAAAACCGAACAAACACCAATCTTCGAACATCAACATCAGCCTTCATCATTCTCTTCCAAGCGAATCACTCGAACCCAAACGATGGTTCGATCCAATCTCTCTCGAAAGAACAATAATATATATTTATTTATTTATATATTTTTTATATATATATATATATATATATTATTTTTTTTTATTATTTTTTTTTATCAACCGAATATAAAAAACAGTTATATAAAAAAAAGAGATTAAAACTTGAAATAAAATGTAACTGGAAATTAAAAGAAACGAATTAAATAAATTTCACTTTTCATTAATCATCATAAAAAAAATTACAATTCTGAAAATTAAAATTACAATAATAAATCTAAAACTAATTTTACTGAAAATCAAATCTAATCTAAACCCTACTCCTAATTAATTAAAATAAAATGAAAAATTAAAGAAAAGCTTAAAATGATGGATGCCTCTAATACATGATGTGATGGGGGTTTTATAGAAAACCCTAAATGCCTTGGTGCTCACGGATTGGAATCTTGGCCGCATAATCCTTCATTCTCTTTCTTCTCTTCACATCAACGGCTGATAATAACCTTTTGAGCTACGGATTACCACGTTGGTTTAAATTTAGGACCACCTATTGTGTTCCTCCGATAAAAGGGGGAATTTAATTGGTGGATGTGAAGGGCACGCGCCTTTAAACATCAAAGGGTAAAAACCCCCAATTTTTAGGGTTTGGGTGATGGTGGCTGCGTTTTAGATGGGAGAGAAGTGGGTGATGTATGGTTTTGTTAATAATGAAAAAAAAAGGTAAAATAAAAGCGTTTTATTATTTGAGTGTGTGATGGGACACGTGTGGGGAGAGTTTGAGAAATCAAGTGTGGGAGGGTGTATGGTAGTATACTTGTTTTATCTATTAAACGTTTGGTGAATAATGGGGTTGACCAAGTTTATATTGTATCTTGACTGGGATTCTAAAAACTTGTTCTTCCTTTAATTCTTGTATCCGTCCCAAAAATGGGCTTGAGGCCCAAGTTAAACGTCCAAAGCACCTTTATTTCGTCCCTTTGTTTTCTTGCATAATGGGCTTTGGCCCAATAACATTAAAATTCGTATGGTGTGAATTGGATTGGGCCTAATATTGGGCTTTTTGGCCCAATACACAAATGTGGGCCCCACTTGGCTCGTTTTATCTTCATAAATAATAAATCCGCTAAAACGAGCTCGACTTCGGCTTTCTTTGATCATTTCTTCAAAACCGTGTCGGTTTACGTGAACTTGGGCACACTTTTGGGTTTTTGATTTTGTCTTCGTCTCTTTTTGGAATTTTCTTCAACATTTGACCGTGAAATCCCGTGTTTTCTTTTATTTTGATCATTTGTACCTATTTAAACACAAAAACACAAAACCACGCATAATTCCGACTTTTATGATATAAAACACATGATTCGGTCTTTTTTTCCTTGATTTTAGTGGCAAAAGGATAAGTGTTTACACACTTATTAACCACCTCTGGTGCTTGTGCTTGTGGTGAACCACTAGCAGCAATAGAAGCAGCAGGTGTGTGGATCATCTAATCAGTGTTAGGTGGAACACCAACATTGTGAGAAGAAGATTGTGAATCTTCTAGAGAGTAGGAGCTTTGGTGAGAAGGAGTTTGCTGAGAAGCACTAGCATTGCTAGGTTCCTCACCTTCTTGATTGGCAGGTTGGGCTAACATATGAACAAACAATGGTGTTACTGTTCATGTAAAGGCATTGCCTTGTTTGGTCAATAAAGAGAAACTTCTCTTCGTGAATGAAGGAACATCCCATGTATCAGTTAATGCTGGTAGGATAGGTATTTGGTCACTAACTAAAGCCTGAATGAATCTAGGATACATTAAAAACTTCTTAGTCCCTTCCAAATTCCTAGTCATGCCTTCAAAAATTAATTTTGAAAAATAAAAAACCATGTTATTTGCTAGACAAATACCAGCAGATGCCAATGCAGTAGGTATTTGATCAAAAGATGTACTTTTTGAACTTAAACAGTGAATAATAGCATGAAAGAGCAATTTCCATTGAGGTAAAAATAATGCTTTAAAGAAAGTAAGACTTTCCCAACCACCCCCATAGCCCATGGCTGCAAGGCCATCATGAATCTCGGTATTATTAAGCATACTAAGTCCATTTTCGTCATTAAGTCTCAAACTTTCTCGTAGCAGTACCTCAGTGACATATATATTCCTATGATTCACCCTAGCCTTAATGCAAGGTTGATCAAAACGAGTACCTAATACAACAGTATCCCAAAATTGTTCGACACTGGGTATAGAGACAACTGGACTTACAGTGAGTGCGAAGCAAACATGACTTCGAGATAGGAAACCAAGCATCTCATGGAAACCAAGAGAGTCATCATTCGTAGCAAGATTCGCAACCAAATTATGCTTAGAGATTACTTGTAAGGCAGCCATTAGTATTTTTGATGATCGAAAGATTAGAGAGAAGGTTATAGAATCAAGAGATAAAAATAAAAGATTAGGTGAATCAATTGTGTAATTGGGGTAAGTATTTAAGTAAATAACAAACCCAAGCGCGAAGACACCGCCAAATTTACAAAAGAGACCCTTAACGGTACGACGGACATGTAGCGGTACATGGAACATAAGCGGTACTTGGTTTTGTGCTAGCGGTACTTGGAGTGACAACGGTACCTCACAATTTTGACCAGTTCATGCTTTCCACTAGACATGTAACCTCTTTTATATTTTTCTATAAACCTGCAATAACATCAAAAACAAAAAACATAGACTATACAATAAAATTTATATAAAACTTGTACAGCTATTACCTCCCCTTAACATATGCAGCATGTTATTGGTTGAGCATATCAATGTGTGTCACCAAGAATTCAAATCTCTTTGCATCAGATGTCTTGGTCAACAAATCAGCTACATTGTTGTCTGTATGAATCTTCAAGACTTGAATAAGCTTTTTGTCATAAGCATCTCTTATAAAGTGATGTCTTATTTCAATATGCTTAGTCTTGGAGTGAAATACTAGATTCTTGGCAATGCATATAGTACTTTCATTATCAATGTACATCTTGGTGTTCATGAAATTAAACCCATAGTTTAACAATTGATTTTGAATCAAAAGTACTTGTCCACAGCAATGAGCAGCAGCTACATATTCAGCTTCAGTTGTATAAGTAGCAACAACGGTTTGCTTCTTACACTGCTATAATATGAGTCTTTTGTCTAGGAATTGACAACCTCCTGTTGTGGATTTCCTATCATGATTTGCTCCAGCATAATCACTATATGAGTAAGCTTCCAATTCAAAGGTGGAATCTCTAGGATACCATAATCCTAAAATAGGTTGACTTTTAAGATATTTAAAAATCTTCTTCACAGCATACAGATGTGACACCTTTGGATGAACTTGGAATCTTGAACAGGCACACACAACAAACATTATATCTGGTCTTGAAGCAGTAAGATACATCAATGAACCAATAATTGACCTATAGAGATGAATGTCAACATCTTCTCCATGTTCATATTTTGATAAATATTTCTTGGCTTCAAAAGGTGTGCTTGTACTCCTTGTATCCATACATGAAAATTTCTTTAAGATTTCAGCAACATATTTATCTTGGCTGATAAATATTCCATCTTTCCTTTGTTTGACTTGTAGTCCCAAAAAGAAAGTTATTCTCCCATAGAACTCATTTGAAATATTCCTTTCATCAAAGCTTCAAACTCTTCACACCATGTCTTCTTGGTAGAACCAAAAATGATGTCATCAACATAGACTTGAACTAGAATAATGTCTTTGGCATTTTTCTTGATGAACAGAGTTTTGTCAATGGTTCCTCTCCTATATCCATGTTTTAGCATAAAGTTGGATAAAGTTGCATACCAGGCTCTTGGAGCTTGATGCAGACCATAAAGTGCTTTGATAACTTTGTAGACTCTACTGGGGAATTTAGGATCTACAAAACCTGGAGGCTGTGAGACATATACCTCCTCTGAAATAGTACCATATAGAAAGGCACTTTTCACATCCATTTGATAGACTTTAAATCCCATATATGATGCAAAGGCCAAAAATAACCTAATGGCTTCTATCTTTGCCACTGGTGCAAAAACCTCATCATAGTCTATCCCTTCTTCCTGTCTGTAGCCTTGAGCAACAAGTCTTGCCTTGTTCCTCACAACAACCCCTCATTCATCCTTCTTGTTCCGGAAGACCCATCTAGTACCAATTACCCTTTTACCTGAGGGAAGATCCACAAGAATCCAAACCTTTTGTAGCTCAAATTGTGTTAATACTTCTTGCATGGCATCTACCCAACTTTCTTCATCAAGAGCCTAAGAGATATTTTTGGGCTCTACTTGAGATAAGAAACAGGCAAACAAACAATGCTGAGTATCTTTATGATTTGTTCTCTGTTTTTGTTTGACATAACTCACTGGTGCATGAGTTTCAATATTGGTTTGCAGTTGTCTTCTGGTTTGTACAACAGATTTTGGATCACCAATAATCTGTGTAGCAGGATGGTTGTTGTTGACTTTATGAGTGGGAATAGAACTCACTGGAATTTCTATTTCCAAATTATTGAAATCAGTTACTGCACCCTGCTCATCATAGGAAGCTTTGGAGAAGATTCCTTCAGCTGGACTGGCATATAAGTCTTCATCGTCCAATGCTTGCAAAATCTCTTCTAGTGAGTCAGCAGATTTAGCAGATTTTGACTTAGCAGTACTTGCAGATGAAGTACCGCTAGGTATAGTATGTACTGCTGAGTGTTGTGACTCTAAAGACTCTTCTCCTGAATGCTTATTAAAAGATGTACCATTCTTTTCTTGATCTTGCAGCCTCTGAAGCTCTTGGGAGGCTTGATCATCATTTGATGGCATGGTTTGCTTCTTGGGAGTTGTAGACATTGGAGTAATAGTAGGCATGTTTGGCACATAGATATGAATATCATCATCTGATGAAGAACCATCTTCTTGAGTACCTACATTAGTTGCACTTGACTCCTCACCTGCATTGTTAGTTTGACAATTCTTTTGCAAAGAGTAGTAATCCATGGAGTTGGTTAGATAATCTAAATCAAACATCCAAGCATAACCTATTCCTGGAACATTGGGTTTATTTTCTAAGAAATTGACATGAGCATTTTCTTCAACATTCTTAGTTGCCAAATTGTAAACCCTGTATGCTTTACTTTGCAATGAATATCCTACAAGATATCCTGGATCAGACTTTCCATCAAACTTTCCAAAATAATCAAGAGTATTTAGTATGGACACATGACACCCAAAAGGTTTTAAATGACTTATGTTAGGCTTTACATTAGTCAAAAGTTCATAAGGTGTTTTGTTTTGAGGCTTAGTTACTAGGACTCTATTTAACACATAACATGCAGTATTGATTGCTTCTGCCCAAAAGGTATTTGGCAAAAGTGAACCAGTCAGCATAGTTCTAGCAGCCTCAATTAATGTCCTATTCTTCCTTTCAGCTACTCTATTCTGTTGTGGAGTTCTAGGATTACTAGATTTCCTCTTAATTCCTTTAGACCTACAGAATTCATCAAAATCAACATTCTTAAATTTTGTTCCATTATCAGTCCTAATGATTAAAACCTGTTTAGTGAACTGCTTTTCAACTAAAGCGATAAAGTCCTTTAGTAATTCACTTGTTTCACTTTTAAGGGCTAAAAAGTAAACCCAAATGAATCTACTATAATCATCAGTTATGATAGACAAAAGGTCTTATGGCTAATGCTTCTGATAGAAACTGGACCAAATAAATCCATATGCAAGAGATGCAAAGGTTTTGTTACAGTGTTTACAGTCTTGGTCTTACAAGAGGCTCTATATTGTTTTCCTTTTTGACAAGCAGCACATGTGAAATCATTTTGAAAAGATTTGTTAGGTAAACCTCTAACCAAATTCCTTTTTACCAATCTATTAAGATTCTTGAAATTCACATGACCTAACCTTTTATGCCATAAGTTTGACTAATCTAAAGAAGCCTTAGCTAGCAAACATGTAATACCACCTGTTGGAGTAATAGTATGAAGATTAAAGGTGTACATATTTTCTTGCCTGGGTACTTTAAGTAGTATTTGAGATTCCTTGGGCATCTCAAAGTCTTTGGACAACACCAAGCAGTCTTTGTCTGTGAATAGCACCTTGTTCTTCTTATCACACATTTGTGATAAGGAAAAGAGATTGAACTCGTTCAATTCTTTTACAAAGAATACATCTTCAAATTCCAACTTTCCTGTGTTGATTTTCCCTTTGCAAGTGATTCTACCTTTGCTACCCCCAAAGCTACTGGACCTCCTCTGAATTCTTCAAATTCAGCAAGAAAATCTTTGTTCCCTGTCATGTATCTTGAGCATCCACTATCTACAATTCCTTTATCTTTTAATTCATCAATGAGATGCCCCTACACACAAATAAAACTCATTAGTTTTTAACAGAGACCCAAGCCACATTTGGCTCGGATCTTATGGGACCTACACACTTAAGAGTTTGTACTGAAGCATTTCTAGTAATGCTACTTTTACTCTTATACTTCATGGTTTTATTTATGTAGTCAAACTCATAGGGTGACTCTATGTGCTTTGACTTCTTTGACTTAAGTACTGCTTTAGCGGTACTTGCTTTAACACATGGTATATCTCTTTTAGGAACCCACATTTGTACTGGTTTGTTCTTGTCCTTACTTCTAGGTGTTTTAACTTTTTCAAAAACTTTCTTAGAAGTCTTGGAGAACATTGGTTTTACAGACTTTAAACCAACAGTACTTGAGTATGGTCTAGTAGTACTTGTAGATTTAGGCTTGCTGGTACTTGGTTTACAAGACTTTTAGGATACAAGTCCTTGCTTCATACTTACTGCCCTAGGAACAAAACTTTTGGTAGGATTATTTTTAACCTGTTTAACTACCTTTGTGTGATCAAACTTAGGTTTGTCATCTTTAAGTTTTTGTTTCCTATAACCCTGTGCATTTCTTCCATTACGGTTTTTCATGACCCTTTTTGTAGCCTTCTGTTTTACAATTTTATCTTCATGTAATGTACAGTCTTTGATAAAATGACTTACACTACCACAAACATAACATCATTTTCTTCTTAGAGAAGACCCAAAAGGTTGTTTTGACTTTACTTTTTCAAAACCTAGCTCACCCCTTTTGGTTTTAGTATGTTGTTCATTGTTTTCCAATATCTTGCTAGAAGTTTTTACCTGCTTGGAAGCAGAACTAGTCTTAGATTCCTTAGAAACAAAGTTGTTCACTAAAGGTGGATAAACAATATTCTTGGTCACATCAGTATTTTCTTGAGACACAGTACTAGAGATAAAGACATTATTAATCTTAGGTTCTTCTAACTCTATACTAGTATCATTACAAGAGGGCATGAAAATTCCTGATACTAGTGGAGGAACTGCCTTCATTCCTTCAGCATATCTATCATTTTCAGGTGTATCATCTACCTCACTAGAACTATCAAAAATACCTTTTGATAAGTCCTTGTTAGTTAAGGTTATCCCAAGTTGATCCTCAATATATCCTAGGCCTGTTTTATCATAATACCCCATTTGTGAATTAATCAATTTTCCCAATCCCTTAGAGGATTGTTGCCAATGGCTAATCACTTCCCTCTCTTTACAAAGACTGGTTTTTAAAGCTTCATTTTCAGAATTTATTTTTAAAAGTTGTCTTTCAAAAGCTTTTATTTCCACATCTTTTTCCCTCATTTGAAGAGTCAAAATCCGTATTCTCTCTTCATAGTTTTGTTGAGCCTTTTTGTACAAAACTATATTATCTTCTAGTTTAACAACACCCTGTTTGAAAGCCTCTACTTCTACAGTGCATGTGTTAACCTTTTGATATTTTCCTCTAGTTCTACTTTTAGACTATTAAATTTATGAATACAATCTTTAGAACAAGGGTGTACCTCAGTATCTTCATGTGAGAGAGCCATTAATCCAAGCTCTTCTTCTTCTTCTTCTGCCCAATTCACCACTCCATCTACAGTAACCAATGCTTTGGTTCCTTTAGGACTCCCGTTGTTTCATTTTGGAAAGCTTTCAGTTATTCTTGGACTGGTTCTATAGCTGTTCTTGGACTTCAGATTGCTAGTCTCAGCTTTATCTCTATTGCATTCTCTTGCAAAGTGTCCATTCCTTCCACAGTTATAGCATTCAACTTTAGACTTGTCATATCCTAATGGCTCATTAGGATCAACAGTCATTTTTCTTCCAGTCTTCTTGAAGAACCTATTAGATCTTACTGACACCATAGCAGCTTGCCATTTAAGATCCATCTCTTCAACATCAGCATCATCCATTTGGAACAAGTCATTAAGAGTTAATCTTGGCCTGTTGTCTTGTCCAGCAAAGAATGAGAAGGCATCATTGTCACTAAACAATGGTGAAGACCTTCCATGTAGATTTTGAGAGATCATTGGACTGCTTTCAATACTTTGTGGGTAAGTACTGCTTGTAAGTCCTCTAGCGGTATTTGCGAAGTATGTATCGCTGCTAGATCCACTAGCGGTATTTTAAAAGTAAGTACCGTTGTTCCCATCTGACACAAAAGCCAAATTATACTTTGAAGCAGTTGCTGTCTTTACTTCAGTGCCTTTCACATCCATCTCATATGCTCTAAGATTGTTGTAGAGATGATCAAACATAATTGTTTCCAAATCATCTCTTGTGATGAAGTGCATAGCCATTGCTTTCACTCTGGTGGAACACTTCTTAAGAATTTTAGATTAGCTTCTTCATTACGGATACTTGTCCATAAACTGCTAACTGAATAAGCAACTTGCTGAACCTTCCATATCCACCATGTATTCCCTCCATACTGGTAATTGAGAAGTTATCAAATTGTTGCTTAAGAACAATCTTCTTGATTTTCTTAGATTTGTCATTGGCTCCAAATCTAAGTTTTATAGCATCCCACATAGCCTTGGAATCTTTATAATGATGAAAGCTAGAATGTCTTCAGAAAGATCCATAGCCAAAGTAGTTATGGCTTTTCTTTCTCTGATCTCTACTTGAATCTGCTCAGCAGTCACAGCAGGTAGAGCATAGCATGTACCGTCTGGCAACCAATGTAACTTCTTTGGTGTGTTCCCATTCTTGATAACTTGCCACACAGTATGATCTGTGTGATTCAAGTAATGTTCCATCTGCATTGCCCAAGTCTCATAATTGTCACCTTTGAGAACTTGGAGTTTAACAGCAGACAGAGTATGAGAAGGTGTTGGTGTAGAGGTAGCTACATCATTCACGACTTGAGCACCTTGTGCTGGTGCAGGATGCACAACTTGTGGTTGTCCTTGTGGCAGAACAGGATCAGTGTTTTGAACATTATCCAAGTGAGCATTATCACCATCTGGTTGAGACATTGAGATTTGGTATGTGTGGAGTGTATGGGGTCGTGTTCTTCTTTTTCAGAGTTTCTCAACAAGCTCTGATACCACTTGTTGATCCCATTGGTTGGATCTATATTATGTTAAGAATTAGTATAATAGTTGTAATCAAACTAAAACACTTTGAGCACTCTTACTAACACTAAATAAGTTATGCGGAATCTAACTTATAAAGCACAGAAGAACAGAATTACTTTTAACTATTCGATTCTCTTATTAATCGACTTGTATGAGGTACTTGAAAGACATTGTACCTATGTTCCTTTTATAGAGTAAGGAACCCTAGAAACCTTAGAATATTCTATAAAGATAACTATATCACAGACGATATATTATCAATATTCTAACTATTTAGGTATATCACATAAGATATACTCTAACTATAACTATGACATATCATATACAAATATATATTCGTCCTAATCATCATAGTAGTACTTACTTTATAAGTAGCAGTACTTACTATGTACCGCGTTAATACTAACGGTACTTACATAACACTAACAGTACTTGGAATACACTAACGGTAATTGACACTTAACAAATAATTCCCAACAGATAAGATCAGATTCAGAAAAACCCAGAGCAAGAAAATCCGGAAAGGACAATATGGATAAGATGTCAGATATTGCGAAAACGTGTTTTTGAGAAATGGATGTTCTTACAACATTGAAAAGTTGGATTGAAATATTATTGCGAGATGTTGATCATTTTACACATTCCGAAAATGTTTCATGAAAACATTCTGAAGATGTTGTATAAAACATTCCGAAGATGCATGTAAAAAACATTCCGAGCACATAACTACGGAGACCAACAATCAACCATAACCAACATTAGCCAATCATTCATCTATCATCAACACCGACTCTATCTACCTATCCCATCATCATCAATCTATTATCAGTCAATCCGACCTCATCCTATCTACATAGACTCGAATCACTATTTAGATCTCAGAATCCTTTTTGTGTATCGACATGCAAGCAAAGATCTTTATAGATCTATCACATTGTTGCTGATAAACAGTATGTCTTCATTGATCTTTGTTGGGTTTTCACCCATTTCTTTCGAATATTAAAAACTGATGTGTAACAATTATGTTATCATCAATGTTTCTTTTGATTCGTTGGATTCTATACAAAAAAACAATCTCAGTTTAATCAAACATTAAAAGATCATTTAGATCCTGTAAGTTCGAAGTACATCATCACAGATTCGTGTCTGGTTTTTAACCAATTTTTATATACGATATCAAATAATAATTTATAGCAAACATGTTATAATCATTATTCTGTTTTGAATCTATAAACAAAAAACGTCATGCAATCATAATTACCTACCCGAGACTGTTAAAACATGATTCGTGATTTTTGAATCATTGGGTGATAGGATCAAGATGATAAGCGATGAGATTCGTATGTATAGATGAGATATGAGATTCGATTTTAGTTTAGAGATGTAGTTTAGATGAAATGAGATTGGGATTTGGAAAGATTAATTGGTGGTTGGATGATAAAGAAAAAAGAGGCGGATGAAGAATGATATAGTGATTAGGGTTACTAAATAATAATAACCTAAGTTCATGTAAATTAAATTAATACTAGTCATGGTTTAATTAATTTAATTTTTCTTCTTAAAAAAAGATATAACTTGTAAAAATGTAACTAGTAAAAATGTAACTTGTAAAAATTAGTCATGAACCGAACCCGTGTTTTTAATTTAAACCGAACGTGAACCGGACCGGATCCCCTTGAACCGGACCGAACCAAACACTCCCTAGCAGTGGCTACCCGGCCTCGCCGGTTACCACTGCTCGTACAAAATCACCACCGGCTTCAGTCGGTGGTCCCCCTGCCCTGCTTCGTGTTCCCACCGAGAGACCTACAACACCCACCGGTCTAAGACCGGTGGTGCTGCTGTGTTGACGAGACCCACACAGGCCCCAAACACACCCAGATGTGAGTCGGGGGTTCTCTGTTTTCTTGCGGCCGAGACACCAAAACCCCCCCGAGACCTTGAGGTCTCGGTTGGAGGTGATACAAGGACCACCGAGAGCCCATGGCTCTCGGTTCATGCGTCGGCCAAACAAACCAAACCCAAACCAATTCCTTTTTTATGATTCTTGATTAGTTTTACTTGTTTATTCATGTTTCTAAGATATAAATAATCATGTGTTCATGATTCCCATATAGAAATAAAAGAAAAGATTAAGGGTTTACCGTACGAGTGAATCAAACGAAACAAGGAACACGAACACTAACACCCGAATTCAATAACCAAAAATCAACCAAACACTCTCGGTGGTGTCTTTTAGCCAGCAGCAAAGGAAGAAGACAAAGGGAGGCTAGGTTTTTTTTATTTTTTTATAAGAATCTTGTTAAATGAAAAGTATGTGGTTTGTTTTTCCCTTAGTTAACATTTAAATGGGCTTGGGCCCTCCCTTGTTCTTGTGTCCACGGCTCCCTAAGCCCAAAAGGGGTTTCCCGAGATTTGTTCATGTTTACATAAATTACGTGTTCATTCGTTTGTATTTTCGTGTTTGTTCGTAATTTATTATTCGTGTTATAGTAAATACTTGTATGTAATCGATACTTATCGTCTGATAATAAATATGTACGTAGTTACATGTTCGTGGTTTAACGTTCATTATTTCATTTTCGTGATTATAATTATTGTTATTAATAGTTATCGTATAATACCACGTATGACACGGATCTGGGCCCATTTAGTCAACTGGTTGGGCCGAATGACCCATCAACATCTCGTGGCTAACAGAAGGACGTCGATTTAGCTAAAGCTTCCTATCCAACCTTGTTTTAGATTTTTAATATTTGTTTTCTGCTTGTTTATCTTTTCCTTAGTTGATTAGGATTAGATCTTATCTTTTAGTTTTCTATTTAAGCATTGTAACCCAGGGTTGGAGGACAAGTTTCCTGTTATTCAAAAATATTGAATACGAACGTACGTATAGTTTTTTTTCTGTTTCTTCTTCATTGATGGCAGGTTAGGCTAGGGTTCCTAGCTTCTGCTTGTATGAATCCGTATCAAGTAGTATTCAGAGACCAGGAATCTTAAGATGTCGGCCGAAGATCCTAGCCACCAACACCGTCGATTCGTCGTCGGAGGCAACGGTTATGAAGAAAGGGATCCTCGCAATGCTGATATTGAACGCCTCCATCAACGGGTTCGTGAATTGGAACCTCTCTCTTATGCCAGGTATGATGATAGCATGGCAACAAACTCAGGTTTGCATGAACACGAGGAAACATATTACGGGTATGACAATCTTTTCGCCCGTCGCCACCATTGCCAACACCATACACCTCACAGACAACACCCACGACAACCACAACATCAGGTTGACCCACTTCGTTCCTTAGGCATACGCACCGAGATCCCAGAGATTGAAGGCAAGTTGCAACCAGACGATTTCCTTGATTGGATACAAACAGTGGAACGCATATTCGATCTTCGGGATATTCCCGACAATCTAATGGTAAAACTTATTGCTATTAAATTAAAAAAATATGCATCATTGTGGTGGGAACATGTGCAGACTCAACGTGCTCGGAAGGGTAAACACAAAGTGAACACATGGGACAAGATGAAATGCCTATTACGAGATAAGTTTCTTCCTGTCACATACAAACAAGATGCATACTTGGATTATCATAATCTTAAACATGCCTGTTGATGAGACTGCTTTTATACATAGTCTCATCTTCCAAATAGGGCTTAAAATGCATTAAATATCATCAAAATACCCAAATATATGCTTGTGTTTGTTGCTTGTGTATTTTAGGTACGGATATTGAGAAAATGACAAAAGATCACAAGAATCATGCAAAAACGAACACGGAAAACGAAACCGCACAATGAACCAAGCCCTAATGAAGACCTTCCCAAGATCAACCCTTGAAGATTTGAAGAATTATGAAGAAGGGTCCTCCAATTATTAAGAATTGACACTTTATACCCTTGTATCCTCATAATTACAAGTTTGGTCCCTAAAGTTTGTCAAAATTACAAAAAGGACCCTTAACTTTGAAGAAATGGCAAGTTTAGCCCCTCAAGAAAAGCTAAATTGTCAACCAATATCATCCACAAAGTCAAATACATCATGAAGTCCTTCAAAGTACAAGAAATGACAAGTTTGGTCCTTTGAAAATCTCAAAATTATAAAAGGACCCTCAACTTTCAACATTTGGCAAAAATGGTCCCTCAATCATCAAGACTTGGCAATTTCAGTCCTCCAAAATGTCAATTAAACAAGTCTAGACCATTATCATTGAAGAAAATACCAAATCAGTCCTTCAAGAATGCAAAAATGGCAAGAAATACCCCTGAAATCATTTTACAAAACTTTTTGGGGCAAAAGTGTGAAGTTTGAAACTTCAATAACAAAGAAAAGAGTTTTGGGCTATTTATTTACAAAGTGGCAAGAAGAAGAAAGAAAGGGGGTAATATTGGGCCAGACAAAGAAGTTACATAGGCCAGTGTCATGGTGACACGTGCCCCACTCACCCTAAACAACCAATCAGCACACCCCATTATGCCATGTCACCTTCCACCCACAACAGATTATAACTAATCTGATTAATTTATTAAACACGCGCTAAACACAACTTTCAAATCCCAAAACAGATTAAAACACCCACTATTCACACATGAACACAAATTGGGTATTTGTATTTAAGCCAAAATTAAACCACCAAAGCATCCAGATTAGTGATTAAGCTTCTCTTAATCATAACCCAACTCAAAAATTCCTTGCCACCTCACCACACATGTCACATGGGACATGCCCTGCTACAAAGAGGAAGAAGATGCCAAAATAGCCAGAAGAATCCAACGTCCCACAAGCAGCTTACATCCTAAGCTTACTTTGGACCCTTTGATCAAATTTCACCCCTGCCAACTCATGCAAACGTCCAAGAAAACATCACATGAGTCCAAGGTTTTCAAATTCTACAAGGGCATATTTGGGACTTCAACCATTAGGTTTTTAGTTATTAGCTGTTCCTTAGTCACTTGTAAGGCTATATAAAGCCATTTAGGCCTTCACATTTCAGTTTGCTTTTGATTTTTCCTTGGTTCAAGTTTCTGTAAATCCTATTTCTAAGTTAATGAAATTGAGTTTGAAATCTTGAAGAAAAGTCATTGGCCAATCTTATTTACTGCTTTCATTTGTTATATGCTTGTTAGTTCTTGAAGTTCAAAACCTGTTTTCCAAAGAGGAGTGTGCAAAATTTGCATATTTCCTCATTTTCTTGATATTTTGCTAAGTCTTGTTCCAATCTTGGAATTCTTGGGCTATAGAGCTTATCATAACATCCTAACTGAGTTGGTTAAGGTGTGGTGAGGCTTATAACTTTGGGATAATCAAGTGTGGGGTAACAAGTTTGCATTAATCAAGTTTTTCAAAGTTTCTAATTTTTATGATATTGTGCTTAACCCTTGTTCAATCTTAGCAGGCTTATTGTGGAAGCTTGTGCTTGTTCTTGCTAGCACATAAGCTCAAAATTCGTGGCTGTGGATGTACATCCATGAGGTTTGCATACTTACTCTCCAAATCAGCTTAAATTGTGATTTTTGGTGATATTTGTATGAAACTTGTGTTCTTGTGAATTTTGTGGCTTGTTCTTGCTTGAATCTGTTTATTATACTTGTTTTAGTGTTAATTGATGCTTGGTTGGCCTGAAATCTCATTGTGCTTTTGAAAATTTTGATTTGAAAAAGTTAAAGGGGTGTTTGGGTCTACTGGTTTATGCTTGCAACTTGTTATTGTGTTAAAGGGAGTTGTTGTTTATGCTTTGTATCTGCTATACCTTTGTTTGAGAGTGTTTTGCTGCAAGTTTTTGGGTTTGAACACTTGAACTAATCAATCTGCTATATAGACCTTGTTTCTGCTTGTTTTGACCTAGGATTTTGGGAACACTTAGTGTGTATGCATGCTTAGGGATAAAAGTGGTTTAAACAAAGTTAATATAACCTGTTTGAAAGATTTGAGGTGTTGAAATTGGCTTGTGTGTCAAATACATCAGCAAAAGTAGAAAACTGCATGTGTTAGTGTTCATCAGTAACTTTCATTGCTTGAATCTTGCTCAATTCTTTGAACCAGTGCATGAAACCTGTTTAGACTTGCTTATTGGAGTTTATTATAGCTTGTGTGTGCATTTGGTTGAATTTGGCTGGCTGATTTGTGCTAAAACTGCTCATAAGTGCTTAACTGCTTATTGTTCATGTCTGTGCAATGTCTGATGAATGATTGATTAAACTGTATCAATTGGGTGTTAGTGATTGTGTTATTTTGATTGTGATTGACTCCTTTTGATCCAAAGATCATTTGGGTGCCTTTATGAAATCTGAATCCAAGAAAAAGTCACTAAAGACAAAAAGTCAAAATAGTCAAGCAGTGGAAAAAGTTTCCACTGCTCAACATCCAAAACTAGCCCCTGCTAGTGCAATTTTGTCATCAGCTTATCAAAAAGCTATTCTAGCTTATTCTGACTTGCAACAACTTATTTTTTGTGATAGATCTTCATTATTTGACCCATTTAAGTGAACTGGAGCTTATGAGACTTTGACTTTGACTTTTTACTAGAAAACCAACTTGTTTGACTTTTAACATAAGTGCTTGTTTGATTTTCCAGCTTATTGAGTGTGCTTATTGAGTAGGTTTTTGATTATTAAGCTTAGTTTTGTCATAAGAATCATTTTGCAACTTGAATCAGCTTCTGAGGTGGTCTAGATCATAAAAACGACTATTTTGTCGTTTTGTGAATAAGTTTGTGACTTGTTTCTGGCTTATTAAGTGGGCTTATTTGAAAATTCTTTTTGCAGAAGTCTTTGTTAGGTCAAAAGAGGCTTGTATGTAAAATTTTAGCTTATGGCAACAACTTATAGCTTAATGGGCCAAAAAGCCCATTAAGAATAAGCTGCTTATTATAAGTTGGCTTATTTCACATTTTCAGCTTTTGGGCCTTTGAAAAAGTTGTTTAAAATCAATTTTTGAGTCAACCTGTGCTTTTTGGGCTTATTTTGAGTACTTTTTCTTATTGGGCCTTAATTAAGCCCAATAAGGGACTGTTTTGGGTTTGGCCCATTTTCTAGGCCCAATAGGGGTATTTAGGTAATTTCACTTTCATTTCTGAGTTATTTAGGTTAAACTAAGCTAGTTTGCAAGTTTTTAGAATTTTTTATAATTTTTGGATTTTTAATATTATTTTAATATTAAAAATTAAAAGTCTGATTTTCTTGGTTTTTATATTTTTCCTAGGTTCTAAACACTTAATTAGGATTTTTGCAACTTTTTAAATATTTTTTAGGTCTTTTAATTATTTTCTACAATTAATTTAAGATTTAATTGATTTTAGGAGTTCTTAATTGTTTAAAAATAGTTTTAATTGGTTTTAAAATTTTGAAAAATAGTTTTTAGCTTAATTAGAGTATTTTTGAGGTTTACAAACTTGAAAATCTTGTTTAGGGCTTTTTAATAATTAATTTTGATTTTTAGGGCTTTAACTAGCATTAAAAAGTCATTATCTAATTAATTAAAAGGTTTTTGCAAGTTTTGATTTTTTGTAAACTCTTAAAATATTATTAGGGATTTTTGGTAATTTTTAGAAATTTTTAGGTTTAAATTTTAATTTTGGTGGTTTTTACGACTTTACGTGTACGCCTTTTTAGACTTAGTTTAATCCGTCTTGATAACCGTCATTCTCTTCTAATCCCTTTTCTATTTTTCTTTCTCAAATATAATCACAAATTAATCCATATCATTACACACATAACACACTAGCCTCCTTGAGAACGAACTCACTTTGGGTCATTCACACACGGTTTTCCTAAATCGTCGTGCTCACTTGCCCTACTTTGTGCATCCTTTTCCTAAAGGTGTACAAAACTTAAACACCATTTTGGCGCCGCTGCCGGGGAGGCGTGTTGTGTTTTGATTTGGCATTGTTGTTTTTATACTAACCATAACTAGTATTTGTATTAGTAGCACTCTACTAATACGTATTATCGTTTTTCGGTTTTTGTGTGAATATTATTACTATATTGTATACGTAGAACAATAAATTCACAAGTACTCCAAATACGTGAGAAATCACAACCTTGACTTGGGAGGTCATTACCCAATCATTGTATTCGAATCTCAAACCAAAGAAAAAGGAAAAAATAGATAAATACTTTCGTGAAGCTTAATCTTGAAAATACAAACTATAAGGTGGGTATAAGGCGGATATTATAAAATATATCCTAAGGAAAAAGGCTCTTAAGTGCTTCGCGCCGCCTCGTTTCCCCGCTTGCTTGTGAGTATTTGATTGTGAGAGCTAATCGAGGGTTTTGCCGCCCAAAGTATTACTAAGTATCATATATATTTTCTTGGTTTCTATTGATTAAACCCTCTTGAACGATTTGGTGTTCCACCATCGTTCTAAAGTCATCGAAGGCGTTCACTCCACTTGATCGTTTTCATTCCTTGAGGCTTCTTTAATCGAGAGATTTGATTAAGGAGGAGATTTGTAGATTTTTGTCTACTTAATACATTTCACCAAACTCCAAAAAGGTTAATACAATCAAAAACCAAAAAAAAAAAAAAAAATTGAAAAATACGAAACACCAAAAAGAATCTCTTTGCTCGTCCCCTCGTTGTACGTGACTTTTATGCTAACTCGAAATCAAGCAAGACGTGCACGTAAACGAAAGAACAAAACTCCCACTCCCAACAATTCTAGTGAGGAGTCTCCTATTGACGAACCCATTGTAAGAGAAGCACCAACCATGGCGAATCGAACTATGATGGAGTTACTTCAAGCACCCATCGAGGGTTATGGAGAGGCTATTGTGATTCCCGCTATCCTTGCGGAGAATTTTGAGGTTAAGACGGGTTTGTTGTCCATGATTCAAAACAACAAATTCCGTGGTGATGAGAAGGACAATCCACACAACCATATCCGCCAATTTAATCGTCTTACCGCTACTTGCAAGTTTAAGGATGTCTCTAACGACTCGATTAAGATGATGCTTTTTCCGTATTCCTTAGCAGGGCCCGCAAAAATTTGGTTAGAGAAAGAGCCACCCAATTCTATATTGACGTGGAAGGATCTCGTGTCTAAGTTCGTAAACCAATTTTTTCCGCCCTCTAAGACTACGCACTTGAAAAACGAGATTTCAAAGTTTTCACAAGAATTTAATGAAAGTTTTTCAACGGCTTGGAATAGGTTTAAGGAAATGTTACATGAATGTCCTCATCACGGTTTTTCCGATTTGCATCAAATTGACACGTTTTACAATGGACTTAATGATCATGAAAGGGATTATTTGAATGCCGCCGCGGGTGGTAATTTTTTGTGTAAAACGGTTGAGGAAGCTTTGGTGATAATTGAAAATAGATCTAAGGTGTATAGTCCTCGTAGCACGTCTAGTGTTCGTAAGGCTTCATCTTCGGCTTCACCTTCTTTGTCTACTACCATCGATGCTTGCCAAATTGAGGCAAACTTGGAAAACAAGATTTTTGATAAGTTGAAAGGACTTTTGATTGAGTTTAAAGTTGGTGAACCAATTGCTCCCGCTACGGCTAAAGCGGTTGAGGTTTCTTGCATGTATTGTGGTGGAGGTCATGATTTCTCTGAGTGCATTACCAACGGTGGTAACACTTCGAGTGCCTTCGCGGCCACGGGAAATTACAACCAAAACGGTCAAGTTTCCCGCTCTAATCAAATGACTCCACCGGGTTTTGGTTCAAATCAAAATGCTAACAACTATCGCAACAATCAAGTTGGTTTTAAGAACAATTACAACAAGGGAAACTATGGGAATCAAGGGGCTAATAATCAAGTTTCAAACAAAAATGATTTTCAAAATAATAACAAAAGTTTGCAAACATTGAAAGATCTTCCAAGTGAGTTTGTTGAATATGCTAGTGGGAATGATGCTAGGTTTGACAATATTCAAAGAGAAATCATTAGCCTAAGATCCGAGTTTAAAAACGACTTGAAGAAAGAGTTGAAAAATGAGTTAGCTAATGAACTTAAAATCCACACCAACAAGATGGAAGGAAATGTCACTAGGTTGCAACAAAACCAACTAAAGATGGAACAAGGGCAACATGAGATTAAACAAGAGATGCTTAAGGCCGAGAAAAGGCAAACCGAAGCCGTATTGAGGCAATCTAATTTTGAAGATAAAATCTCGTCTATGTTTGAGGCAATAATGTGTAAACCGTCGTCAAGTGGTCTTCCTAGCAACACCATATCCAACCCTAAGGGTGAGATGAAAGTGATTACCACACGTAGTGGTAAGACACTTAAGGAGCCGATTCCTCAACCAATTGCTCCTACGGAGGAAGCAATTGAGGAAGAACCCGAGGTGGTGGTCCAAAAGGAGCATGTCCCAATCCCACGAAGTACCGCTCATGCCACACCTACTGTTGACCCATTACCATCATTGGAACCCGAGATTCCAAAGGCTATGCCTACTATGCCTCAACCCACACCACCTTTACCCTATCCATCGAGACTTAGGAAGGAGAAACGTCAAGAGCGCGACAATTACCAATTTGAGCTTTTTATGAAAATGTTTCGTGATTTGCACCTTAATGTGAGTTTCGCCGATGCCTTGGTCATGATGCCTCGATTTGCCGCTAACTTTAAGAGTATGTTGAACAACAAGGAGAAATTGCATCAATTGTCTAGTTGTTCGTCGGTTTATCTTAATCGCATACCTCAAAAAGTCGGTGATCCCGGTAAATTTTTGATCCCTTGTGCAATCCAAGACATGGAAGAATGCTTCGCCTTGGCCGATCTTGGTGCTAGCATTAACTTGATGCCACTTGCAATCTTTAAGTCGCTAAATCTTCCTAATCTTACTCCTTCACTAATGTCTATCGAGTTGGCCGACCATTCCACAATTCCCGCATGTGGTTTGGCGAAAGACGTTTTTGTGAAAGTGGGGAAGTTCTACTACCCCGTAGACTTCATTGCTGTTGATATCCCCACGGATCCTCAAGTTCCTCTCATTTTAGGTCGTTCGTTTTTAGATACGTCTATGGCTTTGATTGATGTTCATGCTAGAAAGATCACCTTACGTTTCAACGACGAGGAACTTGTTATAAACGCAACTCAAAACTCTCAAATTTCTCATGTCTATTCCGTTGCAACCATAAACCTCGTTGATATGATCGATGTGGTTTGCGAGGAATTTTCACAAGAAGTTCTAGGTTTTGGTGATGAAGAAACTAGTGGCAATCCCACTATGTTGGATCCAATTCTTGATAATTCGACACCAACCTTCACTCCTTTTGAAGGTGGTGGTTTTACGTTGGAAGAACTCGATGTTCCACGTACTTGTGACGAAGACCTCGACAACGATGAGGACTTCTCGATTATCAAGGATTTTCTTAACGATTTCCCATTTCCTCCACCCGAGGAGGTTATGAGTATCGAGCCTAAATCTTCACTTAAGGAACCACCTATCCTCGAGTTGAAAGATTTACCTCCTCACCTCGAATATGTCTATTTGGAGGAGGACGACAAGTTGCCGGTTATTATTGCGAAGGATCTTTCGAATGATGAAAAAACCGCACTTGTCGATGTTCTAAAGGACCACAAGGGGGCGATTGCGTGGAAGTTATCCGACATTAAGGGAATCGATCCCAAGTTTTGTACTCACAAAATCTTAATGGAGGAGGATTTCAAGCCCACAATCCAAAGTCAAAGGAGGGTGAACCCTAAAATTCACGACATCATCAAAAAGGAGGTCCTTAAACTCCTTGACGCGGGAATGATTTACCCTATTTCCGATAGCCCTTGGGTGAGTCCTATTCATTGTGTCCCTAAAAAGGGAGGGATGACCGTTGTGCCAAACGATGCCAACGAGTTGATTCCCACTAGACTCGTGACCGGATGGAGAGTGTGCATTGACTATCGAAAGTTAAATGAAGCCACTCGAAAAGACCATTTTCCCTTGCCCTTCATGGACCAAATGTTGGAGCGTCTTGCGGGAAACGATTTCTATTGCTTTCTTGATGGCTTTTCCGGTTACTTCCAAATTCCCATCGATCCTCGTGATCAAGAAAAAACTGCGTTTACGTGTCCATATGGAACGTTTGCCTATCGTAGAGTGCCATTCGGACTTTGTAATGCACCGGGAACTTTTCAACGATGCATGATGGCTATTTTTCATGATATGATCGAGAAGACGATGGAAGTCTTCATGGATGACTTTTCCGTGTTTGGTGATTCTTTCACTTGGTGTTTGTCGAACCTTGAGAGAATGTTAAAACGTTGTGAGGAAACCAACCTTGTGCTCAATTGGGAAAAGTGTCATTTTATGGTTAAGAGTGGAATCGTCTTAGGGCATAAGGTCTCGAAAGCGGGGATTGAGGTAGATCAAGCTAAGGTAGACGTCATCGCCAAATTACCTCATCCCAAAACCGTCAAGGGAGTTAGGAGTTTCCTAGGCCACGCGGGCTTTTATCGTCGATTCATCAAGGATTTTTCAAAGATTTCTCGACCCATTACACATCTTCTTGAAAAAGAGGCACGTTTTGTCTTTGACGAAGATTGTGTACGAGCCTTTGAGATCCTTAAGAGGAAACTTACCAAAGCTCCCATTCTTGTTGCTCCCAATTGGAACCTCCCCTTTGAACTTATGTGTGATGCTAGTGATTACGCTATAGGGGCCGTTTTGGGGCAACGTCATGATAAGCACTTCTTGCCTATTCACTATGCTAGCAAGACGATGACCGAGGCTCAACTTAAATACACTACAACGGAAAAGGAGTTCCTTGCCGTGGTGTATGCATTTGAGAAATTCCGACCTTACCTCGTCTTGACGAAATGCATAGTGTATACGGACCATTCGGCTATTAAGTATCTCATGGCAAAGCAAGATGCTAAGCCGAGATTACTTCGTTGGATTCTCCTCCTTCAAGAATTTGATCACAAAATTGTTGACAAAAAAGGAGCCGAGAATCTAGCGGCCGATCATCTCTCTCGTTTGGAAGATCCTCACCAAAGTGTTTACGAGCCCAAGGAAATCACCGAAACATTTCCGCTCGAGACACTTGGTGTAGTGAATTCTAAGATTGATTCTTCCACCCCATGGTTTGCGGATTTTGCAAATTACCATGCGGGTAACTTCATCGTTAAGGGTATGACGACTCAAGAAAAACGAAAATTCTTTCGTGACGTCAAGTTCTACTTTTGGAACGACCCTTACTTGTTTCGAACTTGTGCGGATCAAATCATTCGCCGTTGTGTATTTGGCACTGAAGCTTCTAACATCCTTAGAGCTTGCCATGAGGGACCCACGGGTGGTCACCACGGTGCTAATCTCACGGCTAAAAAGGTGTTTGATGCCGGCTTCTTTTGGCCTACTATTTACCGAGATGCACAAATTCTTGTGAAGTCTTGTGATGCATGCCAACGACAAGGAAAAGCCTCACAAAAGGATGAAATGCCACAAAACATCATTCAAGTGTGTGAGATCTTTGACGTGTGGGGTATAGACTTTATGGGGCCGTTCCCATCATCTCGTGGTAATAAGTACATTCTCGTTGCGGTTGACTACCTATCTAAGTGGGTGGAGGCAAAGGCCTTGCCCACTAATGATGCTCGTGTGGTAGTTAAGTTCTTGAAAAGCTTGTTTGCTCGGTTTGGAACCCCTCGTGCGATCATAAGCGATCGTGGAACCCATTTTTGTAATGACCAATTCGAAAGAGTCTTAAGGAAATATGGGGTTACACATCGTCTTTCTACGGCTTATCACCCACAAACGAGTGGGCAAGTCGAGGTTTCAAACCGAGCGTTGAAGAGGATCTTGGAGAGATCCGTTGGGGAAAACCGACAAACTTGGTCGGATAAGTTGGACGATGCTTTATGGGCCTTTAGGACCGCTCATAAGACGCCCATTAGGTGCACTCCCTATAAGCTTGTGTATGGAAAGAATTGTCATTTGCCTATCGAGTTAGAACACAAGGCTTATTGGGCCCTAAAGCATTGTAATGATGATATGGAGACCGCGGGAAAACACCAGAAAATGCAATTAAATGAATTGGATGAATTGAGGGATATTGCTTATGAAAATTCATTGATTTATAAAGAGAAAACTAAAAAGTTGCATGATTCAAAAATTAAAAACCGGGTTTTTAACATTGGGGATCAAGTTTTGCTTTTTAATTCAAGATTAAAAATCTTTTCCGGTAAATTGAAATCCCGTTGGTCCGGTCCATTCACCGTGACTCAAGTGTTTCCGTATGGGACCATCGAGCTAGCTCAAGATGATGGTCCTAACTTCAAGGTGAATGGACATAGGTTGAAGCACTACTTTGGCGGGGAAGTTCCATCCTTGAACTACCTCGACCAAGTCACCTTCCCCAATGATAATTAGTATTGAGGGGATCGAGTCGAGCTCATGACTCGGTAATCAAAAACGAGGTGCCTCGTGGGGGAGTCCCATGCTTATCCTATGTACATATTATCGCTTTCTAATGTAGCTTACGTGTGGGGATTTGTGCCCTTCCAACCTTTGTTCCGTGATTGTTTGTGAATTGTGGTTTTTAGATCATGATCTTCACGATTGGAGCCTCTCGTGTTCGTTTTATGGGAGCACTCGATCGTTTGCTTTGGAGACATTTCTCAATATCCATGATATATCCTTTTGATGTTCTAACCTTAGGTTTTTAGCACACTTCATAAACGGCTATTAATTTATTGGTTACACCCTTTCCATGCTAGATTAGGCATTCGACTACGTCTTTAGTATGGGGGTGTTTGCACCCCTAGACTCGAAACATTGAGGACAATGTTTAACTTTAGTATGGGGGGGGGGGGGGGTGAATAGATACTTGCCTTGCCAAACCTTCACGCTTTCCAAAGTTTATGTTTTGTTTATCGTTTTTGTTGCAAAATAAGGCTAAAAATTGCCAAATTTTAAATTTTTCTCATGTTTTATAAGTGTTTGAAGACACGAATGTAGGTTTTCCGATGGCGAGAATAAGAGTAATTTTTGACTCGACCGTGCGTGTTGAGCACTTAGCTTTGATTCCTTAACTACACATTAGGCTAAGTCTCTTAAATGAGGACGAGAAATGATAGAGTTAATTATAAGTTACTATGCTAAACGTAGAGTACTCGTATTCTTTCAAAAACTCATGTGTTCTCGTTGTTTGCTTATTCTCCCTTCGCATGTAAATATTTTTTGCTTAATAAATATTGACTTAGCGGTTTAGTTAGGATTGTTGGGTTTCTAGTATTTTCTAGTAGCTTCCGTGTAATTAAATTGGGAAGACATTAAGGTATCGCTAGCGTCACGGTTTTGAAGTATTGGCACCCGAATAATCGAAAGCTTCACCCAATAATAAGATTTCAAGTGCTCACCTAAATCTAGCAAACAATTTGAAGCCCCATAAGGCCGAAAAATCTATGCAAAATTGAAAGTGAATCAAGCCTTAATCTTCGAAGCTTTAAAGATCCAAAATTCGCCTTAGCGTGAGGATATACGTCTTTGGCTAATAAAACCACCGATGAGGCGGATAATAAAAGGCAAGGCAAGATCGAAGTCATAATAAAAGCTTCATGGCGAAGTTGAATAAAAGATGGAGGTAAACCAAAGATAATAAGTCCCTTCCGTTAGGGGGCTTATAAAAGTCTTGGTAATAAGTCTCATGTTCAAAACCGTTATAAAACCATGTTTATCGATTCTTCTTGTCAACTTATTTTTTGACATCGTTGTCTATTAGGAGGGGTTATTGATTTAATGGTCTTAGTTACACCGTTAGGACTCTATTTTTAGACCTAAATCTCTATTATCGCATAAGTCAAACAATGTATCCTCGTGAAACATTTAAGACATCATAAAATATAAGAGATACAACTTAGGAATAATGGGAGGATAAGTACGTGATTAGGGCATATGAGTAGTGTTAGCATTACTAACTTATAATGACAATGATCTCGTTGCACGCTTAGCATGGAATTGGGGTGAAAATCGAGGACGATGAAATTATTTCTAACGAAGCATTCACATGTTCTTATTCTATGAACCTAAACATCCCATTTTGCGATGAAAATCATACATTATGTCGATAACACAAGTAGTAGTAATAGTAGTAGAGTAGCTAGTTTATCATTTCAATAAAGTGAATAAAATGAATTTTGGAGATGCTTTGATACTTTACTCTAGCATTGCGTGAGGGCACGACAATGGTTTAGTATAGGGGAGTGATGAGACTGCTTTTATACATAGTCTCATCTTCCAAATAGGGCTTAAAATGCATTAAATATCATCAAAATACCCAAATTATGACAACCGGGAATTTTCTAGACTTTAAATAATAATAAATTAATATTATTATTAATCGAAATTCGTTTTCGAGAGATATCAAAGTTATTTGATTCGAAAATGGGAGTTTATTTTACATACTGTAAAAGACTGCGCGAATCTGAGAACCGACGCGAGACAAATTAAATTTATATTTAATTATCCAAAAATATTTGATAAAAAGTTTGTTAAATTAGTTTATATTTTATTTAGTTTTAATAACGTATGTTGAAAATGGAAATCTTCAAGGCGAAATTAATATTTCTTTAAATCAAAACTTGTTCCGATATAACGGATATATAATTAAATATTTATAAACGGGTTTATAAAACATTACATAATAATGTCGAGTGAATACTCTAGTTTATTGGAAAAATCGTTTTAGAATCAACGACATGAATTTCGTAAAACAAATCAAATTTTATCGAGTTGAAACGAGTCCCGAGCCATGTTTAAACATGATTGGAAGAAAAGTTAAGTAAATAACTTACATAATAAACCCTCATTTATATACAAGTTATCATTAATTTTAACAAACTTTTATTGCAACCATATAAATAATAAAAACTTCACATTTTTCATTCATTTTCTTATTTTACAAACACATACAAAACCCTAATCACTCTCTTCCCTCTCCCTTATAATTTCCGGCGCCACCCTCACCAGTTCCGGCCAACAGCCGCCGCCGGAAAACTTTTCCGGTCATATTTTCTGGCAAGCCTCAAAATACTTATAACTTTCCGATCTACCCGATCTACAAGATCATTATTTTATATTACTCTATTTTTCCGGCTACCCGTCATTGGAATCCGGCCGCCACCATATTGACATCACCATCACTCATCTCTTCACAATCACCACCCTATCGTTACTCCACTAGCCACCAACAACCACACTCCGACCATTGAACCACCACCGTTTTCACCATTTTAGTCGCCTCGTCACCACCCCGCTGCCACAGAAACATCACCACTGTCACGCCACCGCTTCTATCAAAACACCACCACCGCCATCCGCTTACACCACCATTTGAGCCATCACGTCACCACCTCGCTGCCCCCTTACACCACCTCACCATATTATCACCACAATATCATCGCAACCGCTGCTGCTATCATCAGACCCGACGGTTGCTGCCGTCAGTTAACCACCGCAGCCGCCACCAACAGTCGCCACTCTTGGGTATGTTTGTTTCAGTTATATTCAGCCATCGGGAGGGATTGTTTTTTGCGGTTCGTCGACTCGGGGGTATTCGATTCAGTTTATATACAGCACCACCGAGTGTGCGTATGTTTACGGTAGAAGCAACAACAATGGTGTGATTGTTTACGGCAGAGATGTTTTGATCTGCTGTTAAGAGCAGTATGGACGCGTCGAGTTTTAGTTAAGTCTCCAGTTTGTGTCTCGGTTTTCGCATAGCACCACGAGGGTGCGTTCGGGTAAGCTTAAGGGTGCATTTAGTGCGGGCAGAATTGACTACAACATGGATGTTGGCTCGAGCAGAAAATGAGGACGGAGAGGTGTTGGATTCCCTCTTTATCAACAGCAATGGGTGTTGGATTCGCTTTTTTTATCAACAACAGTGTTTGGTTCGCTGTTCAACAGGGGTGTTTGGATTTGCTGTTTATCAGCAGCAGGGGTGCGTTTGGTGCAGCAGAAACTCCACAGGGGTGCGTTTGGTGCAACAGAAACGTCACCAGGGGGTGTTTGGGTCTGTTGCAGTTTATAAGAGGGTGTTTGGGTCTGCTGACAGTTTACAAGAGGGTGTTTGGGATTGCTGACGAGTTATAAAGGGGCGTTTGGGGTTGCAGAAAGTTAAGGAGCGTTTGGGTTTGCTGATTATTAGTTCAGGTGTGTTTGGACGCTGGACGTTGAGGGTTTAGAGTGCCGAGCACGATTTGAGTTCATGGTTCGTTGTGGTTTAGGGTCGGCTAATAACATATCTAATTTTATTAAGTATTAAAGCGGATTAAAATGGTGGTATATATATTTATCGGCTAAATAAATATGTCGAATACTATTATTATTACGAGAACTATGAAAATGATTATACATTTAAATATGTGTCTAAGTAGCTCACATCGGGAGTTTGGCTTTTCGATTTACAACACATAGGTTGTGTTCGGTTGTTACTTAATTATAGTGATTTATTTAGTAGTTGGATATATGTTAAAATGAGACTAGGGTAACGTAGATTGTTTTGAAAAATAGATAATATTGAGAATTGGTAAATATGGAAAATGTGTATAAACGAATGGGTTATGCCGAAATTTTCTACAAAGTTTAATACTTTACGTTTTGTTCATTACAAACTACTATTGTTCTTGTAAACCGATAAATTTATTATATTAGTAAACCGATAAAATAAATTAAGATTATTATAATTGTAAACCGATAAAATAAATAAACACTATTATGATTGTAAACGGATAAAATAAATAAATACTATGTAAACTGATAAAAGTATAGTTTTACTCAAAAGTGACAATTATTAATTACGTGATGATTTTCTTAAAATATGTCGGACTATGTTGTCTAATTATTTTGTCACAATCTTTATACTGTATACAGAATAAATATATACTTTGATTTATTTTGTAAGATGGTTATCTCTATTATATAATTCAACGTAAGAATTATATCATCGTCTGCTTATACGTAATGTGTACGGAATACATTACATATTTTGTGTGTGCTTAATTTATTAATTTTATTTAACCAACCACCGAACTATATAATTTAGAACTTAACTATTTTATCAACGGGTCACGTTGATGTACATATGTATCGAGAACTCAAATATACATTTTCTTAAGTTATTGGATTTAGCCGATTAGTTAAACCACAACACCATGACCGAGCCGTATCGATTTCCGTTTCTACTGAGCGTATTGTTAGCATCACTATTATTCGCGCTACTTCGTCGAGGTGAGTTCATACCCCATATTTTCTTGCTTTAAATCGAATTATAAATGTTTTATAATTTCTCTTTGGGGGAGGTACATGCTTGGTCAAAAACTACTTATAAACTTGTTTGGTTGTCAGAAACTAATATTAACTTGTTTGGTTGTCAATAACTGTTTATAAACTATTCGATTGCCATAAGAAAATTGTAAGCTTACTTAGTCGGTCATAAACTATCGTTAAACTAGTTTAATTGTTACGTGTTGAGTAGTCAACTCCTTTAATTGTTATACTTGTGAATGCTGATACTATAATTTCTATTGTGAGTTTCATAGCCAAAACTTTAACTGCTTTTCACTGGTTCTCGGGTAGAGACAATGGTTGCAAGAATGAACACAAGTGCATATACTCGTTTATGTATCGGTCTAAGTCCCGTTTTAACCCAATTACTTTGGCCCACTATCATGAACCGTTAATTTCGGACTGGATGACCGGTCGAAAGCGCGAATGTTATGGATAGATCTATCGTGGTTGACGCCCCTGTCCGGCTTGGTCCAACAGAGGACAAGCGGGCACAGTTTCATTTGAGTCTGTGGACGGATGTCGTGGGTTAGGCATCCATAGGGGCTGCATTATGTGATTATACTACCGGTGTTGTTAACGCTTCGGTGTCATGAGCTTAGACAATATTAAATGCCTTATTTTATTTAGTGACTTTGTATTTGTTATATTGTCACTAAGTGGTTGGAAAATCTTGTGGTTCATTAAACAATTCTATTCTATTGGAAAACTCTATTATTTATCAGTGAGCTTTGTTTTATCAGAAAACGCTAACTATTATCTGTGAACTCTGTTTTATCAAGAAAACTTTATTTATTTCCAGAAAACTCTGTTGTTATCAGTAAGCTATATTTACTATCAGTAAACTCTGCTTTTATCAGTAAACTCTATTTTTATTAGTAAACTTTGTTTTTATCAGCAGACTCTGTTTTTATCAATATACTTTGCTAATATTAATAAACTTTGAAATTGTCAAAGAAAGTCTATGTAACCGAAACTGTGATTCTTAAACTCTTATATTTTATTGCAAGGTGCAGGTCGGTAAAACTCTAATTTGTCATAACGTTTTAAAACAAAACTTATGAACTCACCAACTTTATGTTGACATTTTTAAGCATGTATTTCAGGTACTTGACTATATGGATTATTTGGAGTCTTCTTTGTGGTTTTTGGCATGTAGAGGTCGTTCTCGGATCAAGCTCTCGAATACTCATGAAGTCACAAGTCCCCAAAGCAAGTCTTCCACTGCAGTGAATTTGGGGGTGTGACAGATTGGTATCAGAGCCTTGGTTATAGAGAACTAGGTTGCATTAGTAACTCTAGACTATAACCGGCTCTCATTTTTATCTAGTAGTAACACTCATCACATCATACTTATTCCGCTGCTATATGAATATTTGCAATGCATGGTTGTTATTGCTCGTTGCCTGTCATGTTATTACTTGTTTACATGAGTTCGCTTGCTTGATTAGTGTACTTAGACATGTAATATATTTTGATATGTGAACGGTAGAACATATATTGGGATTGTGAGTTACACAATGGTCCCACAATTTTATTTTATATAACAAACCCTAAAGACATTATGTGAATTTTTGTTGACGATTAGTCATGAGTAATCCCCAGGTTCGAGCTAATTCATTCAAAAAGGTTGAGAGGTGTAACAATACTTAACTATGCCTCAGTGAGCCTCATGTTTGATTGAGTGCGAGATGGAGTTAAGTATGGGACGTTACACAACCTACGATTTTTGATGAATTACCTCGGGGGTGGGTAAGACTCGTAGTATTACGTGTTAATGTAGATTGTGTTGTATTTTCAGAGTCGAGCTGAGTCATCGAAAGTTTGAGATGTGTAATAATTCATAACGAAACCCGGGCCACTCTTTGTGAGTGTGTTTCGAGGTTGGGTTATGATAAGTTATTACTCAGATTAGTATTTGATGAGTCTTCCTCGAGGATGAGAAAGAATTGTGTGATTGGATAATTGCTTATTTAGAACCGACTACTATATACTTATCCTACTTATAACCGTGAGTTTCTTTACTCAATATACGTCTACGACTGCTTTATCGCCTATCGACACTTATGTTCTTCAATCTGGTACGTTCGAAACGTCTACTTATGGAAGACGACTTATAGTCAACTCATGCTCTTTGCTTTTGGTAATTTTGGATAATATCGTTTAGATATTTTAACGATGTTGAATTGGGTATTTTGCCGGTGACACTTAAGTAGGACGATTTATGAAGTCTTTATTTAAATGGATTGGGACGCCTTTGCATTTGAATAAAGAAATCATAAATCACCGAACCATAAGTTTATAATAACATATTTGCATAGATTAGGACGCTTTTGTATGCAAATATGTGATTATAAACGAGTGGGCTTAAGGATATCCGACGTGACCCTGTATTTATGATATTGGTTTAGTACTCCAGTTTTGGGAGTGTATTTATTTTAACTCATGATTTGTCCATACGAATTTATCGTATTTTTACTTGTTATAGTATCATCACGACGTTCGACGAATGATTCTATAAGCTTCATTTGATTCGCGAATTGTTACGAGAATCATTTCTAAATAATTACTGATCGACGTGAATGTAATGGGATGGTGGTGGTGAACCCTTAGAGACGTTTAAGAACTAACGATGTTTATCAACTCTTCGTTTCGAATTTTATCGTTCTATGAACGACGACCGATTTGTCAGATTGACATTTAGAACCGCTAAGATATATTCCTCTTGTACCTATTGCTTACCTATTTAACTATTGGTGGATAACACGATTTTAGAAGTTCGGACAGAATGATATGTGAGCAGATATAAGTATATTTGATATAACACTGGGGTAGAACCTCAAAATCCCTTTCTCTACACTTTTAATTAGGTAACAATGATTGAGTTCGAGGACGAACTCCAAATAACACGGATGTACTGTGACAACCGGGAATTTTCTAGACTTTAAATAATAATAAATTAATATTATTATTAATCGAAATTCGTTTTCGAGAGATATCAAAGTTATTTGATTCGAAAACGGGAGTTTATTTTACATACTGTAAAAGACTGCGCGAATCTGAGAACCGACGCGAGACAAATTAAATTTATATTTAATTATCCAAAAATATTTGATAAAAAGTTTGTTAAATTAGTTTATATTTTATTTAGTTTTAATAACGTATGTTGAAAATGGAAATCTTCAAGGCGAAATTAATATTTCTTTAAATCAAAACTTGTTCCGAGATAACGGATATATAATTAAATATTTATAAACGGGTTTATAAAACATTACATAATAATGTCGAGTGAATACTCTAGTTTATTGGAAAAATCGTTTTAGAATCAACGACATGAATTTCGTAAAACAAATCAAATTTTATCGAGTTGAAACGAGTCCCGAGCCATGTTTAAACATGATTGGAAGAAAAGTTAAGTAAATAACTTACATAATAAACCCTCATTTATATACAAGTTATCATTAATTTTAACAAACTTTTATTGCAACCATATAAATAATAAAAACTTCACATTTTTCATTCATTTTCTTATTTTACAAACACATACAAAACCCTAATCACTCTCTTCCCTCTCCCTTATAATTTCCGGCGCCACCCTCACCAGTTCCGGCCAACAGCCGCCGCCGGAAAACTTTTCCGGTCATATTTTCCGGCAAGCCTCAAAATACTTATAACTTTCCGATCTACCCGATCTACAAGATCATTATTTTATATTACTCTATTTTTCCGGCTACCCGTCATTGGAATCCGGCCGCCACCATATTGACATCACCATCACTCATCTCTTCACAATCACCACCCTATCGTTACTCCACTAGCCACCAACAACCACACTCCGACCATTGAACCACCACCGTTTTCACCATTTTAGTCGCCTCGTCACCACCCCGCTGCCACAGAAACATCACCACTGTCACGCCACCGCTTCTATCAAAACACCACCACCGCCATCCGCTTACACCACCATTTGAGCCATCACGTCACCACCTCGCTGCCCCCTTACACCACCTCACCATATTATCACCACAATATCATCGCAACCGCTGCTGCTATCATCAGACCCGACGGTTGCTGCCGTCAGTTAACCACCGCAGCCGCCACCAACAGTCGCCACTGTTGGGTATGTTTGTTTCAGTTATATTCAGCCATCGGGAGGGATTGTTTGTTGCGGTTCGTCGACTCGGGGGTATTCGATTCAGTTTATATACAGCACCACCGAGTGTGCGTATGTTTACGGTAGCAGCAACAACAATGGTGTGATTGTTTACGGCAGAGATGTTTTGATCTGCTGTTAAGAGCAGTATGGACGCGTCGAGTTTTAGTTAAGTCACCAGTTTGTGTCTCGGTTTTCGCATAGCACCACGAGGGTGCGTTCGGGTAAGCTTAAGGGTGCATTTAGTGCGGGCAGAATTGACTACAACATGGATGTTGGCTCGAGCAGAAAATGAGGACGGAGAGGTGTTGGATTCCCTCTTTATCAACAGCAATGGGTGTTGGATTCACTTTTTTTTATCAACAACAGTGTTTGGTTCGCTGTTCAACAGGGGTGTTTGGATTTGCTGTTTATCAGCAGCAGGGGTGTGTTTGGTGCAGCAGAAACTCCACAGGGGTGCGTTTGGTGCAACAGAAACGTCACCAGGGGGTGTTTGGGTCTGTTGCAGTTTATAAGAGGGTGTTTGGGTCTGCTGACAGTTTACAAGAGGGTGTTTGGGATTGCTGACGAGTTATAAAGGGGCGTTTGGGGTTGCAGAAAGTTAAGGAGCGTTTGGGTTTGCTGATTATTAGTTCGGGTGTGTTTGGACGCTGGACGTTGAGGGTTTAGAGTGCCGAGCACGATTTGAGTTCATGGTTCGTTGTGGTTTAGGGTCGGCTAATAACATATCTAATTTTATTAAGTATTAAAGCGGATTAAAATGGTGGTATATATATTTATCGGTTAAATAAATATGTCGAATACTATTATTATTACGAGAACTATGAAAATGATTATACATTTAAATATGTGTCTAAGTAGCTCACATCGGGCGTTTGGATTTTCGATTTACAACACATAGGTTGTGTTCGGTTGTTACTTAATTATAGTGATTTATTTAGTAGTTGGATATATGTTAAAATGCGACTAGGGTAACGTAGATTGTTTTGAAAAATAGATAATATTGAGAATTGGTAAATATGGAAAACGTGTATAAACGAATGGGTTATGCCGAAATTTTCTACAAAGTTTAATACTTTACGTTTTGTTCATTACAAACTACTATTGTTCTTGTAAACCGATAAATTTATTATATTAGTAAACCGATAAAATAAATAAAGATTATTATAATTGTAAACCGATAAAATAAATAAACACTATTATGATTGTAAACGGATAAAATAAATAAATACTATGTAAACTGATAAAAGTATAGTTTTACTCAAAAGTGACAATTATTAATTACTTGATGATTTTCTTAAATTATGTCGGACTATGTTGTCTAATTATTTTGTCACAATCTTTATACTGTATACAGAATAAATATATACTTTGATTTATTTTGTAAGATGGTTGTCTCTACTATATAATTCAACGTAAGATTTATATCATCGTCTGCTTATACGTAATGTGTACGGAATACATTACATATTTTGTGTGTGCTTAATTTATTAATTTTATTTAACCAACCACCGAACTATATAATTTAGAACTTAACTATTTTATCAACGGGTCACGTTGATGTACATATGTATCGAGAACTCAAATATACATTTTCTTAAGTTATTGGATTTAGCCGATTAGTTAAACCACAACACCATGACCGAGCCGTATCGATTTCCGTTTCTGCTGAGCGTATTGTTAGCATCACTATTATTCGCGCTACTTCGTCGAGGTGAGTTCATACCCCATATTTTCTTGCTTTAAATCGAATTATAAATGTTTTATAATTGCTCTTTGGGGGAGGTACATGCTTGGTCAAAAACTACTTATAAACTTGTTTGGTTGTCAGAAACTAATATTAACTTGTTTGGTTGTCAATAACTGTTTATAAACTATTCGATTGCCATAAGCAAATTGTAAGCTTACTTAGTTGGTCATAAACTATCGTTAAACTAGTTTAATTGTTACGTGTTGAGTAGTCAACTCCTTTAATTGTTATACTTGTGAATGCTGATACTATAATTTCTATTGTGAGTTTCATAGCCAAAACTTTAACTGCTTTTCACTGGTTCTCGGGTAGAGACAATGGTTGCAAGAATGAACACAAGTGCATATACTCGTTTATGTATCGGTCTATGTCCCATTTTAACCCAATTACTTTGGCCCACTATCATGAACCGTTAATTTCGGACTGGATGACCGGTCGAAAGCGCGAATGTTATGGATAGATCTATCGGGGTTGACGCCCCTGTCCGGCTTGGTCCAACAGAGGACAAGCGGGCACAGTTTCATTTGAGTCTGTGGACGGATGTCGTGGGTTAGGCATCCATAGGGGCTGCATTATGTGATTATACTACCGGTGTTGTTAACGCTTCGGTGTCATGAGCTTAGACAATAATAAATGCCTTATTTTATTTAGTGACTTTGTATTTGTTATATTGTCACTAAGTGGTTGGAAAATCTTGTGGTTCATTAAACAATTCTATTCTATTGGAAAACTCTATAATTTATCAGTGAGCTTTGTTTTATCAGAAAACGCTAACTATTATCTGTGAACTCTGTTTTATCAAGAAAACTTTATTTATTTCCAGAAAACTCTGTTGTTATCAGTAAGCTATATTTACTATCAGTAAACTCTGCTTTTATCAGTAAACTCTATTTTTATTAGTAAACTTTGTTTTTATCAGCAGACTCTGTTTTTATCAATAAACTTTGCTAATATTAATAAACTTTGAAATTGTCAAAGAAAGTCTATGTAACCGAAACTGTGATTCTTAAACTCTTATATTTTACTGCAAGGTGCAGGTCGGTAAAACTCTAATTTGTCATAACGTTTTAAAACAAAACTTATGAACTCACCAACTTTATGTTGACATTTTTAAGCATGTATTTCAGGTACTTGACTATGTGGATTATTTGGAGTCTTCTTTGTGGTTTTTGGCATGTAGAGGTCGTTCTCGGATCAAGCTCTCGAATACTCATGAAGTCACAAGTCCCCAAAGCAAGTCTTCCGCTGCAGTGAATTTGGGGGTGTGACACAAATATATGCTTGCCTTTGTTGCTTGTGTATTTTAGGTACAGATATTGAGAAAATGACAAAAGATCACAAGAATCATGCAAAAACGAACACGGAAAACGAAACCGCACAATGAACCAAGCCCTAATGAAGACCTTCCCAAGATCAACCCTTGAAGATTTGAAGAATTATGAAGAAGGGTCCTCCAATTATTAAGAATTGACACTTTATACCCTTGTATCCTCATAATTACAAGTTTGGTCCCTAAAGTTTGTCAAAATTACAAAAAGGACCCTTAACTTTGAAGAAATGGCAAGTTTAGCCCCTCAACAAAAGCTAAATTGTCAACCAATATCATCCACAAAGTTAAATACATCATGAAGTCCTTCAAAGTACAAGAAATGACAAGTTTGGTCCTTTGAAAATCTCAAAATTACAAAAAGGACCCTCAACTTTCAACATTTGGCAAAAATGGTCCCTCAATCATCAAGACTTGGCAATTTCAGTCCTCCAAAATGTCAATTAAACAAGTCTAGACCATTATCATTGAAGAAAATACCAAATCAGTCCTTCAAGAATGCAAAAATGGCAAGAAATACCCCTGAAATCATTTTACAAAACTTTTTGGGGCAAAAGTGTGAAGTTTGAAACTTCAGTAACAAAGGAAAAGAGTTTTGGGCTATTTATTTACAAAGTGGCAAGAAGAAGAAAGAAAGGGGGTAATATTGGGCCAGACAAAGAAGTTACATAGGCCAGTGTCATGGTGACACGTGCCCCACTCACCCTAAACAACCAATCAGCACACCCCATTGTGCCATGTCACCTTCCACCCACAACAGATTATAACTAATCTGATTAATTTATTAAACACGCGCTAAACACAACTTTCAAATCCCAAAACAGATTAAAACACCCACTATTCACACATGAACACAAATTGGGTATTTGTATTTAAGCCAACATTAAACCACCAAAGCATCCAGATTAGTGATTAAGCTTGTCTTAACCATAACCCAACTCAAAAATCCCTTGCTACCTCACCACACATGTCACATGGGACATGCCCTGCTACAAAGAGGAAGAAGATGCCAAAATAGCCAGAAGAATCCAACGTCCCACAAGCAGCTTACATCCTAAGCTTACTTTGGACCCTTTGATCAAATTTCACCCCTGCCAACTCATGCAAACGTCCAAGAAAACATCACATGAGTCCAAGGTTTTCAAATTCTACAAGGGCATATTTGGGACTTCAACCATTAGGATTTTTAGTTATTAGCTGTTCCTTAGTCACTTGTAAGGCTATATAAAGCCATTTAGGACTTCACATTTCAGTTTGCTTTTGATTTTTCCTTGGTTCAAGTTTCTGTAAATCCTATTTCTATGTTAATGAAATTGAGTTTGAAATCTTGAAGAAACGTCATTGGCCAATCTTATTTACTGCTTTCATTTGTTATATGCTTGTTATTTCTTGAAGTTCAAAACCTGTTTTCCAAAGAGGAGTGTGCAAAAGTTTGCATATTTCCTCATTTTCTTGATATTTTGCTAAGTCTTGTTCCAATCTTGGAATTCTTGGGCTATAGGGCTGATCATAGCATCCTAACTAAGTTGGTTAAGGTGTGGTGAGGCTTATAACTTGGGGATAATCAAGTGTGGGGTAACAAGTTTGCATTAATCAAGTTTTTTCAAAGTTTCTAATTTTTATGATATTGTGCTTAACCCTTGTTCAATCTTAGCAGGCTTATTGTGGAAGCTTGTGCTTGTTCTTGCTAGCACATAAGCTCAAAATTCGTGGTTGTGGATGTACATCCATGAGGTTTGCATACTTACTCTCCAAATCAGCTTAAATTGTGATTTTTGGTGATATTTGTATGAAACTTGTGTTCTTGTGAATTTTGTGGCTTGTTCTTGCTTGAATCTGTTTATTATACTTGTTTTAGTGTTAATTGATGCTTGGTTGGCCTGAAATCTCATTGTGCTTTTGAAAATTTTGATTTGAAAAAGTTAAAGGGGTGTTTGGGTCTACTGGTTTATGCTTGCAACTTGTTATTGTGTTAAGGGGAGTTGTTGTTTATGCTTTGTATCTGCTATACCTTTGTTTGAGAGTGTTTTGCTGCAAGTTTTTGGGTTTGAACACTTGAATTAATCAATCTGCTATATAGACCTTGTTTCTGCTTGTTTTGACCTAGGATTTTGGGAACACTTAGTGTGTATGCATGCTTAGGGATAAAAGTGGTTTAAACAAAGTTAATATAACCTGTTTGAAAGATTTGAGGTGTTGAAATTGGCTTGTGTGTCAAATACATCAGCAAAAGTAGAAAACTGCATGTGTTAGTGTTCATCAGTAACTTTCATTGCTTGAATCTTGCTCAATTCATTGAACCAGTGCATGAAACCTGTTTAGACTTGCTTATTGGAGTTTATTATAGCTTGTGTGTGCATTTGGTTGAATTTGGCTGGCTGATTTGTGCTAAAACTGCTCATAAGTGCTTAACTGCTTATTGTTCATGTCTGTGCAATGTCTGATGAATGATTGATTAAACTGTATCAATTGGGTGTTAGTGATTGTGTTATTTTGATTGTGATTGACTCCTTTTGATCCAAAGATCATTTGGGTGCCTTTGTGAAATCTGAATCCAAGAAAAAGTCACTAAAGACAAAAAGTCAAAATAGTCAAGCAGTGGAAAAAGTTTCCACTGCTCAACATCCAAAACTAGCCCCTGCAAGTGCAATTTTGTCATCAGCTTATCAAAAAGCTATTCTAGCTTATTCTGACTTGCAACAACTTATTTTTTGTGATAGATCTTCATTATTTGACCCATTTAAGTGAACTGGAGCTTATGAGACTTTGACTTTGACTTTTTACTAGAAAACCAACTTGTTTGACTTTTAACATAAGTACTTATTTGATTTTCCAGCTTATTGAGTGTGCTTATTGAGTAGGTTTTTGATTATTAAGCTTAGTTTTGTCATAAGAATCATTTTGCAACTTGAATCAGCTTCTGAGGTGGTCTAGATCATAAAAACGACTATTTTGTCGTTTTGTGAATAAGTTTGTGACTTGTTTCTGGCTTATTAAGTGGGCTTATTTGAAAATTCTTTTTGCAGAAGTCTTTGTTTGGTCAAAAGAGGCTTGTGTGTAAAATTTTAGCTTATGGCAACAGCTTATAGCTTAATGGGCCAAAAAGCCCATTAAGAATAAGCTGCTTATTATAAGTTGGCTTATTTCACATTTTCAGCTTTTGGGCCTTTGGAAAAAGTTGTTTAAAATCAAATTTTGAGTCAACCTGTGCTTTTTGGGCTTATTTTGAGTATTTTTTCTTATTGGGCCTTAATTAAGCCCAATAAGGGACTGTTTTGGGTTTGGCCCATTTTCTAGGCCCAATAGGGGTATTTAGGTAATTTCACTTTCATTTCTGAGTTATTTAGGTTAAATTAAGCTAGTTTGCAAGTTTTTAGAATTTTTTTATAATTTTTGGATTTTTAATATTATTTTAATATTATTTTATTATTAAAAATTAAAAGTCTGATTTTCTTGGTTTTTATATTTTTCCTAGGTTCTAAACACTTAATTAGGATTTTTGCAACTTTCTAAATATTTTTTAGGTCTTTTAATTATTTTCTATAATTAATTTAAGATTTAATTGATTTTAGGAGTTCTTAATTGTTTAAAAATAGTTTTCATTGGTTTTAAAATTTTGAAAAATAGTTTTTAGCTTAATTAGAGTATTTTTGAGGTTTAGAAACTTGAAAATCTTGTTTAGGGCTTTTTAATAATTAATTTTGATTTTTAGGGCTTTAACTAGCATTAAAAAGTCATTATCTAATTAATTAAAAGGTTTTTGCAAGTTTTGATTTTTTGTAAACTCTTAAAATATTATTAGGGATTTTTGGTAATTTTTAGAAATTTTTAGGTTTAAATTTTAATTTTGGTGGTTTTTACGACTTTACGTGTACGCCTTTTTAGACTTAGTTTAATCCGTCTTGATAACCGTCATTCTCTTCTAATCCCTTTTCTATTTTTCTTTCTCAAATATAATCACAAATTAATCCATATCATTACACACATAACACACTAGCCTCCTTGAGAAAGAACTCACTTTGGGTCATTCACACACGGTTTTCCTAAATCGTCGTGCTCACTTGCCCTACTTTGTGCATCCTTTTCCTAAAGGTGTACAAAACTTAAACATCATTTGTTTGTCCGTTGAAGACCTAATTAACGACTTTGAACGAATGCGATTGCGTTGTGGTGCGGAAGAAGATGAAGAACAGATTATCACACGCTTCTTAGGTATTCTCCGACCGGAAATTGCGAACATCGTTTCCTTACAACAATATTGTTCCTTCTCTGATGTGTGTCAACTTGCTTTGCGGGTGGAACGCCAATTCACTCAGAAAAGTAAGGCGTTGTCCAAGTTCTCCCAAACTGGTACGTCTACTACTCTTAGGTGTTTCAAGTGACAGGGATTGGGTCACATCAAACGAGATTGCCCAAATAAACAGGTAATTGCTCTAGTCGGTGATTTGGGACCAACCTATGATACCGAGGTCGAGGATGACAAGGACAAACCTTCAGAAATCCTTTACCCTGACCGAGGTGAGGCCCTTGTTATTCAACGAACCTTAAACATATCTATGGCAGATACGAGTGATGACACTGCATGGCTTCGTAACAACATTTTTCGTACCAAATGCACGTCAAAAGGAAAAGTGTGTACGGTTATCATCGATGGGGGTAGTTGTGAGAATATCGTTTCTCATTCCATGGTCGACAAGCTTAATTTTCCTATGCAAGATCACCCCGAACCATACCAACTTACTTGGCTAAAAAAGGTAATCTTATCAAAGTTACTCATCGTTGTTTAGTACCATTCTCCATTGACAATAAATATTCTGATGAAATCTGGTGTGAGGTCATCCCAATGGATGCTTGTCATATCTTGTTGGGAAGACCCTGGCAATACGATCGGCGTGCTAAACATGATGGTTTTCGGAATACTTATACATTCAAAAAGGATGGGGTTAACATCACTTTGGCACCATACGACCCTAGGCACGAGGTTCCGGAGACAATGCTTGTCACAAAAGCAGAATTCTCGAACCTCGCCAAGTCACAACCGCCACAAATTATTTTTGGAATATTCATGGTAGACGAAAATGTCGACATCCTACATGTGCCACAAGAGGTGGAACCTTTGTTATCCGAATTCAAGGATGTTTTTCCCGATGACATTCCTGTCGGTCTTCCTCTTGTTCGTGATATTCAACATTGCATCGATTTTTTAACCTGGTGCAAGCTTACCAAATAAGCCAGCTTATGGAATGAACCCCAAAGACTTTACCGAGCTGCAACGCCAAGTTACTGAACTGTTAAAAAAGGGCCTAATTTGGGAAAGTATGAGTCCTTGCGCGGTTCCCGCCCTTTTAGTTCCAAAACCGAATGGCACTTTTTGTATTTGTATTGATAGCCGGGTGATTAATAAAATAACCATTAAATATAGGTTTCCTATCCCAAGGTTTGATAATTTATTGGATCAGTTGCATGGCGCGAACGTTTTTTCCAAAATTGATTTGCGCAGTGGTTATCACCAAATACGCATGCGCCCCGGTGATGAATGGAAAACTGCTTTTAAAACTCGGGATGGTCTATACGAATGGATGGTCATGCCGTTTGGTTTGTTAAACGCGCCGAGTACATTGATGCGCTTAATGAATCATGTATTCAAGCCTTTTATCGGGTGTTGTGTAGTCGTATATTTTGATGACATTTTGGTTTATAGCTCGGATGTTACACAACACTTGTTAAATCTACTTCAGATCTTCTCGGTCCTTCGCGAGCAACAACTATACGCAAATGGGAAAAAGTGTCACTTTTTAACTTCATAAGTTGTCTTTGTGGGATATCTTGTTTCTAGCAAAGGCATTCGGATGGACGAGGCAAAAGTTTTAGCCATAACCACGTGGCCAACTCCTAAATCCTTACACGATGTTCGGAGTTTTCATGGTCTTGATTCATTTTACCGCAGGTTAATAAAAAATTTTAGTACTATTGTGGCACCAATCACGGAATGCTTGAAAAACAGTAAGTTCAGTTGGTCACCCGCGGCTCACTCATCTTTTTATGCCTTAAAATCAGTTGTTACTCAGACCCCCGTCCTTGCCTTACCTGATTTTACTCATGTGTTTCAAGTGGAATGTGATGCTTCCGCTGTAGGAATAGGAGGTGTTCTTAGCCAACAGCATCGGCCCATCGCATTTTTTTAGTGAGAAATTGAGCGATGCAAGACGACGATATAGTACGTATGACAAAGAATTTTATGCCATAGTTCGCAGTCTTGAATATTGGCGACATTACTTACTACCGGCTGAATTCGTTCTCTATTCGGACCACCAAGCACTTAAATTTATTCAGGGACAAGCAAAATTAAATCCGCGACACGCCAAGTGGGTCGAGACTTTGCAAGCTTTTACATTCGTCATTCGCCACAAAGCAGGTTCTGCCAAGTCAGTGACAGACACCTTAAGCCGCCGCCCAGCGCTCACAACGACTTTGGCTTTTGAAGTGGTCGGGTTTGGTTCCTTCTCAACTCTTTACCAAGATGATCCGGATTTTCAGGAAGTTTGGAAAAAAACAAAGGAGGAACCTTATAAGTGTTTTGTTCAACGGAACGGCTTGCTATATAAAGATTCCCGATTATGTGTTCCTATGTCTTCTTTTCGGGAAGCAATTGTGTTAGAATGTCATCAAGGGGCGTTGGCCAGACATTTTGGTCGTGAGAAGACTATTGCCCTTGTGCAAGATAGGTTTTATAGGCCCAAAAATTCAAAGGAAGTTTCCAAGATATTGAAGCGTTGTCGTGTATGTCATATTGCAAAAACCCGTCATACCAACCACGGCCTTTATACTCCTTTGCCCGTTCCTGTTCGTCCTTGGGAGGATGTGAGCCTTGATTTTATGTTAGGGCTGCCGTTGACTCAACGAAAGAAGGACTCAATTATGGTTGTGGTGGACCGATTTTCGAAAATGGCACATTTCACCCGTGTGTTAAGACTTATGATGCCTCACAAGTAGCTCGTCTTTACTTTACAGAGATTGTTCGTTTGAATGGGGTCCCAAAAACTCTCACCTCGGACCGAGACGTGAAGTTTGTTAGCCATTTTTGGCGCACCTTGTGGAAGCGTTTGGGTGCAAAGTTGCAGTTTAGCAGTTCACATCACCCGCAAACTGACGGTCAAACCGAGTTAACCAATCGTAGCTTGGGAAATTTATTAAGAAGCCTTGTTGGTGACAATCCAAAACGATGGGATCTTGTGTTACCGCAGGCTGAATTTGCTTGTAATCGTTCGAACCATAGCGCCACTGGCCGAAGTCCGTTCTTTGTTGTTTATGGTCGAAACCCATTTACCCCGCTGGATTTGCTTTGTTGTTTATGGTCGAAACCCATTTACCCCGCCCGTTCTTATGTATCCTTTATTTAGACTAATACTTTATTTTAACCAAATAGACTTCAAAAGTCATTTTTAGTTTAAGATAATATCTTTCTTTCGCTATAATTCTTTCAAAGACTTATACTTTGTCAAGTATCTCTCTTTTATAAAATTGTTGGAAATTCACTTCACGTGACGACATTTAAGAATTCCCATTAGTTATCATAGTCACACGCACAGGAACTAGACTAGGAAACTTTGTATAGTAAATACGCGTGTGACTATAAATACCCCTCCAAGGCTTCCAGGACTTCCACGAGGGGTCATTCTTTGTGTTTTTCTCTTTTCATTTTATACATTGCCTTTCTGTCTTTAGAAACACCTACAAACCTCTCTCTATCTCATAACAATGGCTGCCATCTATTACCAACCTACTAGACCACCAGATCATAGTTTTTAGCAAACCTACATTTGGCATCAGAGCCGACGGTTCAATCTTCGGATCGTTCGTGTTTTATTGTTCGATTTGGTGGTCAATGTTTTTTTAGTCTCAATCTTCTATTTTTTTCTTGTCTCAATGCTTTCATGTCACAGCTTCTTGTCACGATTTTTTTGTCTCTTGTTATATTTGTTACTCAGTCCATAAAAACAGTCTTCTGTTACACAGTCCACTTTTTCTGGTTTCTCTATTTTCGAGATCTGGTACTTTTCAGATTTGGGAGTTTCAAGATCTGGTCTTTTCAAGATCTATCATAAGTTTTTCTAGGTTTTCATTTTTATTTTTTTAAAGATGGAGATAATGTTGATCCCATTGGTTGGATCTATATTCTGTTAAGAATTAGTATAATAGTTTGTAATCAAACTAAAACACTTTGAGCACTCTTACTAACATTAATAAATTATGCGGAATCTAACTTATAAAGCACAGAAGAACATAATTAATTTTTACTATTCGATTCTCTTATTAATCGACTTGTATGAGGTACATGAAAGACATTGTACCTATGTTCCTTTTATAGAGTAAGGAACCTAGAAACTTAGAATATTCTTTAAAGATAACTATATTACAGACGATATATTATCAATATTCTAACTATTTAGGTATATCACATAAGATATACTCTAACTATAACTATGACATATCTTATACAAAGATATATGCGTCCTAATCATCATAGCAGTACTTACTTTATAAGTAGCAGTACTTACTATGTACCGCGTTAATACTAACGGTACTTACATAACACTAACAGTACTTGGAATACACTAACGGTACTTGACACTTAACAAATAATTCCCAACAATCCTCCCCTAAACAAGAATGATAACTTGTTGTCTTCTTGTTTCTCTTGTACTGTATGTATTAAAAATACATGTCTTCAGTCTTTCCTTCATCCTTGGATTGAACTTGGTAATTTGTATTTGTATCCAACTGAATGTAGCCAAACACTTCATATGTAGATATTCTTCTAATAAGACAATCTTCAAACATTATGAGTATCATCTTTGTCTTCAAACTATGATCTTCTTGTGTCTTCTAAACATTCATCTATCTTTGCAGCATTAGTATTTGTTTTCTTGAGTTTAGTCCTTGAACTCTTGATCAAAAGTCTTTCTCTTGATTTGATGATAACAAAACCTTCTAAGTATTATATCTTTTAATACTTCTTTGTCTGCAATCTTCATACCTGAAATAAAACAGTTAACAACAAACACCAATCTGTATTGGCTTCATGAATTTTAGCAAATCACCAGCTATCAACGGATTTGATAAATTCTTTACCAGTTAGCCGTACACTCTAGAATAGCCAATACTTTATTCACAAAGAATAAGGTGTAATGAAAACCTTACAATTTTTGGTAAATTGTCAACCATCAATGGATTTGATGAAGTTTTTACCTAGTACCGTTTGTCTAGGACTAGCCAACTCTTTGTCTCGAAACAAGGTGAGTTAGAACCATATAGTTTTTAGCAAACTATCAGCTTTCAACGGATTTGATAAGTCTTTACCACAAACCGTTTGCTTATGGACTAGCCAGTTCTTATGTGTGTTAGACATGGTGAACTAAGAACCATTTATGAAGTGTGACTGAAAGTCAAACACTTAAGATTCTTTCTCAGCTTCTTCCTCATCTTTCAAATCCTTGATTTGTTGTTTAACCATTCTGATCAACTCCAAAGCATCAACAGATTCTTTTGTAACTTCTAATTGTTGTTCTAACATCCTTTCCAACAATTTCCTTTTGAAGGGATAAGTTTTCTCTTGCAGCATATAATATGTAACATCATCTACATCCAAAATATGCAATCCACATGATCTGTAATATCTCCAGTAACTAGGAACCTGATCCTCTAATACCTTCAACATTTCTTGATCACATTTGTGTGGCTCATACATAAAGAAAAATTCCCTATATAATAGTGATACTTTAGTTTTACCAGCACTGGCTTCTTCAACTAACCTTACAAGATCTTGAATATCTTATCTGTCAAAAATGTGAAAAATATCTTCCAAAAGTCTGAATATCCTTTTTGTGCCATCAGATCTCTGAATTCCATGAGCTTCAAGTCCTTGATCTATAGAGTAAATCCACTTAACAATGGATGCTCTTTTTCCAAAAATCTCTGTATCAATACATTGATCTTCAAATTTCACAATCTTCAAGTACTTCCTTAAGCTCTCATCATCATCACTATCTTCTACTATTGTTTTAGCTCTCTTAGCTTTCTTCTTTAGGTTTGTTGATCTTTTCCTTTTAACACTCTTAGAGATTCCTTCAAGTTCTGTTGAACCCTCTTCCAAGCTTGTATGTACCGTTTCCTCAGTATGTATTGTTGACTGTGTATGTACTGCTTTTACATTTTCAGTCTGAGCAATACCTTGAGTTTCAACTCCTGTATTCATCATTTGAGCAGTCTCTTCCTCCCTTGAACTTACTTTCTCCTTTCTATTCTTCCTCACATAAGTGTTCTTGATAGGTGGAGATGTACTTGTAGGTTCAGTAGTACTTGGCTCAATTCTAGGAGTACTACCAAATTGTCTTTGTTGTTGTAGACGTTTCTTGAATTCTTCAACAGCTTTCTTGTCTGCTTCAGATCCAATCTCAACAAAATTCAATTCATTCCTCTTACTTTGCTCATACAAAGTCTTGATTTCTTCAAAAAATTTCTTGACCAGCTGAATATGAGTAAATCCTTTTAGTTTCTTTAGAAAGTTCATCATTTGATTTCTAATCTGCATAGTAGTTGGAGGCTTAATCTTTTCTTTCCTTCTCTTTTCAGCAAAGAATCTTTGTTGCTCCCTTACCAGATCATCAATCAATCTTGAATTCTCTTCTTCATCATATGCATCTTTTTCTTCAGCTACAATGATTCTGGAAGAAGCTCACTTGCATGTATCTCAGCTTGAATCCTGTCATACTCTTGTATGTTCCATTCTTGCTATATCCTTTTAGCTTCTAACAAATTTTGCTTTGCTGCAAGTTCTTCCTGCAATTCATCTTCACGAATTTGTGCTTGCTTTCTATAAGCAAATTCCTCATCATGGTCTATTTGATTAAATCTGTACATGACTTTGTTTATATCATCATCTGAATCACTTTCATCTTTAGATTCTGACAATAACTGCTTTTTCCCCTTATCCTTTGGATTTATCTTAGGTAGCTTCTTCTTCATTTTGGCAGCTACTTCTTCATTATCTAACTGTTGAATGACTATACCTTTTGTAGGGTGTGAAGCTTGAACTTTCTTACCTTGAATTTGATCCTTTGTGGCAAGAACTTCTTGTTGTGTCTTTTTCTTCACTTCTGCTTGCTTAGTCTTCTAAACTAAACACTTCTTCAGATCAAGCAGCAATTGGGCTAAAGTCTCATTTTCTCCAAATGAAATTTGACTTTCTAGTGAAGTATAATCACCAGCGGTACATGCAATTGGCTTAGCAGTACTTGCAATTGGCTTAGCAGTACTTGGGTCTTCAACAATGTCAGTAGTACTTGCAGTCGGCTTAGTTGGCTTAGCAGTACTTGGATCTTCAACAAAGTTGACTTCACCAGTATAAGACACACTTGTTCTTCAATCACTTGTGTATCCCCAGATACTTTATCTTCCATAGAATCCATCATATCAACTTGCACTTCTTTAGTCTTATCTGATTTATTGCTTTGTGGTAATGGATCAGGAAACTGATTAGAAGTTTCCTCCAACTTCTCATAGAAAGCATTCCAATTTGCTTGAGGTTGTGATTGAACTGATGGTTCTGGCTGAGTTGCCAATGTTTCTGCAACTTGTGGCTCCTCTGGTTGATTTACCAACTTTTCTTGAACTTGTGGCTCCTCTAGCTGAGTTACCAACATTTCTTGAACTTGTGGTTCCTCTGGAGTAGGTTGTGGGTCTTGCTGTTGAATCTCCATATCTGAAGGTCCATCCACACCAGTCTCTAAACCAGTTCCATCTTTAAAATTCCCCATGACATCTTCATCAAATTTAAAATTGATGTCATTTCTAGAGATCCTTGTTTGATTATCAGAAGAAGGTGGTTGTTCTTCATTATTCCTTCCCATTTCTTTATTATTCCTCTCCTGTTTGGTTGCATTCAGTTGCCTTTTCTTGTGGTTCCTGAGTTTTTGCTTCTTAATTGCAGAATTCTGAACATATCTATATTGCCTCAACCAAGATGACACTTTGTTCCTTAACTTGAGTAGGATAGCTTCTAATTCAACAATTTTCTTGTCTTGAACAAGCTTATCGTTCTACAACACCTGTACCTGTTGGGACAAACTTGTACACAAAGCAGTTAAACTTGCAACATCCACCACCTCTGGTGCTTGTGCTTGTGGTGAACTACTAGCAGCAATAGAAGCAGCAGGTGTGTGGATCATCTAATCAGTGTTAGGTGGAACACCAACATTGTGAGAAGAAGATTGTGAATCTTCTAGAGAGTAGGAGCTCTGGTGAGAAGAAGTTTGCTGAGAAGCACTAGCATTGCTAGGTTCCTCACCTTCTTGATTGGCAGGTTGGGCTAACATATGAATAAACAATGGTGTTACTGTTCATGTAAAGGCATTGCCTTGTTTGGTCAATAAAGAGAAACTTCTCTTCGTGAATGAAGGAACATCCCATGTATCAGTTAATGCTGGTAGGTTAGGTATTTGGTCACTAACTAAAGCCTGAATGAATCTAGGATACATTAAAAACTTCTTAGTCCCTTCCAAATTCCTAGTCATGCCTTTAAAAATTAATTTTGAAAAATTAAAAACCATGTTATTTGCTAGACAAATACCAGCAGATGCCAATGCAGTAGGTATTTGATCAAAAGATGTACTTTTTGAACTTAAACAGTGAATAATAGCATGAAAGAGCAATTTCCATTGAGGTAAAAATAATGCTTTAAAGAAAGTAAGACTTTCCCAACCACCCCCATAGCCCATGGCTGCAAGGCCATCATGAATCTCGGTATTATTAAGCATACTAAGTCCATTTTCGTCATTAAGTCTCAAACTTGCTCGTAGCAGTACCTCAGTGACATATATATTCCTATGATTCACCCTAGTCTTAATGCAAGGTTGATCAAAACGAGTACCTAATACAGCAGTATCCCAAAATTGTTCGACACTGGGTATAGAGACAACTGGACTTACAGTGAGTGCGAAGCAAACATGACTTCGAGATAGGAAACCAAGCATCTCATGGAAACCAAGAGAGTCATCATTCGTAGCAAGATTCGCAACCAAATTATGCTTAGAGATTACTTTTAAGACAGCCATTAGTATTTTTGATGATCGAAAGATTAGAGAGAAGGTTATAGAATCAAGAGATAAACATAAAAGATTAGGTGAATCAATTGTGCAATTGGGGTAAATATTTAAGTAAATAACAAACCCAAGCGCGAAGACACCGCCAAATTTACAAAAGAGACCCTTAACGGTACGACGGACATGTAGCGGTACATGGAACATAAGCGGTACTTGGTTTTGTGCTAGCGGTACTTAGAGTGACAACGGTACCTCACAATTTTGACCAGTTCATGCTTTCCACTAGACATGTAACCTCTTTTATATTTTTCTATAAACCTGCAATAACATCAAAAACACAAAACATAGACTATACAATAAAATTTATATAAAACTTGTACAACTATTACCTCCCCTTAACATATGCAGCATGTTATTGGTTGAGCATACCAATGTGTGTCACCAAGAATTCAAATCTCTTTGCATCAGATGCCTTGGTCAACAAATCAGCTACATTGTTGTCTGTATGAATCTTCAAGACTTGAATAAGCTTTTTGTCATAAGCATCTCTTATAAAGTGATGTCTTATTTCAATATGCTTAGTCGTGGAGTGAAATACTAGATTCTTGACAATGCATATAGTACTTTCATTATCAGTGTACATCTTGGTGTTCATGAAATTAAACCCATAGTTTAACAATTGATTTTGAATCCAAAGTACTTGTCCACAGCAATGAGCAGCAGCTACATATTCAGCTTCAGTTGTAGAAGTAGCAACAACGGTTTGCTTCTTACACTGCTATAATATGAGTCTTTTGTCTAGGAATTGACAACCTCCTGTTGTGGATTTCCTATCATGAGTTGCTCCAGCATAATCACTATATGAGTAAGCTTCCAATTCAAAGGTGGAATCTCTAGGATACCATAATCCTAAATTATGTTGACTTTTAAGATATTTAAAAATCTTCTTCACAGCATACAGATGTGACACCTTTGGATGAACTTGGAATCTTGAACAGGCACACACAACAAACATTATATCTGGTCTTGAAGCAGTAAGATACATCAATGAACCAATAATTTACCTATAGAGATGAATGTCAACATCTTCTCCATGTTCATATTTTGATAAAGATTTCTTGGCTTCAAAAGGTGTGCTTGTACTCCTTGTATCCATACATGAAAATTTCTTTAAGATTTCGGCAACATATTTATCTTGGCTGATAAATATTCCATCTTTCCTTTGTTTGACTTGTAGTCCCAAAAAGAAAGTTAGTTCTCCCATAGAACTCATTTGAAATATTCCTTTCATCAAAGCTTCAAACTCTTCACACCATGTCTTCTTGGTAGAACCAAAAATGATGTCATCAACATAGACTTGAACTAGAATAATGTCTTTGCCATTTTTCTTGATGAACAGATTTTTGTCAATGGTTCCTCTCCTATATCCATGTTTTATCATAAAGTTGGATAAAGTTGCATACCAGGCTCTTGGAGCTTGATGCAGACCATAAAGTGCTTTGATAACTTTGTAGACTCTACTGGGGAATTTATGATCTACAAAACCTGGAGGTTGTGAGACATATACCTCCTCTGAAATAGTACCATATAGAAAGGCACTTTTTACATCCATTTGATAGACTTTAAATCCCATATATGATGCAAAGGCCAAAAATAACCTAATGGCTTCTATCCTTGCCACTGGTGCAAAAACCTCATCATAGTCTATCCCTTCTTCCTGTCTGTAGCCTTGAGCAACAAGTCTTGCCTTGTTCCTCACAACAACCCCTCTTTCATCCTTCTTGTTCCGGAAGACCCATCTAGTACCAATTACTCTTTTACCTGAGGGAAGATCCACAAGAATCCAAACCTTTTGTAGCTCAAATTATGTTAATTCTTCTTACATGGCATCTACCCAACTTTCTTCATCAAGAGCCTAAGAGATATTTTTGGTCTCTACTTGAGATAAGAAACAAGCAAACAAACAATGCTGAGTATCTTTATGATTTGTTCTCTGCTTTTGTTTGACATAACTCACTGGTGCATGAGTTTCAATATTGGTTTGCAGTTGTCTTCTGGTTTGTACAACAGATTTTGGATCACCAATAATCTGTGTAGCAGGATGGTTGTTGTTGACTTTATGAGTGGGAATAGAATTCACTGGAATTTCTATTTCCAAATTATTGAAATCAGTTACTGCACCCTGCTCATCATAGGAAGCTTTGGAGAAGATTCCTTCAGCTGGACTGGCATATAAGTCTTCATCGTCCAATGCTTGCAAAATCTCTTCTAGTGAGTCAGCAGATTTAGCAGATTTTGACTTAGCAGTACTTGCAGATGAAGTACCGCTAGGTATAGTATGTACTGTTGAGTGTTGTGACTCTAAAGACTCTTCTCCTGAATGCTTATTAACAGATGTACAATTCTTTTCTTGATCTTGCAGCCTCTGAAGCTCTTGGGAGGCTTGATCATCATTTGATGGCATGGTTTGCTTCTTGGGAGTTGTAGACATTGGAGTAATAGTAGGCATGTTTGGCACATAGATATGAATATCATCATCTGATGAAGAACCATCTTCTTGAGTACCTACATTAGTTGCACTTGACTCCTCACCTGCATTGTTAGTTTGACAATTCTTTTGCAAAGAGTAGTAATCCATGGAGTTGGTTAGATAATCTAAATCAAACATCCAAGCATAACCTATTCCTGGAACATTGGGTTTATTTTCTAAGAAATTGACATGAGCATTTTCTTCAACTTTCTTAGTTGCCAAATTGTAAACCCTGTATGCTTTACTTTGCAATGAATATCCTACAAGATATCCTGGATCAGACTTTCCATCAAACTTTCCAAAATAATCAAGAGTATTTAGTATGGACACATGACACCCAAAAGGTTTTAAATGACTTATGTTAGGCTTTACATTAGTCAAAAGTTCATAAGGTGTTTTGTATTGAGGCTTAGTTACTAGGACTCTATTTAACACATAACATGCAGTATTGATTGCTTCTGCCCAAAAGGTATTTGGCAAAAGTGAACCAGTCAGCATAGTTCTAGCAGCCTCAATTAATGTCATATTCTTCCTTTCAGCTACTCTATTCTGTTGTGGAGTTCTAGGATTACTAGATTTCCTCTTAATTCCTTTAGACCTACAGAATTCATCAAAATCAGCATTCTTAAATTTTGTTCCATTATCAGTCCTAATGATTAAAACCTGTTTAGTGAACTGCTTTTCAACTAAAGCGATAAAGTCCTTTAGTAATTCACTTGTTTCACTTTTAAGGGCTAAAAAGTAAACCCAAATGAATCTACTATAATCATCAGTTATGACTAGACAAAAGGTCTTATGGCTAATGCTTCTGATAGAAACTGGACCAAATAAATCCATATGCAAGAGATGCAAAGGTTTTGTTACAGTGTTTACAGTCTTGGTCTTACAAGAGGCTCTATATCGTTTTCCTTTTTGACAAGCAGCACATGTGAAATCATTTTGAAAAGATTTGTTAGGTAAACCTCTAACCAAATTCCTTTTTACCAATCTATTAAGATTCTTGAAATTCACATGACCTAACCTTTTATGCCATAAGTTTGACTAATCTAAAGAAGCCTTAGCTAGCGAACATGTAATACCACCTGTTGGAGTAATAGTATAAAGATTAAAGGTGTACATATTTTCTTGCCTGGGTACTTTAAGTAGTATTTGAGATTCCTTGGGCATCTCAAAGTCTTTGGACAACACCAAGCAGTCTTTGTTTGTGAATAGCACCTTGTTCTTCTTATCACACATTTGTGATAAGGAAAAGAGATTGAACTCGTTCAATTCTTTTACAAAGAAGACATCTTAAAATTCCAACTTTCTTGTGTTGATTTTCCCTTTGCCAGTGATTCTACCTTTGCTACCCCCAAAGCTACTGGACCTCCTCTGAATTCTTCAAATTCAGCAAGAAAATCTTTGTTCCCTGTCATGTATCTGATCATCCACTATCTACAATTCCTTTATCTTTTAATTCATCAATGAGATGCCCCTGCACACAAATAAAACTCATTAGTTTTTAACAGGGACCCAAGCCACATTTGGCTCGGATCTTATGGGACCTACACACTTAAGAGTTTCTACTGAAGCATTTCTAGTAATGCTACTTTTACTCTTATACTTCATGGTTTTATTTATGTAGTCAAACTCATAGGGTGACTCTATGTGCTTTGACTTCTTTGACTTCAGTACTGCTTTAGCGGTACTTGCTTTAACACATGGTATATCTCTTTTAGGAACCCACATTTGTACTGGTTTGTTCTTGTCCTTACTTCTAGGTATTTTAACTTTTTCAAAAACTTTCTTAGAAGTCTTGGATAACATTGGTTTTACAGACTTTAAACCAACAGTACTTGAGTATGGTCTAGCAGTACTTGTAGATTTAGGCTTGCTGGTACTTGGTTTACAAGAATTTTAGGATACAAGTCCTTGCTTCATACGTACTGCCCTAGGAACAAAACTTTTGGTAGGATTATTTTTAACCTGTTTAACTACCTTTGTGTGATCAAACTTAGGTTTGTCATCTTTAAGTTTCTGTTTCCTATAACCCTGTGCATTTTTTCCATTACGGTTTTTCATGACCCTTTTTGTAGCCTTCTGTTTCACAATTTTATCTTCATGTAATGTACAGTCTTTGATAAAATGACTTAGACTACCACAAACATAACATCCTTTTCTTCTTAGAGAAGACCCAAAAGGTTGTTTTGACTTTACTTTTTCAAAACCTAGCCCACCCCTTTTGGTTTTAGTATGTTGTTCATTGTTTTCCAATATCTTGCTAGAAGTTTTTACCTGCTTGGAAGCAGAACTAGTCTTAGATTCCTTAGAAACAAAGTTGTTCACTAAAGGTGGATAAACAATATTCTTGGTCACATCAGTATTTTCTTGAGACACAGTACTAGAGATAAAGTCATTATTAATCTTAGGTTCTTCTAACTCTATACTAGTATCATTACAAGAGGGCATGAAAATTCCTGATACTAGTGGAGGAACTGCCTTCATTCCTTCAGCATATCTATCATTTTCAGGTGTATCATCTACCTCACTAGAACTATCAAAAATCCCTTTTAATAAGTCCTTGTTAGTTAAGGTTATCCCAAGTTGATCCTCAATATATCCTAGGCCTGTTTTATCATAATACCCCATTTGTGAATTAATCAATTTTCCCAATCCCTTAGAGGATTGTTGCCAATGACTAATCACTTCCCTCTCTTTACAAAGACTGATTTTTAAAGCTTCATTTTCAGAATTTATTTTTAAAAGTTGTCTTTCAAAAGCTTTTATTTCCACATCTTTTTCCCTCATTTGAAGAGTCAAAATCCGTATTCTCTATTCATAGTTTTGTTGAGCCTTTTTGTACAAAACTATATTATCTTCTAGTTTAACAACACCCTGTTTGAAAGCCTCTACTTCTACAGTGCATGTGTTAACCTTTTGATATTTTCCTCTAGTTCTACTTTTAGACTATTAAATTTATGAATACAATCTTTAGAACAAGGGTGTACCTCAGTATCTTCATGTGAGAGAGCCATTAATCCAAGCTCTTCTTCTTCTTCTTCTGCCCAATTCACCACTCCATCTACAGTAACCAATGCTTTGGTTCCTTTAGGACTCCCGTTGTTTCATTTTGGAAAGCTTTCAGTTATTCTTGGACTGGTTCTATAGCTGTTCTTGGACTTCAGATTGCTAGTCTCAGCTTTATCTCTATTGCATTCTCTTGTAAAGTGTCCATTCCTTCCACAGTTATAGCATTCAACTTTAGACTTGTCATATCCTAATGGCTCATTAGGATCAACAGTCATTTTTCTTCCAGTCTTCTTGAAGAACCTATTAGATCTTACTGACACCATAGCAGCTTGCCATTTAAGATCCATCTCTTCAACATCAGCATCATCCATTTGGAACAAGTCATTAAGAGTTAATCTTGGCCTGTTGTCTTGTCCAGCAAAGAATGAGAAGGCATCATTGTCACTAAACAATGGTGAAGACCTTCCATGTGGATTTTTAGAGATCATTGGACTGCTTTCAATACTTTGTGGGTAAGTACTGCTTGTAAGTCCTCTAGCGGTATTTGCGAAGTATGTATCGCTGCTAGATCCACTAGCGGTATTTTAAAAGTAAGTACCGCTGTTCCCATCTGACACAAAAGCCAAATTATACTATGAAGCAGTTGCTGTCTTTACTTCAGTACCTTTCACATCCATCTCATATGCTCTAAGATTGTTGTAGAGATGATCAAACATAATTGTTTCCAAATCATCTCTTGTGATGAAGTGCATAGCCATTGCTTTCACTCTGGTGGAACACTTCTTAAGAATTTTAGATTAGCTTCTTCATTACGGATACTTGTCCATAAACTGCTAACTGAATAAGCAACTTGCTGAACCTTCCATATCCACCATGTATTCCCTCCATACTGGTAATTGAGAAGTTATCAAATTGTTGCTTAAGAACAATCTTCTTGATTTTCTTAGATTTGTCAATGGCTCCAAATCTAAGTTTTATAGCATCCCACATAGCCTTGGAATCTTTATAATGATGAAAGCTTGGTAGAATGTCTTCAGAAAGATCCATAGCCAAAGCAGTTCTGGCTTTTCTTTCTCTGATCTTTGCTTGAATCTGCTCAGCAGTCACAGTAGTTAGAGCATAACATGTACCGTCTGGCAACCAGTGTAACTTCTTTGGTGTGTTCCCATTCTTGATAACTTGCCACACAGTATGATCTGTGTGATTCAAGTAATGTTCCATCTGCATAGCCCAAGTCTCACAATTGTCACCTTTGAGAACTTGGAGTTTAACAGCAGACAGAGTATGAGAAGGTGTTGGTGTAGAGGTAGCTACATCATTCACGACTTGAGCACCTTGTGCTGGTGCAGGATGTACAACATGTGGTTGTCCTTGTGGCAGAACATGATCAGTGTTTTGAACATTATCCAAGTGAGCATTATCACCATCTGGTTGAGACATTGAGATTTGGTATGTGTGGAGTGTATGGGGTTGTGTTCTTCTTTTTCAGAGTTTCTCAACAAGCTCTGATACCACTTGTTGATCCCATTGGTTGGATCTATATTCTGTTAAGAATTAGTATAATAGTTGTAATCAAACTAAAACACTTTGAGCACTCTTACTAACACTAAATAAGTTATGCGGAATCTAACTTATAAAGAACAGAAGAACATAATTACTTTTAACTATTCGATTCTCTTATTAATCGACTTGTATGAGGTACATGAAAGACATTGTACCTATGTTCCTTTTATAGAGTAAGGAACCCAAGAAACCTTAGAATATTCTATAAAGATAACAATATCACAGACGATATATTATCAATATTCTAACTATTTAGGTATATCACATAAGATATACTCTAACTATAACTATGACATATCATATACAAATATATATTCGTCCTAATCATCATAGTAGTACTTACTTTATAAGTAGCAGTACTTACTATGTACCGCGTTAATACTAACGGTACTTACATAACACTAACAGTACTTGGAATACACTAACGGTAATTGACACTTAACAAATAATTCCCAACAGATAAGATCAGATTAAGAAAAACCCAGAGCAAGAAAATCCGGAAAGGACAATATGGATAAGATGTCAGATATTGCGAAAACGTGTTTTTGAGAAATGGATGTTCTTACAACATTGAAAAGTTGGATTGAAATATTATTGCGAGATGTTGACCATTTTACACATTCCGAAAATGTTTCATGAAAACATTCTGAAGATGTTGTATAAAACATTCCGAAGATGCATGTAAAAAACATTCTGAGCACATAACTACGGAGACCAACAATCAACCATAACCAACATTAGCCAATCATTCATCTATCATCAACACCGACTCTATCTACCTATCCCATCATCATCAATCTATTATCAGTCAATCCGACCTCATCCTATCTACATAGACTCGAATCACTATTTAGATCTCAGAATCCTTTTTGTGTATCGACATGCAAGCAAAGATCTTTATAGATATATCACATTGTTGCTGATAAACAGTATGTCTTCATTGATCTTTGTTGGGTTTTCACCCATTTCTTTCGAATATTAAAAACTAATGTGTAACAATAATGTTATCATCAATGTTTCTTTTGATTCGTTGGATTCTATACAAAAAAACAATCTCAGTTTAATCAAACATTAAAAGATCATTTAGATCCTGTAAGTTCGAAGTACATCATCACAGATTCGTGTCTGGTTTTTAACCAATTTTTATATACGATATCAAATAATAATTTATAGCAAACATGTTATAATCATTATTCTTTTTTGAATCTATAAACAAAAAACGTCATGCAATCATAATTACCAACCCGAGACTGTTAAAACATGATTCGTTATTTTTGAATCAATGGGTGATAGGATCAAGATGATAAGCGATGAGATTCGTATGTATAGATGAGATATGAGATTCGATTTTAGTTTAGAGATGTGGTTTAGATGAAATGAGATTGGGATTTGGAAAGATTAATTGGTGGTTGGATGATAAAGAAAAAGAGGCGGATGAAGAGTGATATAGTGATTAGGGTTACTAAATAATAATAACCTAAGTTCATGTAAATTAAATTAATACTAGTCATGGTTTAATTAATTTAATTTTTCTTCTTAAAAAAATATATAACTTGTAAAAATGTAACTAGTAAAAATGTAACTTGTAAAAATTAGTCATGAACCGAACCAGTGTTTTTAATTTAAACCGAACGTGAACCGGACCGGATCCCCTTGAACCGGACCGAACCAAACACTCCCTAGCAGTGGCTACCCGGCCTCGCCGGTTGCCACTGCTCGTATAAAATCACCACCGGCTTAAGTCGGTGGTCCCCCTGCCCTGCTTCGTGTTCCCACCGAGAGACCTACAACACCCACCGGTCTAAGACCGGTGGTGCTGCTGTGTTGATGATTGTAGTAAATTACACCCCTTTCTTTGCCTTAGGAAAAACAAAGAGAAGAAACGTAAAGTAGCGGTAAGTATCGAGTGACGGTTTAGGAAAACCGTGCACTAATGACCCACAATCACTTAAAATGAGATGAAAGATTCGTTTCCCAAGGAGGTATGGTGTCGTGAATTAACTTGTATTTCTTTGAGATTAATATTGAGAAGATGGAATGACGGTTTCTTGGAAATTATACTATGACGTGAAAAACGAAAACGTAAAACCGTAGAAAAATCACTAAAATTAAAAATTATTAAAACCAAAAACAAAATCAAGAAAAAGATTAAAAAGACTAAAACAAGTCTAAAATAATATAAATAAAGACAAAAATCCAATAAAGATATTTTAAAACCTTTTATTAATTAAATAATTAATTTTAAATGCCAATTAAAGCCCTAAAATTAAATTTAATTAATTCAAATGTCAAAAATATGATTTTATTGAATAATTACTCAACTTATATTATTATAAGACTAAAAAGTAATTTTCTAAAAATTAAAACCTATTGAAATTATTTTTAAAACTCTAAAAATGATTAAAAGTAAATAGAAACTAATTAAACTTAAAATAATTATAAAAATAAATCTAAAAGCTATAAAAATAATCTAAAAATGGAAATAGTCCCAATTAATGACAAAGAACCTAGGAAAAATGAAAAAAAGAAAGAAAAATAAAATTTTGAAAATTAATTAATAAAATAATATTAAAACACTCCAAAAAAAATAAAAGTCACTAGTTGCGCCGCAACTAGTGGGGTCTTGCGCCGCAACTAGTGTTGCGAGATCACCAAGATCTGCAGGTACTTCAGTTGCGCCGCAACATGTTGTCTTGCGCCGCAACTAGTATGACGAACCTGGTTATGAACTATTGCACCAGCAGGTTGAACTTGTGTGTTTATGAGTTTGGCCAAGAGGACTTGACCTTGGCTTATTTTGGTATGCTTTTTGGTACAAGAGGGCACCCTTGAGCTTATTGAAGCTCAAGGAGTCAAAACTCACAAGGAACAACAAGAATCAAAAATCAACAATCAAAGATCATGCACAAAGTTCATTACAAATCAAGCAAATTAGCAATATGCGGATTTTTAACACCCTTTTTACCTTTTAAACTCAACAAACTTGTTCAAATCTTGTTCCAAACTAATAAACTACTTACTAATAACCTTAATCAACCCTAAACAAGCAATCTAACACCTTTTAATTATCACTAATCAAAATTATGTCCTGCTAAAACGTATTGCCAAACACCCTTTTAAAATCTAAAAACCAATTTTAACAAAGAAAAACCTTATGAAACCTAACCAAATTGTTATCAAAGCTTCATAACATGTATATAACATAACAAAAACACAAATCAAGTAACTTAAACACACTTAATCAACCAATCAAGCAAATCATGTAACAAGCACTTTTATGAACTTTTTCAAGGTAAAAGGAAGATACCTTAGGTTCTTACATCCAAGAACCTAGAGGATGAAAATCCTCCTCCAATCCAACCCGGGTTGGAGCTGAACTAAATCAACAAGCCTTCAACCTATTTGAACACAAAACAAAGAAAACACAACTCAAGCTTACAATATTCTTTTTTCTTTCTTTTCTTTTTTAAAAACTTCCAAAACCTTTTCAAACCTTCCAAATACGTTTTCTAAATCCTAAACAACCAATAACATGAACCATAAACACCAAATACCTTGGATAGATTTCTTACCAAAAACCTTCCAAGTTTCAAAACCTTAAACAACTTTGAAAATCAAAGTTGCTTAACCATAAAACAAAGTGGAACTCAGAATCAATCTCCTCACAACACACAAACTTTTAAAAACAATAAAAAAGGAATTACACTTGAATATTTCAAAAACCAAACTTTTTATTTCTTTAAAAAGGAATTACATGTGAGAGACTAGAAACTGGAACAAGGGCTTCACACAAGTTGTGAGCTCCTTTTATAGAGTCCTAAGAAGATACTAGAAGGCTAAAAACATAAAACCCTAATACATAGAAAATCCCAAATGTGCCCTTGAATGATTTTGAGTGCATTTTGTCCTCTCATTTGATCTTGGACGTTTATTTTGCTTTGGGAGGAAGCAAATAATCTTGGCCATTGATTTAAGCCACGTCATGTGCTTGGGGGCTAAGGAATGATGTGATTGGTGGATTGGGGAATTGGGGGTTTGGTGCATATGAGTGGGATGCAGGTTTTTAGGAGTGGGAAGGGTTTTGGCATGTGTGAATTAAGTGTGTGCAAGTTTAATTGAGTTTTACCCAAGTAAATGTGAGGGTAAAATCTGGGGTGGTAAGAATGATGAACAAGGGTCCATTGATCCGTTTTTTTGGGGGTGGTGTGGTGTTAGGCGCATTTTTATTTAAATGTTTCAGGTTTGGCACTTTTGGTCCTTGGTTTTTGGTTTTTTTGGCCTTTAAAGATTTCCAGCCTAAAATCTCCCTTCCTTTGTTATTAACTTTCCCACTTTGACAATTTTGGCACAAACTTTCCATAAAGATGTTTCAAAGGCGATTTGGTGATTTTTCAAGGACTAATCTTGGAGAATGTTGATCTTCAAAGGTCTTCAATGAGTCTTTCACTTGTTGAGGGACCATTATTGGCAATTTGAAATTGTTGAGGGACTAATCTTGCCATTTCTTCAAAGTTGAAGGACCTTTTTGCAATTTTGACAAACTTAAGGGACCAAACTTGTAATTATGAATATACAAGGGTTTTAAGTGTCATTTCTTCAAAGAATAAGGATCAATCTTGTTTTGTCTTCAAGTTTTCAAGGGTATTTGATGAAAATTCCATGATTAGGGCCCGGTTCTTTGTACGGCTTCGTTTCTCGTGTCCGTTTTTCCTTGTATCTTGTGATCTTTTGTCTTTTTCACGATATCCATACCTAAAATACACAAGTAAACAAACACAAGCATATATATGGTATTTTATGACATTTTTATGTATTTAAAGCCCGAAAAGAACGATGAGATCATGTATAAATGCCATCTCATCACTCCCCCATACTAAGCCATTGCCGTGCCCTCACGCAATGCTAGAATAAAGTATCTAAACATTACCAAAGTTCAATTTTATTAACCTTTATTGAAGAGTAAAAGACTTGCAACATACTACGAGAATGTGTAAAGACATAATGTATGATTTTCATCACCAAAATGTGACTTTTAGGGTCAAAGAATAGAAACAAGTTAATGTCCCTTAGAGTAAATTTCGTCATCCTTGATTGTCATACATTCCATGCTAAGTGCAAAAACAAGATCATTGTTGGTACAAGTCACAATGCTAACACTACTCATACGTCCAAATTGTGTAATACTTTTTCTCCCCGCAATCCTAGTTATTATAAAAGGAAATGGGTTACTAGCATTTTTTATCTATTTGTCATGGATCACAAGTGATTCATATTGACTTATTCAAGTAGTTATTAGTCCGAAAGCAAAGTAGCACGATTTGATCAATAGTTAGCCGAAGGACAAAATCTTTTAAAACGGCTTCTCGTGTATCTCCTTAAGTTCATATCTTGGCATAACTCGTTTCACGATTTGAGACCTTTCTCGGACCGATATTTGGCATGTACTTCATACTTCAAATCTTGGGAAGACGTTCTCGAAATTATGGTCTTCTCTTCATATATTTGGAATTTCTTCACTTGACGTTTTTGAGAGATTCTTCATATAGGACCACGACTTCATCATTTTTCTTCAATCTTTACTTTGGATTTTGATATACAACGATCCGCCTCCTTTTCGGACTTGGATATATTTATCCTCATACCTTGTTAGGGTCTTTTTGGATAGACTTTCTCCATTCTTTAGGGGAGTAATAGCTTCTCGTCGTGTGTCTCGATCCTTCATATTGATTTTGGAACAATGATACTTCACATCATCTTTAGCAAAAATAGAGCTCCTCATGCCTTGTTAGGGCCTTTTTGGATAATCGCCAATCTTCGCGTCCCGTTTCAATAAGTTATGCCTTGGCTATGAACTCTATTCAACCCCGAGCAACTTTTAAACGATCTTGCGCTAGAGGCTAAGTAACCTTTCAAACCGTACGACCTTACTTATTGCAATTATGATTTATTCCTAATGCATTGATCTTATGGGAAGAAAAAGCCACAATTAAAAACACATGAGTTTTTGAAAGAACACTTTCATGTTCTACGTTTAGCATGATCACTTGTCTAACTCTATCATTTCTCGTTCTTCACTATTTAAAGACCTCTAATTAAAGAGACTCGTGAATACTTAGCCAAGCAAGTCAAAATTAAGCCAAATTTGGATTAGCTTTCATTAAGACTATATCAAATCAAAGTTTTGGGTTTTCAAGCCACCTATAGGATCTTGCACTTTCTTGGACTTTTTCAAGTTTAGAGAATGCATTTTAAAGTTCCCTTGATAAGTGACTTTCTAGAATCAATTATAGGAACTTGCGAAAAGTTCTTGTTCTTAACCCGAATGAATTAAGACTTTCGCGTTTTAAAACTCCCTATATAAAAGTCTAGCAAAACTTGAATTGAGCGGGTTAAGGAATGTAAAGGGCTCCAAATGCCCATCAAGTCAAAAATTAACTCTTATTCTACCCATCGGAAAATATACATTCGTGTCTTAAAAACACTTATGAAAACTAAGAAAAATTTTAAAATTTGGCCATTTTTAGCCTTATTTGCAAAACAAAACATTGAAAGTTGGAAAACGTGAGGGCGTAGCAAAGCAAGTATCTATTCACCCCCCCATACTAAAAGTAAACATTGTCCTCAATGTTTCGAGTCTAAAGGTGGAGCACCCCCATACTAGAGACGAAGAATCGAATGCTTAGGATCTAGCATGGAAAGGGTGATCAACAATATATCTAAAGCCGTTTATTAATTATGCTAAAAGATAATTGTTAGAACAATAAAGGATATGTCATGGAATCGTGAAAAAACTTCTTCAAACGAACGATGGAGGCTCACGTAAACGAACACGAGAGTCTTCAATCGTAGATGATGATGATGATCTAGATAACACAATCACAAACAACCACGAGACAACGAGTTGGAAGGGTACAAGTCCCCTTATTAGTGAACATAAAGCATAAAGATAAGCATGGGATCTCCCCCACGAGGCACCTCGTTTTTGATTACCGAGTCATGAGCTCGACTCGATTCCCTCAAAATGTGAACATTTAGGGATATCATGGTGTGGTCAATTTTTGGTGGGGCTTACATGATAAACAAGGCCCAAAAAGCAACCGGTAAAAAGGACTAAGTCCTTAGATGATGCAAAATACCGGGGTCGAAGATGGCGTTCTCGTTTCCATTGAGAAAACAATTCAACACCACTTGAACATGTGCCATAAACTCAAAGAGTTTGAAGAAAATAGATGAGAAGTAGAAGGGTGAGACAATTGGTAAGACAAACATTTGAGCTACTCGAGGTAGACTCGCACCAAGCAAATAGATATAGTTTCCATTTATTGCATCGGTGGAAGACCGAGATTTCCCTTTACATGAAATTCCGGGATCGAATATCTCGTCCTCGGTGGACAAAGATGAGGGAACATAAGGGGCTTCCCCCATACTAGAACCACACAAAACATCGTCAAAAGGAGTAGACGAGTTTGTAGTACTCAAATCACGCGGTGATGACGGAGTTAGATTTGTAGAAAAATCAATTAAATCACTTTTAAGATCTTTTTCATTTTTATCTTTTACACTCTCCTTGTGAAAACCCTTGTTGATTATGTCGAAAATATTCGGTGTTTCTAAGACGATGTTAGTCACACTAAAAATTCTCACATTTTGAAACCGTTTTTGTTTTGGTGGTGGCAAGTTCTCAAAACGTTTATCGACGAAGAAAACCTCCCCATCGGGGTCCATAAATTCATCATCCGAAAGATCTTCCATAGAAACCGGCAACTTATCAATACTTTTCAAGAATGAAGGTGAAGGATTTTTTGATTCAAGTATTGATGGTTTCTTCTTTGTAGGCTTTACACTCATAACCTCCACCGGCGGAGGAAATGGTAAATTGTTTTTGGAGACATTCCCTAAAACTCTTGGTGAAAATTCTTTGCAAATGACATTGGTCGAGTCACCATGGTTTAAAGTTGCAATAGAATAAACATGAGAAAGATTGGAGTTTTGTGTTGCATTGATGACAAGTTCTTCTTCATTGAAACGAAGGGTGATTTTTCGAGCATGAACATCGATAAGTGCTCTTGATGTATCCAAAAATGAACGACCCAAAATGAGAGGAACTTTTCGATCGATGGGAATATCTACAACGATAAAATCAACGGGATAGTAAAACTTTCCGACTTTAACGAAAACATCCTCGGCTACTCCACATGCCAAAATCGTAGAATGATCGGCCATCTCGATGGACATGTTCGAAGGAGTAAGAGCCGGAAGCGAAAGCGATTTGAAAATCTCGAGAGGCATTAAATTAATACTAGCACCAAGATCGGCCAAGGCGTAGCATTCCTCCATATCTTGTATAGCACACGGAATCAAAAATTTACCGGGATCACCGACTTTTTGTGGTATGCGGCTTAGAAAAACCGATGAACAACTAGACGTTTGTTGTAACTTCTCTTTGTTGTTTAGCATACTTTTGAAGTTTGCGGCGAATCGAGGCATCATGATTAAAGCATCGGCAAAACTTATGTTAAAATGCAAATCACGAAACATTTTCATAAATAGCTCAAATTGATAATTGTTCCTTTCTTGTGCCTTTTCTTTGTTTCGTCTCGAAGGGTAGGGTAAAGGTGGTGTGGGTTGGTCATTAGGCAACGGCCTTGGAATCTCGGGTTCCATAATTGGTATTGGTGTAACCGTAGGTGTGGTTTGAGCGGTACTTCGTGGGATTGTAATGTGCTCCTTTTCGACCATCACCTCGGGTTCTTTCTCGATTTCCTTCTCCGTAGAAGTACTTGGACGAGAGATTGGTTCCTTGAAAGTTTTACCACTTCGTGTAGTAATAACCTTCATTTCTCCCCTCGGGTTGTTAATGGTATCACTAGGAAGACCACCCGAAGAAGAGGGCTTACACATGATAGCTTCAAACATTTTAGCCATTCGGTCCTCAAATTTTGATTGCCTAGCATCCGCTTTCAATAACTCTTGCTTAATCTCATGTTGTCCTAATTCCATCTTTTGTTGGTTTTGTTGAAGACGTTGGACATTTCCTTCCATTTTGTTAGCATGAGTTTTAAGTTCATTAGCAAGTTCATTTTTAAGCTCGTTTTTCAACTCGGACCTTAAGCTAATCATCTCACGTTGCATATTATCAAATTTTGCATCATTTGCTTTTGCATAATCTAAAAATTCTCCTTGCAAATTTTTCGTGTGAGCATTTTGAAAACCTTGTGTAGTATTTTGAAAATCACGGTTTTGGTTTTGATTAGAGATTTGTCCATTCCCACTTTGATAATTCCCTTTGTTGTAATTGCGTGTGTTGCCTTGGTAATTACCTTGGTTGTTGTTTCGATAATTGTTAACATTTTGATTTGGTGGAGCTTGATTTTGGCGGGAACCTTGGCCGTTTTGGTTGTAAGTTCCCGTTGCTACATAAGCACTCGAAGTGTTACCATCCGTGGTAATGCACTCGGATAAATCATGAGCTCCTTCACACGATAAACAACTCTTAGCAACCGCTTTAACCGAAGCGGAATTGGAAGCTTCTTGAGCCTTCCAATGGGACATTAGATTAGCAAATCTATCAAAAAACCGATTTTCCTCATTAGCTTCATCATGTAAGGCGTTAATGCCACGAGACGATTGTGATGACGATGACGAACCCATATTGGCAACACTCGGTGTGTTACGAGGGCTATAGACCTTAGATCGATTTTCAATGATTTGTAAAGCCTCATTTGTCGTCTTACACAAAAAATTACCACCCGCGGCGGCATTCAAATAATCTCGTTCATGATCATTAAGCCCATTATAAAAGGTATCAATTTGATGCAATTCCGAAAAATCATGATGAGGACATTCATGTAACATCTCCTTAAATCGTTCCCATGCCATTGAAAAACTTTCATTGTTACGTTGCACAAATCGTGAAATCTCATTTTTTAAGTGTGTTGTTTTCGATGGTGGAAAAAACTTGTTCACAAACTTAGAAACGAGATCGGCCCATGTCAAAATCGAATTTGGCGGTTCTTTCTCGAGCCAAATTTTAGCGGGTCCATCCAACGAATATGGAAACAACATCATCTTAATGGCGTCATGCGGAACATCTTTGAATTTGCTAGTGGCGGTGAGACGGTTGAAATTCCTAATGTGGTAATGCGGGTTGTCTTTCTCGTGACCTCGAAATTTGTTTGCTTGTAGCATCGACATTAAACCCGTCTTAATCTCGAAATTCTCCGCAAGGATGGCGGGAATAACAATGGCCTCTCCAAAACCCTCGGTGGGTGCTTGTAGCAACTCCATCATAGTACGATTAGCCATTACGACTTCTTGTTCTATAATAGGTTCAACAATTGGAGGTTCTTCAACAATCAACGATCCTTGATTTGTTTGCTTTTGAAGTCGTTTACGAGCTCGTTTAGCTTGATTACGAGTGATCATAAACTTCACGAAGAATGGGAGGTGAGCAAAGAAGATTCTTTTTGGTCGTTTTGTGAATTTTCAATTTTTTTGTGTTTTTGATGATATTTAATTTTTTTGGATTTTGGTGTATCTTCGTAGACAACAATCTACAAAATCTCTCCTCGAATCAAACTCTTGATTAAAGAAGCCTCAAAGGAATGAAAACGATCACGTGGAGTGAACGCCTTCGAATGACTTTAGAACTTTGGTGAAAACCAAATTGTTCACGAGGGTTTAATCACAAAGAAAACCAAGCAAATATAGTATACGTATTAATACTTTGGGCGGCAAAACCCTCGATTAGCCTTCAATCTCAAAATACTCACAAGCAAGCGGGGAAACGAGGCGGCGCGAAGCACTTAAGAGCCTTTTTCCTTAGGGTATATTTTATAATACCCGCCTTATACCCACCTTATAGTTCGTATTTTTCAAAATCGAGCTTCTCGAAAGTATTTATCTATTTTTGCCTTTTCTTTTTGTTTGAGATTCGAATACAATGATCGAGTGATGAAATCCCGAATCAAGGTTGTGTTTTCACACTTTTGGAGATATTGTATTTTGGTTGTGATACTTAATACAATATATTAATAATATTCACAAAGAAAAACCGAGAAAACCGATAATACGTGTTAAGGGAGTTCCACTTAACACAAATATTATTATGGATAATATCAAAAACAAAATTTTCCAAATTAAAACACGACACACCTCCCCGGCAGCGGCGCCAAAAATGATTGTAGTAAATTACACCCCTTTCTTTGCCTTAGGAAAAACAAAGAGAAGAAACGTAAAGTAGCGGTAAGTATCGACGAGTGACGGTTTAGGAAAACCGTGCACTAATGACCCTCAATCACTTAAAAAGATAGAAAAGATTCGTTTCCCAAGGAGGTATGGTGTCGTGAATTAACTTGTATTTCTTTGAGATTAATATTGAGAAGATGGAATGACGGTTTCTTGGAAATTATACTATGACGTGAAAAACGAAAACGTAAAACCGTAGAAAAATCACTAAAATTAAAAATTATTAAAACCAAAAACAAAATCAAGAAAAAGATTAAAAAGACTAAAACAAGTCTAAAATAATATAAATAAAGACAAAAATCCAATAAAGATATTTTAAAACCTTTTATTAATTAAATAATTAATTTTAAATGCCAATTAAAGCCCTAAAATTAAATTTAATTAATTCAAATGTCAAAAATATGATTTTATTGAATAATTACTCAACTTATATTATTATAAGACTAAAAAGTAATTTTCTAAAAATTAAAACCTATTGAAATTATTTTTAAAACTCTAAAAATGATTAAAAGTAAATAGAAACTAATTAAACTTAAAATAATTATAAAAATAAATCTAAAAGCTATAAAAATAATCTAAAAATGGAAATAGTCCCAATTAATGACAAAGAACCTAGGAAAAATGAAAAAAAGAAAGAAAAATAAAATTTTGAAAATTAATTAATAAAATAATATTAAAACACTCCAAAAAAAATAAAAGTCACTAGTTGCGCCGCAACTAGTGGGGTCTTGCGCCGCAACTAGTGTTGCGAGATCACCAAGATCTGCAGGTACTTCAGTTGCGCCGCAACATGTTGTCTTGCGCCGCAACTAGTATGACGAACCTGGTTATGAACTATTGCACCAGCAGGTTGAACTTGTGTGTTTATGAGTTTGGCCAAGAGGACTTGACCTTGGCTTATTTTGGTATGCTTTTTGGTACAAGAGGGCACCCTTGAGCTTATTGAAGCTCAAGGAGTCAAAACTCACAAGGAACAACAAGAATCAAAAATCAACAATCAAAGATCATGCACAAAGTTCATTACAAATCAAGCAAATTAGCAATATGCGGATTTTTAACACCCTTTTTACCTTTTAAACTCAACAAACTTGTTCAAATCTTGTTCCAAACTAATAAACTACTTACTAATAACCTTAATCAACCCTAAACAAGCAATCTAACACCTTTTAATTATCACTAATCAAAATTATGTCCTGCTAAAACGTATTGCCAAACACCCTTTTAAAATCTAAAAACCAATTTTAACAAAGAAAAACCTTATGAAACCTAACCAAATTGTTATCAAAGCTTCATAACATGTATATAACATAACAAAAACACAAATCAAGTAACTTAAACACACTTAATCAACCAATCAAGCAAATCATGTAACAAGCACTTTTATGAACTTTTTCAAGGTAAAAGGAAGATACCTTAGGTTCTTACATCCAAGAACCTAGAGGATGAAAATCCTCCTCCAATCCAACCCGGGTTGGAGCTGAACTAAATCAACAAGCCTTCAACCTATTTGAACACAAAACAAAGAAAACACAACTCAAGCTTACAATATTCTTTTTTCTTTCTTTTCTTTTTTAAAAACTTCCAAAACCTTTTCAAACCTTCCAAATACGTTTTCTAAATCCTAAACAACCAATAACATGAACCATAAACACCAAATACCTTGGATAGATTTCTTACCAAAAACCTTCCAAGTTTCAAAACCTTAAACAACTTTGAAAATCAAAGTTGCTTAACCATAAAACAAAGTGGAACTCAGAATCAATCTCCTCACAACACACAAACTTTTAAAAACAATAAAAAAGGAATTACACTTGAATATTTCAAAAACCAAACTTTTTATTTCTTTAAAAAGGAATTACATGTGAGAGACTAGAAACTGGAACAAGGGCTTCACACAAGTTGTGAGCTCCTTTTATAGAGTCCTAAGAAGATACTAGAAGGCTAAAAACATAAAACCCTAATACATAGAAAATCCCAAATGTGCCCTTGAATGATTTTGAGTGCATTTTGTCCTCTCATTTGATCTTGGACGTTTATTTTGCTTTGGGAGGAAGCAAATAATCTTGGCCATTGATTTAAGCCACGTCATGTGCTTGGGGGCTAAGGAATGATGTGATTGGTGGATTGGGGAATTGGGGGTTTGGTGCATATGAGTGGGATGCAGGTTTTTAGGAGTGGGAAGGGTTTTGGCATGTGTGAATTAAGTGTGTGCAAGTTTAATTGAGTTTTACCCAAGTAAATGTGAGGGTAAAATCTGGGGTGGTAAGAATGATGAACAAGGGTCCATTGATCCGTTTTTTTGGGGGTGGTGTGGTGTTAGGCGCATTTTTATTTAAATGTTTCAGGTTTGGCACTTTTGGTCCTTGGTTTTTGGTTTTTTTGGCCTTTAAAGATTTCCAGCCTAAAATCTCCCTTCCTTTGTTATTAACTTTCCCACTTTGACAATTTTGGCACAAACTTTCCATAAAGATGTTTCAAAGGCGATTTGGTGATTTTTCAAGGACTAATCTTGGAGAATGTTGATCTTCAAAGGTCTTCAATGAGTCTTTCACTTGTTGAGGGACCATTATTGGCAATTTGAAATTGTTGAGGGACTAATCTTGCCATTTCTTCAAAGTTGAAGGACCTTTTTGCAATTTTGACAAACTTAAGGGACCAAACTTGTAATTATGAATATACAAGGGTTTTAAGTGTCATTTCTTCAAAGAATAAGGATCAATCTTGTTTTGTCTTCAAGTTTTCAAGGGTATTTGATGAAAATTCCATGATTAGGGCCCGGTTCTTTGTACGGCTTCGTTTCTCGTGTCCGTTTTTCCTTGTATCTTGTGATCTTTTGTCTTTTTCACGATATCCATACCTAAAATACACAAGTAAACAAACACAAGCATATATATGGTATTTTATGACATTTTTATGTATTTAAAGCCCGAAAAGAACGATGAGATCATGTATAAATGCCATCTCATCAGTTGACGAGACCCACACAGGCCCCAAACACACCCAGATGTGAGTCGGGGGTTCTCTGTTTTCTTGCGGCCGAGACACCAAAACCCCCCCGAGACCTTGAGGTCTCGGTTGGAGGTGATACAAGGACCACCGAGAGCCCATGGCTCTCGGTTCATGCGTCGGCCAAACAAACCAAACCCAAACCAATTCCTTTTTTATGATTCTTGATTAGTTTTACTTGTTTATTCATGTTTCTAAGATATAAATAATCATGTGTTCATGATTCCCATATAGAAATAAAAGAAAAGATTAAGGGTTTACCGTATGAGTGAATCAAACGAAACAAGGAACACGAACACTAACACCCGAATTCAATAACCAAAAATCAACCAAACACTCTCGGTGGTGTCTTTTAGCCGGCAGCAAAGGGAGAAGACAAAGGGAGGCTAGTTTTTTTTTTTTTTATAAGAATCTTGTTAAATGAAAAGTATGTGGTTTGTTTTTCCCTTAGTTAACATTTAAATGGGCTTGGGCCCTCCCTTGTGCTTGTGTCCGCGGCTCCCTAAGCCCAAAAGGGGTTTCCCGAGATTTGTTCATGTTTACATAAATTACGTGTTCATTCGTTTGTATTTTCGTGTTTGTTCGTAATTTATTATTCGTGCTATAGTAAATACTTGTACGTAATCGATACTTATCGTCTAATAATAAATATGTACGTAGTTACATGTTCGTGGTTTAACGTTCATTATTTCATTTTCGTGATTATAATTATTGTTATTAATAGTTATCGTATAATACCACGTATGACACGGATCTGGGCCCATTTAGTCAACTGGTTGGGCCGAATGACCCATCAACATCTCGTGGCTAACAGAAGGACGTCGATTTAGCTAAAGCTTCCTATCTAATCTTGTTTTAGATTTTAAATATTTGTTTTCTGCTTGTTTATCTTTTCCTTAGTTGATTAGGATTAGATCTTATCTTTTAGTTTTCTATTTAAGCATTGTAACCCAAGGTTGGAGGACAAGTTTCCTGTTATTCAAAAATATTGAATACGAACGTACGTATAGTTTTTTTTTCTGTTTCTTCTTCATTGAAGGCAGGTTAGGCTAGGGTTCCTAGCTTCTGCTTGTATGAATCCGTATCAAGTAGTATTCAGAGACCAGGAATCTTAAGATGTCGGCCGAAGATCCTAGCCACCAACACCGTCGATTCGTCGTCGGAGGTAACGGTTATGACGAAAGGGATCCTCGCAATGCTGAGATTGAACGCCTCCATCAACGGGTTCGTGAATTGGAACCTCTCTCTTATGCCAGGTATGATGATAGCATGGCAACAAACTCAGTTTTGCATGAACACGAGGACACATATTACGGGTATGACAATCTTTTCGCCCGTCGCCACCATTGCCAACACCATACACCTCACAGACAACACCCACGACAACCACAACATCAGGTTGACCCACTTTGTTCCTTAGGCATACGCACTGAGATCCCAGAATTTAAAGGCAAGTTGCAACCAGACAATTTCCTTGATTGGATACAAACAGTGGAACGCATATTCGATCTTCGGGATATTCCCGACAATCTAAAGGTAAAACTTGTTGCTATTAAATTAAAAAAATATGCATCATTGTGGTGGGAACATGTGCACACTCAACGTGCTCGGAAGGGTAAACACAAAGTGAACACATGGGACAAGATGAAACGCCTAATACGAGATAAGTTTCTTCCTGTCACATACAAACAAGATGCATACTTGGATTATCATAATCTTAAACATGCCTGTTTGTCCGTTGAAGACCTAATTAACGACTTTGAACGAATGCGGTTGCGTTGTTGTGCGGAAGAAGATGAAGAACAGATTATCACACGCTTCTTAGGTATTCTCCGACCGGAAATTGCGAACATCGTTTCCTTACAACAATATTATTCCTTCTCTGACGTGTGTCAACTTGCTTTGCGGGTGGAACGCCAACTCACTCAGAAAAGTAAGGCGTTGTCCAAGTTCTCGGCATACCCCCGCCCGCCAGCTACGGGCCCTAATAACACCCGAATTGGCCCAATCAAAGCCGACCCACCTGTTATCCCTTCTACCCAAACTGGTACGTCTACTACTCTTAGGTGTTTCAAGTGACAGGGATTGGGTCACATCAAACGAGATTGCCCAAATAAACAGGTAATTGCTCTAGTCGATGATTTGGAACCAACCTATGATACCGAGGTCGAGGATGACAAGGACAAACCTTCAGAAATCCTTTACCCTGACCGAGGTGAGGCCCTTGTTATTCAACGAACCTTAAACATATCTATGGCAGATACGAGTGATGACACTGCATGGCTTCGTAACAACATTTTTCGTACCAAATGCACGTCAAAAGGAAAAGTGTGTACGGTTATCATCGATGGGGGTATTTGCGAGAATATCGTTTCTCATTCCATGGTCGACAAGCTTAATTTGCCTATGCAAGATCACCCCGAACCATACCAACTTACTTGGCTAAAAAAGGTAATCTTATCAAAGTTACTCATCGTTGTTTAGTACCATTCTCCATTGACAATAAATATTCTGATGAAATCTGGTGTGAGGTCATCCTAATGGATGCTTGTCATATCTTGTTGGGAAGACCCTGGCAATACGATCGGCATGCTAAACATGATGGTTTTCGGAATACTTATACATTCAAAAAGGATGGGGTTAACATCACTTTGGCACCATACGACCCTAGGCACGAGGTTCCGGAGACAATGCTTGTCACAAAAGCAGAATTCTCAAACCTCTCCAAGTCACAACCACCACAAATTATTTTTGGAATATTCATGGTAGACGAAAATGTCGACATCCTACATGTGCCATAAGAGGTGGAACCTTTGTTATCCGAATTCAAGGATGTTTTTCCCGATGACATTCCTGCCGGTCTTCCTCTTGTTCGTGATATTCAACATTGCATCGATTTTTTACCTGGTGCAAGCTTACCAAATAAGCCAGCTTATGGAATGAACCCCAAAGACTTTACCGAGCTACAACGCCAAGTTACTGAACTGTTAAAAAAGGGCCTAATTCGGGAAAGTATGAGTCCTTGCGCGGTTCCCGCCCTTTTAGTTCCAAAACCGAATGGCACTTTTCATATGTGTATTGATAGCCGGGTGATTAATAAAATAACCATTAAATATAGGTTTCCTATCCCAAGGTTTGATGATTTATTGGATCAGTTGCATGGCGCGAACGTTTTTTCCAAAATTGATTTGCGCAATGGTTATCACCAAATACGCATGTGCCCCGGTGATGAATGGAAAACTGCTTTTAAAACTCGGGATGGTCTATACGAATGGATGGTCATGCCGTTTGGTTTGTTAAACGCGCCGAGTACATTGATGCGCTTAATGAATCATGTATTCAAGCCTTTTATCGGGCGTTGTGTAGTCGTATATTTTGATGACATTTTGGTTTATAGCTCGGATGTTACACAACACTTGTTAAATCTACTTCAGATCTTCTCGGTCCTTCGCGAGCAACAGCTATACGCAAATGGGAAAAAGTGTCACTTTTTAACTTCATAAGTTGTCTTTTTGGGATATCTTGTTTCTAGCAAAGGCATTCGGATGGACGAGGCAAAAGTTTTAGCCATAACCACGTGGCCAACTCCTAAATCCTTACACGATGTTCGGAGTTTTCATGGTCTTGCTTCATTTTACCGCAGGTTAATAAGAAATTTTAGTACTATTGTGGCACCAATCACGGAATGCTTGAAAAACAGTAAGTTCAGTTGGTCACCCGCGGCTCACTCATCTTTTGATGCCTTAAAATCAGTTGTTACTCAGACCCCCGTCCTTGCCTTACCTGATTTTACTCATGTGTTTCAAGTGGAATGTGATGCTTCCGCTGTAGGAATAGGAGGTGTTCTTAGCCAACAGCATCGGCCCATCGCATTTTTTTAGTGAGAAATTGAGCGATGCAAGACGACGATATAGTACGTATGACAAAGAATTCTATGCCATAGTTCGCAGTCTTGAATATTGGCGACATTACTTACTACCGGCTGAATTCGTTCTCTATTCGGACCACCAAGCACTTAAATTTATTCAGGGACAAGCAAAATTAAATCCGCGACACGCCAAGTGGGTCGAGACTTTGCAAGCTTTTACATTCGTCATTCGCCACAAAGCAGGTTCTGCCAAGTCAGTGGCAGACGCCTTAAGCCGCCGCCCAGCGCTCACAACGACTTTGGCTTTTGAAGTGGTCTGGTTTGGTTCCTTCTCAACTCTTTACCAAGATGATCCGGATTTTCAGGAAGTTTGGAAAAAAAACAAAGGAGGAACCTTATAAGTGTTTTGTTCAACGAAACGGCTTGCTATATAAAGATTCCCGATTATGTGTTCCTATGTCTTCTTTTCGGGAAGCAATTGTGTTAGAATGTCATCAAGGGGCGTTGGCCAGACATTTTGGTCGTGAGAAGACTATTGCCCTTGTGCAAGTAGGTTTTATAGGCCCAAAAATTCAAAGGAAGTTTCCAAGATATTGAAGCGTTGTCGTGTGTGTCATATTGCAAAAACCCGTCATACCAACCACGGCCTTTATACTCCTTTGCCCGTTCCTGTTCGTCCTTGGGAGGATGTGAGCCTTGATTTTATGTTAGGGCTGTCGTTGACTCAACGAAAGAAGGACTCAATTATGGTTGTGGTGGACTGATTTTCGAAAATGGCACATTTCACCCGTGTGTTAAGACTTATGATGCCTCACAAGTAGCTCGTCTTTACTTTACAGAGATTGTTCGTTTGAATGGGGTCCCAAAAACTCTCACCTCGGACCGAGACGTGAAGTTTGTTAGCTATTTTTGGCGCACCTTGTGGAAGCGTTTGGGTGCAAAGTTGCAGTTTAGCAGTTCACATCACCCGCAAACTGACGGTCAAACCGAGTTAACCAATCGTAGCTTGGGAAATTTATTAAGAAGCCTTGTTGGTGACAATCCAAAACGATGGGATCTTGTGTTACCGCAGGCTGAATTTGCTTGTAATCGTTCGAACCATAGCGCCACTGGCCGAAGCCCGTTCTTTGTTGTTTATGGTCGAAACCCATTTACCCCGCTGGATTTGGCACCATTCCCCGAGCAGGAGTATTTTAGCGCCGAGGGGGATGAACAAGAAAAGCAGATTAAGTTGTTACATGAACAGGTGCGCGAGGAAATTGTGAAACATTACTTACAATACTAGTCACGCGTAAATCAGCATCGGAAAAAGGTAATTTTCAATGAAGGGGATTTAGTGTGGGTATATTTGCGACGAGAAAGGTTCCCACAAGGGCAGTTTGGTAAGTTACACCCGCGGGCTGATGGTCCATTTCGTGTTCTTAAACGCATCAATGATAACGCTTACAAGATTGCTCTCCCGGGGCATTACAAGGTGTCTGCCACTTTTAATGTCGCTGACCTTTCTCCATACGAACCTGATGCTGACGATGACTCGCGGACGAGTCCTTTTTTAGAGGGGGAGAATGATACGGATCTGGGCCCATTTAGTCAACTGGTTGGGCCGAATGACCCATCAACATCTCGTGGCTAATAGAAGGACGTCGATTTAGCTAAAGCTTCCTATCCAACCTTGTTTTAGATTTTTAATATTTGTTTTCTGCATGTTTATCTTTTCCTTAGTTGATTAGGATTAGATCTTATCTTTTAGTTTTCTATTTAAGCATTGTATCCTAAGGTTGGAGGACAAGTTTCCTGTTATTCAAAAATATTGAATACGAACGTAAGTATTGTTTTTCTTTTCTTTTTCTTCTTCATCGAAGGCAGGTTAGGCTAGGGTTCCTAGCTTCCGCTTGTACGAATCCGTATCAACGTACTTAATAATTATCGTGCACTAACACGTACATAGTTTCTACAATTAATATTCGTGACACGCGTTCATGCTATAAAAGGAAAGTTTAAATTGGTTCGTATGTTTACTATGTGTACTGTTGATGGTAAAAGTATGCGGGTTTGACATTATAGTTACCATATGATAGTATAATCCTTGTTTTTATTCCTTGTTTACTTGTTCTTATTTATACTTTTATCATCTTTGAGTTCATTATATATTTATAGGGATTCTAGGGTTTATAAGGGAATTTTAGGGTATCGTTATATTTCTTAAAATGTTCTTATTGAAGTAAACTTGTTAAATTACTTGTACTTGTTATGTTTACAACATATAGGAATATGTTGATATGGTAGTCTAGGTTGAGAAAAGTAGTTCATCTTACCAAGTAATGTATAAAAAGCAAAAATTTCTAATGGATTTTCCATTTTCATTAAACATATTGTATAACATACTTGTGAAATTTATGGGTTGTCATAGCCTCTTTCCCTTAAAACAATCTCATCCCGAGATTACAACAATAAGGCAGTGTACTAAAGGCAGATATAGTTCTTGCATTCTTAAATTCCTTCTAATATACATTAATGAATATGATTTATACGTTGTCATTTATCTTATAACCAATTTCTTCTACTAGAGTTTTTATAATTGAATATTTATAAAGTGTAAATTTTATATTTTTATTATTAAAATCCCAATGTAATCTATTAAGATAAATATAAAGTGTACTGATAAATCAGATAAATACAAACGGAAATCAATAAGTCATTAAAATCTTGAATTGATTATTGCCTTTTTCAAAAATCAATGAGGTTTATAAGGAAAAGATCCTTAAAAGTTAATACTAAGAAGATACTTTTAAGTAAAGTTTCTCTCAAAATTTACCATTTAAATTTTATAGATATTTATTATTTATTACTTACTGTATTATAAAGTTTCTAATAGCATCTTTATAGGATAAGTGTAATTCCAGGTAATATAATGCATACGTGGAGTATGAATTTATAATGTCTAGATAATTCTCTCACTTTAACCATATATACATATATAAGGGATAGAATTCTTAATGTATTTAAAACTATAGATATTGGTACTTTATGTCAACAGATTATTTTGGGTATAATCTTGTTAAAGTCTCTATATCGTTAGTAAAATACAATTGACAATAATCCATATGGCAATTCATACTCCACGCAGACATTAGAAATTCATAATACAGTAAAGATGCTATTAGAAACTTTATAATACAGTAAGTAATAAATAATAAATATCTATAAAATTTAAAAAAAAATAAAAGATCCTTTGTGATGTAGTAGACACTTTACACAAAGAGGAAGCTTTCCAACATAATTTTTGTGTCCTAATGTTTTGGTAATTCAAAAGGAATTAGGATTTGCATAATACAAGTAAGGAAATATGGATCATAGGAGAAATTTAAGGGATTAGGTTTCGTGTCAGTATATTCTTCTTCTTCTTCCTCTTCTTCTTCACTAAGTTTACGTTTAAGGGTGTTTGATTCTGGCACAGAATTATGCTTGATTACGTGATCTATTAATTTTTTAGAAATATTGATGGCTTCTTCTAAACTTTGGGGTTTAGAGATAGTAATCATTTTCTTGAATCCTTGGGGAAATCCTTTACTAAAAGCTTTCATCATTCTTTGGGAATTAGTGATAGGGTATAATTCTGCTAACTCTTGAAATTTTCTCAAATAGGCATTGAGATCATTTCCTTGTGTCACTAGATAGCAAAATTCCTTTTTCACTTTCTCGATTTCTTTGGAGGGATAATATTGGGTCATTAAAAGGCACTTAAATTCTAACCACTTCATCTTCTGAGCTTCTTCTATTCCAACGAGTTGAGAATAGTAATTACACCATGATAATGCTTCAATAGTTAGGCTACTAACAACAATCTTCACTTTACGATCTTCAGCAAAACTACTTTGGGAGAAAATTGTCTCAGTTCTTTCAATGCAATGAGTTATACTAATAACATCTTCGCTTCCTTGAAATTTATATAACCGACTAGTTATAAAATTTCTGTTGCAGTAGTATCCTTCACTATCTTAAAAGTCGGTATTTTCGTAGCTGCAGCAATTCCATCATTAATTATTTTTTGAAGTCCTTCGGGAGTTAAGGTAGAAGATATCGATGTCCTTAAATGTGTCATTCTGAATTTAGAAGACAAAAATTTTTGAAGTTTAGATATACTTGTCCTTTGCCATATGTGTATACATACAACTCTTTACGAGCATATTTATTTTTAAAAAATTTAGAGATACTTCCTACAAGATTAGAAGAAAGGTTTATAGGGTTACGTCACTATTAACTTATCTTAAGATTCCTAAGTTTATGTATCCTTTATTTAGACTAATACTTTCTTTTAACCAAATAGACTTGAGAAGTCATTTTTAGTTTAAGATAATATCTTTCTTTCGCTATAATTCTTTTAAAGACTTATACTTTGTCAAGTATCTCTGTTTTATAAAATTGTTGGAAATTCATTTTACGTGACGATATTTAAGAATTCCCATTAGTTATCATAGTCACACGCGCAGGAACTAGACTAGGAAACTTTGTATAGTAAATACGCGTGTGACTATAAATTCCCCTCCAAGGCTTCCATGACTTTCAGGAGGGGTTATTGTTTGTGTTTTTCTCTTTTCATTTTATACATTGCCTTTCTCTCTCTAGAAACACCTACAAACCTCTCTCTATCTCTCAACAATGGCTGCCATCTATTACCACCCTACTAGACCACCAGATCATAGTTTTTAGCAAACCTACATTTGGCATCAGAGCCGACGATTCAATCTTTGGATCGTTCGTGTTTTATTGTTCGATTTGGTGGTCAATTTTTTTTGTTTCTCAGTCCATAAAGTCAGTGTTCTGTTACACAGTCCACTTTTTTTAGTTTCTCTATTTTCAAGATCTGGTACTTTTCAGATTTGGGAGTTTCAAGATCTATCATAAGTTTTACTATGTTTTCATTTTTATATTTTTAAAGATGAAGATAAGATCAGATTCAGAAAAACCCAAGGCAAGAAAATCCGGAAAGGACAATATGGATAAGATGTCAGATATTGCGAAAACGTGTTTTTGCGAAACGGATGTTCTTACAACATTGCGAAGTTGGCTTGAAATATTATTGCGAGATGTTGATCATTTTACACATTCCAAAAATGTTTCATGAAAACATTCCGAAGATGTTGTATAAAACATTTCGAAGATGCATGTTAAAAACATTCCGAGCACATAACTACTGAGACCAATAATAAACCTTAACCAGCATTAGCCAATCATTCATCTATCATCAACACCGACTCTATCTACCTATCCCATCATCATCAATCTATTATCAGTCAATCCGACCTCATCCTATCTACTTAGACTCGAATCACTATTTAGATCTCATAATCCTTTTTGTATATCGACATGCAAGCAAAGATCTTTATAGATCTATCACATTGTTGTTGATAAACAATATTTCTTCATTGATCTTGGTTGGGTTTTCACCCATTTATTTCGAATATTAAAAATTGGTGTGTAACAATTATGTTATCATCAATGTTTCTTTTGATTCGTTGGATTCTATACAAAAAACAATCTCAGTTTAATCAAACGTTAAAAGATCATTTAGATCTTGTAAGTTCGAAGTACATCATCACAGATTCGTGTTTGGTTTTTAACCAATTTTTATATACGATATCAAATAATGATTTATAACAAACATGTTATAATCATTATTCTGTTTCGAATCTATAAACAAAAAACGACATGCAATCATAATTACCTACCCGAGATTGTTAAAACGTGATTCGTGATTTTTAATCGGTGGATGATAGGATCAAGATGATAAGCGATGAGATTCGTATGTGTGACAATCCGTCAATTTACGATTGATATTTTATTCTCAAATATTATTTGAAAATATTATTTTAATGTTACAATATGAACTCACTTATTTTTGGGAAGAAATTTGGATTTACGTCTTGAAGTAGCATCGACTACGTTTAAACCGGAGGATTCTACGTTACGTGCTTACGTTTACATACACCGTCTTTGGTGACAGTCCGATATTTCAGAAAATAAATTTATCCGTGAATATTATTTTGGAGTTTTAAATTTGTGTTAGTTCATAAACTCACAAATTTACGAGAAGAGATTAGGACTTACGATTATATTTTAACGTCCTTTACGACTAAACCGGAAACCCTAGGATTACGTATTTACGTCTTCGAACTCCGTTTTTGATGAGACAATTTTTATTAAATTCTTTTCGTGCCGTTGATTCATAATTTATAAAAACATTTTTCGTAAAACGACCCGAGGGCACGTAAATCGAGGAAACTAGAATCGAGGAATACCCGTAAATTAGTGGGATGAGACAAGTATACACTTGTCCCACCCCACTATATGGGAAGGCTACACAAGTGACACCACACTTGTGATGTGTCAAGCTTGTAGCAACAAGCTTACACTTGTTGCTTAAGGCTTACAAAGTAAGCTACATTTCCTACTAACCTAACAAAACCACCTCAAACTTCCCATTAGCTTCCATTCTTACATGCAAAAACCACACAACACTCCTCCCTCTCTCTAAAATTCGTCCCATCCTCACCATCCACCCTATTTTGATCAATTTTAACCACAAACATTTGTTATAATTAACATATGTTAATCTCCATTCAAAAAGATGAAGATTGGTGCAAGTTTTAACATCCAAAAAGGAGTTTTCAAGTGAAGTAGGGGCTGATTTTCCATGAGAAGCTTATGAAGATTTGGTGATCTTAAAGTGGTGTTGGTTTATCACAAGTCTTGCCATCAAATCCAAGCCTTGTTCATCAAAACTCATCTTTTCATCACTAATGGTGGTATAGAGATTGTTCTCCTCATCCTCTTGTTATTTTTGTTATGTAATCATGTATTTTATTTCCTATTATATATGTATATGATGATTATATGATGATAAAAGTATTGTGTGGGGATTTGGTATTGATAAACATGATTAAAAAGGTGAAAACTATAAAGAACAAGGCTAAAATCTTGCTTAAAAATGATGGCTGTATAAAACAGTAAAGAAACATGTCATGAACTGATAAAATGATGAAATGGAATTAATATACAGTAAGCTGTGGGTCTTGTACACATGTGAGAGTTGGCCATGCAATGGAATCATTGTAATGAGTAAGATATGATCAAAACAAGTTTAAGATACAAATCTGAGTTCACTGTTTTGGACGATTTTTAGAAAATACTTAGAGGATGATTCAACAGTAGCTATAGTAGAGTTAAATGGAGCACATATCATCTAGTTTATGTGATAAACATTTGAGCTTCTATCTCCATATAGAACTGTAGATATGGCAATTTTGGTGAAGATGAAAATAAAAATCAGATTTTGGAAATTAAAGTATAATACTATTATATAAGCACTCAAAATTTAATAGTATAAAATATAAATTAAAACCCACTAACTTATATAATACATTTATATAAATATGTACAATGGTAAATAAGTGGACATTTTATAAAAATGGTAACTTGTTAAGTTTTATAAGTTATAAAACTATAAACTTGATTTTTACGACTTTTTCGGCTATTACTGTAAAATTAACGTTTTTCGCCAATTAAAACTTAGACGATCAAACCCGTCTAATGTAAAGTTTTCAAAACTCATATACTGATATATAAACATATATAACAATTAAAAACCGATAAAACCCGAACTATAAAACATACGGACATTAACGGGCTAAGTTAACGTTATTGGACTAATAATACAACAAAATGGACTAAAACACATATAAACTTATTTATTGTGCTTAACCCATTTGGGCCCAACATACAAAGTATAAATACTGATAATACAAGTATAAAATGGATTAACACAAGTTAATAAACTTATAATAGGCTTATTGGACCTAAAACACGTAAATAGGTAAAACGAGCAAACTAGTATAAAAGTTATCGACACATAACACAAAAATGAGTAAATGAGGATATGTAAACCCACTTGATCATCATATATATATAATCATCATATCTATACATAATTGTTATTTTTATAAAGTCATTAGACATGAGTCTAAGACGAGTATTATTTGTCTAGGTTTTCGTGATTGAAGCACGCACCGTACGTCCGAATTGCCGATAACCCGCCTTCCCACATTAACGTGAGTTCATAGCCTCGCACTCTTTTTAATGTTTTTATGAAATGTTTTATAAACCCGCGAGGGAGATAACATGTTAGTTTTTACTAAATAGGACACCATTTGTCCCGATTGTTTGTTTATTGATATGGACCCGAATGATTGTATGACCCGATTGTATGACCCGATAAATGATTAAAGGACCCGATAGATGAATTTAAATGGATTATTAAAGTTAGGTTATGTCACTAAAAGTCCCATTAGCATGAATTGTGAACTACCGGGATTTGGTAGACGCTTATGCATTTAATAGTACTATTTGGGGACGATCACCCCAGTTCGCGCCTTGACGGTTGATCCCCGTCGTGCCACATTGATTGGTAAGCGAATTTATGTATGAGAAGATTTCCATAGCGTGACCTTTGTGACGACACGCTACTTTAGATGGGCAAAATTGGTATCGGGTTAGCTACCCGTTGTTGGTTTAGTAAGGTAACAATGTCATGCGGCTTATAATAATCCAAAACTAACAAAATACTACTAGACGCTCAGAATTACGACGTATTGCCTGACTAGCAATACAGGGTCATACTATTGATATTATGTTTGTTTTTTGGTTTACATAACCATATTCATATAACGGTTTTTATTTGATTTTATACGACGTCATAAGATGTATCGTATGATGTTTTTACGACATTGGCTCGTATACTGATTTTTAAGGCAAATGCCTATATTATGATTTTCGATGAGGATTTGTATAAAATGACTTTGGCTATTTTATGGCCTATCAAAATGATTTGTACAAAATGATTTTCAGTAATAATTTTATACTGATATTATATTAATGGATTTTATTAAACTCTATGAATTCACTCGGCGTTATCGCTGACCTTTTCTTTTAACATGTTTTATCTCAGGTACTTGAAGGTAATTCTCGGGAAGACGACAAGAATCCATGGCCCGCACTTAAACAATATTTTCCATTCAAATATTTTGTAAAACTTTGTATGAAATGTAATGACTTGGGACCGATGTAACTTTGATGTTTATGAATGGAAATGATTTATTATTAAACGACGCGATTTTTATGCGTTGTCTATGATGTGAGTAATGTGCTATCCCGTAACACCAACGAGTCTTCCGCTGTATTGAGTTGTATAAATTTGTGGGTGTTACAGTTTGGTACCAGAGCTCTCGTTATAGAGAACGAAAGATTTTTAAAACCAAGGTTTTGAATAAAACATTTCAAAATCTTTTAACTATAAACATTTTTCACAAAATGTCTAAAAATCTTTTGACTATAACGGTGCCGAAGAATTCCCGAGTTACCGACAAGGCCAGACTAAGAAGTGTTATTTTAATATATACATAACTCGGATTATATATATGATGTAATTTGATTACATGATTGTTTGATGATTATTTTGATAATTATACGAGATATTTATACCACGTAGATTGTCACAAGGAACCCTAAATCCCCTAGTAAATTAATCGAAGCTATTCTCGTAGGAATTCTAGCTATCCTAGATCTAAACCAAGTGGTGGATATTTATGATCCCAACAAATGGTTGATATTCGTAGAAATGTAGATGTTAGTTGATTGTGATATTGAAAAAGAATTGGCGAGATTAAATCTGATATCGATGTCATGACGATCGTTTCTTATAGAGTGGAGTTTGACAAAACGTTACCACCTAGAAAGATGTCATCTGACTCGTTGTCATCCAATTCTTAAATTGAAATCGAAAGGGTGAATGTTGCACTTGAGGCTCTCATTGGAACCATTACCCAAAAGCCTCATGCCACTAGTACCTTTCAGAGAAATCTAACTGAATGATCGAGTCATTTCATACTAGTGACTCATTTGATAATTGTTGTTGTAAAAGCTATAGGATTGGAAATTAAGCGTTGTTGATATCGAGCTTTTATCTCCCTTTCAAGATGTAAGAATAAGATTGAAAGTATTGGAGAATGAGGTAGGATATCAAATTGAGTATAAAATTGGTTGAAACTTGAATAAAATAAAAACTTAACCTGTATGGAATATGAGATTGTTAATATAAGTCGTTAAGTCCTGTGATTGAATTATAAGGTTTTAATTTATTGTTGATTCGTGTTAAGTATTGTTCCTAGGCCATTGTCCACTAACGAGGATGCCTAGTGTCCAAGAAATAAATTGAAGAAATCTTCTTCTGAATTGAGACCGATGGATCTTCTGGGACATGTGGAACACCTAATGACTCTTGTAGATTAGTATTCATTGTGGTATCTTTTAAAAATAATCCCTAACTTAACTGTGACATCAGTTGGTAGGATGAGTTCTGAGAATTGTATGACATAGTGACACGTAATGTGTTACGGTAAAATTTTGACTTGTTTGTGATTAATGAGAAAGACTACCTTTGATTGCTAAATTCTACATGTATCGATATTATCTATCTTTTATTGCTTCTTCCTAATGTTCGCATTAGTGATGCAACCATTGAACAAGTACTCATCTTGATTTGAGTTACGTTGTGGATTAATCTTTTTGAGTGACATCAAGGTCATGAACCTCATGATTAATTGGCTAAGGCTCATTTCCTATCATATCGTAGTTAATTCTTGGTGAACAAGCTTTCATCACTTTCTGCAGATCACACATTGTTTTTATAAAGTTAAAACGGTATCCTTTGAGGAAATTAAATTTTCATCACAATAAGGATTATTCAAAGTGAGATTTATAAGTGATTGATATCAAAATGAAGTTGTTTATGAGACGCTTTGGAAAACTTAATTGTTTCCATAACAAAGAAAATCTTTGTAAATTTGTTCTTGATCCTTATTTAAGAATTAAGCATGAAAATGTTTTTATTTTAAACATAATGATAAAGTTTTGACGAACTAAGTATTGCATCGTTAATCTAGAAATTGTATATAGTTGCGCGCCTACATACAATTTGGAATGAACCATGCAAGGCTGATTAGTAGTCACCATAAAACTAATGAATAAACACTACATTTTCTTTGAAGATTGTGAAAGATTAAATTTTATGAGATCTGCAAGAAGTAAAAAATAGGGACATAGTGTTAGGGACACCTACATATGTGACTGTAGCATCTATTCTTCTGAGTCGAATTTACTCATCTGTGGAAATTGTCTTATTTGACAATTGACAATTCTTTCTTGACCAGTTCTCCCGTAGTGAGATTCTTAGGAAAAGTATCTGATTACCGAGTGTTGATACCCGACTGGATGTATTGACGTTCTTATCATTTCTTATGATTTGATTTCATTTGAATGACCTGGGTAACGATCCGAGGAGCTTTCGAATGCGTACTCAAATTATGAAAACATGGGATATATTCATATTCGTTAAATGTTTTCGTTTGTATCTGATTTGAAATTCTCTCGCGTAGATTATGCGTTGACATTACTCTTTTAATAGTAGTTGTGTATCCTAATATCCCTGAATTTGTGAAGGATTATGAATTATTATTAGTCTTTTGAGAAGTTCACATCTTATCGACGGCAATGCAACTGGAAAGTTGATAGTGCCCGTAGAATGGATTGATTGATTATGACATGACGACATTGTCTTAACTGATGGGAACTCGAGTAGAAATCCCCTAAAAGATAAGATGTTGATTATCAAAAGTGATCTAAATAATTCTTGATGGATGATGATATCCTGTATTTAGACTTAAAATTATACCGTAAATGGTTGTGAATTAGTCATAGATATTATAATCTAGAAGGAACCTAATATGTATTTATTAAAAGATGTTTTTGTTATCTGAAACTTTAGGAGGTATTTATTGGTGAATTACCTAAACTTTCGCCATTAAGGCAAGTTGAAATTGGTATTGATTATATTTCCGGTGCTGCACTTGTGGCTTGTGCACTGTACGTCAGCACCGTATGAATTAAAGGAATTACCGTACAACTGAGAGAGTTGTCGGAGAAAGATTTTATTATACCAAGCCTGTCATCATAAAGAGCTATGGTGTTATCATTCCTTATATTTATAGATTACTGTGAACTGAGTACATTGACAATCAAAAACGATATCTATAACTCGAAATGGAAGATTTGTTCGATCATTTACAAGGTTTTTGATCCTCAGCATGGTTATTATCAACTTCGCGTCCGCGAAGAAGAGTATCTATTCCAATCATTACATCCAGAACTTGTGATGAACATTATGAGTTTCACATGATGTCGTTTGGATTGACCAATGCACATACAACATTCATAAAATTTGGTGAATCACGTGTGTAGGCTGTAATTTGATAAATTCATGCTCGTGATCATTAAGAACTATATCTTTGTTTATAAGAATAAGAATGAGTTAATAATTATTTATAGATTGCCCTGAATTGGCCGAACAATGAAAACATGTACCTTAAATATTTAACATAAGACTTAAGACTTATTTCTTTGCATGATTTAACCGTGTGATTAATAGATAATGGAAGCTATATTGACTTTTCAAAGATTAGAACCATTAACGCTTAGGGATTAAAAACTTAATCCTTTACATAAAATGACCGTTGGATTAATAATGGTAAGATGTATGCATATAGACTCTTCAAAAAAAAAAAATTAAGAGCCCTTTTAAGACTTTGGACTTTACCAAAAAGAAATGGAAATATGTTTTGACAAATGTTTTAACAAAGGATTTTTTTTAAAGGGATTATTCCCTTATACACAAACCATTTAACTAAACTTCTGTTTAGGGGTAAGTGTTTGTGTATACATCAAGATAACTTAAGAAGGATTGAGTAAAACCATTCATACCATAACCTGAAAACTTAAAACGACAATTTTTGCTTGTCAACTAAGAAAACTTTGACCAAAGTATAAACAAAGGTTTTTCGAACATTTACGAATCTTACTAATTATTTTTGATAAATCAACAAAAATCTTGTTAATTAAACTCAAATTTATTTTTGAACATTTTATATAATTGGTCGAACTAAGAAATTTAAAACTTTTACGTTTACGCTTCATAAAAATTAACTAATAATTATTTAATTAATTATAATAATTGTCGACGCTTTAGGCGACGGATTGAGTAAAACAGATAAAAATAATAGTTGAGACGAAATTAAAACATGGAAGATATGAAGAAAGAATATCTGAGTAAATTGTGGACATGATAATTATATCATTAGGAGAGGTGAATTTAGATATCGACGCATTATAAAAAAAGTATAAAGAATCATATAAGATGTGTTCTTTAGTATTGAAGGCGCAAAATAAATTGTTTAACAATTTAAAATAAACGATGATTGTAAAAAGGATAACATAGATAATAAAAGGGGTTCGCGGCTAATGTGAACCATTAGAATTGAGAAGCCAATGGCGTTAGATATATAAAAGACCACTTGTGATTGTCTAAATATGGAAAATTGTGAGATATAGTTATGTTGGAAATTGTAAGTATAAGTATTATATGTATGTCATTTTTGACTAAAAGTATCTTTGTCTGAAGAAGTTGTACTAATGGCAATTATGAAGGCAGACATCGCCTCATACATTAGTAAACGTCTAGCTATTGCAAAGGTCATCATCTGAATTTGATTCGATTTAGGTCATCGTCGACAGACTGACCAAATCTGCTAATATCATTCCCGTTAATGATAAATGCAAAAGAGTTATGTAAACATAGTGTGCCTGTATCGAACATCTTTATCAAGATCCTCGCTTCGCATCGAATTTCTAGAGATTTGCTCAGAAATCATTGAGAACGAACCTTGATGATAGTACTATGTACCACCCCAATCGAAGGGACGAGGTAAACTAACGATACAAAGTAATATAAGTGCTATTTTATGTTTGAATGATTGACCTTTGGTAATAGACCATATAATCGTTTTCCTTTGGAGAGATTATCATTGATAATTATTGTATTAGGATCGAGATTGAATCTTGTTAGGATCTAAATATTAGAGCATCAGTAAGCAGGAGTTGAGATAAAGACGTCCGACGTACACCCACTGTGAGTTGGACATGTCTTTTAGATTTAAGGTTTTCTATGATGGCAAACCTAACCTTGCAAAATACCTGACCCGCGAGATCTGAAATGATTGTTGAAATTAGGATTTGATTATTAACTGCCGATAGTGGGCAAGAGGTTATGTGAATGTGAAATGTAGATCTTGAAGTGCCAAATGGGTAGCAAAGTTATGCCACAATTTTTAACCTTGGAAAAATGAATTCATGATCTGACAAATCATGGGATATAAGTCCCCGTTGTATGGGACCAGTGAGATGATGTAAAAGATTGGTTTGAAAGGCATATAAGCTGGATCTACCCTAGGACTTCAAAGAATGCGTGAATTATGTTTCGTAAATCGAACTTGATGGAATTTCTATCAAGTGAAAATCTGATTGTTCTTAGTAAAGCTTAGATCGGAGAAAAGTTGCATTCATCAGAAACCCGTGAACATCATGGATAGAGAAAGTAAGTCAACATTTAGCCTGATCTTATTCCCGTAGTTATGTTTGATGAAACTCGCGTATTATAATGGATTGCACGTGTGAGAAAAGACCGAATGTGGAGGAAATACCCACATGGCTTTAACTCTATAAGAAGCGAGTAGTAAGATGATCTTTGAGGACAAAGATCCTGTTTAGGGGTAAATGCTGTGACAATCCGTCAATTTACGATTGATATTTTATTCTCAAATATTATTTGAAAATATTATTTTAATGTTACAATATGAACTCACTTATTTTTGGGAAGAAATTTGGATTTACGTCTTGAAGTAGCATCGACTACGTTTAAACCGGAGGATTCTACGTTACGTGCTTACGTTTACATACACCGTCTTTGGTGACAGTCCGATATTTCAGAAAATAAATTTATCCGTGAATATTATTTTGGAGTTTTAAATTTGTGTTAGTTCATAAACTCACAAATTTACGAGAAGAGATTAGGACTTACGATTTTATTTTAACGTCCTTTACGACTAAACCCGAAACCCTAGGATTACGTATTTACGTCTTCGAACTCCGTTTTTGATGAGACAATTTTTATTAAATTCGTTTCGTGCCGTTGATTCATAATTTATAAAAACATTTTTCGTAAAACGACCCGAGGGCACGTAAATCGAGGAAACTAGAATCGAGGAATACCCGTAAATTAGTGGGATGAGACAAGTATACACTTGTCCCACCCCACTATATGGGAAGGCTACACAAGTGACACCACACTTGTGATGTGTCAAGCTTGTAGCAACAAGCTTACACTTGTTGCTTAAGGCTTACAAAGTAAGCTACATTTCCCACTAACCTAACAAAACCACCTCAAACTTCCCATTAGCTTCCATTCTTACATGCAAAAACCACACAACACTCCTCCCTCTCTCTAAAATTCGTCCCATCCTCACCATCCACCCTATTTTGATCAATTTTAACCACAAACATTTGTTATAATTAACATATGTTAATCTCCATTCAAAAAGATGAAGATTGGTGCAAGTTTTAACATCCAAAAAGGAGTTTTCAAGTGAAGTAGGGACTGATTTTCCATGAGAAGCTTATGAAGATTTGGTGATCTTAAAGTGGTGTTGGTTTATCACAAGTCTTGCCATCAAATCCAAGCCTTGTTCATCAAAACTCATCTTTTCATCACTAATGGTGGTATATAGATTGTTCTCCTCATCCTCTTGTTATTTTTGTTATGTAATCATGTATTTTATTTCCTATTGTATATGTATATGATGATTATATGATGATAAAAGTATTGTGTGGGGATTTGGTGTTGATAAACATGATTAAAAAGGTGAAAACTATAAAGAACAAGGCTAAAATCTTGCTTAAAATGATGGCTGTATAAAACAGTAAAGAAACATGTCATGAACTGATAAAATGATGAAATGGAATTAATATACAGTAAGCTATGGGTCTTGTACACATGTGAGAGTTGGCCATGCAATGGAATCATTGTAATGAGTAAGATATGATCAAAACAAGTTTAAGATACAAATCTGAGTTCACTGTTTTGGACGATTTTTAGAAAATACTTAGAGGATGATTCAACAGTAGCTATAGTAGAGTTAAATAGAGCACATATCATGTACTTTATGTGATAAAAATTTGAGCTTCTATCTCCATATAGAACTCTAGATATGGCAGTTTTGGTGAAGATGAAAATAAAAATCAGATTTTGGAAATTAAAGTATAATACTATTATATAAGCACTCAAAATTTAATAGTATAAAATATAAATTAAAACCCACTAACTTATATAATACATTTATATAAATATGTAAAATGGTAAATAAGTGGACATTTTATAAAAATGGTAACTTGTTAAGTTTTGTAAGTTATAAAACTATAAACTTGATTTTTACGACTTTTTCGGCTATTACTTTAAAATTAACGTTTTTCGCCAATTAAAACTTAGACGATCAAACCCGTCTAATGTAAAGTTTTCAAAACTCATATACTGATATATAAACATATATAACAATTAAAAACCGATAAAACCCGAACTATAAAACATACGGACATTAACGGGCTAAGTTAACGTTATTGGACTAATAATACAACAAAATGGACTAAAACACATATAAACTTCTTTATTGTGCTTAACCCATTTGGGCCCAACATACAAAGTATAAATACTGATAATACAAGTATGAAATGGATTAACACAAGTTAATAAACTTATAATAGGCTTATTGGACCTAAAACACGTAAATAGGTGAAACGAGCAAACTAGTATAAAAGTTATCGACACATAACACAAAAATGAGTAAATGAGGATATGTAAACCCACTTGATCATCATAAATATATAATCATCATATGTATACATAATTGTTATTTTTATAAAGTCATTAGACATGAGTCTAAGACGAGTATTATTTGTCTAGGTTTTCGTGATTGAAGCACGCACCGTACGTCCGAATTGCCGATAACCCGCCTTCCCACATTAACGTGAGTTCATAGCCTCGCACTCTTTTTAATGTTTTTATGAAATGTTTTATAAACCCGCGAGGGAGATAACATGTTAGTTTTTACTAAATAGGACACCATTTTTCCCGATTGTTTGTTTATTGATTTGGACCAGAATGATTGTATGACCCGATTGTATGACCCGATAAATGATTAAAGGATCCGATAGATGAATTTAAATGGATTATTAAAGTTAGGTTATGTCACTAAAAGTCCCATTAGCATGAATTGTGAACTACCGGGATTTGGTAGACGCTTATGCATTTAATAGTACTATTTGGGGACGATCACCCCAATTCGCGCCTTGACGGTTAATCCCCGTCGTGCCACATTGATTGGTAAGCGAATTTATGTATGAGAAGATTTCCATAGCGTGACCTTTGTGACGACACGCTACTTTAGATGGGCAAAATTGGTATCGGGTTAGCTACCCGTTGTTGGTTTAGTAAGGTAACAATGTCATGCGGCTTATAATAATCCAAAACTAACGAAATACTACTAGACGCTCAGAATTACGACGTATTGCCTGACTAGCAATACAGGGTCATACTATTGATATTATGTTTGTGTTTTGGTTTACATAACCATATTCATATAACGGTTTTTATTTGATTTTATACGACGTCATAAGACGTATCGTATGATGTTTTTACGACATTGGCTCGTATACTGATTTTTAAGGCAAATGCCTATATTATGATTTTCGATGAGGATTTGTATAAAATGACTTTGGCTATTTTATGGCCTATCAAAATGATTTGTACAAAATGATTTTCAGTAATAATTTTATACTGATATTATATTGATGGATTTTATTAAACTCTATGAATTCACTCGGCGTTATCGCTGACATTTTCTTTTAACATGTTTTATCTCAGGTACTTGAAGGTAATTCTCGGGAAAACGACAAGAATCCATGGCCCGCACTTAAACAATATTTTCCATTCAAATATTTTGTAAAACTTTGTATGAAATGTAATGACTTGGGACCGATGTAACTTTGACGTTTATGAATGGAAATGATTTATTATTAAACGACGCGATGTTTATGCGTTGTCTATGATGTGAGTAATGTGCTATCCAGTAACACCAACGAGTCTTCCGCTGTATTGAGTTGTATAAATTTGGGGGTGTTACAGTATGTATAGATGAGATATGAGATTCGATTTTGGTTTAGAGATGTGGTTTAGATGAAATGAGATTGGGATTTGGAAAGATTAATTGGTGGTTGGATGATAAAGAAAAAAGAGGCGGATGAAGAGTGATATAGTGATTAGCTGATTTGGTTATGGTGTCGGCATCTATGCTTAGCCAAATGAATAATGCGGTCCTTGAAACCCTCAGTGTTAATCAGACTTTATCTGCCGAGCTTGCTTTCCATAAGAAAAAGGTTAAAACCTTAGAATTAACTCCAGTGTCGACTACCTTAACCATCCTGAATTTGATAGGTTTAGGAAAGTCCAAATGGATATCTGGTAGAAATTGAGAGTTTAAGAGAAAATCTTTCGAAAGAACTTAAAGAAAAAGAGTCAGTCGTTAATAATTTTCAAAAAATACAAACGGATTTCGAAATTCTCGAGTCTAAAAGGGTTGAAACGGAAATTAAGGCGTCTGAGAAAGTTAAAAAGACTGAAATTTGGCTTTTAAAACAATACTCTGCTTCACATTTAGTACACTTGTTTCATTCTTCTTTTCAAGAGTTCAATCTATCGCGTCTATTAGACCTACCACCTAACCCGGGGTATGCAAAGCAAGCATTTTACCACAACCCACGACTTCATGATGCAACCAAGTTAGGATTGGTCTTAGATCCGATTGTGTTCTTAAATGAATCTGAGAGCATGTCACTACATGAAGAGAAACGGTCAAAAGTACTTTTTACATATCCTGAGTATGATTATACACAAATGAATGCAACATATGCAAAAATAGATCTTAGAACTTGATTTAATATGCAAAAGGAATTTATCCATACACCCGCTTACATGCCTACTAGAGAAAGCCTTAGTATACTTCCTACACTTGTTAATTCAGACGAACCTAAGGAAATTCCTAAGAATCTTCCACCGGTAAGTACGGTATTGCTAAGCTTGGAAGAGATTGAGCGATACCTAACCGAGTTTGACAAGGTCATCCTAGAATGTACGACTTCAACGGCTCAAACCGCTGGAGAATGGGCTTTCAAACACATGAAAACGGTGTTTGAGAAAGAGATCGTTCCGTTTGTAAACAATATTAAAAATGGAGTTTATTATCTCGCGGGAAATCTAACTTTTGAAATAGGTGAAGTTCGAAAAGTTTTCTATGAAATGGATGATGCTTATGAACAACATTTAATTGAGAAAGAAAAGATTTTATCCGAATATGACCGATTCTTAGAATAAATAGTGTCTCTCGAAGTGATGCAAGTTGTTACCATTGAATATGCTCATGAGATTTCATCTACTGCGAATAAATGTGATGATGTGCATGATATATATCTGTGAATATTGTTGAACCTGTGAATACTGTAGATAATCATTCTTTTCATGAATCTAACGATGATTTTTTAAAGCTTCAAGATTCTTATAACACACTTTCAAGACGTTTTAATGAGCTTCAACAACATTGCATATCTCTTGAAATTGAAAATCAATCTAAAAATGAAACTCTTTCAAAAATAAATGATTGTGAAAACTCCGTTGAGACAAGTGACAAGATGATTCAGGTGGTTCAGGCATTAGAGGAAGAAATTATGAGACTTAAGAGATAATCCGTAGAAGAGAAATTAGAACTAGAGGCTGCAAAGATTTAAAATCATGCCCTAGAAGATAGAATTATTTCTATGCTAGGGGAGTTTGATAAAGTAAAGGAGGGTTTTTCACAAATTTATGGTTCATTAGAAGATCGCTTCGTTTTTAATGTGGCAGAGCAAAAGTCACTCGTTGACCAATTGAACCGTAAGTGCGAGGAAATCTCTGACTTAAATATTCAACGCATAGACAAAAAACATGGTTTTGGCTGAATTAAAGGAGACACTTCAACTCAAAGGACAAGAAGTTGTTGATAATCCAGCTACAATCTCTGCCCCGACCTCTAGTGGTCCAAAAACCAACAAGGTGGTGATCACTAAGAACCCGTACCATAAGAACAATCCACTATCATATAAGTCCTATATGGAGCATGCAGTTGAGTACGCGATTTTTGCTAGGGGAGAGTTAGATGATCTCTGTGAACTTGAAACTAGGAATAGTCACTATTACCATGCTCACGCTTTCATTGATAGGGTACAACACAGCTTAGAGCACTTAAAGTACATACGACTACCGGGTTCTGCACCACTTAAACAACAAACCACCACCATTGCCATGACTCCATTCAATAAGAATCCAAGATCTAAGCCTATATTAAACACACCCATCAAGGCTAAATCAAAATCTGTCACTAATGTTCCCTTGGCTTCTACAGGAGTAATTGTATCTAATAAGGCTAAAGGATCTCAAGACAAGAAGAATAGGATCAAGCCTTCCACTAGTAGGACTGCGAAGAAGAAAGTAGAAGTTCACCCTAGGAATGTTATTTCAAATTTGAATAAAAAGAATCATGTAACTAAGACTAAAGGCCCTGCGTTTGTGCAGCAGCCTAAGCAAAATGTGAATTCTAATTTGAGATGTTGGATTGTAATGAATGCATGTTTTCTAAGCATCATGATTTATGCCTTGTTGATCACGTGAATGAAATGTATGCAATTAGGAACAATCTTGAATGGATTCCAACAGGGAAGAAATTCGCCCGAGTTGGTTGGCAATGGAAACCCACTGGTAGGACCTTCACTGCTAATGGAACTACGTGCCCTTTAACTAGGATCACATCCACGGAAGTTAGGTCTCAGCGTCCTTTAAATAGGAACACTAGCACTAAGAAATCGAAAAAGCGCCCTTTAACTAGTTCTGCCTCCACTATTGTGCCTACCAGTGAAGAAGTACCTCAGGATCTTAGACAACTAGAATCTAAGCCGATATTTATGAAACAAATCTGGAAGCCTAAGAATTCTTCGTTTAGCAAATCTAAGATAATTATATTTGTACCTGCAAACACAAAGGAACTAATAGATTCTGATACATCGTCTTTGTCTGGTGATATTTTCAGGTGGTCCAAATCATCCTATGGTACTTGGACTCTGGATGCTCAAAGCATATGATCAGAGATCGCTCGATGCTCAGAAATTTGGTCAGCAAGTTTCTAGGAACGGTGAAATTCGGCAACGACCATATTGCGAAGATCACGGGTTACGGTGAATATCAAATTGGGAATGTTACGATTTCAAGGGTATATTATGTGGAGGGACTTGGTCATAATTTATTTTCAGTGGGACAATTTTGCGATTCAAACCTTGAAGTGGCTTTTCGACAACATACTTGCTTTATTCGCGATCTTGCAGGAAATGATTTGTTAAAGGGTTCTCGAGGGGATAATATCTACACACTGTCCATTAAAAACATGATGGCCCCTCTCCTGTATGCCTTCATTCCATAGCATCTAAGACCAAGTCATGGTTGTGCATCGTCGGTTATCTCATCTTAATTTTGATGCTATAAACCATTTGGCTAAAAACGAACTTGTTCGTGGTCTTCCAAAACTGAAGTTCGACAAGGATCATTTATTTTCCGCGTGTTCTTTGGGTAAAAGCACCAAGAAATTATACAAACCTAAAGCTGAAGACACCAACCAAGAACCACTGTATCTTTTGCACATGGATCTCTACGGGCCAATGCGTACGGCTAGTGTGAGTGGTAGAAAATACATCCTCGTCATGGTGGATGATTTCACAAGGTTTACATGGGTAAAATTTTTAGCATCCAAGGATCAAGCACCAAAGTATATTATTAATTTCTTAAAGATGATCCAAGTACGTCTTAATGCTACTGTTCGCCGCATTCGCACTGATAATGGAACTGAGTTCGTTAATCAAACTCTACGAGACTATTATGAAGAGGTCGGTATTTCACATGAAACTTCTGTTGCTCGCACTCCACAACAAAACGGTGTCGTGGAAAGACGTAACAGTACACTAATGGAAGTTGCTAGAACTATGTTGATTTATGCGAATGCTCCTTTATTCTTATGGGCTGAAGCAGTGGCAACCGCATGTTATACCTAAAACCACTCCATCATTCGTAAATGCAATGGTAAAACTCCATATGAGCTACTGCATGGACACAAACCCGATATTTCATTTCTTCATGTATTTGGTGCACTGTGTTATCCAAATACTAATAGTGTGAATTTGGGCAAACTTCAACCGAAGGCTGATATTAGAATTTTCATTGGTTACTCACCTGCAAAGAAAGCTTACCGAATTTATAACCGTCGTCTTGGCAAGATAGTAGAAACTTTGGATGCCGATTTTGATGAGCTGACAACGACGGCTTTTGAGCAACATAGCTCTAAACCCGCATTACATGAGATGGGAACTGGTACGATTAGTTCTGGATTAACTCCTAACAATCCTACTTCTCCATCATTTATACCACCTACAAGGCCCGAGTGGGATGAGTTATTTCAACCTATGTTTGATGGATTCTTTGATCCACCTAGTCATGATTCTCCAGCACCTGCAACAGTAGCTCCGATTCCTGAAGTTTTTGCTCAAGATAATGGAAATCAGTCCGAGACATCTACTGTTACTATTGAACCAAATGTCCCATCCCTCACCGATTCACAAACTACACATGAATCATCACCCCCACTTGTCCCTAATGATGTTGAAGAGGATCACTATGATCATTATTTGTAATTTGCTCACTTACAAGAGCTTCCTTTCTTTGGTACACAAATACCTGAAAACCCTAACGGTGGGTCTACCTCAGAGGAAGCTCCTGCAATCGTTCACTCCCGACCACCACGGAATGAAACTCACAACACAAAATGGACAAAGGATCACCCAATCCGCAATATTATTGGTGACATCAATCGACCAGTCTTAACTCGCCACCAACTCCAAGAACAGGCATTATATTGCTACTTTGACACATTTCTTTCTGACACTGAACCCAAAAACTGGCAACAAGCCATGACTAAATCATCTTGGTTTGAAGCCATGCAAGAGGAACTTAATGAATTTCAACGTCTTGAATTGTGGGAATTATTTCCTTTACCCAGAAATGTTGAAATCCTTACATTGTTGTGGGTATATAAGGTTAAACTCGATGAGTTAGGTGGAGTGCTGAAGAACAAAGCTAGATTGGTTGCTTGAGGTTACAAACAAGCTTTGGGTATTGACGTTGAAGAATCCTTTGCTCCTGTGGCACGATTGGAGGCAACTAGACTATTCCTTGCTTATGCTGCTCACATGAACATGATCGTCTACCAAATGGATGTTAAGACGGCATTTCTTAATGGTAAATTAAGGGAAGATGTCTACGTAAGCCAGCCGAATGGATTCGTCAACTCGGAGTATCCTAATCACGTGTACAAGCTCAAGAAGGCTCTTTATGGGTTGAAACAAGCTCCACGCGCGTGGTACGATCTCCTATCGTCGTATCTCATCTCGAAAGGCTTCTCCAAAGTCAAAGTGGACCCAACATTATTTATTCTCAAGGAGGACAACGACATGATACTGGTACAAATTTATGTTGATGATATAATTTTTGCTGCCACTACTCAAAGACTGTCTGACCATTTTGAGAAAATTATGTCCACACACTTTAAGATGTCGATGATGGGAAAAATTTCATTTTTCTTAGGTTTGAAAATTTCTCATAATCTCAGAGGCATCTTCATTAATCAATCTAAATTTGCTCTTGAGTCACTAAAGAAGTATCATTTTGAAAATTGTGACCCCGTGGATACTCCAATGGTGGAGAGATCCAAGTTAGATGATGATAGGAATGGGATAGCTGTCGATCCTAAACTTTACCGTGGAATGATCGGCACCCTTCTCTATCTGACTGCTAGCAGGCCTGATTTACAATTTGCTATATGCATGTGTGCCTGGTATCAGGCTCGGCCTACCGAAAAGCACTTACATGTTGTGAAAAGGATCTTTCGGTATCTTAAAGGAACACTTCATCGTGGTCTGTGGTATCCGAATGATTCCTCTATTGCACTAATATCATATGCAGATGCGGATTATGCTAAGATACTAGACGTACCACTTCTGGCAGTGTGCAACTTCTTGGAGATAGACTGGTTAGTTAGGCATCCAAAAGGTAGAAAAGCGCTGCGATATCAAGTACAGAGGATGAATACATTGTTATGTCCGGTTGTTGTGCTCAAGTTCTCTGGATGAGATCACAATTAACTGACTACGGTCTTGGATTCAACAAAATCCTGAGGTACTGTGATAACAAAAGTGCAATTTCCCTTTGCTGCAACTACGTTCAACATTCCCTGGCGAAGCACATTGACATACGCTACCACTTCATCAAAGAACACGTGGAAAATAGAGTGATTGAACTGTATTTTGCCAACACTGAGTATTAGCTGGCAGATATATTCACAAAGGCCTTAGATCGAGGACGTATCGAGTTTTTGATCGAAAAGCTAGCCATGAAATCATTCTCACCAACTACACTTAAGGAGTTGGTAGAAGAATTTGTAGAATAGTGGTGGTAAACTATTCTAGAGTATCCTTTGATCGTGATCTTGAATATTTTAGTATATATTTTAAACCACCAAAAGAAAAATACAAAAATATAAAACATACAAAAACCATAAAAAATATATAATCAAGAAAACCCAAAAATATTGTTCATTTTAAATCGGGCATGTCTTTTAGTACGGTAATATTTACGGCCTTAGAAATGTCGATTAAAATTGACACGGCGCCATAAATAGAGTCCGCATAAAATTTGTACATATTTTAAAACATGCCCATATGGCTTGTAGTTATTTCAGACTGCAACCCGCTTTTCGCATTAAAGTCCCGTATTTCTTACGAAAGCGTTGGCTCACAACGGGAATTAATTTTCTCGGGTATGGTTTACTTTAAAACCATACAAGGGATCAAGTTTACTTCATAACTTGGTCTAACACAAATCTACGTACGTTTTAGTGCACTTATTTTGTTAAAATAAGAGAAATCTTATTGCCACCACGAATTGTTTTAATATCATCTTAAACGAAAAAGTCTTTTATCAGTTCTCTTAAATACAAAGACTACAACTCTTAAATAGAAAACGGGTCTGTATTTAAGGGGGAGACAATGTCAAATTGTTTTCATCATCAAATCGGTCTTCAAAATTCTTTCAAAAAATTAATTGGTTATTTGCTTTATGGTGTATCATTCTTCGTGTGTACTCGTTGTGCTTCGTGACCTTTCGTGATTTATGTGACTCGGCCTTAGGATTTTTCGTGATAATATAATTAATGATTGTTAAGACATAGGAGGTCAATTGTGCAGTTTGGATGGAATGTGACTAAATAGGATAATCACTAAACGCAAATACACGGAAATAGGAGGACTAATTGCGTAAAAAGGGAAAAGGCTCATTTTTGACCTAAGTCAAACACATAAATACGCCCCCATTTGTCGTGTATCGTTTCTCTGTTTAACAATAAACTCAAACCACAAACCTTTACCGCCATTGATATATTTCCTCAAGCCTGTTATTGATTTAATCTCCTAAAAACATCAAAGGTAAACATGTTCGTATCTAATTTTGCTTATGATTCACTTGTGTATCAGTCTAATTAGTCAAATCCCCAAAAATATCAATTTAGGGTTTATGAATCTAATTAGGTTGTATAATTGAATTATTAAGTGGGTTTTGAAAGGGATCGGTTTAGATCATAGATATTTTTGTTTTGGATGCTTTAGATTCACTCATTTTTGCCCTAAGAATCATAACTAGCTTGTATTTGAGGATGAACATGAAATATGTCATAGACTATTATATGAAAATTTCATTTATCCCAAGATTTATCTGAAAAACATGCTTTTTTCTGAAAACCATGCATTTATCCGAAGAGTTATATGAAAAATATGCTTTTTTTCTGAAAACCATGCATTTATCCGAAGATTTATATGAAAAAACATGCTTTTTTCTGAAAACCAGACATTTATCCGAAGATTTATCTGAAAAACATGCATTTATCTAAAAAAGTTTGTTTTTTCGAAAAAGATGATTTCTATGAAAAAGTCCTTTTATCCGAAAAGGATGATTTCTCTGAAAAAGTCCTTTTCTCCGAAAAACATGATTTATCTGAAAAAGTTTGTTTTTTTCCGAAAAATATGATTTCTATGAAAAAATCCTTTTATCCGAAAAGGATGATTTCTCTGAAAAAGTCCTTTTCTCCGAAAAACATGATTTATCTGAAAAAGTTTGTTTTTTCCGAAAAAGATGATTTCTATGAAAAAGTCCTTTTATCCGAAAAGGATGATTTCTCTAAAAAAGTCTTTTTCTCCGAAAAACATGATTTATCTGAAAAAGTCTGTTTTTCCGAAAAAAGATGATTTCTTTGAAAATTTCCTTTTATCCGAAAAAGTTTCTTTCTCTGAAAAAGCCTTTTTATCCGAAAAAGTTGCTTTCTCAGAAAAAGTCTTTTCATCCGAAAAAGTTGATTTCTCTGAAAAAGTCTGTTTTTTCGAAAAAGTTGTTTTATATGAAAATGTCATTTATTCCGAAAATGTTAAGTGCATTTATCCAAAGAATGTGGTTTTATCCGAAGATGGTGTAATGTTTGTTGTCTATGGTATATGCTTGATTTGCTTAGGTATAGATACATCATGATATATATTTATGGGTATATCAATCTTGTATGTTTGTTCGTCTTAAGCAGAAAACATGTTTCAACTTACCGCGCAACAAATCAAAGCTAATCAGGCACTTGACGCCGCCAAGGCTCTACAGTTTATAGCAAACAACTTTCGACTGAAAGAAGACAAAGAAGATTATGCCTCAGCTCACTATGCTTTCAAAGTGGCCATAGAAATTTTTGATCGAACTCCAATTAAGAAGGCGTTATAGGGTACGGCTTCGGTTCTAACCGATTATATGTATGAATTTTGGGCTTCAAAGAAACGACTATCAGACAGAAAGATCACATTCACCATCAACAAAAAGGAATATACTCTCACAATTTCTATCTTTCGTCAAATATTCGGATTACCAATGCCACCTGCAGGTCAAAGGTTTACAGTCGACCCGGACAAGAATGAAATTGTGAAGATGTATCATTCTCTTGGATACGGTGATCCTGAGTTACGAGTGGTGTCTCAGTTTACTACAGCTAACTTGGGTCAACCTTGGAAAGTATTTTTCGGAATACTCATTCGGTGTTTTACTGCTAAATCAACTGGATATGACTCTTTGCGTCTTTCAACTGCTTGTATCTTTTGGGGTATCTATAAGGTTAAGAATGTGAACTATGCAGAGTTACTATGGGAGGATTTTACTTATCAACTCTTCCACAATACCAAGAAGAAGACAGGTTACTATCCTTTCCTACGTTTCATTAAGCTTATTATTCGTCACTTCATGCAATTAGATGCCTCAATCGCTAAGCTTGAAGGAAGTCCTCATCATACTCCCGATGACAATGATATTCTTGCGGATTTAAAACACGAGGGACACACCGGTGTTTACTCAGGTATTCCAACCGCTATTCCTACTCATATGTTGACTAATGAACTCAAAGCAAGTGAGGCATACAAGCAGTTGTTGGATGAAATGGAACTTCAAAAGGAAAGAGTTGCATTGGGAGATTTCTCTTCATCAAAACCCAAAGGCATAGGCAAACGTAAACAAGGTGAACCATAAGATGAAATAGCTTCACCTAAGCCCAAAAAGAAGAAAACTGTTGCCAAGTCTAGTGGGAAGGAGCTAATGCTTGAGGATGAAGATGAAGATATTAATGAAGAAGAACTGCTTCGCAAAACTAAAAGACGAAATGTTAAGACAGCTATCATGCAAAGTAAGAAAGACACTGGGGGTAGTGGTTCTGGTATCAATGCAAAGGAAACCATACTACCTTCTGATATTGTTGAATTTGGGAAACCTGATGAGCACATACCTCGTCGTGACAAATCTGCCCAAACTGTTGATGATGTTGATGATGAACAACAACCTCATGACGGATTAAAGGAAATGGATGTTACCGGGTCTACTGATACGACAGCATTTGTTGAGACTACCAAAGTCATAAGTTCTACAGTGTCTCTACCCGTTACTACAATGCCTCCACCAGTTTCTACAGTGCCTCCACCAGTTTCTACAGTGTCTCTACCACTTTCTACAGTGCCTCTACAAGTTTCTACAGTGACTCCATCAGTTTCTACAGTGTCTTTACCACTTTCTACAGTGCCTCTACAAGTTTCTACAGTCCCTCCACCAGCTTCTACAGTGCCTCCATCAGTTTTAACTCTACCTCCACCAGTTATTACAGTGACCCCACCTACATCAATTCAACTTCCTCTAACTCTACCAAGTCGGCCTCTCTCCACTTCACTTTCAAGCACTTCCATGACCATTGCTCCTATACAACAAACTACAGCTGCACCGATATCGTTGATTCCATCATTACCAGTAATGTTCACGATTCAGATAGAACAACACTTGACAGCTCAACAAGGAGAGATGGTTTGGATTAAAGAAGAGTTAGCTCGTAGACAACAAAGTGAAGAATCCACAATAAAAACTCAAGAAGACGCCATTGCTAAATTCCAAGAAGAGTTAGAATTATCTCGCAAACTCCATGCAGAAGAACTAGCTCACGTCAAAGCAAAAGAAACCACCAAAAACGAAGCAACACTCATACGTCTTCGAGACCTCAAAAAGAGGTACCGAGCTGAGAAAGAGGTTCTTGCCGAAGCTAATGAAGCTCTTAAAACGGCTATAGAGGAAGATACTAAGATATTCGAGAAACATTGTTCTGTAGTTCCCTATGATATCTTAAACGAAGAAGAAGATGAATCCGACAATGATGACGACGATGCTGATGATGACAATGATGATGATGACCAGTGATGACGGCAAAGGTAGTGATGACAAAGGAGGGAGTGATGAAGACAAAGGTAGTGATGACAAAGGAGGTAGTGATGAAGAACGAGGTACTGATGACGAAGAAGGTACTAGTGACGAAGAAGGAAGTGCTAAACACAGCGATGGTGATGATAATGGTGATGGTGATGGTGATGGCAAAAATGGTGATGATCAAGAAAAAGGGGACGATGATACAGGGAAAAAGGATGGATATAAGCAAGACAAGTCTAATAAAGACAAGTCCAAAGGTGACAAATCTTCCAAAGATGATGTTACCAAGGGTAAATAAAATCCAAAACCTACACCTCGTTAAGGCAGACACACCAAGAAGTTTCATGATATAGATGCTAATACAGCCTCATCACATACTCCATCCACAACTGCTCCTTCAACCACATCTGTTCCTATCACATCTGCCCCAGTTGCTTCAGTTACTACACCGTTAGTACAACAACAACTCACGGAACCCGATCAACCTGTACCAGACATCCCAGTCTCTGATCCAGTCCAAGACATACCAGACACTGAAGCAGTAGCAGAACCTGTTGTTCCAGAGTCAAGTGAACCAGCATGGGTGGATACACTCGAGGAAGATGAAAATGCACCCGTACAACCTTGGGTGTCCAATGCTGCTGCACTTCATCCACTGACAAAGGCTGATGAAGCTGATTTCTCTCAATTCCTAAGCAATCCAATAGATTTTTCAAGATACTTGGAGTACAACTATGGGTCTAGCGTAACTCAAGCAATGGTTGTGAGAGTACTCAAAAATCCCAACCTTCGTGTTAAATCCAAACTCAGTAGTACGGAATACGAGTACAACGCAAATGAGCTTCTGAAAGCGTTGAGAACTACTCAAAGGGATGGTCTTCATGCGCCTGAAAAACCTCCTCCTACTACAACTACAGATGATGATCAAATTGCACTTGACTTCTTTGTCAATGAGGATCTCGAATACTTGGTCAAGGGAGCAAACAAGTATGCAACTTCCCTAACATTGGTAAAGGCTGCAACTTGGGATTTGATACCTTGGTTAGAAGAAAAAGTTAATCGTCTCTGGGTTCCACAAAAATATCCTGAATATGATCGATATGCAGAATTGGGTGCTTCACATTGGGATGAGCGTGTGCGACGCGCCTACAACTATGCATGTGTAAACAACTCAGGCTCTCAAGTCTTCTCCCTAATTCGAATCAAAAGCATCCAAGGCGTTAGGATTGAACCCAAAACAGGCTATTAACATTTGACAGAGATCAGACTCATTAGAAAAGATGAAAAAGTCTACACTATCCAGGAAGGTTACTTTCCACTTCTTCGTCTCGAGGACATTGAGGACATGCTGCTTTTGCTAACTCACAACGCCCTCAGACACTTGACGTCAGAAGAACTAATTTCCCTGAATTCAGCTCTTCGAATGTACACACGTCGAGTTGTCATCAAGAAAAGAGTTGAAGATCTGCAACTTGGAGTAGAAAGTTATCAAAGGAAGCTCAATCTTTCAAAACCACGTACTAAAGTCTTCTAGAGGCATACAGACAAATCTCCTTACACCAGCACCACTGACCCGATGCCCGACATTTTCTACCTGAATGGTCGTGGTCTTATGAAGTTCCTGAGAATTCCAGAGATCAACAAATTCAGTGACGGGACTCTCACCCATATTCGGGACAAGTTGGTGCATCTCAACAAGTATAAGACTCTACCAGAGGTCACTGTAGATTGAAACAAGGTATATCAACAGAGTGCTACCTACACGATCAAGAAGATTGATGAGAAGCTGAGGGAAAGACGTCTTATAAGAATCTTAGAACGATTCGTTGGTGGAAGACCGTATGGAGCGCACCACAAGTTCATGGAACGATCTATCTAATGGGTCGTACTACCTCAAGTCATCTCCATATTGTTAAATTTATGAATATGTAAATATTGTAAATATTGTGATTTTGTGGCTTGTTGTAGTGTGAAAGTCTGATAATGTTTCAAGAATTTCTCACGAGATTCTAAATCTTTCAAAATCTATCATACTCAAGCACTACAACTAACCCTCATTAACTTGAGGGGGAGCATTAACATGTTCTATGGCCATAGATTGATTTCATTTTTACCCAAAGACCGGTTAATCCATTTAATATCCGAAATATTAATGGTTAACATTTTGGATAAGGGGAGAAAATGAGATTAAGGAGACTTAATAATATTTGGCTAAAATAAATGAAAAAGACTTAAAAGATAAACCAACTTAATATGTGTAATGCACATGTTAAAAGGGAGCGTTTTTTATGAACAAAACACTTAAGGCACAAAAAACTTTGATTATAATATCACAAGTGCTTTAAGTGATTTTTCAAGGATTTTTCATGGTGACAATACTTACCCAAAACACACTTAATTCATGACGGATGTGGTGACAAAAGCGTGGTAGGATTAGGTATTAGTCCAATGATTCATCAGAACCGATGGAATCTTCCCAAGGACAATTCCCTAGATAGAATTAGAAGTCCTAGGAAAGTTGGAAATGATTGTGAACGTAGCAGAGTACCGACTAATTACTGATGCTAGCACTGGAACAATCACAACAAGATGCTAGTGATGATGTATTGGTAAGTACTGAAGGGGTTGAAGAATGAAAAAGAAATGTAAAGATAAAGGGTGTAAAGAAAGAAGCCCTCCTTACAACTTAGGACAGAAACCAGGTCAACACATCTATTATTGGGATCATTTTTAATGATTCTCAATATTGAAGATAAGACATTATGGACCCAGTGATGTCATGCACAACCCCTCCCAGCTAACTCAAATATCTCTCAAAAGATGTTTGTTTTAATCACACGGAGCTTAACACGTTATCTATTGGTTTATTCACTACGAATAGACTGATATTGAATAGGTGGCAATCCTCTCCAGCCATCGCTCACTAAATCAAAACGCACTATCGAGTCTAGAGCCACGAGATCATCAAAAGTCTCATTAGGACACTTTTCATTTATTTCTTGCTTCTTCACACACTGTGAAAAGTAAGAGATCTTTATGAGTCCTACGCGGTATTCTTGTAATATTGCCAGAACATCCGAGTGATATGCAAGTATTACAATGAAGATGGAAATCCTGCTTGAGCCAACATCAAACAAGCTCATGGTAGGTGACACGTGCGGTTCTTTAAGAACCAATCTTGTGAAAAACTAGAAAGAAACAGTAGTTTAATTCTTAATTGAACTTAAACTCGTTCCAGGCCTCTACGCATTATCGTATGATCTTGCCCGAACACTCAGAGTGACACTCTTTAGTGTTCACAGTGACGAGTGGAAATCCTTCTATTGTTAACATCAAACAGCACTTGGTAGGTGACGTGCAAGATTATATATGAATCAAGCTCGTGACAACTAGAAAGAAACAATTGTGAAAATCTTAATTGAAATTCACTTGTTCCAGGTTCATGAATTGACGACTTCAATCACAAGGATAATTTATCCAAGTGATTCACTCTTTATGTTCGCAGTCAGGCTTAGTGATCGTCGAATAAAGAGAACGGGTTTACCCGTGAAATCCTGGCAGGAAGTTACTTAATTGAAACTATCCGTCACAGGTACGATATCTAATATCGTCCAACGGCCTTCATCGACCAGAGGTAAAATGCTACCGATTTAGAATGAAATGTTCTAAGCCATTTCGTTCATGTCTTGTTATGTTGCGGCATTTGAAGATGGTGGCGTTGCGGTGTACCAGATGAAGTCGTTCCAACATGCTTATGTTTTTCTGCATCAATTTCAACGAAATTCAAGAAAGTTCAAAATGAAGTCTTCCGCTGTACCAAACTCTGAAGCTTTCAAGAATTCAAAAAAAAACATAAGTGTGTGGAACATGGAGTCACGAGGACGCACGAATCACAAGAAGGCAAATATCGCACGTGAAGGGTCAAAAGAACAATGCTCTAAAGCCAAAGCCTAAAAGATCAACATCAACATATTAACAACAAAAAGAAAAGAGAAAAGAGAAAGTGGACTACGAGCTCAAGAACAAGATCTAACATGCTAGATTAGGACTTTGTAAATTTGGAGTGACCTCCCTGTTAATAATATAAGATTCAAGCTAACAAGAGGTGATCCGGAGGTCGGGGAGGATAAAAGTAATGTTTAGACATTTTTAGAGAGAGAAAGTAAAGCTTGAATGTAGTGTGTGTATTTAGAGAGAGAAAGGGAAATACACAAATAAGAAGAATCCTCACCCCTCCATGGAAGTATGGAGGGGTATATATAGGCTAGACAAGAGGTCACTTTGACAACTTGTCAATAGTAGTCCCTCTACGTTTTGCCTATCTGAATAAAATGTAATTCCGTAAATGGCGCTCACATTTTAGGGCTAACACTCCCTTTGGGGGAGATTGTTGGAAATACGTTTTGTGTATTAAGAAAGTCTCGGTCACTCCAACAATATAGTTATAGGCTCGTAGTATTGTTTAACTAATACTTATGTTTAGCCCGACCAATGAGCATGTTCATGGGCCGGAGGCCCAAGTCCACTTAAGGACTTGGGTATATAAACCCCATTCCACCATGGAAAGGGGTGTTGGTTGTTTAGTTTACTTTTCATATTAATAAAGTTTCTTTGTTTCTCTCTCTACTCTCTCTCTCTCTAGAATAACAACAACCCTCTTGATTAGTTATAAGATTATCATTGTTCTACAGGAGGAGGGGGAATTGTTTCTTCCTTCTTTTCTCTTGTCTTCTCGTCTTTTTAGTTAACTCGTCTTTCTCGACTTTGTCTCAGGATTAGTCGAATGATAAAACGAACTCGTCTTCTAATTTTCTTCTTTTAGTAGACTTGGTTCTTCGACTTGGTTAAACTTCCGTCTTTAGACTTTTTCTTCGATAAATCTTCAGAATAGGCCTTTGACTTCCGTTCTTCTTGCATTTTTGATCTTTTGACTTCGTCTTTTGTCTTTTTCTTCGATAAAAGCCCGTGAAATCCCGTGTTTTCTTCCTTTTTCATATTTTTGTCCTAAAACACAATAAAAACACAAACCAGGCATAATTCCGCCTTTTACGACATTAAATATACGTTTAGGTCTTATTATTATTAGAAATAAGTGGCAAAAGGATAAGTGTTTTCACACTTATTAAATCCCCTACACTTGACCTTTGCAATGCCCTCACTCAGTGCATTATATTCAAAGCAAGATTTACATTTTCCATCATAATTAACCCACCTTGGCCTTTATTAAATACTGGACACTCAATGAAACTACAAGATAGAAAATAACAAAATATTAGAAGGACAAAACAAGTAAAGAAATCGAAGACTTACGTTAGGGCTTCAGTTGTCATGAATGTTTATCACCCTCAAGTTTCACGTTCCCCATACTAAGCTTAAAAACGAGATCATTGTTATTATAAGTTAGCAAGCTAACACAAACTCATGTGGTTCAATTATTCACTTAGAATCACTTATTCCTAGGTGTATTTCTTATATTTTAGTATTGTCTTGAATGATCACGAGGATGCATTGTTTACTTATTTTGATAATTTATTAAGGCTGAAAATAAAGTAGGACGATTTAATCAATAGTTAGCTAAAGGACAAAATCTTTTAAAACTGCTTCTCGAAACCTCATAAAGTTCATATATTGGCATAACTCGTTTCACGATTTGAGACCTTTCTCGGATCGATATTTGGCATTGACTTTATACTTCGAATCTTGAGAGACGTTCTTGGAATAATGGTCTTCTCTTCATAATAGGAATTTATTCACTTGAAGTTTTTGAGAGATTCTTCATACTTGGACCATGACTTCTTCATTTTTCTCCAATCTTTATTTGGGATTTTGATATACAACGATCTGCCTCCTTTTAGGACTTGGATCTATTTATCCTCATACCTTGCTAGGGTCTTTTCGGATAGACTTCTCCATGATCTTTAGGGGAGTATTTGCTTTTTCGTCGTGTGTCTCGATCCTTCATATTGATTTTTGATAAATGATTCTTCACATCACTTTGGATCTTTAGCAACAAAATGTAGCCCTCATGCCTTGTTAGGGCCTTTTCGGACTCGCCAATCTTTGCATCCCGCTTCAATAAGTTATGCCTTGGCTGTGAACTCTGAAATGTGTATAGTTGAAGTTCGTTTTTCTCAGTTCTTAACAAATTGAAAGTCCTAACAAGATCGAGTTTTTAATTGTTTTTGGTTGGTAAAGTATTTGGATATTCTAACCATTAGAGCATTAGTCCAACGGGTGGAGCTCTTGTGCTTGAGTCAAATGACACTAGTTCAATTCCCTTCCTTGACATATGTTTCAAATAGGTACCCGCCTCCGCAAAACCTGTGGGCACACTGGAGAGACTTTGTGGAATAAGAGATCGAGGGTCGAGTCTTAGCTCGTCTCACTCCAGGTGTTGCTCCTCTGGGCCAGGAGAGTTGCCGGAGCTATTCCTTGTGGGGTGGACAATGGCTGGTGCCAAAATGCAACCGGGGTTAAGGTGTTCCCGCCAATCTTCACCTTTTGTGGAATTTGGATATTCTATAGCTAATTCAAACAAAACCCTACTAAAAATGGAAAATACAGTCTACTTATACGTAAAACAAAGTGCACAAACCAATTTTTATTCAATGAAAATGCTAAAATGTAATTCTACAAACTATAAGGACTGAAAATGTAAATTCTATGAAAATTAAATTCTAAAAATGCAAAGTCAAAAAGTCTAGGGACTAAATGTGCAAAATCAGTAAACTATATGAACTCAAAATGAAAATTATCCAAACAAAGTAACTAATTTTCAACTAATTTGAAACTACTAACCACTTTTGAACAACTTTTGAAAATACAAGGACTGAACTGTTTCAAACCCTAAAAAGTTACAAGATTAGCTAAGTTTACAAACTGTTTAACTCTCTAAGGACCAAAGTGCAATTTTTGAATCTATTTAACCAAAAATGGGTTAAGTGACAAAATAAGCTCGTTTGAGCTTGTTTCTTGACCAAATAAGCTCAAACCAATTTTAATCGTTTTGAAATCAAAAATAAGCTAGACCTATCCAAGGAATTAAACTGAAAGTAGCTAAAACTCTGATAAGCAAATCCTAATAAGCTCAAAATAAGCTACCAATTAAGCTAGACTTGAACTACTTGATTTTAATGATGAAAATTGTTAAACAGCTCAAAAGAAAGACGGGAAATCAAGTCTCAAAGAAAATGATCAAGTAATAAGCCCTAAATCTGGAAATAAGCCAAATTGAGCTTATGTTGACTTCCGTTGACCAGATTTTTCAAAAAGCTCAAAATCTCAAAATCTACTCAGGAACACTTTTGGAATAGAGATGTGAAGGAAAATCAGCTTGTTTATGAAGTGGAAAGTGAGATATGAGAAATCAGTTTATGTTTCATTATAGGGAATTGCATTTGCTCTAGTGCTTATTATTTGGCTTATTTCTTACTCAAAACAAGATACTATACAATTTCCTTTTACACACTAAAAGTTCATATATTGAATGAAAGATTAGAACTGGTTTCAAAGGATTTCATCAAGTAACAAAGATTTACTAAGCATTTGAAAATCACAACTTTCTAAAAATATACTTGATAAAAACTGACCCAAACCTTTTTGATAGCCAATTACCTTTTTGACCAAATTCTTGACTTAAAAATGACTGAAAGCTTTATACTATGACTAAATGACTTGAAAGGAACTAGAATTGGCCAATTGCTAACACTTGAACACTACTTGTAAGCTAATACCAAACACCACTTATCTGATATTTTTCAAACTTTTATGAAGGATTTTTAAGCAAATGATTAGACTGAGTGAAGTGTAATATCAAACTAAGTTCAATAGCTTGAATGAAGTGCAAAGTATCCAAAAACAAGCAGTTTAAAAGGCTAGAACTCTAAATGATTATTAAGCTATAGTGACTGATAAAAGCTGAAAAACAGGACAAATAGAAGACTATAAGCAAAATTTAAGCTACAAGTAAACTACTCAAACACTGTAATCATATTAAATACAAGCTAAAAAAACTTTTATCATGCATTCAAACAAGGATTAAGCTAAGAATGAAGCATACAATCAACAATTAAGTGGAACTAGAACTCAGAATGTAAGACCTTTTAGCTTAGGCCTCCATTGGGGAGTAGAGAAGCGCTGAGCTTTCTAAGCTAGTTCTAACCACCACCTTAGCACTAGAACATACCAAACAGCTACTAATCAACAACTATCTATCACCAAAATCTCCATTGATGAACTGAAAGCTTCAAAATCTGCTAGAACTTGGACTTGGATGAAAAGAACAGGATCAACAGCTACAATCTTCACAAATAGCTAATTATGATCAAGTGGTGATCATAACTAACTAATAACAGCAACAAAGTAACAACAAGCAGAGTATGAACAGTGATGAAGGGAAATGAAGTGAATTTTTATTGATTGGATTGAAAAAGTAGTTACAAGGCTGGTAAATTGGTTACAATTACTAACAGACTCAAGAGTTTGTCAGACTCTTGAGTTGTTAAGCTAAATCTAACAAAGATGAGAGAAAACTAAAAGTGTGTGTGATTTCACACTTTTTCTACATTACAAGAAATGAAACTAATCTAGGGTATTTATAGACTGGAAATGTAAAGTGGTTGGGGTTGGTGATGTGTTAGAACCAATCAAAAACTTCCACGTGGAAAAAATCTGCTCAATTGAGTTTTGCAGGTTATGAACACATTTGGGCTTTTCTTTGTTGTTGATCTTTAGTGTAATTGAGCACGTGGGATAAATTTGTCTTCCTTTTGTAAGCATTTTTGATGTTTTGATCTTTTGCTGAAATTGCCTCTAGCTCTGGAACGATTCTGGGCTGTTGGGAGGTTCAAGATGCAACGTGGCAAGATTATATTGGTTGTGGGAGTGTCACACAGATTATTATCCGTTTTGTGAAATATGATTGGTGGATTGAAGTACTGTTGTGATTCGCCTACATATTATCTCTCATATTTATTACCAACCACAGCTGGCAATCCACTTCCTCAAATTACTCTTTTCTGATTGGTCTATTTACTTTCACACGGATTGAACTTGAATTTAACTTCCAAAGTTGGCAGAATTAGCCCTTGTACTTGGCAGAATATGATTTTGAGCTAAAATCTTCATTTCTTTGGCATAAATGGTCCTTCAAACTTCATTCATGAACACACTTGATCCCTTTGACTTAGTTGACTGAAAATTGACCAGATTTGAATTTGATCTTGACTTTGTCATATTTACACTTTTGGTCCTTCATCTTTGGCAGATTGTCAAGATAGGTCCTTTGTCTTCAAAGTCTTGTCACTTTTGATCCTTCTTTGTCTTTTTCATCAAATTAAGCTTGATTTTCCTTTGTTTGCTTGAAATTGCATCCTTCTTACCTATTTGCACACAAACACAAAACATACCACATAATTCCGCTTTATAGCACAAAGTTTAGGTATTTTTCTTGTGTTTTAGGGTGATTTGTTGATAAATTGATATGAGTTTTTGCTCATATCAAATCCCCTACACTTGATCATTGTCATGTCCTCATGTAATGCTATATTTTAAAGCACAAATTTACATTCTCCTCATAATTAATCCACCTTGGCCATTATGTAATGCATCTACACTACTCTATACTATATGATGCATGATTTTGATTTTTTTTAACAATGCAATGAACAAAATACAATTCTATCTATATCTTTTTTGTTTTTCTTGAAATGGTTTAATGGAAATAACTCATAAAGAATTCAATGACTTTGATTAGGGCTTGGGTACCATGGACATTTATCACCCTCAAGTTTCACTTTCCCATACCAAGCTTAAAAATAGGATCATTGCATTCACAAGTAAAAAGTGCATCAACTTATTCATGATCATTAAATGTGGAACCGGTTATTATTTGAGCAAATTGCTTGTGAGAAAATTTGTCATTATTTCAAGTGTGAAGTATAAGAAATGTAAAATCCAAAAATAAGGAAGCACGGTTTTAACCCTAAGTAATCCTCTCATCCATTACTTGAAAAACCGCTCACAATTAATATAAATCCGTTTCAAGAGTAATAAGTCATTTGCCTTATGTGTAAAATCCTCATGTCATGCTTTCATAAGTAGCTACACACTCGCTAAAGAAAGAAAAATAAAACTCACGCAATAATTTACTTTCACCGCCTTTTTGAGACTTTGGATCTTCAACCCCGCAACCCGTCAAGGTAATATTGGATTGGAGCAATCTATTGAATCCCCGCAACCCGTCAAGGTAATATTGGAACTCAATAGTCACTATAATTAACACCACACTGCCCCTCTTGGGAGTCTTGTATAATTATTTTTTGTTTTCTTTTTTTTTTTTTTTTTAGCCACTCATTTTTTTCATAAGTCGCTCTTATTTTTCTTTATTCCTCACTAAGAAAGTTTAAAAGAATAAAAGGAAAAACACCCGCTAAATATTAAGCATGACATAAGTCTAGTACACATAAAACGTTCTAACTTAGAATCTTAAGACGTACTTATACCAACCGTGAATGATTAGTTAAAAATGCATAAGAGACTACAAACCAATTAAAACCGTTCTTTATTATTTATTAACATATATACATGCGAAGAAAATAGAGGTAAAGAAGAGAAGGGTTTAACCACAAGTAATTATCATGAAGTTTATCTAGCCCTTTTATACTTGCTTCAACTCTATCATTTCCCATTCTCCACAAATTTAAAGTCTCAAATAATGAGATTGGTGGATGCTTAACCTAATAGACCAATAAAGGACTACATGGTTAAGGATACTAGCTAGAGAGTGCTTGGATAAGCAAACTCAGGTTGAGTCAAAATATCCATGGCGGGCCTAATATGTCAAGGAAGTCTAAATTTGTTAAACCATGTCCTTATTATATTTTTTCTTTCTTTTATATATTTTTGATGAAAAATAAAAGAAGAAATATATACAATGCAAATGTGATATGCAAATGAAAAATGATTGATGCAAAAATTATGAATGCATATTTTTGGTGGCCAAAGTAGATCAAAAATTTGAAAAATATTCGAAAAATTAATTTTCCAAGTTATCATGAAAGACAATGACAAGTTCTAGGTAAGGTCACTTCGATAGAATACCCCCTACACTTAAGCTAAACATTGTTCTCAATGTTTAAGAGCATGGAAGTATAAAAACTTACCCTACACTTATGACAATGAATAAACTTTGCTTAACCCAAGTTAAGGAAAGGGAAACTATTGGTGAATTCATGTTTAAGCACAAGGTGTCAATGAAAGATCACAATAGTAACTAAGTGAACCGGATACAAGGGTCTCCTCTATAAGCTCCAAAGCATGAAATGAGTGAGCAACTCTACAAACAACATAAAGAAAAAGGAGGTCTCCCCTACACTTATCTCCAATTCTATACCCTTATTGCTAACCTACAACACTCTAAACCTAATTATACGATGCTTGAGTTAATGAGTCTCTAGCTCGACTCGTCCCTCAATGAATTAATTCATGAGGAAAATGGGGATCTCTTGGACCATTTCAACAGAAATGTCCTCCCCAAAATAATGTTTCACACGGTGACCATTCACTTTAAAATTTGGACCATCGGGTTGTGACAACTCAATAGTTCCATATGGAAACACTTGAGCAATAGTGAATGGTCCGGACCATCTCGACTTAAGCTTGCCCGCAAAAAGTTTCAACCTTGAGTTAAAGAGGAGAACCGGCTCTCCAACTTTGAACTCACGGTTCTTCATCTTAGCATCATGCAATTTCTTAGTCTTTTCCTTGTAAAGCAAAGAATTTTCATAAGCATTGGCTCTCAATTCATCCATCTCATTAAGTTGATCTTTCCTATGTGAACCGGCTTGGTTTAAATCAAAGTTAGCCCACTTGAGAGCCCAAGATGCCTTGTGTTCTAACTCGAATGGGAGGTGGCACGCTTTACCATACACAAGCCTATAAGGAGTACAACCAATTGGTGTCTTAAAAGCCTTCCTAAAAGCCCACAAAGCATCATCAAGCTTATCCGACCAAGAAGCTCGATGATCTCCCACTGTTCTCTCTAAAATTCTCTTTAAACCATGATTCGTGACCTCGGTTTGACCATTGGTTTGAGGGTGATACGCGGTAGAAAGTCTATGATTAACTCCATATTTCTGCATAACTCTCGTGAATTGATCATTACAAAAGTGTGTACCACGATCACTTATGATGGCCCGAGGTACACCAAGTCTAGCAAACAATTGCTTTAAAAACTTCACAACAACTCTAGCATCATTGGTAGGTAAGGCTTTAGCCTCCACCCATTTAGACACATAATCCACCGCCACAAGTATATACTTGTTTCCCTTAGAGGATGAAAAAGGTCCCATGAAATCGATGCCCCATACATAAAAAATCTCACACTCTTGAATAAAATTTTGTGGCATCTCATCACGTTGCGTAATTTTTCCTTGTCTTTGACACACATCACAAAATTTCACCATCTCTTGGGCATCTTTGTAAATGGAAGGCCAATGGTAACCCGAATCAAAGACTTTCTTGGCGGTATAGTTAGGCCCAAAATGTCCACCCGTTGGTCCTTTATGACATGCTTCTAAGATCTTAAATGCCTCGGGCCCATCTACACACCGTCTAATGATTTGGTACGCACATTGCCTAAAAAGATAAGGATCATCCCAAAAGTAGTACTTAACTTCCTTAAGAAATTTCTTCTTTTGTTGGTAAGTAAGACCTTCAATAAGCACCTTCCCCACAAGATAGTTTGCTATATCCGCAAACCAAGGAGTGGCATCCTCTTGGGAAGAGATAGACATGAGCTCCTATAATGGAAAGGATTCATTGATTTCTTGATTTGGAAAATCTCCTTGAAAAGGATGCTCAAGTCTACTCAAGTGATCCGCCGCTAAATTCTCGGCCCCTTTCTTATCACGAATTTCTATCTTAAACTCTTGAAGCAACAAAACCCATCTCAAAAGCCTAGGCTTAGCATCTTGTTTTGTCATGAGATACTTGAGAGCGGAATGATCCGTATACACTATGGTTTTGGATAGCACAAGGTATGGTCTAAATTTCTCAAAAGCATAGACTATAGCAAGCAACTCTTTTTCTGTGGTAGTGTAATGAAGTTGTGCACCAGTCATGGTTTTACTCGCATAGTGTATAGGTTGAAAATGCTTATTCACTCTTTGTCCTAAGACGGCCCCCACCGCATAATCACTAGCGTCACACATAAGCTCAAAAGGTAATTCCCAATTTGGAGAAACCAAAACGGGAGCCTTTGTCAATTTCTCCTTAAGAGACGCAAAAGTGTCCAAACAATCTTGGTTAAAAATGAAAGGAGCCTCTTTTTCCAAAAGGTGAGTCATCAGTCTAGCTATCTTAGAAAAATCTTGTATAAAGCGCCTATAAAATCCCGCATGACCTAAGAAACTCCTAACACCTTTAACCGAAGTGGGTGGGGGAATCTTAGCAATCACATCAATTTTAGCACGATCCACCTCTAGTCCCTTGTTGGATATTTTGTGTCCTAAAACAATTCCCTCTTTCACCATAAAGTGACATTTCTCCCAATTAAGCACTTAACGTGTTTCCTCACAACGCTTAAGCATTCTCTCTAGATTGGTGAGACATGTGGTAAATGAATTTCCAAAGACGGAAAAATCATTCATAAAAACCTCCATAGTTTGCTCTATCATGTCATGGAAAATCGCCATCATGCACCTTTGAAACGTCCCCGGTGCATTACATAAGCCAAAAGGCATCCTCTTGTAAGCAAATGTACCGTAGGGACAAGTGAATGTGGTCTTTTCTTGATCCTTAGGGTCAATGGGTATTTGGAAATAACCCGAAAAGCCATCAAGAAAGCAATAGTACTCATTTCCCGCTAAGCGTTCAAGCATTTTATCCATAAAAAGGTAATGGGAAATGGTCTTTCCTAGTAGCCTCATTGAGTTTCCTATAGTCAATACAAACTCTCTAACCGGTAACAAGTCTCGTAGGAATAAGCTCATTTTTCTCATTAGGCACTACGGTGATTCCACCCTTCTTTGGAACACAATGTACCGGGCTAACCCATGGAGAGTCGGAAATGGGGTAAATCATACCCGCATCAAGGAGTTTAATCACTTCCTTCTTAATGACCTCATGGATTTTTGGGTTAACTCTTCGTTGACTTTGAATGGCGGGTTTGTAATCATCCTCCATAAGGATTTTGTGTGTACAAAAATGTGGATCAATTCCCCTTATGTCGGATATTTTCCATGCTAAGGCTTTCTTGTGTTTCTTAAGGACTTCAATGAGTTGCTTTTTCTCATCCTCTTTCAACTCTTTAGCAATGATCACGGGTAATTGGTCTTTGCCCTCTAAGAAAGCATACTCTAGGTGGGATGGAAGGTCCTTAAGTTCAAGTGGAGGTGGACTCTCTATGGAAGGTTTTACTATGGAAGGATTCTCATTGGGAACTTCTTGTGGAGTAGGAGAAGGAATAGGGTCCTCATTGAGCAACTTTTGGATAGTAAGAATATCTTCTTCCCAATTAATGGGAGAATCATCATCACCAAGAAAGTTTGACTCAAATTCCTCCAAGAGGAAATCACTCTCTCCAAAAGGTGTTAAAGAGGGAGCAATTGAGGCCACGATTTCAACATGGGGCATTTCATCACTAGTACTCTTGCAAGCATCATGAAAGTGTTCATTACACACCTCATCTAACACATCAACTATGTTAATAGTCTCACACGGTCTAGACTCCTTAACCTCTTTCCTATCACAAACTTTCCCTAACTTAAACACCACTTTCTCATCCTCTACTCTCATAATTAGTTCTCCCTCCGCCACATCTATCAAAGTATGACCCGTTCTCAAAAACAGTCTACCAACAATCAAAGGAACTCTAGGATCCATGTCATAATCAACCACTACAAAGTCGGCCGGAAATGTAAACTTATCCACACCTACAAACACATCCTCCGCTATACCTACGGGGTAAGCTATGGTTCGGTTAGCTAACTCAAGGGTCATCCTAGTGGGAGTGAGCTCGGGAAGAGAGAGTTTTTTCCAAACCGATAAAGGCATGAGGTTTATGCTTGCCCCTAGATCCGCCAAAGCCATGCAATTTTCTACAACGGGAAAATTACAAGGTATCAAGAAGCGCCCCCGGATCTCCAAGTTTTGTTGGTAAGTTTTTAAGTAGCACGGCAGAACAATTTTCATTAAGGGATGTATTGGGCAAATCAACCAATTTTTCCTTGTTTGAGAGTAAATCCTTGAACATCTTAGCAAACTTTGGCATATAAGCAAGGGCTTCCGCAAAGGATATGTTGATGTTGAGTTGCTTGAACATCCTTAAGAAATTTGAGACTTGGATGTCATCCTTGTTCTTTAACTTGTACTTTTTCAACCTTGAAGGATATGGAAGAGTTGGTTTTGGTGTAGGTGGAGTAGGTGTGGTAGTGGAAGATTTGTCTTTGTTAGCTTCTTCATTGGGAGGTGTGGAAGGTAGAGGAGAAGTAGGAATAGGTTGAGAAGGTGTGTTTTATTGAATGGGAGCATTTTGAGGTGGTGAAGTAGAGGTAGAAGGCTTGTCACATGTAGGAACAAAAGTGGGTGGAACAATAGGAGGCTTAGGAGGTGAAGGATCCTTTGTTGTCTTTCCACTTCTAGTTGTAATAGCATTGACATTTGCTCTTGGATTTGTTTGTGTGTTAGATGGTAAAGCCCCTTGTGGTCTTTGATTATAAAGCATCATAAACTTCTTATTTGTGTCTTCATGCATTTCTCTCATTCTTTTCTCATTAGCTTCATGCATTTCTCTCATTCTTTTCTCATTAGCTTTGAATCTCCTTTCATGCTCTTGATTCATTTTGTGAAGAAGCTCAATTATGTTATAATCTTGTGGCACATTTCCTTGAAAACCTTGGGGTTGGAAAGGTGGAGGTTGATTGTAAAACCCTTGATTGTTACCTTGAAAGGTATTTCCTTGATTGTTAAAGGTATTTGGTGGTCTATAGTTATTCTCTTGGTAAGGTGGTCTTTGACCTTGATTCCTTTGTAACACTTGAGGATGATTTTGTTGAATTTGGGTGGGTGGTTGGGGTGGGAATCCCGGTGGAGTAAGGTAATTTTGGGACTTGTAAGAAAGGTTATTTGGATTGATATTTGGCTTGAAGTGTTCACAATGTTCCTCTGGGTAAGCATAACATTCCCCTTGATAACCTTGCACCTTATCACAATGTTCATAGGAATGGGGACCTCCACAAGTTACACAAGAAAGAGTAACGGCATGCACATCATTTATGGAATGAGTTCCCATAGAAAGCTTCATCAAGTCATTCATCATTGTTTCTTGCATCTTTTGAGAATTTTGCATGAATGTTTGACTTTCCTTTTGAGCTTGAGTAAATGCTTGCATGCATGAAATGAATTGAGTCTCCAATGGGTTAGAACTTCCTTCTTGAATGACATGGACTCTTTCATCAAATTGTGTGTTTGTTTGAACCATTGCTTTGGTCTCAATGATGTCCCAAGCCTCTTGAATGGATTTAAGAAGAATATTCCCTCCCGCGGAAGCATTGAGTGAGTCTTGGTGATGAGGTTTAAGGCCATTGTAGAAAGTATTGATTTGGTGAACTTCATCCAATCCATGGTTAGGGCATCTACTCAATAACTCTCTAAACTCCTCCCAAGCATCACTAAAGGTTTGACTAGGTTTTTGTTGAAATCCTATAATTAAGTTCCTCAAAGTCGTGGTCTTAGATAGGGGAAAGAACTTGTTCAAAAACTTAGTGGTGAAACCATCCCATGTGGTGATACTATCGGGTGGTTGTGGGTCTAACCAATGCTTAGCGGGTCCCTCTAGTGAAAATTGCACCAAAATCAACTTAATGGCATCATGGGGAACTCCATTGTACTTAATGGTATTGCAAAGAGCAAGGAATCTCTTAAGGTGATCATGAGGATTATCATTCTTGTTACCATAGAAAGGTGTGTTTGAAACCAAGTTAATCATAGCCGTTTTTAGCTCAAATGAATTTGCGGGAATATCGGGAATCTGGATAGCATCGGCATATCCGTGAACATTGGATTGTAAACGTTCCATCAAAGAACGAGTATCTCTAGCCATGGCTTTTTGTTATGGATGAATCAAAGCACGATTCTCGTGATCGGCTTGATGGACGGTGGTGTTCCTACTCTTTCTCTTTTTCTTCCTTTTCGGAGGAAGAGGTTGTACACCAATCGGTATTTGTGCACGCCCGCGAGTGAGCATGCAACTCAATACGAGGAATGAGAGAGAAGCTCTCGTGTGACTTTGAAGAGAAAATGATTATCCCCTTCGAGTTTCAATATGAAATATCCACAAGAAAATAATAATATATGTATGTACTACTTGGGTGCAAGACCCCCAATGAAGCCTTCCTTCTTAGAATACTCACAAGTGAACGGGGGGTTAGGTGGCGCGAAGCACTTAAGTACCTATTGACCCTTAGATGGCATTTTATAGCACATCGCCTTTCTATTCACTTAATTGTTTGTATTCTTCGAACTGTTGCTTATTGGAAGTATTTATCTATTCTTGCTTTATTTTGTTTGATCGATACACGTGTCAAGGACAGGAACGCCCCTCAACACGGTGTATTGCCTTGGCAATACTTATGGAGAATATGTGAATTGGTTGTTCTTATACGTATACGTATTTACTTATAATAATATATGGAAAATATTTTTGTATTTATGAGTTTTTTAAGAGAAAATACTATATGTACATAAAAACCGAGAGAATCCAATAATATATATTTTTGGGTGCACTCTCTTAGGAAAAAGATTGCTTTTTGGATTTTTTAATTTGTTTGGTCAATTCTTTAGGAAAAGAATTGTTTTGTTAATTTTTTAGTTTTTTATATATTTTTAGATTTTTGATTTTTATTTGTTTTTGATTTATGATACGTAAAAATAACGTTCACTAGGTGAACGGATCCCAAAAGCCAATGAAAACCGTCAATCGATAGTATCTCGTAAAGTCAAAGAACCGGCAGCGGCGCCATTTGAAATGTGTATAGTTGAAGTTCGTTTTTCTCAGTTCTTAACAAATTGAAAGTCCTAACAAGATCGAGTTTTTAATATTTTTTGGTTGGTAAAGTATTTGGATATTCTATAGCTAATTCAAACAAAACCCTGCTAAAAATGGAAAATACAGTCTACTTATACGTAAAACAAAGTGCACAAACCAAGTTTTTATTCAATGAAAATGCTAAAATGTAATTCTACAAACTATAAGGACTGAAAATGTAAATTCTATGAAAATTAAATTCTAAAAATGCAAAGTCAAAAAGTCTAGGGACTAAATGTGCAAAATCAGTAAACTATATGGACTCAAAATGAAAATTATCCAAACAAAATAACTAATTTTCAACTAATTTGAAACTACTAACCACTTTTGAACAACTTTTGAAAATACAAGGACTGAACTGTTTCAAACCCTAAAAAGTTACAAGATTAGCAAAGTTTACAAACTGTTTAACTCTCTAAGGACCAAAGTGCAATTTTTTAATCTATTTAACCAAAAACGGGTTAAGTGACAAAATAAGCTCGTTTGAGCTTGTTTCTTGACCAAATAAGCTCAAACCAATTTCAATCGTTTTGAAATAAAAAATAAGCTAGACCTATCCAAGGAATAAAACTGAAAGTAGCTAAAACTCTGATAAGCAAATCCTAATAAGCTCAAAATAAGCTACCAATTAAGCTAGAGTTTCACTACTTGATTTTAATGATGAAAATTGTTAAACAGCTCAAAAGAAAGACGGGAAATCAAGTCTCAAAGAAAATGATCAAGTAATAAGCCCTAAATATGGAAATAAGCCAAAATTGAGCTTATGTTGACTTTCGTTGACCAGATTTTTCAAAAAGCTCAAAATCCAAAATCTACTCAGGAACACTTTTGGAATAGAAATGTGAAGGAAAATCAGCTAGTTTATGAAGTGGAAAGTGAGATATGAGAAATCAGTTTGTGTTTCATTACAGGGAATTGCATTTGCTCTTGTGCTTAATATTTGGCTTATTTCTTACTCAAAACAAGATACTGTACAATTTCCTTTTACACACTAAAAGTTCATATATTGAATGAAAGATTAGAACTGGTTTCAAAGGATTTCATCAAGTAACAAAGATTTACTAAGCATTTGAAAATCACAACTTTCTGAAAATATACTTGATAAAAACTGACCCAAACCTTTTTGATAGCCAATTGCCTTTTTGACCAAATTCTTGACTTAAAAATGACTGAAAGCTTTATACTATGACTAAATGACTTGAAAGGAACTAGAATTGGCCAATTGCTAACACTTGAACACTACTTGTAAGCTAATACCAAACACCACTTATCTGATATTTTTCAAACTTTTATGAAGGATTTTTAAGCAAATGATTAGACTGAGTGAAGAGTAATATCAAACTAAGTTCAATAGCTTGAATGAAGTGCAAAGTATCCAAAAACAAGCAGTTTAAAAGGCTAGAACTCTAAATGACTTATTAAGCTATAGTGACTGATAAAAGCTGAAAAACATGACAAATAGAAGACTATAAGCAAAATTTAAGCTACAAGTAAACTACTCAAACACTGAAATCATATTAAATACAAGCTAAACAACTTTTATCATGCATTAAAACAAGGATTAAGCTAAGAATGAAGCATGCAATCAACAATTAAGTGGAACTAGAACTCAGAATGTAAGACCTTTTAGCTTAGGCCTCCATTGGGGAGTAGAGAAGCGCTGAGCTTTCTAAGATAGTGCTAACCACCACCTTAGCACTAGAACACACCAAACAGCTACTAATCAACAACTATCTATCACCAAAATCTCCATTGATGAACTGAAAGCTTCAAAATCTGCTAGAACTTGGACTTGGATGAAAAGAACAGGATCAACAGCTACAATCTTCACAAATAGCTAATTATTATCAAGTGGTGATCATAACTAACTAATAACAGCAACAAAGTAACAACAAGCAGAGTATGAACAGTGATGAAGGGAAATGAAGTGAATTTTTATTGATTGGATTGAAAAAGTAGTTACAAGGCTGGTAAATTGGTTACAACTACTAACAGACTCAAGAGTTTGTCAGACTCTTGAGTTGTTAAGCTAAATCTAACAAAGATGAGAGAAAACTAAAAGTGTGTGTGATTTCACACTTTTTCTACATTACAAGAAATGAAACTAATCTAGGGTATTTATAGACTGGAAATGTAAAGTGGTTGGGGTTGGTGACGTGTTAGAACCAATCAAAAACTTCCACGTGGAAAAAATATGCTCAATTGAGTTTTGCAGGTTATGAACACATTTGGGCTTTTCTTTGTTGTTGATCTTTACTGTAATTGAGCACGTGGGATAAATTTGTCTTCCTTTTGTAAGCATTTTTGATGTTTTGATCTTTTGCTGAAATTGCCTCTAGCTCTGGAACGATTCTGGGCTGTTGGGAGGTTGAAGATGCAACGTGGCAAGATTATATTGGTTGTGGGAGTGTCACACGGATTGTTATCCGTTTTGTGAAATATGATTGGTGTATTGAAGTACTGTTGTGATTCGCCCACATATTATCTCTCATATTTATTACCAACCACAGCTGGCAATCCACTTCCTCAAAATACTCTTTTCTGATTGGTCTATTTACTTTCACACGGATTGAACTTGAGTTTAACTTCCAAAGTTGGCAGAATTAGCCCTTGTACTTGGCAGAATATGATTTTGAGCTAAAATCTTCATTTCTTTGGCATAAATGGTCCTTCAAACTTCATTCATGAACACAATTGATCCCTTTGAATTAGTTGACAGAAAATTGACCAGATTTGACTTTGATCTTGACTTTGTCATATTTACACTTTTAGTCCTTCATCTTTGGCAGATTGTCAAGATAGGTCCTTTGTCTTCAAAGTCTTGTCACTTTTGATCCTTCTTTGTCTTTTTCATCAAATTAAGCTTGATTTTCCTTTGTTTGCTTGAAATTGCATCCTTCTTACCTATTTGCACACAAACACAAAACATACCACATAATTCCGCTTTATAGCACAAAGTTTAGGTATTTTTCTTGTGTTTTAGGGTGATTTGTTGATAAATTGATATGAGTTTTTGCTCATATCAAACTCTAATTAATACCGAGCAACTTTTAAACGATCTTGTGCTAGAAGCTAAGTAACTTTTCAAATTGTACGACCTTATTTATAGTAATTATATATTAACAAGCGATGGGAGAAAAAGCTCATAATTAACTCACATAAATTCATGAAAGAATACCAGACTTATAATTGACTCTATCATCTCTCGTTCTCCATAATTTAAAATCTCAAGGAATGAGACTCGTGGATGCTTAGCCAATTAAATCAAAGTTTTGGGTTTTCAAGTCATCTATATGATCTTGCATCTTCTTAGACTTTTTCAAGTTTAAAATTTGCATTTTAAAGTTCCCTTGATAAACGACTTTCTAGGATCAATTATAGGAACTTGCAAAAAGTTCTTGTACTTAACCCGTAAGAGTTAAGACTTTCACGTTTTAAAGTTCCCTATATAAAAGCCTAGCAAAACTTGATTAAACACGTTAAGGATACTAGCTAGAGTAAACTTGGATAAGTAAACTCGGGTTGAGTCAAAAGATTCATGACGGGCTAATATATATATCAAAGATATCTAAATTTATTAAAACCATTTTATTAATTTATTTTTCTTTTGACTTTATTCTTGAAATGAAATATATACATAAGGTGCGATAACGAAAGGAAAGAACATAAAAGAAAAATACTACTAGGCCGAAATAGATCAAAAATTTTGAAAAACGTCGAAAAATTAAAATTTCCGGTTAAAATGAGGACAAATTCATGGAAAAGCCCACTTAACTTTGATAGAAGTCCCCCCTACACTTGATATAAAAATTGTCCTCAATGTTTAAGCATGTGGGAGTAAACTCCGCTACACTTAGGATGTTGGAAATACGTTTTTACGTATTTAGAAAGGATCGGTCACTCCAATGATATTGGGCTCGTGATCCAATATAGTTCATATAGCCCACATGTAGGGTGGGCTATATAAACCCCCTCCTAGCATGTTAGGAGGGGTTGGTCATTCACTTTACACACACTTCAATCTAATACTTCTTATTCTCTCAAACCTTTCTCAAGTTTCTCTCTCTGCATCTTCATCTATCTTTGTATCTCTTTAGATAATCACAACACAAGGATAATCTAAGGATCACGAGGACCTACAAATGGTATCAAGAGCCTTGGTTTGATTGGTTTTGTTCTTGTGTTCTTGATTTTGTGTTTTGATAATCCATACCCACGTCCAATTTTTTTTGTGTTTTTATGCTTTGATCTTGATACACGTTATCTAGTTACTTGTTGTAGTGATTTTGGTATCTTGGTTTTGGTTAAAAACACAAACTTTCTTGGATCAATCGTTCAAAATTTCTTGGTCTTTCTTCATTCCGAAATTCAAGCAAAAACCACCATCGGAAAGTACAACTGAACGGAATTTGGTCGCAATAACCAGCTGGTTCCACTTTGCGATCACTGTATTACGATAACTTATTCCGACGTGATATTCCGATCTAACATTGCGATCTGGGACTCCGACGGTTTTAAGGAATCTTGAGTCGTCACTCTGTCCAATTTATTTTAGCTACATTCCGATCCGGACATTCCGATCTGGACATTCCGATAGTGACATTCCGATCTGGACATTCCGATCTGGACCTTCAGATAGTGTGACATTCCGATAGTGTGACATTCCGATCAAACATTCCGATAGGCAATATTGCGATGTGTATTCCGATGGGTAATATTGTGATGGGTATTGCGATGAGTATTCTGATGATTTAATCATTAATATTCCGACAGTTATTCCAATCCACATTCCGACAGACTTTCTGATAGGACATTCCGATGGTTATTCCGATGGGTATTCCGACGGATTAAATTTGAGGATTCCGATACAATGACAAGTATTTCAAGATTTTTCAAAAACGTGTTTTTGACGTGTGTAATTTTGTCTTGGAATTTTTGGTTTATCGAGAACAATTATTAGGGGATTTTAACATTATTTCTCAACTTCTACTCACAACAACAAACACAATTACTTTCTTTCATTGATCGATCGACAAGTAATCCTTACATTCATTTATCATTGATTTTCAATGGATTCGTTGAACTCGACATCTCGAGAGGGAGACTTGCTTCTCATGCAAAACACAGCTAGAGAAAGTGGTATAACGTTCTTTCGACTACTCCAGTCTCATCTAGTGACCATTTCTTGGTTTCAAGGAGGAAGCGAATTTCTGACACTCTTCGGTCAAGATCGTTATATATTCATCGATTCCATATTCCTCAACTTGAACCAACTAGCTGAGCAACTTCACAAAGAAGACTTTAATCACTCTGCATTAGCATATCAAGCTCTAGTGACACAACTTACGCACTTCTTCAAATTCAACATTTTTAAGTCTTACAATTCAGGGATATGTCAATCATTTCTTCAGTACACACAAACGGAAATTAAAGAGTTTCGTGGTACATTGTTGAAATTAATGATATTAGTCTCGTCTTCAATTTATGAAAGATCTCGACTTCAGCAAGAGTATGATAATGGAGTGCAAGAATCTACGATGCAAATGCAAGAGGAGAATGATCATACGGTTGAAAACTTGGAGCCTAAAGATTGCAAGAGCAAGGATTCGGGAGGAAAGCATGATACAAGCAGCATGTCAGGGGTTGATGACACCATACCCGTATCTGACGAAGAGTCTACAAAAACGGTACAAAGGAATGTGGTATATGATGTCTATGCCCATGAACCACCGCATGTTGCGCATTCCGAACCTAATTATGACAAACATGGGATGGAAAAGGGTGATAGTTTTACCACTTCAGATTCATCCGATGTGAGTCAAAATTGGGGAGAAATTGTTCAGAATGCTATAGTTCATCAGGATAAATGCTTTATGACTGCTTCTCTAACCGATTCTGATTCCAAGATTAAAGAGCTTGAAACGATTTTAGCTCAGCAATCTAAAGCTCTTGAGGATGCCAAAATTGAATTTTCGAAGAAAACGGATAAATTTGAAAAGTATTTTGAAAAACTTGAAAATTTAAACGTTGTTCTTGAAAGAAAATTAAATCAAAAAATTCAAGATTCTAAAGCTGAAAAAGATAATTTTGTGAGACAAATTAAGTCGCTTGAATTTAAGTTGGCATCCCAAGATGAATTGCTCAAAGAGAATGAGACTTTAAAGGCTCAAGTACAAGAAAAGGTCGTTGCTATAGCTGCGTTGAAAAACGAATTGAGAAAAACTAAAGGATCTAGTGTGGATACTAAGCTTGAAAAACCATCAATCTTGGGGAAACCGCCTCAAATTCAGTCTGTTAGACAACCGACTGCATTTAGATCTGAGCGACCCAAAATCCTCGAGACCGCGATTTGCCTCCCAAGTTGATATGGTTCATCTTTCTAGACCAGTCACTCCACTATCTAGGCCCAATGTGAAGAAAACAGCTTTTGCAAGACCTAATCACATGATTGCATCTAGCCTCCCTAGACATAGTCTAAAGAACACGTCTCGAACTAGTTCAAATGATGTTCGCCATAAATTTGGTCTAAGGGAAGCTAGAGATAGGAATTTTAAACCTAGTCAGATGCCTTCTAGATTACCCAACACTGCTAACCGTAGCATATCATATCCTAGGAGCATCAATCAATCATCTAGGAATTCTAGATCTTACTCGGACATTAAATATGTTACTTGTAAAACATGTAGGAAATGTGTCTTTAAAGCCAATCATGATTCTTGTGTCAAGAAATTACTTAATGAGGTGAACTCCCGTGCTAGACTTAAATCCCAGTGGGTGGCTAAAATAAAACCCATGGGTAAAATGTGGCGCCCCATTGGTAGAACTTTCACTCTTGTAGGAAACGAGTGCCCTTTAACTAGGATAGTCTATGATTCTACTAAGACTACTAGGGAGGAAATTAAAAAGGAGGATACATCACTTAAGCCTGAACTTAAGGTTTTCTATAAAAGGAAACGTTTGCCAGCTAAGACAAGTGAATCATCTCCTCAGGTCACCTCTAGCACAAGAAAAGAAAATTGTGAGCCCCCACTTGTTTCTAAGATTGATATCGCTAACCCATATCAAAGCATGCAAATTCCAAATGAAAATGCAGGTACCAAAGAGGATGTTCCAAAAGAACGAAGCGGTCCAATCATTGTATACCATTCAATTAAGGACACTCTCAGAGTTTGGTTGCTAAAGAAGCTGATATCTAAGAAACAAGTGTCTCAGGGGATTTCCAGTTAAGCTTACAGTGCATCAGGACTTATAGTCACATCACAGACTATAACTCGATCTTCAAAGAAAGGAAAGTTTATCGCCGATGGTAAACTTATCCTAACAACGAGAAATTAATTTTTCTCGGGCATGAGCTTATATAAAAAACATTCCAAGTTTTTAAGCTCATGCACAAAGGCTTATAGATAAATCATAGTCTGTAACCCATTCTTCAAAGAAAGGGAAGTTATCTACGCAACGATAACTTACCCTCAAAACGAGAAATTAAATTTTCTCGGACACGAGCTTATGTTAAAACCATTCAAAGGTTTTAAGCTCGTGTAAATGGTTTATCATTAAATATCAGATGACGACCAGATCTTCAAAGAAAGGAAAGTTTATCACCGATGATAAACTTATCCTCAAAACGAGAAATTAAATTTTCTCGGACACGAGCTTCCGTTAAAACTATTCAAAGGTTTTAAGCTCGTGTATATGGCGTATAATCACATCACAGTTTATGCCCCGGACTTCAAAGAAAGGAAAGTTTATCGCCGATGATAAACTTATCCTAACAACGAGAAATTAAGTTTTCTCGGGCATGAGCTAATATTAAAAACATTCGAAGTTTTTAAGCTCATGCACAATGACTTACAGTTAAATATCAGACTATAACTCGGACTTCATATTTAGGAAAGCTTATCTTTAAAGATAAGTTATCCTCGTAACGGGAAATTCATTTTTCTCGGTCATGAGCTTGTATTAAAACATTCCAAGTTTTAAGCTCATAAAGGAAAGTGTATCTTTTAAATAAGAGAACTTTTCCTCATAACGAGAAATTCATCTTTCTCGGTCATGAGCTTTACATTAAAAACATTCAAAGTTTTTCAAGCTCATGAAAACGAATTCTAAGTTAATGTCAACTTAGGACTCGTTCTTCAATTAAAAGGAAAGTTTATCGCCGATGATAAACTTATCCTTAGCAACGGGAAGTTTACAACTTCTCGGACTTGAGCTCGTTTTGCAAGATATTCAACATCTTAAGCTCAAGTAATTGGTTTTCAAAACGTTGAACACAATTTGCGAGAATTTCTCAAAAAGGTTTTTCTAAATCTTTCAAAATTACGTGTTCAAAAATGTTTTGATAAAAAGAGCATGTCTTCTGAAATCGATAATATTTACGATACTAGAAATGTCATTCAATAATGACACGGGGTTGTAAATAAAGTTCGACCAGAAGTTCAAATGTTTTAAAACATGCTCAAAATGGTTTGCTATTATTTCAGATAGTAACCCGATTTTCATACTCAAGTCAAGCATTTCACCGGAATGCTTTGACTCAACAACGGGAATTAATTTTCTCGGGCATGGTTTACTTTATAACCATGTAAGGGATTGTGTTTACGGAATAACACAATCTAACACGAATATATGTACGTGTCAGTGCATTTATTTGTTAAAACAAGAGAAATCTTGTTTTATGAAGTTATCATCTCTACCAACCGTAGCAATTTACAATTGATATCTACTTACTCGACGATGCGACTACTCAAACGGCGACTACAGCTCTTTCAATAGAACAAGGGTCAACAATTGAGGGGGAGCAATTGTCCAGCATTCAGAATCCTTGATGTCGAGAGTGCAAAGTTCACATGTTGGTGTCAAGACAACGATATCAATCGTACACATGGAGTCAAGAGATAACTTCAGACGTGATGAGGCGACCAACATTCGTGAACAAGAACCATGTGCTTCTTTCATACGATGTTCTTCATCATTCAGGTCCAACCTCATAAATCTCTAATCTTGTGAATACATTATCATATATGATCTTTGCATGTGATAAGTACCTTACACTTGTGTTTAAAAGGTACTTCATTCACGGTTCAAGTACACCCTCATTAATTTGAGGGGGAGCTTGTGTAATTTATGACGATTATTGGATTTGCATTTTTCTTCCCAAATTTTCTTAAAAAACTATTAAATCAATTGATATTAAAAACATCGATTGGGTTAATATTTTTAATATGGGGGAGAAAATGTGATTTCATATGGGAAATGATTAATCATAAATGGTTTGACTAAACGTGCTAGCTCATCCCGACATGTGCGAAATGTTTTCGGATATCGTGGCATATGTTAAGGGGGAGCAAAATGGATTTGCACTTCAAAATGGATTTCATGGTGACATATACTTACCCAAAACCCATTTATTTCACGACGATGAAGATTGTGGTGACATAAGGATGGTAGGATAGGTTAAGTCCAATAATTCTTCTAGAACAGGAGGAATCTTCCCAAGGACATTCCATAGCTAGAAATAGTAGTCCTTAGGAAAGATGGAGAAAGATTGTGAACGTAGTTGAATGCCGACCAAGTACTTAAGTTAGCACTGGAACAATCACAACAAGGTGCTAGTTATGACGTATTGGTAAGCATTAAAGGGGTTGAAGAATGAAAAAGAATTGTAAAGATAAAGGGTGTAAAGAAAGAAGCCCTCTTACAACTTTAGGCAGAAACCGGATCAACACATATGCTATTGAGATCATTTTAATGATGCTCGATATTGAAGATAGACATCATGGACCCAGTGATGCAATGCACAACCCATCCCAGCTAACTCAGATATCTCTCAAAAGGTATTTGTTTTAATCACACGGAGACAACGCATTATCTATTGATTTATTCACTCCGAATAAATTGGTATTGAAAAGGTGGCACTCCTCTCCAGCCTTCGATCACTAAAATCCAAAATGCACGATCGAGTCTAGAGCCATTTGAGATCATCAAATATCTCATTAGGACACACTTTCATATTTCCTTGCTTCTTCACACATTATGAAAAGTAAGAAAGATTTTAAGAGTCCTACGCAAAATCTTCATGATCTTGCCTGAACATCCGAGTAATACGAAAGTATTTACAATGAAGATGGAAATCCTTCTTGAGCGAATATCAAAAAGCTCATGGTAGGTGACTTGTGCGATTCTTTATGAATCAAACTTGTGATAACTGGAAAGCAACAGTGGTTTAATTCTTAAATGAATTTAAACACATTCCAGGCCTCTACGTAATATATAAGTGATCTTTCCAGAACACTCAGAGTGATACCTTAGTATTCACAGTGATGAGTGGAAATCCTTCTAGTGTTAATCTTAAACAACACTTGGTGGGTAACTTGCAAGATTCTATACGAATCAAGCTCGTGACAACTGGAAAGCAACGATGGTGCGGTTCTTAATTGAATTTCACTTGTTCCAGGAACATGAATTGACGGCTTCAAAATCATGCAGATATTATTTTCCAACTGATTCACTCTTTATGTTCGCAGTCAGCTTTGGACGGTCGAATAAAGGGAACGGGTTTACCCGCGAAATCTTGTCAAGGAGGTTCTTAATTGAAACTACCTGTCACAAGTACGATATTTTTATATCGTCCAACGGTCTTCACCGACTGAAGGTAAAATGCTACCGAATAGAATGAAATGTTCAAGGCCATTTCATTCTTGTATATGTTTTGTTGCTAACTGTCTTATGCAGCGTAACAAGAAGGTGGCATTGCGGTGTATAATCCAGAAGAAGTCGTCAACACATGCTTATGCTTTCTGCACTTAATACTTTAACAAATTCAAGAAAGTCTAAAAGTCAAGTCTTTTGTTGTATCAAACTATGAAGCTTTCAAGAATTTATAAAAGTATAAGTATGTGGAACACGAAGTCACGAAGAGGCAAATATCACAAGTGAGGAATGCACAAGGTCAAAGCAAGGACACATGTTCAAGACCAAAGTCAAAGATCTCACCAGCATATTCACAAGAACAAGATCGAAGACTCAAGCATAGTATGCTAGGTTTAAGATTTTGTAAAATGGTGTGACCTCCCTTTGGGGGAGATTGTTGGAAATACGTTTTTCCAAAGAAAGTCTCGGTCACATCATTATTAGCATAGATCACGAGCTATACACTATTTAGGACATTGTAACTTGGAGTGACCTCCCTTAGGGGGAGATTGTTGGAAATACGTTTTTACATATTTAGAAAGGATCGGTCACTCCAATGATATTGGGCTCGTGATCCAATATAGTCCATATAGCCCACATGTAGGGTGGGCTATATAAACCCCCTCCTAGCATGTTAGGAGGGGTTGGTCATTCACTTTACACACACTTCAATCTAATACTTCTTATTCTCTCAAACCTTTCTCTAGTTTCTCTCTCTACATCTTCATCTATCTTTCTATCTCTTTAGATAATCACAACACAAGGATAATCCAAGGATCACGAGGACCTACATAGGACATTGTGCACTTTGTTTAAATCTTGTTAAGGAAGATACAACTATAGTGATTTCAATGTCAATCATAAGATATGAAATTTGGAATCACAAAAAACACCTATGTAGCTCCCCCTACACTTTTTATGAAAATGGGTAAAAAGGATAGATCATCGGGTTGCCTCCCGAGAAGCGCTTGTTTTTGTTAACCGAGTCACGAGCCTGACTCGACCCAGCATTAATTCAAGGGAAACGTGGTGAGAGATGGAATCATCTCGTTAGAGATGTCCCCACCAAATTACAACTTAACACGTTGGCCATTCACCTTAAAGTTAGGCCAATTTGGTTGAGATAACTCAATGGTGCCATAAGGGAAGATTTTAGCAACGGTGAATGGACCGGACCAACGGCTCTTAAGCTTGCATGAAAAGATTTTCAACCGAGAGTTAAAGAGTAAAACTTGATCACGTGAAACTCTTGGATCTTAATCTTGGAATCATGAATGAGCTTGGTTTTCTCCTTGTAGATCAATGAATTCTCATAAGCCTCGTTCCTCAGTTCATTAAGTTCATTGAGTTGGATTTTCCTAAGATCACCGGCTTTGTGGATATCAAAATTAGCCCATTTCAAGGCCCAATAAGCCTTATGCTCCAACTCAATAGGGAGGTGGCATGCCTTTCCGTACCCAAGACGATATGGAGTGCAACCAATAGGTGTCTTATATGCGGTACGGAAAGCCCACAAAGCATCATCTAACTTATCGACCCATGAGGCACGATGCTCTCCCACGGTACGCTCTAAGATTCGCTTAAGTCCACAGTTTGAAATCTCGGCTTGACCATTAGTTTGTGGATGATACGCGGTGGAAAGACGGTGATTGGCACCATACTTAGCCATGACTCGAGCAAGTTGATCATTGCAAAAATGAGTTCCGCGATCACTAATGATAGCACGAGGAATACTGAATCGAGTAAATAATTGTTTCAGAAAGTTCACAACAACCGTCACATCGTTCGTAGGTAAAGCCTTTGCTTCAACCCATTTAGATACGTAGTCAACGGCTACGAGGATGTACTTGTTCCCTTTAGATGACGGAAATGGCCCCATAAAGTCGATGCCCCATACATCAAAGATTTCACATTCTTTGATGAAATTTTGAGGCATCTCATCTTTATGTGTGATCTTTCCTTGTCTTTAGAAAGCATCACAATGCTTAACCATTTCATGAGCGTCATGATAAATGGTGGGCCAGTAAAATCCAGGGTCAAAAACTTTCTTCGCGGTATAGTTAGGACCAAAGTGACCACCGGTGGGTCCTTTGTGGCAAGCTTCAAGGATTAGTAAAGCTGTCGGCCCATCAACACACTGACGAATGACAAGATCCTCACATTGCTTGAAAAGGTAAGGGTCGTCCCAATAATAGTGCTTAATGTCCTGGAAGAACTTTTTCTTTTGTTGGGACGTTAATCCTTCCATAAGAACACCACCCGCTAAATAGTTTGCAATGTCCGCAAACCATGGGGTATCGTCAAGATTGGATTTAATAGACATTAAGGCCTCAAGGGGAAAATATTCATTAATCTCTTGATTTGGAAGTTCCCCTTGATAAGGATCCTCGAGTCTACTAAGATGATCCGCGGCTAGGTTTTCTGCTCTCTTTTTATCACGAATTTCGATTTTAAATTCTCGTAGGAGCAAAACCCAACGAAGGAGTCTTGGTTTATCATCTTGCTTGGTCAACAAGTATTTCAAGGTGGAATGATCGGTGTAAACGATGGTGGTGGAAAGCACAAGATAGGGGCAGAATTTCTTAAAAGCATACACTATAGCTAAAAGCTCTTTTTCGGTAGTGGTATAATGCAATTGAGCCCCCGTCATTGTCTTGCTAGCATAATGGATTGGTTGGAAGTGTTGTTCACTCATTGACCTAAAACCGCTCCTACCGCGAAATCACTAGCATCGCACATGAGCTCGAAAGGTAACTCCCAATTTGGAGAGACTAAGATCGGTGCCTTATTTAATTTACCTTTAAGAAGTTTGAAAGAATCAATACATTCTTGAGAAAAGATGAAAGGAGCATCCTTTTCTAAGAGGTGAGTCATAGGTCGAGCTATCTTAGAGAAATCTTGGATGAAACGACGATAAAATCCCGCATGACCTAAAAAACTTCTAATTCCTTTGACGGTGGTAGGCGGAGGCAACTTAGCAATGACGTCAACTTTAGCACGGTCGACTTTGATCCCGGCTTTGGAAATTTGTTGACCTAGAACAATACCTTCTTTTACCATGAAATGGCATTTTTCCCAATTAAGAATGAGACGAGTTTTTTTAACACCGTTTAAGCATTCGATCTAAATTGGCAAGGCGAGCAGAGAAAGAATCACCATAGACAGAAAAATCGTCCATAAAGACTTCCATAGTTTCTTCAACCATGTCATGGAATATAGCCATCATACACCTTTGGAAAGTCCCAGGAGCATTGCATAAGTCGAAAGGCATTCTTTTGTAAGCAAATGTTTCATAAGGACAAGTGAATGTGTTTTTCTCTTGGTCTTTTAGATCGTTAGGAATTTGAAAATATTCGGAGAAACCGTCTAAGAAGCAATAGTATTCATTACCCGCTAAACGCTCGAGCATTGATCCATTAAAGGAAGAGGAAAATGATCCTTATGAGTGGCATCATTAAGCTTGCGATAGTCTATGCAAACTCGCCAACCCGTGACAAGTCGAGTAGGAATCAACTCGTTGTTTTCATTGGGAACAATGGTTATTCCGCCTTTCTTAGGCACACAATGGACGAGACTAACCCATGGCGAATCCGAAATAGGGTAAATCATTCCGGCATCTAGAAGTTTGATAACTTCTTTCTTAATGACGTCATGAATTTTTGGATTAACCCTTCTTTGGCTTTGGATTGCGGGTTGAAAGTCATCTTCCATGAGAATTTTATGAGTGCAAAAGTTAGGATCAATTCCGCGGATGTCAGAAATTTTCCAAGCAATTGCTTTCTTATGATTTTTTAGCACGTCGATAAGTCAAGATTTTTCATCCTCTTTTAACTTCTTATTGTCTTCTAGGAAAATGTATTCAAGATGAGACGGTAAATCCTTAAGCTCTAAATCCGGAGGATTGTCAATGGAACGCTTAGTCAAATTCGAATCATCGTTTGTAATTTCCATAGGAGAAAGTGGAGAAATATGGTCCTCATTGAGAAGTTTCTCAATGGTATGAATGTCTTCATCCTAATCGGGAGAGAATCGTCATATTTTAAGTCCACATCCCCTAAAGTTGCTTCAAATTCTTTCAAAAGAAAGTCACTTTCTCCAAATGGAGTCAATGAGGGAGCAATAGAGGCAATGGTTTCAACAATTGGTAGAGAAGAAAAACCACTTTTACAAGCGTCTTTGAAATGTTCTTCACAAGCCTCATCAAGTACGTCAATGAAATTAACGCTCTCGTGTTCATAAGGTTGCTTAGAAAGTTTACCCATGTTGAATACGATTTTGTCGTCACCAACTCTCATGATTAATTCGCCCGAGGCTACATCAATAAGAGTGTGACTGGTCCTCAAGAATGGACGTCCAACGATTAATGGAACACGGGGATCCATCTCGTAGTCAACGACAACAAAATCCACCGGAAAGGTGAATTTGTCGACACCAACGAAGACATCTTCGGCTATCCCCACCGGATAAGCAACCGTACGGTTAGCTAATTCCAATTTCATTCATGGGGGACTAGCTCGGGTAGAGATAATTGTTTCCAAATGCTTAATGGCATTAAGTTGATACTAGCACCTAGATCGGCTATGGCCATACAATTCTCTACCCCGGGAAAGTTGCAAGGAATGAGAAAGCAACCCGGATCACCAAGGTTGGTTGGTAATTTCCTTAAGAGAACCGCGGAGCAATTATCATTAAGTTGGGTTTAAGCAATATCAAGGAGTTTTTCCTTATCACTTAGAAGATCTTTGAACATTTTAGCATATTTAGGCATGTGAGCGAGAGCCTCGGCAAAGGAGATGCTGAAATACAATTGTTTAAACATTTTAAGAAAGTTTGAAACTTGAATATCATCCTTGTTCTTCAACTTCTCTTTCCTCAACCTTGAAGGATAAGGTATGTCGGGTTGAGATGAAGGCTTTGGAATGGATTTCTCACTCACATCCTTGGGTGGAGGAGGGGTAGAAGTAGAAGGTGGAGGAATTGGTGAACGGGGCTCCTTCTCCTTTGTCACAATCACCGGAATAGGTTTAGGAAGCTCGGGTTCCTTATAACCTTTTCCACTTCGTGTGGTGATTGCTGTGACAACCGTGGTTTTGAGGTTCGTCACTTGGTCTTATTTTAAGGTTAATTTATGTTTGACTATGTGATTTGCTTGTTTACATGTTAATTTGCGTGAATGAGGTTGGTGTGGATATCGTTTTAGGTATAAAGTACTCATAAGTAAATCGAGGAACGGTTATTTCATGTTCATGAGATCACAAATTAGTGACTATGAAATGAAATGTTGTTATTTTGGTGTTTTACGTATACGTATAAGTATTATAGTAAATCGTATTTTTTTTACGATTTGGGGTTTAGCATTTAGAGGTCTCGGGTAAGGTGTTTAGTCATGTGAGTATTTTTCGGGATGGTTTTAAGTCATTTAGGACTTAGTTATAAAGTTTATTTCAAAATTTAAGTTTTTTTTTTAAAACTATATATTTTACGTTTTTTTGGGTATACGCGTAAAATTGACTAGTTTTACGGTTTTAAGGTTTCGGAGGCTTTAGGAGCTGAAATAAATTAAGGTAAATTAAGGTATTATTAATAACATAATAGTAAGTAATAAAAAGAAAAAAAATTAAAATATATATGTTTAAGTCGGTTTAGGCCGATTAAAAAGAAAGAAAAGGGAAAAAAGAAAAGAAAAAAGGGAACCGGGCTTTTGTAATGGGCCAAGGACTTGTTAGGAAATTATATAAAGACTTTTTATTAACTAAAAACACATCATAATCCCCTGGAGATCAAGCTTAAGTCGAAATCAATGGAGTCTATTTAGGGTTCTTCATTAATTTTTCTTCTTTCAAAAATTTTAAGGTAAAATCTTCAATACACTTTTTTAATTAAAATGTTTTTAATTCTCTTACAATCAATACATGATGGATCTAGGGTTAAGTTAATTATGAATTCTGTATTATAATGGTATAAACATGATTAGATTAATTAGAGATAATAATTATACATGGTGATGGTAATTAATTAAGCTAATTGTGTTAAATTCGTTTTTAAAAACTGGGCAAAATTTTATGTCACTTGTTTTGATCATATCTAGAGTTCTACAAACCCTTATTTTTCGATCTAAGCATCCCTTAATAGGTATTTGAAGTGCCTTTCAAATGCAAGAAACGAGAACTAAATTCAAGGTCAGGAGGTGGGTCAAATACAGGTTAAACAGTCGGAGGCCAAAACAGTTTTGAAATCAATCAGGTTTAATTTAATGTTTTAAGGTGATTGGGGTACTTAGGAGTACACTTGAGCCCTCTAATGATCATGGTAGTTGGTTTATATATTAAATAAGAGACCTGAAGGGTGGCTAAGCAAATGGGTTAGGGTAAGCCCCCTAATCATAACAAACTTTTTGTATGTTCAAAATCGGTAATATGCGGATAGGCAGAAGTATATATATATATATATATATATATATATATATATATATATATATATATATATATATATATATATATATATATATGTGTATATATATATATATATATATATATATATATATATATCGGGGCCTTAACAGTAGCTATAAGGTTGGGGCAAAAGGGAGGAGTTAGCTGACATATGTAAGGGCATAAGGTTTCCTTTACAGAGATCATGGGTATGGTTAGTTGGGCGTTTGGCTTATAGTTTGGAGACCTAAAAACCGGGACTGTTTTGGGTAAAATGTTAACGAGACGGGTTATGAAGTAAACTAAGTTAAGGGCTTTATAAAGGGGTGTAATGAGATGCTTAGAGCATATAAATTAGTTATATATATGGGAGAAGGTTAGATGTCCATCATGGGTTGATGAGCCGTCTTATTATTTGGTTCATGTTTTGATTGTGTGCTTTTGTTTGTTAGATTTTTGCTAGTGTGCGGATTTTTGGAGAAGCTCAATCAGGTGAGTTTCATAGTGCCGTATCTTTTAATGATTTTCACTTCCAGATGGGATGGAAGAGACACTGTATGGTTTTGTAACTAATGCTGTGATGTTTTTATGGTTTGTGATGGACTTGTGTGTGTACTTATGTGATTAACTGCTATGTGATTCTTGATTGTGTTTATGATTTGGATCGGGGGACACGTACCGTCTCCGTTATTGTGGTTTGACTTGGTACCAAGGGGATGTTGACAAGGCGGGGCCTTGGGGAGGTACATATATGTGTGAGCATCTATGGGACCAATGGATAATGACAAGGCGGGGCCTTGGGATTGGTACATAGGTGTATGGGCGCCTATGGTACCATGGTGTTTGGTAAGGCTGCGAGCCTTGGATTTGGTTTGGAATGATTGATCTTGAATGTTAGTTGTTAATGCATACTTGTAGCACATTGTCCATATGTTTAGTGGTTTATGGTTGTTCACAGCTTATTATAATCTATTTTTGGTTGGAGTCTAAACCTATGACTGTCACCAACATTATGTTAACGTGTTTTTGTGTCTCTTTCAGGTGATAAAGTGGTTAAGCGTGAGAACATATGTGGCTAGGATTGGAGTCGCGTAGGAATGCATTTAGAAGGAGATCCCCGTTCCTTCTTAGTTTATTTTTCTGTTTGTTTCAGTAAGTGATACTATGAACCTATTTGTTGATTCGTTTGTGTTATTTGTTTGTCTTGGGTAAGAGGTAGGACTGTTACCTACTTACCTAGACTCCTGCATTGATGATATATTGTCATGAAATTTGTGTCACCTTTTATGACATTTCTAATACATATAGTTCTCTCTATGGACACGCTATTGTTGTGATGATATCCATGCGTCGCGTCCCATATTCCGCCAAGGTGGGGTGGGACAGAATGGTATCAGAGCCAATGGTTATAGAGAATTAGGTTGCCTAGTCTAGTAACCTAGTCTATAGCTTAAAGGTCCCTGCATATAGGCGTCATAGGAGTATGTGTGCATTTTATATTAATTAAAGTTTTCTGGATGTTATTGGTTTTTACTTGCGATGTTTGTTAAGTTTTGACTAGTATGGGTTGAACCATAGTAGTTCATACTTAGCCACATGTTATTTTCTTTTCGGGGTGTGACTAGTGCTGGTTGAACCATAATCATCTACGCTAGTCATTATCATATTTTGCTTAAATTGTACATTATAGTACATAATTTGGTACATGGTAGTTTCTATCTTTTGTTGGGTTATTTTATGTACCCGAGGTATAGTATTTTTCTTTTGATGTTTAAGTCATTTTCCCTAAGAATCATGTGGTGGTTCGAGTTGTTAGGAGTAGGTGGATATGAAAGATTTTAAGTTGTTTCCACTCTTATGGGCGACATGACTTTAACTTATTATGTTTTCGTTTTGGATTTAGTATATATGCTGTTTTAGCTAGATTATGGATTTATGTATTTCAAGAGTTTGACTATGTTATTTTAATGGATGGAGTTTTGGACTTTTTTTGGTTATGTGGTTATGAGCTTATGTGAGTAGTTGGATATATGTGTTATGTGTTGTATTAATTCTTATAAGTGTCATCATAGAAAGGAGTGCATTGGGGAAGGGTAATTATATAAGTATGGTGGACAACATAGTTATACAAGTACCACAACTTCAATGGATTCCTAAGTATGATTGCATGAAAGAGGGTTAGTACATGCTTGTATAGTAGATGTTAGACGGATTTAAGTATATGTATCCCGATATGCCTATATATGTATGATCCCCTACAATTATAGATTGTATCCTTCGGAGGGTGGCTAGCTCGCTTTTTTTTATATTAAACCTCCGTTGTAGCGTATTCTTTGAGTTTCGTATTTCATGTGTACGTTTTAAAATGGTGTTCTTGGTTTTAAGTCTATTGAAATAACTTGGGATTTCTTTTGAGATAATGAAATCTTTTGTGTTGGGTCTTACATTTCTTTTGGTCGGTATATATTGAAAAAAAAGGGACTTGGAAATCTACTATAGAGTTAGATAGTTGGTTGTATTCGGTAAAATAAGGGTAAGGTGTTGGAGTCGTGTTTGAAACAAGATGTAACATAAGATTTTTTTTAATCAACACTTATTTATTTCAAATTCTAAAAGACATTCTTTAAAATAAAGCGAAATAAAATTTCTTTCTACTTAAATAGTTTATATAAGTGAGCTTAATCAATATACGTCATCTATAATTATTTATGCAAGACTAAACAAAGTTCATGAAAATTTCACATACATTTATTTCTTTTCATTTAAAAAGGATTACGTTAATTACTAAGAGGATTCTTTATTTTATTTTTTAAACAACTAGTATAAAACTGTTTTGGTCATAACTTTTTCGTTTTTAAAGCTTCTTGGGTGATTCAAAAGCCTAAAATTATGTACTCAGAATGTACTTTTCAAATATTTGGTATGTATAGTCATGGGGTGTCAGTAGCTTAATCTAAATTTTGGTACAAGTGACGGGTTCAAGGTTGAGTTTTGAATAGTAGTTTTTTTATGATTTGGGATGCACGGGATACCTAGTCTTTGAGTTGAGTTTTGAGATCGTCTAGAAGGTTGTTTGTAGATTGTTTGAGTCACATAGATGTTGTGAGGAAAGAAAAAATAATCTTTTGGAAAAGTCGATCTTGTGCACGGTTTTAATAATATGTCGCGGGGCGTAAGATGTTTTGGTTGCCATTAAGTGTTTTTTGGATCATTTTTCGTTGTCATGAGTCATTTGAATTGGTACATGTTTGAGTTTTCCTTTTGTGTTTTCGTGGTTTTGGTTTGTTTTAACTCGTGCACGTGAAATGTCGTTAGTTTTCCGTGGGTTTGATTCGTTGATCGTATCTAGTGGATTCAGGATGTAGTTTTCGGTTCGTATTGATTGGGAGCGTTGAGGTAGACATATGAAAGACTTGGTCGCGCCTACACGATTAAGTAGGTGGCCCTGAGAGAATGGTCGGAATGCCCTTAGTGGGGATGAAAGAGTTAAAAGTTCGTAGACGAACTAATGTGGTCATGAGGTCTCTTAGGAGTGCCAAGGGACATGAATAAATATTTGTATAATGTATGGATATTGGTACAAGTAACGCGCCATAGAGAGTGTTGGAAGGGGATATAATACCTTAAAGGTATTTATGATTGTTCGTAAGGCATGTAAGTTTTCCGAAAATTTCATGAGATTTAGTAGGTTTGCCTATTACTGCGAGGTAGAACCATTAATAGAGCAAGTAGGAGAAGTGAGAGGAGTTGTATTAGTGCCTTTCCAACGAAATTGTTGATGGAATGATTTTAAGAGCAAGAGTTGTTAGAAATTGCAATGGATGCAAGGTAAAATGTGAGTTGCTTAGTAGTAGATTGGCTGTGAAAAGCGGGTTGAGTGGTCTGATAAGAGGAAGTATTGGTCTTTTAGAATACGTGTAGATTTTGGCGAGTAGAACGAGGTATAAATTAATTCGTATTGATTCTAAGAGAGGGTGCAAGGAGGACGTAGTTGAAACTGCTAAGGATGTTGTATGAACGCTTTGGGTTTACGGTTATGATTTTGGCTTCGCCGAGGCGCTAGCAGTTTTCATGGAGTCAATGAACCGGGGGTGCATGACAATATATAAACGAGTTCTCATCAGGAGCATCAACGACATCTTGATCTACTCAAATCTAAGAAGGAGAGTGAGGCGAATTATGAGTTGGTTTTGGAGTTGTTAGGAAAGGGAATTATACGTGAGATTTTCAAGTGTGAGTTTTAGGATTAAGTTGGCCAGGACGAGTAGTCAGAGATGATGGCATATCATGGAACCAGCAAGGGGAAAAGTGAAGAAGGGTGAGGAAGCGTTTTGGAGGCTGAAGAGGTGGATTGGATAATGAGCAGATCTTGGAATTATCGGAAGGACTGGATGAATTCAAAAAGCATGACGATACGTGGAGCAAGGATTTGGATGTATACGAGAACGAAAAAGAAAGGCGGTTGTTTATATGTTGTGGGAACTAAAGATTTGGAAGAACTAGATGGACTTAGTTAGTGGAGTTGGATTGTTATATCTGCCTAGAATGCTAGAGGCATTTGGGGTACGAGACGTTGAGAATGATCTACACAGATCATGAACGTATCCAACACATATTTAATCATCTTGATTGAACATTTGGAAAAGGTGATGGGTGGAGTTAAGTGATGAAAGAAAAATGCAAGGCCAAGTACCATCTGGGAAAGGCAAGCATGGTTGATGAGACATGGAATAAGAAGAATGAATTGAAGCTGAGACGAAATTGAACTATATGGATGACGTATTAGGGTGGTTTGGATGAAGGATGTAGGTTGCACGAGTTGAGTTGTCTAAAGCAGAGAACGCGTCAACATGTATGTTGCGTGGCTTGGACAATCATATGGAGAAAAGTGACATAGACTATTAATACTCGGCTTTTACCCCAAGTATAAAATCTTATCGTCCGAATCTCTTCGAATTGATAACCGGTCTAAAGTGTGACTCAATTGTCTTTTGGTGAACAAGAGAATGGTTTGGTTGATTATCTATTTTAGACTATTAGCAAGTAATTTAAGTGTCATTGAGTAAACTAGAAGTTTAAAGATTAATACTAAAATGACGAGTTAAAATAAATGCTTGTAAACTTAAAGGCAATATTAGAAAAGTACTATCACACTAAATAAAACTAACACTTAGAAATTTTATACATAGAATAAACTAAACAAGCCCTAATCGGAATATAGGAGAAAGACACTAATCGGAATATCACTCAAAACCCACGATCGGAATGTTTGAAAATAGCATCAATCGGAATAATTAACAAGGGGGCAATCGGAATGTTTAGAAACCAACCCAATCGGAATATCACAATAATCACTCAATTGGAATGAGCCCCAAAAAGGTCCAGATCGGAATGTATTCCGATCTATTGATCGGAATGGTGAGGAACAAGGCTGTCGGAATGTTAGAAATGGACCAATCGGAATGTTTACAAACACCCCCAATCGGAATAACTCAAAACACTACAATCGGAATATTTAATCAAAAGTCCAAATCGGAAAACTGGGGCAACAACTTTAATCGGAATATCATAAAAACTAGGGATCGGAATACTAACAAGAAACATTCAATCGGAATATTGGAAATTACCCTCAATCGGAATAACTAAGGTGCAAATCGGAATACTCAAAACCCTTTTCCGATTTGCCAATCGGAAAGAGGGTGAGGCTGCTGGTCGGAATATCACGATCGAAAAGGGGTTTGTACCCTTTCCGATTTAAATGGGATTCGAAATAAGCTATATTGATGAGATTATCCCCAAAACTAGAACGAATCAATAACGAAATGGATCAAATAAGCACTATAGCAACTTTTTCTAACTCAAAATAAGCAAACATTTAAATCAAACAATAAAAATATGAACTTTTAAAGAAAACTTTTAAAAAGTAAATAAGCTACACATGTAAATAAGCCAATAAGCACAAGAATCTTAAAGCTTAATCAAATGAAAGCTTATGTAAGAACAAAAAGATTAACTTTTTAAGCATAAAACCATTAAGATCAACACGGATTTAATGTGATTCGCACCAAAATCAATATAAAAATCAAAGGAAGGTAGAATGAGATTAAGGATTAAAAGCTTAACTAGAATTTGATTAATGAAATAAGCAATACACAAATGTTTAATCTTGAAAGATTAAAAGAAAAGATGAAACTTAGTGAGAGAAAGTTTAGAACTTTCTCTCTCTAAAACTAGAAAGAAAAGTGCAAAATGAAAAACTAAAAATTAATGACTAACTCCTGTCCTAATGTGTATTAGGAGGGTATTTATAGGGAAAATGGAAGGAGTGCATGTGTTGCATCTTCTTTCTTTCTTCACGTTTTCTCCACTCGATTTAATTCTTTGTTTTTCTCGATGTCGTCTCGGGATTAACTAAACTCGTCTTTAACATTTCTTCATTTATTTAGACTCGAGTTCTTCGACTTCATTAAACTTCCGTCTTTAGACTTGTTCTTCGATAAATCTTCAGAATAGGCCTCGGACTTCCGTTCTTTATGCACTCTTGATCTTTTGACTTCATCTTTTCCCGTTTTCTTCGATAAAAGCCCGTGAAAGCCCGTGTTTTCTTCCTTTTTCATATTTTGGTCCTAAAACACAATAAAAACACAAACCACGCATAATTCCGGCTTTTACGACATAAAATACACGTTTTGGTCTTGTTATTATTGGAAATAAGTGGTAAAAGGATAAGTGTTTTCACACTTATTAAATCCCCTACACTTGACCATTGCAATGCCCTCATGCAATGCATTAATTTTAAAGCACGGTTTACATTTTCCATCATAAATAACCCACCCTGGCCTTTATTAAATACTAAACATCTAAGGAAAATAAAATGATAGAAACAAGTAAAGAAACTAAAAACTTACATTGGGTTTTGGCTGCCATGAACGTTTATCATCCTTAAGTTTCACGTTCCCCATACCAAGCTTAAAAACGAGATCATTGTTATTATAAGTTAGCAAACTAACACGAACTCATGTGGGCTAATTATTTACTTAGACTCCCTTATTCCTAGGTGTATCTCTTATATTTTATTTTTGTCTTGAATGATCACGAGGATGCATTGTTTGACTTATTTCGATAGTTATTAAGGACGAAAATAAAGTGAACGATTTAATCAATAGTTAGCTAAAGGACAAAATCTTTTAAAACTGCTTCTCGGGACCTCATAAAGTTCATATCTTGGCATAACTCGCTTCACGATTTGAGACCTTTCTCGGACCGATATTTGGCAGCGACTTCATACTTCGAATCTTTAGAGACGTTCATGAAATAATGGTCTTCTCTTCATAATAGTAATTTCTTCACTTGAAGTTTTGAGAGATTCTTCATCTTTGGACCACGACGTCTTCATTTTTCTCCAATCTTTATTTTGGACTTTGATATACAACGATCCGCCTCCTTTTAGGACTTGGATCTATTTATCCTCATACCTTGTTAGGGTCTTTTTGGATAGACTTCTCCATGATCTTTAGGGAAGTATTTTCTTTTCGTCGTGTGTCTCGATCCTTCATATCGATTTTCGATAAATGATTCTTCACATCACTTTTGGATCTTTAGCAACAAAATGTAGCCCTCATGCCTTGTTAGGGCCTTTTCGGACTCGCCAATCTTCGCATCCCACTTCAATAAGTTATGCCTTGGCTATGAACTCTAATCCGTACCGAGCAACTTTTAAACGATCTTGGGCTAGAAGCTAAGTAACCTTTTAAATCGTACAACCTTATTTATTGCAGATAAATTTATTAACAAGCGAAGGGAGAATAGGCTTATAATTAACTCACATAAATTCATGAAAGAATACCAAACTTATAATTGACTCTATCATCTCTCGTCCTCCATAGTTTAAAATCTCAAGGAATGAGACTCGTGGATGCTTAGCCTATTAAATCAAAGTTTTGGGTTTTCGAATCATCTATAGGATCTTGCAAATTCTTAGACTTTTTCAAGTTTAGAAATCGCATTTTAAAGTTCCCTTGATAAACAACTCTCTATGATCAATTATAGGAACTTGCGAAAAGTTCTTGTTCTTAACCCGTGAAAGTTAAGACTTTCGCGTTTTATAGCTCCCTATATAAAAGCCTAGCAAAACTTGACTTAAACACGTTAAGGATACTAGCTAGAGTAAACTTAGATAAGTAAACTCGGGTTGAGTCAAAATGTTCACGACTAAGAAAAATTTAAAACCACTTTATTGAAACTTTATTCTAGCAATGGAAAGAAAATAAACATAACAAAAGAAAATACAACTATACAACTAGGCCAAAACAGATTAAAATTTTTGAAAAATGTCGAAAAATCAAATTTTCCGGTTAAAATGAGGGCAAATTCATGGAAAAGACCACTTACTTGGATAGAAGTCCCCCCTACACTTGAGATAAACATTGTCCTCAATGTTTAAGCATGTGGGAGTGAACTCCTGTAACACCCCGCTCTGAAAAGAGCCAAAGTGCTACTACTATGGTGTCACATCAGATACATCATATTTTAAAAGGGCTAAAATGAAACTTTTATTAAATCCAAAATACTTAAAGTAATATCTTAATAAACAGAAATCCCCAAAACAACGGGGTCCAAAATGCAAAGTATCAAATCATAAAAATGTCTTAAGATTTATTAAAAACTTGGGTGAATCTAGGTATGTCCAAACTCTCTCAATGCCCCGTCTCCCGCTTAATACCTGCCGTATGGAAAAAGAAACGGCTGAGCAAAACGGCCAGCGAACGGATACAACAAATATGGTTTAAGGCAAAAGAGATAACAATAATGAAGATATCACAAGGTATGAACATAAGGATGATTAAGTGGATGAATAAAAAGGGTTAATGAAAGACAAGAATAGCCCACGAGCACACATAACAAATCACATAATCCAAATCAACCAAATAATCATATATGTGTACTAGGATTGCGAATCCTATGTACCAAAGTGACGGCGTGTAATGCACACACAAACCTATCACATTAAATCAAATCATATCATATCAAACAAATACCTAGGATGCATCCATACGCTCCCTACAAAACAAATGTCAATAGCACGTGCACTAGCTCATGACTAGCACCCGCACTCACAATAATATAATAATTATGTGCACCAAAAGGGAACGCCGGGGATCTAATCACACCGCCCCAGTTAGTGTCATGTCACCGGTGCATCGTATGACATGGTCATGGTACCCCCATGACTAGATACAAAATATGGCTCGGGCTTAAGGGTTCATTTCAAAAGCATAACAACTAGGAAAAATATAAGTATTCAAATGGGGAACATATAAAGGCATAACAATAACGGAATCATAACAAGGAAAAGAATTTAAGGATCATATCAAAACAGAAACCAAGGATGTGGGAACATAGCAATGGCATAGGGATTTATCAAATGGAGTTGTGTAAGAAAGCGTAAAAGAGTGTTCTTTAATAAAGAACCGAATATCCGTACCTTAAAAGCACAAACAAGTCACGGAATCGTGTACAAAGCAACAAGTCCTATTCCCGTGTCACCAAGGCTAAAAGATACATAAAAATATGTCATACATACTGTTCTAGCACAAAAGATTACAAGGTTTCATGATTCTGTGATTCAAAACTCTAATTATACACTTTCCCAAAACCCGTCATTTAGGGACTGTTTTAGAAGATCCGACTGTAAAACCATTTTCCAAAACCATACTCACTGATTATAGTCCATATTTGAAAAATACATTCGAAGTAGATAGTTTTAGACCCCGGATTCACTCAAAAAGCTATCCCGAGGCTCAAGATATGACTCTTACAAGATGACTCATATTCTGATTTTTAAGGACTGTTTTCAAAGATCGACACGGTAGCCATAGTTCCAAACCACTTCAAAACGTTTTAAGACCTGTTATGAAAACTAGATTCGTTGTAGATGGTTTTAGGATTTTGAAACTCTTAAAAAGATCTTATAAAACCCGTTTTACAGCCCTTACAAGATCACCCAAAATCCGGACAGCCCTTAGTTATTATTACGTATGAGCCGGTTTAATGATCTAGACCACCATAGGTTAGTTAGATCTTTATAAAAACTTTATAAAACTATATTAGAACATATTTAGGCTGGTCTAAAACAAGATCTAACATACAAAAGCGTTTTTAAGGTATTGAATCACCAAAACACATTTTTAGGGTTTCAAAACCCTAGAAATCATGTTTATGCATTAAATCAAAATATAAGAAAGCCATAAAGGTGACATAGAATTATAAGGACTTACATGGAATGTGTATAATGATATGGTAATCACTATACACACAAAATAATAATAATGGATGTTTAGTAACAAGAATGAAGGTTTAAAAAGGAGAAAGATAAAGAACAGTCTTAAGGTTTTAAGGTTTTCTTAACAATGGAGATGAGAGGAGATTTTGGTAGAGTTTAGGCAAGGTGAAAAGTTTTTGTTGTGTGTTTTAGGCCTTCCATGGGGTGACTTTATATAGCAAAATTCTATTTTAGTTAAAAGCTTGAAATAAGGAATAACATTAACTAGGTTTTTCAATCCTTGAAACATATGTTACATCTTTACATTAAAACACATTAAAAATCATCAAAATCATTCCTAAAACCTTCAAAATTTCGTGTGTTTTAGTCAATAATAGGGAAGGAGTTTCATCTCAATTTTAATGCCATTATAACATATCAAAAAGTTACCTTTTTCCCATTTTAACAAGTCTTACAAAAAGTGTACATTTAACAAAGTGTGTACTTTTCTTTAAACAAAGATAACCTAAGTCTTAAAAAATTTAATCACATTAGTTTAAGAATGTCCATTTATACTTTGTCTTTATTTAAAGTATAGGTTATAAGATAATTTGATAAAAAGGTTTCATAATCTAAGTCTTATTTATTATTTCTGAAATAATTAAACTATACCTTAATTTGAATTAAATAAATTGAAATAAGATATCTACTATTTAATTTGCATAAAATTAAATTTACATCATATTCCCAAATTTTTAAAAAATGCTCAAATATCATACTTTATTCAAAATTTCCGTTTTATAAAAATGCGGGTTTTACAACTCTTCCCTTCTAAAAAGAAAATTTCGTCCTCGAAATTAAAGTGGTGGTTATGGGTTTTATAATTCCTCCTCTCTAAAAGAAAAATTTCGCCCTCGAAATTGGTGTAGAATAATCAACAAGGAAAACGAAATAAACGGAATGAAACGTACCAAACTATGAGAAGAAATGAGGATAGCTAGAGCGCATCGATTCCTCGATTTCCCAAGTAGCCTCGCGCTCAGGATGATTCTTCCAAAGAATCTTAACAAAAGGAATGGTCTTGTTTCTCATAACACGTTCTTGACGATCCAAGATAGCCTCAGGCTCCTCGGCTAGAGATAAGTCTTCTTGGATTTGATCCAAAGGATATGAAACGACATGCAGAGGGTGATACTTGTATCCCCTCAAAAGCGATACATGGAACACATTATGCACGTGAGATAATTGTGGAGGTAGAGCCAAACGATAAGAAACCTCCCCAACACGATCGAGAATCTCAAAAGGGCCAATAAAACGTGGACTAAGTTTCCCCTTAATACCAAAACGACGAACACCCCGACATGGAGAAACTTTCAGAAAAACACGATCTCCGGGACTAAAAGATAACTCTCTCCTATGACGATCAGCATAGCTCTTTTGTCGGGACCTAGCTTCCTTAAGCTTTTTCTTAGCAATGACAACCTTTTCGTTTGTCACCTCGATAAGTTACGGACCCTCGATAATGCGTTCACCTACCTCATTCCAACAAATAGGAGCACGACACTTACGTCCATACAAAAGCTCAAACGGGGCTGCCTTAATGCTAGCATGCCAACTATTGTTGTAGGCAAACTCCACAAGACATATATATTCGTCCCAATTTCCTGTCCACTCCAAAGCACAAGACCTCAACATGTCCTCCAAAGTCTGAATGGTTCTTTCAGTCTGACCATCAGTCTGTGGATGAAATGCCGTACTAAATTTGAGTCTAGTACTCCAAGCTTTCTACAAACCTTTCCAGAATCGAGATGTAAAGCGCGGATCCCTATCGGATACAATTGCTGCTGGAGTACCATGCAACCGAATAATCTCTTGCCGAAAGATATCTGCCAATTTACTCACAGAATAGTCCTTCCGAATGGGAAGAAAGTGAGCCGATTTTGTCAATCGATCCACTATAACCCAGATAGCATCATGCTTCTTCTGCGTATTCGGGAGTCCAGTCACAAAATCCATGGATATCTCATCCCATTTCCAAACGGGAATATCCAAGGGTTGTAGGAGACCGCTAGCACGCTGATGCTAAATTTTTACCTGCTGACAAATCATACACCGAGATACAAACGTAGCCACATCTTGCTTCATGCCATCCCACCAGAAATGTTGTTTTAGATCACCATACATTTTAGTGGAACCCGGATGAATGGAGAAAGGAGAACTGTGTGCTTCCGTCAACAAGGCCTCACGAAGAGTAGGGTCCTCTGGAACGCACAATCTATCCCCATACCATATTACACCTTCTTCGTCCACCCGAAACTTCGTATGCTCATTCTCGTCAGCTTTCTGCAATACAGCCCATAATTCGCCATCATCTTTCTGAGCTTCTTTAATTTGTAGTATAAGATTAGGCTCAACCTTCATACTAGCCCAGAAACCGTTAGTACCGCGAACACAAAACTCAACATCCAAACGCTCCAAATCGGTGATGAGTTCACGCCCCATTTCAATTCCTGCTAAGATTCCCGTCTTTCTGCTAAGTGCATCGGCTACTACGTTAGCCTTTCCTGGATGATACTGGATGTTTGCATCATAATCCTTGAGAAGTTCCAACCAGCGCCTCTGCCTCATATTCAATTCCTTCTGAGTGAAAATGTACTTAAGACTCTTGTGATCGGTGAAAATGTCACAAGTTTCCCCGTACAGATAATGCCTCCAAATTTTCAAGGCAAACACAACCGCTGCTAGTTCTAAGTCATGTGTAGGATAATTATCTTCATACGGTTTTAGTTGTCGCGATGCATACGCAATAACCTTACCGTGTTGCATAGGTACACACCCTAGACCTTTCTTTGAAGCATCACTATAACTTGGTAACCGCCGGTGCCAGAAGGAAGGGTAAGTATCGGAGCCGAAACGAGTCTCGTCTTCAACTCCTCAAAACACTTCTCCCGTTCTTCATCCCACTCAAATTTCTCACCTTTTCTCATAAGTTTAGTCAACGGTAATGCTAAACGTGAGAACCCTTCTACAAATCGCCGATAATAACCCGCAAGGCCCAAGAAACTACGAACCTCTGTCACCGTCGTTGGTCTTGGCCATTTAGTGATAGCCTCAACCTTCGCGGGATCCATCATAATTCCATCCGCTGACACAACATGTCCCAGAAATGCCACCTTCTCCAACCAGAATTCACACTTTGAAAATTTAGCGTATAGCTTTTTCTGACGTAGAGTTTCCAAAATGATGCGGAGATGATCTTCATCGTCCGTCTTTGTCTTCGAAAATACCATAATATCATCGATGAACACAATGACAAATTTATCCAAGTATTCGTGAAAAACCCGATTCATTAAATCCATGAATACAGCCGGTGCATTAGTCAATCCAAACGGCATAACACGGAATTCATAATGACCATAACGAGTACGGAAAGCAGTCTTAGCGACATCCTCCCCTTTCACCCGTAGTTGATGATAACCAGATCGTAAATCGATTTTAGAGAAGAATTTTGCACCTTGTAGTTGATCGAATAAATCATCGATGCGGGGGAGCGGAAAACGATTACGAATAGTAGCACGATTTAACTCCCGATAATCAATACATATCCGCATAGATCCATCCTTCTTCTTGACAAACAACACCGGAGCACCCCATGGCGAAACACTAGGACGAATGAAACCAAGATCAAGAAGTTCTTGAAGCTGCCCCTTTAATTCCTTCAATTCAATCGGTGCCATACGATAAGGAGCTTTAGAAATGGGTTCGGTTCTTGGAGTTAATTCAATGCCAAATTCGACTTCACGCTCCGGTGGAATTCCAGGGAGTACTTCAGGAAATACATCTACAAAATCCCGAACCACCGGATGATTCTCAAGATGAGTACCATCCATCGAAACATCGTTTATGGAAGCTAAGAAGCCTTCACAACCATGGGAGATCAAAGAACGGGCTTTCAAAGCAGAAATTATTTTAAGAGGTTTACTAGGCTGCGAACCTTGGTAAACGAATTCAGGTTGGTTAAAATCGCCAAAAACAACACGCTTAGAAGGACATACAATAGTAGCATGATGCGCAGAAAGCCAATCCATGCCCATAATTACGTCGAAATCGGTCATATCTAACGGGTACAAATTTGCAGCACGAATTTTATCGTCAAAACGTAGAGGACAATTTAAATATTCATGATTAATCATAGCTACGCCTTTCATAGGGGTGGATAATGATAACGTATAATCGAGTTGCGTAGGAGAAATATTAATATGCTTAGCTAACGATACCGCTATCAAAGAATGGGTCGCCCCCGTATCAAATAAAACGAATACAACACGATCATTCAAAAAGATGGTTCCTAAAACGGTACCTGAAGAGTCTGAGGCTTGCTCCCTAGTAGTAGTAAACACGCGCCCCTTGGTGAGTGTAGACTTATCATTACCAGAACCACTACCTCCATAACCACCCTTCTTAGGACAATCTCTTACCCGATGCCCAATTTCACCACACTCAAAGCAAGCGCCAGTTGCACGGTAACATTGCTTTCCTGGATGGCTCTTCCCACATGAGTTGCATAAAGGAATATGAGCATGATCTATGTGACTTTTTTGGCTTGAGGATCCCGCAACACGGTTGTTGTTATACTGTTGTCCCCGGTTCTGCTGATATGGCCTTTGGTAATTGTTGTTGTTGCCCAACTGCCTATCATAGCCACGACAATCATTCCTCCTAGAGTCATAACCTCGCTGGTTATTGTTGTTGCCATTATGAGTTACAGGTCGGATGCGATCCCCCTCGCGGTTCCTCTTATTCAGCCCTGACCTTTCTCGATGAATTTCATAATTTCTTGCGGCATCAGCCACCGCCGCCACATCCGTGAAATCAAGGTTTACAAGGTTGTCACCAACTTGATCGTTGAGAGCCCATTTGAACCTCTGTGCCTGCTCCTCTTGTGTACCCGCCTTTGTCCCCAAGAAACTTGCCAGCCTCAAGAACCGCTTCATAAAGTCCCCAGTAAGCTCTCTATCCTTCTGCCTAATATTGTGGTATTCCCGCTCGTATCTCTGTTGCTCTGACTTAGGGAAGTATTGCAAGAAAAAGGCATCTCGGAAGTTTGCCCAAGACATAGTTAGCACATAGTCATCACCTCCCTTGGCCTGCTTGTAGGCCTTCCACCAGTTCAGAGCGTCACCCTCTAACTTGTAGCTAGCTAACCTATCCTTATACTGATCTCCACAATCCAACACTTCGAACAACTTCTCAATGTGTGCAATCCAGTTCTCAGCATCGACTGGATTAGAAGCAACACTAAAGGAACGAGGTTTTTGCTTGCCAAACCTTTCCAACCATGTATGCATAGTAGGAGTTTGGTCATTGCTTCCGCTAGCAGTATTTTGGCGAATTTGGTTGGTAATTTCAGTAGTGAGGCCAGGAATTAGTGCAGAAACGGCTCGTTGCACTGCCTCGTCAAACGCGGGACCGGAAAAGACGGGAGAATTCTGACGTGTGTTCACCATCTGAGATATAAACGAATTAGTGGTGACAAAAAAAATAAAGTTTATAAAATAAAATGCACATATACAAAGAAAGTGATAATATCAGAGTACGAAGAAGACGTCATTGTTCGAGCCATCATAGTTAGGAAGCCATTCTATAAACGTTTGGGGAGCGAGGGCACTTTAAATCGTAAACCCAACCACTCAGCCAAGACGTAATATCGAGATGGAACATCCTAATACGAAGCTCCCTACTAACATGACAAATTCCACGGAAACAAATATGTATCAAAAATATCATAACAATATCAAAGTACGCATAGAAGCCTAATCTACCCAATCCTCATAGGTCAATCCTAGGTCGTAGACGCTCTGATACCATATTTGTAACACCCCGCTCCGAAAAGAGCCAAAGTGCTACTACTATGGTGTCACATCAGATACATCATATTTTAAAAGGGCTAAAATGAAACTTTTATTAAATCCAAAATACTTAAAGTAATATCTTAATAAACAGAAATCCCCAAAACAACGGGGTCCAAAATGCAAAGTATCAAATCATAAAAATGTCTTAAGATTTATTAAAAACTTGGGTGAATCTAGGTAAGTCCAAACTCTCTCAATGCCCCGTCTCCCGCTTAATACCTGCCGTATGGAAAAAGAAACGGCTGAGCAAAACGCCCAGCGAACGGATACAACAAATATGGTTTAAGGCAAAAGAGATAACAATAATGAAGATATCACAAGGTATGAACTTAAGGATGAATAAGTGGATGAATAAAAAGGGTTAATGAAAGACAAGAATAGCCCACGAGCACACATAACAAATCACATAATCCAAATCAACCAAATAATCATATATGTGTACTAGGATTGCGACTCCTATGTATCAAAGTGACGACGTGTAATGCACACACAAACCTATCACATTAAATCAAATCATATCATATCAAACAAATACCTAGGATGCATCCATACGCTCCATGCAAAACAAATGTCAATAGCACGTGAACTAGCTCATGACTAGCACCCGCACTCACAATAATATAATAATTATGTGCATCAAAAGGGAACGTCGGGGATCTAATCACACCGCCCCAGTTAGTGTCATGTCACCGGTGCATCGTATGACATGGTCATGGTACCCCCATGACTAGATACAAAATATGGCTCGGGCTTAAGGGTTCATTTCAAAAGCATAACAACCAGGAAAAATATAAGTATTCAAATGGGGAACATATAAAGGCATAACAATAACGGAATCATAACAAGGCAAAGAATTTAAGGATCATATCAAAACAGAAACCAAGGATGTGGGAACATAGCAATGGCATACGGATTTATCAAATGGAGTTGTGTAAGAAAGAGTAAAAGAGTGTTCTTTAATAAAGAACCGAATATCCGTACCTTAAAAGCACAAACAAGTCACGGAATCGTATACAAAGCAACAAGTCCTATTCCCGTGTCACCAAGGCTAAAAGATACATAAAAATATGTATTACATACTGTTCTAGCACAAAAGATTACAAGGTTTCATGATTCTGTGATTCAAAACTCTAATTATACACTTTCCCAAAACCCGTCATTTAGGGACTGTTTTAAAAGATCCGACTGTAAAACCATTTTCCAAAACCATACTCACTGATTATAGTCCATATTTGAAAAATACATTCGAAGTAGATAGTTTTAGACCCTGGATTCACTCAAAAAGCTATCCCGAGGCTCAAGATATGACTCTTACAAGATGACTCATATTCTGATTTTTAAGGACTGTTTTCAAAGATCGACACGGTAACCATAGTTCCAAACCACTTCAAAACGTTTTAAGACCTGTTATGAAAACTAGATTCAATATAGATGGTTTTAGGATTTTGAAACTCTTAAAAAGATGTTATAAAACCCGTTTTACAGCCTTTACAAGATCACCCAAAATCCGGACAGCCCTTAGTTATTATTACGTATGAGCCGGTTTAATGATCTAGACCACCATAGGTTAGCTAGATCTTTATAAAAACTTTATAGAACTATATTAGAACATATTTATGCTGGTCTAAAACAAGATCTAACATACAAAAGCGTTTTTAAGGTATTGAATCACCAAAACACATTTTTAGGGTTTCAAAACCCTAGAAATCATGTTTATGCATTAAATCAAAATATAAGAAAGCCATAAAGGTGACATAGGATTATAAGGACTTACATGGAATGTGTATAATGATATGGTAATCACTATACACACAAAATAATAATAATGGATGTTTAGTAACAAGAATGAAGGTTTAAAAAGGAGAAAGATCAAGAACAGTCTTAAGGTTTTAAGGTTTTCTTAACAATGGAGATGAGAGGAGATTTTGGTAGAGTTTAGGCAAGGTGAAAAGTGTTTGTTGTGTGTTTTAGGCCTGCCATGGGGTGACTTTATATAGCAAAATTCTATTTTAGTTAAAAGCTTGAAATAAGGAATAACATTAACTAGGTTTTTCAATCCTTGAAACATATGTTACATCTTTACATTAAAACACATTAAAAATCATCAAAATCATTCCTAAAACCTTCAAAATTTCGTGTGTTTTAGTCAATAATAAGGAAGGAGTTTCATCTCAATTTTAATGCCATTATAACATACCAAAAAGTTACCTTTTTCCCATTTTAACAAGTCTTACAAAAAGTGTACATTTAACAAAGTGTGTACTTTTTTTTAAACAAAGATAACCTAAGTCTTAAAATATTTAATCACATTAGTTTAAGAATGTCCATTTATACTTTGTCTTTATTTAAAGTATAGGTTATAAGATGATTTGATAAAAAGGTTTCATAATCTAAGTCTTATTTATTATTTCTGAAATAATTAAACTATACCTTAATTTGAATTAAATAAATTGAAATAAAATATCTACTATTTAATTTGCATAAAATTAAATTTACATCATATTCCCAAATTTTAAAAAATGCTCAAATATCATACTTTATTCAAAATTTCCGTTTTATAAAAATGCGGGTTTTATAACTCCCCTACACTTATGACATTGTGAACTTTGTTTAAATCTTGCTAAGGAAAGGACAACTAAAGTGAATTCAATGTGAACATATAAAATATGAAATATTGAATCACAAGAGTTTAGGATAGAACCGGGAAGATGGGAACACGGTATCACGGTTCGTCAAAAGTCATCAAGGTGGATCTTTGAAGCTTAAATCCCTGCACAGCACAAGAAACAAGACAACAAACACATACGAGGCTCCCCCCTACGCTTATTATGAAAGCAGTAAAGGATAGATCACGGGTTGCCTCCCGGGAAGCGCTTGTTTTTGTTCACCGAGTCACGAACCTGACTCGACCCAAATTTAGTTCATGGGAAACGTGGTGAGGGATGGAATCATCTCATGAGAGATGTCCTCACCAAAGTACAGCTTCAAACGCTGGCCATTCACCTTGAAATTGGGCCCATTTGGCTGAGAAAGCTCAATGGTCCCATACGGAAAGACTTTGACGACGGTGAGTGGACCAGACCAGCGGCTCTTCAACTTGCCAGAGAAGATCTTCAACCGAGAGTTAAAAAGTAAGACTTGATCACCAACGTGGAACTCTCGGTTCTTAATCCTTGCGTCATGAATGATCTTGGTCTTCTCCTTGTACATCAGTGAGTTCTCGTAAGCTTCATTTCTCAGTTCGTTGAGCTCGTTGAGTTGAATCTTGCGATGATCACCGGCTTTGTTGATGTCGAAGTTAGCCCACTTCAAGGCCCAGTGCGCCTTATGTTCCAGCTCGATGGGGAGGTGGCATGCTTTCCCGTACACAAGACGATAAGGTGTACAACCGATCGGGGTATTGTAAGCAGGACGGAAAGCCCACAGAGCATCATCTAACTTATCGGCCCACGTGGCGCGATGCTCTCCCACAGTACGCTCCAAAATTCGCTTCAATCCACGGTTGGATATCTCGGCTTGCCCATTGGTTTGGGATGATAGGCGGTGGAAAGACGGTGGTTAACACCATACTTAGCCATGACTCTTGCAAATTGATCATTGCAAAAATGAGTCCCGCGGTCACTGATAATAGCACGAGGAACGCCGAATCGAGCAAAAAGCTGCTTTAAAAAGTTCACAACCACCCTAGCATCGTTCGTAGGGAGAGCCTTAGCTTCAACCCATTTGGAAACGTAGTCAACGGCTACGAGGATGTACTTGTTCCCTTTGGAGGATGGAAATGGCCCCATAAAGTCGATGCCCCATACGTCAAAGATTTCACATTCCTGTATGAAATTTTGAGGCATCTCGTCTTTATGTGTGATCTTGCCTTGGCGTTGGCAAGCATCACAATGCTTAACCATTTCGTGAGCGTCACGATAAATGGTTGGCCAGTAGAATCCAGAGTCAAACACTTTCTTAGCGGTGTAGTTGGGACCAAAGTGACCACCGGTGGGTCCTTTATGGCAAGCAGCAAGGATTCGCAAAGCTGCCGGTCCATCAACACATCGACGAATGATCAGATCAGCACATTGTTTGAATAGAAAAGGGTCATCCCAAAAGTAAGTCTTAACATCATTCAAGAACTTCTTCTTTTGTTGGGATGTTAACCCTTTGATGAGAATACCACCCGCTAAGTAGTTTGTAATGTCGGCAAACCACGGGGTGTCATCAAGATTGAGATTTATAGACATTAAGGTCTCAAGGGGAAAGAGTCATTGATCTCTTTGTTCGGATGATCCCCTTGGTATGGATCCTCAAGTTTACTCAGATGATCCGCGGCTAGGTTTTCAACACCCTTCTTGTCACGAATTTCAATGTTGAATTCTTGAAGGAGTAAAACCCAGCGAAGAAGTCTTGGCTTAGAGTCATGCTTAGTCATCAAGTACTTCAACGCGGAATGGTCCGTGTAAACGATGGTGGTGGATAAAACAAGATAGGGGCGAAATTTTTCAAAAGCATAGACAACAGCTAAAAGCTCTTTTTCGGTTGTCGTATAATGCAATTGAGCCTCCGTCATTCTTTTGCTAGCATAGTGGACTGGTTGGAAGTGTTTATTCACTCTTTGGCCCAAAACCGCACCAATAGCAAACTCGCTAGCATCACACATCAATTCAAAAGGCAGCTCCCAATTCGGGGTAACCAAGACCGGTGCCTTAGTTAGCTTATCCTTAAGAAGATTGAAAGCTTCGATACACTCTTTAGAAAAGATAAAAGGAGTATCTTTTTCCAGGAGGTGGGTCATCGGGCGAGCGATTTTAGAGAAATCCTGAATGAATCGACGATAGAAGCCCGCATGACCCAGAAAACTTCTCACACCCTTCACGGTTGAAGTTGGAGGTAATTTGGCTATGACATCTACTTTAGCACGGTCGACTTCAAGACCGGCTTTAGAGATTTTGTGTCCTAGCACAATGCCTTTTTTACCATAAAATGGCATTTTTCCCAATTCAGAACAAGGCGAGTATCTTCGCACCGCTTAAGCATACGTTCCAAATTGGCAAGGCAAGAAGAAAAGGAATCCCCAAAGACCTAGAAATCATCCATGAAGACTTCCATGGTTTGCTCAACCATGTCATGGAAGATGGCCAACATGCACCTTTAGAAAGTCCCGAGGGCATTGCATAAGCCAAAAGGCATCCTTTTGTAGGCAAATGTGCCATAGGGACAAGTGAATGTTTTCTTCTCTTGATCTTGGGGATCGATGGGTATTTGGAAATAACCCGAAAAACCATCAAGAAAGCAGTAATATTCATTACCCGCTAAACATTCAAGCATTTGGTCCATAAAAGGTAGAGGGAAATGATCCTTTCTCGTGGCATCATTGAGTTTGCGGTAGTCTATACAAACTCTCCACCAAGTAACGAGACGGGTAGGAATCAACTCGTTGTTTTGATTGGGCACAACGGTGATTCCGCCTTTCTTAGGCACACGATGGACTGGACATGGTGAATCCGAAATAGGGTAAATCATACCCGCATCAAGAAGTTTGATAACCTCTTTTTTGATGACTTCATGGATTTTAGGATTCACCCTTCGTTGGTTTTGAATTGTGGGCTTAAAGTCGTCCTCCATGAGAATTTTATGTGTGCAAAAGTGAGGATCAATTCCGCGAATGTCGGAGATTTTCCAAGCGATAGCTCTTTTATGCTTCTTCAACACGGCGATGAGTCGGGATTTTTCTTCTTCTTTCAAGTCCTTTGCGATGATGACCGGTAACTTCTCGTTGTCTTCAAGGAAAACGTACTCAAGATGAGGAGGTAGGTCCTTAAGCTCAAGAGTGGGAGGATCCTCAATAGATGGTGTAACTAACGACGGATTATCATTAGTCACCTATTTAGGAGAAGGAGGAGAAAACGGTTCTTCATTGAGAAGTCTCTCAATAGTACGAATGTCTTTATCCCAATCGGTGGACGAATTATCATACTTAATATCGAGAGGACCCAAGCTAGTTTCGAAATCATCCAAGTCACTTTCTCCAAAAGGAGTCAATGCCGGAGCAATTGAGGCAACGGTCTCAACATTGGGTAGAGAAGAAGGAGTACTATTGCAAGCATCATGAAAATGTTCTTCACAAGCCTCATCGAGAACATCAATAGCATTAACACTCTCATACGAATAAGGTTGCTTAGAAATCTTACCCATGTTGAAGACAATTTTATCGTCACCAACTCTCACGATTATTTCGCCCGCGGCTACATCAATGAGAGTGAGACCGGTCCTCAAGAAGGGACGTCCAACGATTAATGGAACACGAGGATCCATCTCGTAGTCAACGACAACAAAATCCGTCGGGAAGGTGAATTTGTCAACGCCAACAAAGACATCATCGGCTATCCCCACTGGATAAGCAACCGTACGGTTAGCTAATTCCAAAGACATTTTGGTGGGGACTAGCTCGGGGAGAGATAATTTCTTCCAAACACTTAAAGGCATTAAGTTTATACTGGCACCTAGATCGGCTAGGGCCATGCAATTCTCTACTCCCGGGAAGTTGCAAGGAATCAAGAAGCGACCCGGATCACCAAGTTTGGTGGGCAATTTCCTTAAGAGCGCTACGGAGCAGTTCTCATTAAGTTGGGACTGAGCGATGTCAAGAAGCTTCTCCTTGTCACTTAGAAGATCTTTAAACATTTTCGCGTATTTGGGCATGTGAGCGAGGGCCTCGGTAAATGAGATGTTAAAATTTAATAGTTTAAACATTTTTAGAAAGTTTGAAACTTGAATATCATCCTTGCTCTTTTGCTTCTCTTTCCTCAACCTTGAAGGATAAGGTATATTGGATGAAGAAGAAGGATTTATGGAAATAGGGTCACTCACAACCACGGGTGGTGGGGAAATGGGGGTAGAAGGCAAAGGAGATGGGGAAAGTTGCTCTTTTTCCTTGTTCACAATCACGGGTGGAGGTGTAGGAAGCTCGGGTTCCGTATAACCTTTTCCACTACGAGTGGTGATTGCTTTCATCTCCCCTCTTGGATTCGCAACGGTGTTACTCGGAAGAGTACCCGAAGAAGAGGGTTGATTACCTTGGATGAGCGAACCGATCATATCACGAATGTTAAGCGCTTGAGTGCTGAAAGAATCTCTGATGTCTGCACGAATTTCATTGCTTTGTTTTGCCATGTCATTCCTAAGCTCGGCTCGAATATCGCTCCCTTGTTTCGCCATTTCGCCCTTCAAGTTGATGACTTGACTCTGAAGATTCGTCACCGTCTCCCGATTAGTCTTCATGAACGTCTCGACGTCTTGATTTAATGCCATCGGTTGATTGAGAGGTGGAGCTTGGTAAGCTTGAGAAGTTCCTTGAGTTGGGTATGGGTTTCTTTGGGATTGATATTGATTGGTAGCACGACGTTGGGATTGATTGTTTCGGTTATAGCTTGGTTGTTGGTTTTGGTTTGTAGGAGGGAAACCGGGTGGAGCAAGATAGTTGTTTGAACGATAACTTAGCAAGCTACAGTCTCCTTGAGGACGAGCTTGATAGCCTCCCGTGGGATAAGTACCGTATGCCGCGTTAACGTTTTCAGAAAAATTGCCTTGAGTGGAAGGACAATCATTGTAAGAATGAGGACCACCACATGTGTCACAAGAAATAGCAACGGCTTTAGCTTGTTGAAAGTGGTTTGTGGCCATGGACATGAAATTCTTGTTCATCTCAGCGAGTTGTCGAGAAATTTCAGTCATCTCGGGATTGGAAGTAGTAGAAGAAACATTGACTCTCTGATTAGATCTTGAGGATGCGGATGAATCCCAATTCTTGTGGTGAGTAGTCATGTTTTCAATCAACTCTCGACACTCCTCCGGTCTCCTTTTAAAAGTACCACCGGTTGCGGCGTTGATCGTGTCACGATCACGAAAAGTGAGACCATTGTAGAAGGTATCAATGAGAGTGACGGGGAGCATGTTGTGATTTGGACAGCGGTCGATCAAATCATTGTATCGTTCCCAAGCATCGAAGAGCGATTCATCATTGTCTTAGATTAATCCACTAATTTTGTTACGAAGGCTTGTGACCATGGATGGTGGGAAGTAGCGCGACAAAAAGCGTTGAGTCATGTCATTCCAGGTATGAATAGAATTCTTAGGGAGACGGTCAAACCATTTTTCGGCATGGTGAGAAAGCGAGTGGGGAAAGAGTTGAAGGCGAAGGTCATCCATAGAAACACCGGGGCACTTCATGCTTTGGGTGATGGTAATGAATTTGTCGAGGTGTTTGTTGGAATCATCATCCGGAATTCCGCGAAATGGGTTAGTTTGCACTTGTTGGATCATGTGATGCTTCAACGAAAACTCCTGAGCCGTGACGTGCATCGGCGCAATCGGGCCTCCGCGTCCGTTCATGGTGGGTTGGCACAATTCCTCCATTGTTCGTAAATCAGGTAGGTGGACATTGTTGTTGTTGTTGTTGTTATTGTTGTTATTGAGATTGGGTAGAGGTGGGTTATTATTGTTGTTATTAACACCAGCCATATCTAAATCTTCACGAGTCTCGGGCTCAGAATAGTTCAAAGATCTAGTACGCATACACCTGCAGAAGAAAAATATACACAGAGAGAATATCTATATAATCTTTTTGGTGCAAAACCTTTTGGAAAAGAATTGTTTTTTCTGATTTTTTAATGTTTTTGTATTTTTGAAGAATTATATATATATATATATATATATATATATATATATATATATATATATATATATATATATATATATATATATATATATATATATATATATATATATATATATATATATATATATATATATATATATGTAACACCCCATTTTGATAAATGGAATGTCACGCGTAATTATGGCGTGTCATCAAAGCATGCAAGGTAATATGTAGTAAAACATACATGACCATAGGGAAAACCGGAATCAAACATCGGTTCCCATACATAAGCCCAAAACATAATGAAGTAAATGAACTGAATGAAAGACTAATCAAGCATAAATATATGAAGGCAAAAGGAGAAGAAGTCTATGGCAGCTTCCATCCTATGCACGTCCTCCAAATGCTCGAGTCTTGGGTACCTGCCATTTTGGGACATGGAAAGGAAAGTAACGGCTGAGCAAAACGCTCAGTGCACGGATATACAATATAGCATGAAATAGGATAAGCATGTAACATATAACAGCGGAAGACTAAGTTCTGAGTAAACTGGTTAAGTATTAAGAAAACTGGTTTTATAGTTTGAAAAGCCTTATGTTTATCTTATGAAAACTGTTTTAACATAAATATACCATAGCCCATATAGGTCATGAAAAGGTCACGTGCATGAATACTTGGAGGGGTGACCTCATCATGCTGATTAGAGGGGATGCCTCTAATTAATATACTGGTTTGGGTAGGAGGGATCAACTCCTTGTGAAGGATGCAAGGCACACACCACATTCACCATGATAAACTGAATAAAACATGTAACTAGGATGCACCCATACGCCCCACATGATATAATAATATGGCCAAAACTGAAAGGGACGCCACGAGCAATCACTCCGCCGTGGGGAAGTCATAACATCGGTGCCTCCAATGCTATGGTTATGGTACCTCCATAACTAGGTGAAACTGGTCATGCTTGTATATGGCTATAGATTATGCTAATTAAACATAAGCAGTTCAAAACAATAAAACAAATACTGGGGAAAACAGTTGGCTGCATACGGGGAAATCCTAATAAGGAAAGAATGCCCATACTGAAAGGACGGGAATCCGTACCTCAAGTCCAGTGAATGAACGGAAGAAAGACTCCTACTTCTGGATCACTAACGCTACATGAATACACACGTGTATAAGTATCGATTCACTGATTACGTACAAAGTTTTATGTCTCATTTTAGCTGATTTGGTATGTTTTAGGTCATGGTTCACTGTTTAAAGCCTTAAACGGTGTTTATCTTGTATTCTGATTTATCTGATTAAGTATTACTGGTGTTCCGTGTATTAATATACTTACTGTGTAATAATAAGTAACTTTCCAAAAATAGCAGGTTTCCAAAAATAGAAAGTTTCCAAAAATAGAAAGTTTCCAAAAATAGAAAGTTTCCAAAAATAGAAAGTTACCAAAAATAGAAAGTTTCCAAAAATAGAAAGTTTCCAAAAATAGAAAGTTTCCAAAAATAGAAAGTTTCCAAAAATAGAATTTACTGCTTAAAATAGATTAGTTTCTAAAAATAGAAAGTTTCCAAAAATAGATCAGCTGCCTTAATTAAATAAGTTTCCATATATAGAAGGTTTCCATAATTAGATTAGCTGCCTGAAATAGATAGACTTCCATATATAGAAGGTTTCCATAATTAGATTAGTTGCCTTATTTAATTAGGTTTCTATAAATAGAAGTTTCCATAATTAGAATTAAGCTGGTTACATAAGCTAACATATAAGTCTAAGTGTTATAAGCTTATTTCTTAAGTCATATGATATAGTGTATAGTTTAATTATTATTTCATGTATTTTAATTAAACTATAGGTTAAGCATTTTAATTAAGGTATAACATGTATTAATTAGAATGGAATAAAATACTTAGGTTAAAATGTGTATTATTATGTATTAATAACATAACCTAAGTCATGTCTAAATTAATTAATTATAGGCATGTTTTAAATAATTAATTAATTATAACTTATAACATAAAATACTTAGGTTAAATTAATGTCATGTTAAACTAATAATAAAATAACCTAAGTCATGATTTAATTAATATTTCATGTTATTAATTAATTATATCCTAAGTTCATAATTCATAAAAATTAACATGTAGCATGAATCATGATTTAACCAACGAACCATGAATCGAGCATGAATTCGACACCGTACCCCGAGCCAAACTCGGGGCACGTGTGCCTCCTTGCTGCCGTGGGTCCCACATGAGCCAACCAAGACCAAAAATGGTCTTGGTGGTGGCGGCAATAGCAAACCAAACCCCCCTCGGGTTTGTTTGCTAGGCGGCCAAAAACAAACACCCCTTTTATAACATCCTTTGATTTTAATTTATACCAAAACATGTTAGATCAATGTTTAATTATCATGTTTAAATAAAAATAATAATGACATGTTCATAATAAAATCAAAGATTAAAAGAAATGAAAAAGAAAGGTTAAGAAATGATATACCAAACACGTGGATTGAAGAATGATGAACAAACACGGTTTCTATCACTTGTTTTAATGTCAAAAATCAATCAACACCCTCCTATGGTGTTGATATGGGTGGCGGCACAAAAGAAGCCAAAGAGGAGGAGAGAAAAACTCTTTTAGGGTTTTTGTTTATTTTCTTGAAAAAGTGAAAATGAAATGAAAAGTTACATAACCCCCCTTTTCTTGTAAAAAGTCCATGGGCTAAGCCCATCATGGTTGTTGTGCCGTGGGTATGGGGGCCCCACATGGGGTACCCGTACCTTTTCTCGTGTCCCGATGTTTCGTGTTCGTTCGTGGTTAAACGTGTTCGTGTCTGAAGCGTTTCTGTTTATTTTATCATATAGTTATCGTAATCTTAACGCTCGTAATTATATTATAAGTATTTACGTAATTATTCTAGTTCGTATTTTAAATGGTGATCATGATTTAATTATGTTCACTTGACATATTTATTAACTGTTTATCATGAGTTCGTACGTAATCGATACTTATCCTGTCATACACGTATGCACTTGCTTGATTATTAGCACATGAATGTGATCAATACTAAATAAGGTAAGTTTTAATCTAGGACGTACGATCTTAAGGGCACTATTCATGGTAAAAGCATGCGGGTTTTACAATTCTTCCCCCCTAAAAAGAATAATTCATCCCCGAATTATAGATAAGGTAACTGGAAGCGAAACATACCCGAATCAAACTGGAAAGGTGTGCAAAATAACGGAAATGAAGGTGACATGGTAGAAGGGAACGTGGGACATGACATGTCTTGAAAAGACATGGAACGTGACGTGACTGAAAGGACATATCTAATTGATAAGAGAAAAATGGATAAGAAGTCCGGATGAACTTGTCCGTTTCCAAGTGGCCTCCCTCTTGGAACGGTTCCTTCAGAAGATCCTGACACTAATGATAAATCTTGGTCCTCCTGACCTTGACTTGGAATACGAAGAAATTCTTGTTTATCAACGGAAGGTAGATCCCCTAAATTCGATCGAGAAAAATAAGAGTTAACATGCAAGGGTAACTGAAACGTTACGATGCAAGACCATCTGACTTAACTGATAATTAGAAACGATGCGCGAGACATAAAGAAACGTAGTACGTGAACAATTTTGAACGTGATACGTGAAAAATTTTGAACGTGCTACGTGGAGATATGGCGAGTGTAGTATGAGAAAACATATCGTGATCCATGATACGTGTAACCTAATTTGATCATGATATGAGGAACGTGGAATGGACATGACATGTGAGACATAACGTGATCATATAATATAATGGCGGTGACGCCAAACGCTACAAGGTAAGACGTGGAATATGACGTGAAACGTCTATCTGATGATGGAGAGTTATACTAAACTTGGGTCTGGTCTCACAAGTTCTTGCAACTTCTAGAACGAGAAAAGAAATGAACGTAGAATCGTAAGCCAAAATACGATCATGAACGTAAATAGTGTCATGAACGTGAGCGCGAAAGCAAGTCGTGGAATTAGAATGAAGACGTGAAGTAAGTTAGGAGTACAATTACGAATCTTTGTCTGACCCGATAGCTGAGGGATTGCCAAGTGATCGGATGAGCCTTGGCTGGAACATGTTCGTTCAATATGTTGGTTTTGAAATCCGTACGGATGTAAGGATTCTGCAGACTTGATCAAACTGTTGACAATAACCCAGATAGCATCCTGCTTCTTCTGAGTTTGCTGAAATCTGGTAACTAAAATCCATGGAGATCTTGTCCCTTTTTGATTCACAATTTCATATGATGAAAACATCCCAGTTTGTTGGTGTCCTATCTTAACCTGTTGGTATGTCAGGTACCTAGATATGAACGTAACTGTATCTTGCTTCGTAGAACTTGATACCAAAGGGTTTGCGAAACTTTGAGTCTCTGAATCTAGACTTCTCCTAGCGTAGGATTTCCTAGAACACCTAATGTAGTGTAGGGTTCTCTCCTTTATGCATAAGCTAAGTCATGGTAAGATTAACCATAGAAACCCATGTGATTCAGTGTGTCACTGTAATCAAATAGAATTGTTATTGTAAAAAAATTTCCAGGTTAGAATTTCTCTTGTCATAGAAATTACAACATAGTGCAGATATGGTCTTCCTGTTCTTCTCTAGGCTTAGAGAAATCAGGTTATCCTCAATGAAAACGCTGATGAATTTGTTTAGGAGTTCATGGAAACTCAATTTATTAAGTCCATAATGCGGTTTGAGCATTGATGAGACTAATTCAAAATCATAAATCTAGCATGACCGAGTCGTGTACGAATAGCAGTCATGGACATGTCCTGCTTTTTCACTCGTCACTGTTGGCAGCATGATTGTGAGTTCGATCTTGGAAAAGTGATTAACACCATACAGTTGATTGGACATGTTGTCAATATGTGGAGGAGAATAACTGTCATGAATGGTGATTTGTTTAAGTCGACGGTAGTCGACACATAATCTCATGGTACCATCCTTCTCCTTGAAGGTTCTTCTGGAGTGTAAGGAACAATTTTGGAATAATCCGTTGGTTATGCGTAAAAGGACCTTAGTAGTCGTGTGTTACTGACAGCTAGAAAATTTTAGCAATTATGGCTAACAAAGCACGTGCTTGAAAAGCATAGATAAATTTGTACAGATTTTCCTGATGGAAAATCAAGCTGAATGTATTCAGGAGCCTGAACATTACTGTACATAATTATGAATCATAGCATGGTGCGGTGTTCATAGTACCTAGTTAGGATAAAATTCATCTCGTGTCTGTCCGAGGAAATGCGTTAGCAGCTTGGATCTTATCATTAAGCTGAAGGAAAACCTTCGTATACGTGGGAATACGAAAGGCGTCCTTCATGGTCATGAATACATGAAAGATGGTGAAAGGAATGAAAGTGACATCGGCAACGTGACAGGTCTCACTGATGCGCCGATAATGGTATTGAAATTCTTGTGGCCTGATTAAAACATGGCACAACAACATAGATATACCCTTGGCGGGTACCCTGAATTTCTTAGAAATGTTCCATAATTTGACGTGAGTCATGTGTCTTGACTCGTGTCTTGAGAAATGTAAGCGTGACATATGTCTTGACTGGTATCTTGACATGTGTCCTCAGAAAGTATACGTGAGACATGTGTCTTGACTAATGTCTTGACATGTGTCTCGAGATGTGAAACAATTAGAACTACAAATATTAGGTTAATATGCCAGAATTGGCGGATCGGTTGGACTACTGATCATTTGTATGTCTGATCACGTCCGTGGCCGGAGCCTCGGTTGCGATTTCTAGGATAGTTGCTGTCATAGTAGTGGTTACTATCATCTTGTCTGTCGGTTCCATGACCGTGACTCATGTAAGTATTTAGCTGAGTGGCCGGCTGGTACTGGTTTGCACTCATATGGCTGAAATGACAGCCGAACGACGTGTGACATGTAACTATGAATTTGGGACAATGATTGATGGGAATTGTCTGATGGTGAAGCATCTTCTAGTCCAATTGCTTTGCTCCGACGCCTTTGTCTTCGTCTTTTAGGATCTCCAGGTTGTGAACCGCATCAGCATCAGCATCTCGTAGCGTCTCCCAACATCAGCAGCATCAACCTTCAGTAACATCTCCAAGCTATGAGCGGCATCGACAATCTCGTAGAATATCAGCAAGTGAACATACACCTGAGATGATTTAGAATCGATTAACGAATACTTGGAAGTATTGCAAGTGGAATACACATGGATTAAGGTACATGTAATACACATGAAATACGGTACGTGGAGTACACATGGAATACACATGAAATGATCGGTATGGGGTCGGTCATTTATCATGATTTAAGGAAAGTATAACGGTTGAACAGTTAGAAAAACCATCATGATAACCTGGCAGTATTAGCATAGACATCATTCTGGTTGCATAGAGAAACGCTAAAGTGTGGTTACACAAAATTCATCGATGATTTGCCTGACAACATGATCAATGAAAACCAACCATGACTATCATGAAAGCATGATTTAAGAAATCTAACAATGTCTTGCAGGACAACGTAAATAACAAAAGAGGCGTGAAACATAATCAACATGAAAATGGAATTATCATGAAGGAACATAAAACGATCTATCATAAAGGAGTGTATAACATATTCAGCATGAAACCGAAGTTAAACATGACAGGATGAAAACATACTTGACATAAAAACATAATAACTTATGAGGGGACATGAAAAAAATTTATGCCAATTTAAATCATGAGAAAAATTTTATGCATGAAAAACAGTGCATGAATGCGTAATGTAGTTTATAAAACCTTTATATGTGCGAGGGAACGCCTATGGGTCGGTTCCAAAACAAAAGACATGGCGAGGGGACGCCTATGGGTCGGTCCCAAAGTTAAAAGTTTCGATAAAAGCACATGCGACTAAATAGGGCCAGTCCTGTACCAACCATTACTTAGTCAAAATTCCTGCAACAGATGACATATGATATAATTGCATGAATGCATGAAACATAATAATTAAAAGTCATTGCCAAAACTTAACAGAAAAATTTTATGTGAAAAATATGAACTACTGGGGTTCAGTCCACCTAATCACAGTTCATGAGGAACATCGTGCATAGACAATGGCACATAACTAAGTATGGATGACGGTTGTTCATTCCATATTAGTAAAACGATACTGGTGAAAACAACATGGTTAAAACAACAAGGTGCTGAAAACGTCATGGCTAAAACAAAAAAAGTGCTGAAAACATAATGGTTAAAACAACAACGCGCTGAAACATCAATACGTGGAATAACAATCGTTGGCTTAGGAAGCTCCTGGTGACTACCCACTAGTCACAGGTCGAGTTTTAGAGCCTACAGGTCGAAACCTTGGCTCTGATACCATAATTGTAACACCCCATTTTGATAAATGGAATGTCACGCGTAATTATGGCGTGTCATCAAAGCATGCAAGGTAATATGTAGTAAAACATACATGACCATAGGGAAAACCGGAATCAAACATCGGTTCCCATACATAAGCCCAAAACATAATGAAGTAAATGAACTGAATGAAAGACTAATCAAGCATAAATATATGAAGGCAAAAGGAGAAGAAGTCTATGGCAGCTTCCATCCTATGCACGTCCTCCAAATGCTCGAGTCTTGGGTACCTGCCGTTTTGGGACATGGAAAGGAAAGTAACGGCTGAGCAAAACGCTTAGTGCACGGATATACAATATAGCATGAAATAGGATAAGCATGTAACATATAACAGCGGAAGACTAAGTTCTGAGTAAACTGGTTAAGTATTAAGAAAACTGGTTTTATAGTTTGAAAAGCCTTATGTTTATCTTATGAAAACTGTTTTAACATAAATATACCATAGCCCATATAGGTCATGAAAAGGTCACGTGCATGAATACTTGGAGGGGTGACCTCATCATGCTGATTAGAGGGGATGCCTCTAATTAATATACTGGTTTGGGTAGGAGGGATCAACTCCTTGTGAAGGATGCAAGGCACACACCACATTCACCATGATAAACTGAATAAAACATGTAACTAGGATGCACCCATACGCCCCACATGATATAATAATATGGCCAAAACTGAAAGGGACGCCACGAGCAATCACTCCGCCGTGGGGAAGTCATAACATCGGTGCCTCCAATGCTATGGTTATGGTACCTTCATAACTAGGTGAAACTGGTCATGCTTGTATATGGCTATAGATTATGCTAATTAAACATAAGCAGTTCAAAACAATAAAACAAATACTGGGGAAAACAGTTGGCTGCATACGGGGAAATCCTAATAAGGAAAGAATGCCCATACTGAAAGGACGGGAATCCGTACCTCAAGTCCAGTGAATGAACGGAAGAAAGACTCCTACTTCTGGATCACTAACGCTACATGAATACACACGTGTATAAGTATCGATTCACTGATTACGTACAAAGTTTTATGTCTCATTTTAGCTGATTTGGTATGTTTTAGGTCATGGTTCACTGTTTAAAGCCTTAAATGGTGTTTATCTTGTATTCTGATTTATCTGATTAAGTATTACTGGTGTTCCGTGTATTAATATACTTACTGTGTAATAATAAGTAACTTTCCAAAAATAGCAGGTTTCCAAAAATAGAAAGTTTCCAAAAATAGAAAGTTTCCAAAAATAGAAAGTTTCCAAAAATAGAAAGTTACCAAAAATAGAAAGTTTCCAAAAATAGAAAGTTTCCAAAAATAGAAAGTTTCCAAAAATAGAAAGTTTCCAAAAATAGAAAGTTTCCAAAAATAGAATTTACTGCTTAAAATAGATTAGTTTCTAAAAATAGAAAGTTTCCAAAAATAGATCAGCTGCCTTAATTAAATAAGTTTCCATATATAGAAGGTTTCCATAATTAGATTAGCTGCCTGAAATAGATAGACTTCCATATATAGAAGGTTTCCATAATTAGATTAGTTGCCTTATTTAATTAGGTTTCTATAAATAGAAGTTTCCATAATTAGAATTAAGCTGGTTACATAAGCTAACATATAAGTCTAAGTGTTATAAGCTTATTTCTTAAGTCATATGATATAGTGTATAGTTTAATTATTATTTCATGTATTTTAATTAAACTATAGGTTAAGCATTTTAATTAAGGTATAACATGTATTAATTAGAATGGAATAAAATACTTAGGTTAAAATGTGTATTATTATGTATTAATAACATAACCTAAGTCATGTCAAAATTAATTAATTATAGGCATGTTTTAAATAATTAATTAATTATAACTTATAACATAAAATACTTAGGTTAAATTAATGTCATGTTAAACTAATAATAAAATAACCTAAGTCATGATTTAATTAATATTTCATGTTATTAATTAATTATATCCTAAGTTCATAATTCATAAAAATTAACATGTAGCATGAATCATGATTTAACCAACGAACCATGAATCGGGCATGAATTCGACACCGTACCCCGAGCCAAACTCGGGGCACGTGTGCCTCCTTGCTGCCGTGGGTCCCATATGAGCCAACCAAGACCAAAAATGGTCTTGGTGGTGGCGGCAATAGCAAACCAAACCCCCCTCGGGTTTGTTTGCTAGGCGGCCAAAAACAAACACCCCTTTTATAACATCCTTTGATTTTAATTTATACCAAAACATGTTAGATCAATGTTTAATTATCATGTTTAAATAAAAATAATAATGACATGTTCATAATAAAATCAAAGATTAAAAGAAATGAAAAAGAAAGGTTAAGAAATGATATACCAAACACGTGGATTGAAGAATGATGAACAAACACGGTTTCTATCACTTGTTTTAATGTCAAAAATCAATCAACACCCTCTTATGGTGTTGATATGGGTGGCGGCACAAAAGAAGCCAAAGAGGAGGAGAGAAAAACTCTTTTAGGGTTTTTGTTTATTTTCTTGAAAAAGTGAAAATGAAATGAAAAGTTACATAACCCCCCTTTTCTTGTAAAAAGTCCATGGGCTAAGCCCATCATGGTTGTTGTGCCGTGGGTATGGGGGCCCCACATGGGGTACCCGTACCTTTTCTCGTGTCCCGATGTTTCGTGTTCGTTCGTGGTTAAACGTGTTCGTGTCTGAAGCGTTTCTGTTTATTTTATCATGTAGTTATCGTAATCTTAACGCTCGTAATTATATTATAAGTATTTACGTAATTATTCTAGTTCGTATTTTAAATGGTGATCATGATTTAATTATGTTCACTTGACATATTTATTAACTGTTTATCATGAGTTCGTACGTAATCGATACTTATCCTGTCACACACGTATGCACTTGCTTGATTATTAGCACATGAATGTGATCAATACTAAATAAGGTAAGTTTTAATCTAGGACGTACGATCTTAAGGGCACTATTCATGGTAAAAGCATGCGGGTTTTACAATATATATATATATATATATATATATATATATATATATATATATATATATATATATATATATATATATATATATATATATATATATATTTTTTTTTATGGATTTTCGAAAATTTTGGAAGCAAGGAAAATAACGTTCAAAGAACGGATCCCAAAATGCAATGCTTCTCTCACTAGAAACCGTTAATCGTAACGAAAAGAGCCGGCAGCGGCGCCATTTAATACTCGGCTTTTGCCCCAAGTATAAAATCTTATCGTCCGAATCTCTTTGAATTGATAACCGGTCTAAAGTGTGACTCAATTGTCTTTTGGTGAACAAGAGAATGGTTTGGTTGATTATCTATTTTAGACTATTAGCAAGTAATTTAAGTGTCATTGAGTAAAGTAGAAGTTTAAAGATTAATACTAAAATGACGAGTTAAAATAAATGCTTGTAAACTTAAAGGCAATATTAGAAAAGTACTAGCACACTAAATAAAACTAACACTTAGAAATTTTATAAAAACAATAAACTATACAAGCCCTAATCGGAATATGGGAGAAAGACACCAATCGGAATATCACTCAAAACCCACGATCGGAATGTTTGAAAATAGCATCAATCGGAATAATCAACAAGGGGCCAATCGGAATGTTTAGAAACCAACCCAATCGGAATATCACAATAATCACTCAATCGGAATGAGCCCCAAAAAGGTCCAGATCGGAATGTATTCCGATCTATTGATCGGAATGGTGAGGAACAAGGATGTCAGAATGTTGGAAATGGACCCAATAGGAATGTTTACAAACACCCCCAATCGGAATAACTCAAAACACTACAATCGGAATATTTAATCAAAAGTCCAAATCGGAAAACTGGGGCAACGACTTTAATCGGAATATCATAAAAACTAGGGATCGGAATACTAACAAGAAACATTCAATCGGAATATTGGAAATTACCCTCAATCGGAATAACTAAGGTGCAAATCGGAATACTCAAAACCCTTTTCCGATTTTCCAATCGGAAAGAGGGTGAGGCTGTTGGTCGGAATATCACGATCGGAAAGGGGTTTGTACCCTTTCCGATTTAAATGGGATTCGAAATAAGCTAGGAAATAAGCTATATTGATGAGCTTATCCCCAAAACTAGAACGAATCAATAACGAAATGGATCAAATAAGCACTATAGTAACTTTTTCTAACTCAAAATAAGCAAACTTTTAAATCAAACAATAAAAATATGAACTTTTAAAGAAAACTTTTAAAAAGTAAATAAGCTACACATGTAAATAAGCCAATAAGCACAAGAATCTTAAAGCTTAATCAAATGAAAGCTTATGTAAGAACAAAAAGATTAACTTTTTAAGCACAAAACCATTAAGATCAACACGGATTTAATGTGATTCGCACCAAAATCAAAGGAAGGTAGAATGAGATTAAGGATTAAAAGCTTAACTAGAACTTGATTAATGAAATAAGCAATACACAAATGTTTAATCTTGAAAGATTAAAAGAAAAGATGAAACTTAGTGAGTGAAAGTTTAGAACTTTCTCTCTCTAAAACTAGAAAGAAAAGTGCAAAATGATAAACTAAAAATTAATGACTAACTCCTCTCCTAATGTGTATTAGGAGGGTATTTATAGGGAAAATGGAAGGAGTGCATGTGTTGCATCTTCTTTCTTTCTTCACGTTTTCTCGACTCGATTTAATTCTTTGTTTTTCTCGATGTCGTCTCGGGATTAATTAAACTCGTCTTTAACATTTCTTCATTTATTTAGACTCGAGTTCTTCGACTTCATTAAACTTCCGTCTTTAGACTTGTTCTTCGATAAATCTTCAGAATAGGCCTAGGACTTCCGTTCTTTATGCACTCTTGATCTTTTGACTTCATCTTTTCCCGTTTTCTTCGATAAAAGCCCGTGAAAGCCCGTGTTTTCTTCCTTTTTCATATTTTGGTCTTAAAGCACAATAAAAACACAAACCACGCATAATTCCGACTTTTACGACATAAAATACATGTTTTGGTCTTGTTATTATTGGAAATAAGTGGTAAATGGATAAGTGTTCTCACACTTATTAACTATACTTCCTACATAGATAGAAGTAGCTTAGAAAGGGCGATGTAAGGACGAAGTTGGTGAAAGGGATACATAATGGGGTGGAGGAATAAGTACGACGATAGTTGGGTGATAGTCGATAGACTGACTAATTCATCTCATATTTCAAGAGGAATGAGAAGTCACGTAGTTGAGAAGTCGGAAGGATTGCGTACGGATGTGATCGAATAGAGGGTTTTGTGTAAAAGTTAGCCTAATATGTATGGAATGCCTTATGAAGGATTATGGAAATGGAAGAAACGATGGGAAGCAAGCGTAGTATACCGTTGATATACTAATTTTTGGTATCATACTATAGGGGTAATTGAGAAAGACGCCTAGAGCATTGGCGTGAGATTTGGAGATAGTTGGAGAATGCATTATATTAGGAAGAATTCTCCTACAAATAGAGAGTCACCGGTGAGAGGGGCATATTCCCCATTGATGAGGATGTAAGGAATAAAGGAGGAAACACCTAAATTATAGGTTGAAGACAGGATATAAGATGGTATGGAAATTAAGATTGTGGAGAGACAAGCGAAAAGTAGTATGGAGGAAGAATGATTCGAGGGAGCAAGAGGTTGTGAAGATAGTGGGGTAATATTGAAGAGAAACCGTTAGAGCAAGAGGTTAGTAGTCACGAACAATGGAACGTCCACCTAGAGAAAAGGTGTAACACATGTTAGTATGAAGGATGGTTAGTTACTTGGTGCCGAGCATGGGAAAGCAAGGATGAGGTGGTGGTTATGACATGTTTCTTGTGAATATTATGGGAAGATTTTGGTTATGAAATCCTACATATACCATTGGATGTGTTTAAGGTTGGGAGAACTTCCGAATGATGGAAAATCCATAGAGGATAGAAGCCGTTAGGTATGGTGATAGGAATTGTAGTAGAAACTGCTGGAGTTAATTCATAGGAGATGAGGTGGATCACCGTTACAGTGGGATGAAGTTAGAAGCGGCCAACGTATTGGACCGGAGGTGGATCAGAAAACTATGGAGGTGGTGGCAGTGACTAAGTAGAGGTTAAAAATAGCAAAGAACCTACAAGAGAGCTATGCGGACAAGAGGCGTAAGCCGTTGAGATTTGTGATAAAGTTATGCTAAAGGTTTCACCGTGGAAAGGGGTGATGCGGTTTGGAAAGAAAAGGGAAGTTAGAACCTAGATTTGTGGGTCCATTTGAAATCCTTGAAAGGATTAGGCTAGTGGCGTATAGGTTGAGATTACCGGAGGAATTGAGTAGTGTGCATGACGTATTTCATGTAGCAAACATGAGGAAATGCTTAGCAAGAACTAACTTGCAAGTACCGTTAGATGATATTAGTATGGATACGAGTCTTCGTTTTATCGAAGATCCGATAGAGATTTTTGGTCGTGAAGCTAGGACGTGGGATAAAAAGGGTAATATACCGTAGTTATGGGTAGATGGAATTTGGAACGTGGACTACAGTTCACGTGGGAACGAGAAGGATTTATGAGGAGCAAGTATCCTCAGCTAATTGATAATGACGATCCTAAGGAGTAAATCTCGGGACGAGATTTCTATTAGGAGGGAGTGATGTGACAACCCTGGTTTTGAAGTTCGTCACTTGGTCTTATTTTGAGGTTAATTTATGTGTGACTATGTGATTTGAGTGTTTACATGTTATTTTGCGTGAATGAGGTTGGTGTGGATATCGTTTATGGGTATAAAGTACTCATAAGTAAATCGAGGAACGGTTATTTCATGTTCATGAGCTCACAAATTAGTGACTATGAAATGAAATGGTGTTATTTTGGTGTTTTACGTATACGTATAAGTATTATAGCAAATCCTATTTTTTTACGATTTGGGGTTTAGCATTTAGAGGTCTCGGGTAAGGTGTTTAGTCATGTGAGTATTTTTTGGGATGGTTTTAAGTCATTTAGGACTTAGTTATAAAGTTTATTTCAAAATTTAAGATTTTTTTTAAAACTGTATATTTTACGTTTTTTCGGTATACGCGTAAAATTGACTAGTTTTACGATTTTAAGGTTTCGGAGGCTTTAGGAGCTGAAATAAAATAATGTAAATTAAGATATATTATTAATAACATAATAATAAGTAATAAAAAGAAAAAAAATTAAAAAATATATGTTAAAGTCGGTTTAGGCCGATTAAAAGAAAGAAAAGGGAAAAAAAAGAAAAAAGGGAACTGGACTTTTGTAATGGGCCAAGGACTTGTTAGGAAATTATATAAAGACTTTTTATTAACTAAAAACACATCATAATCCCCTGGATATCAAGCTTAAGTCGAAATCAATGGAGTCTATTTAGGGTTCTTCATTAATTTTTCTTCTTTCAAAAATTCTAAGGTAAAATCTTCAATAAACTTTTTAATTAAATTGTTTTTAATTCTCTTACAATCAGTACATGATGGATCTAGGGTTAAGTTAATTATGAATTATGTATTATAATGGTATAAACATGATTAGATTAATTAGAGATAATAATTATACATGGTGATGGTAATTAATTAAGCTAATTGTGTTAAATTCGTTTTTAAAAACTGGGCAAAATTTTATGTCACTTGTTTTGATCATATCTAGAGTTCTAAAACCCTTATTTTGCGATCCAAGCATCCCTAAATAGGTATTTGAAGTGGGTTTCAAATGCACGAAACGAGAACTAAATTGGAGATCGGGAGGTGGGTCAAATACAGGTTAAACAGTCGAAGGTCAAAACAGTTTTGAAATCAGTCGGGTTTAATTTAATGTTTTAAGGTGATTGGGGGTACTTAGGAGTACACTTGAGCTCTCTAATGAGCATGGTAGTTGGTTTATATATTAAATAAGAGACCTGAAGGGTGGCTAAGCAAATGGGTTAGGGTAAGACCCCCTAATCATAACAAACTTTTTGTATGTTCAAAATCGGTAATATGCGGATAGGCAGGAGTATATATATATATATGGGGGCCTTAACAGTAGCTTTAAGGTTGGGAAAAAGGGAGGAGTTAGCTGACATATGTAAGGACATAGGGTTTCCTTTACAGAGATCATGGGTATGGTTAGGTGGGCGTTTAGATTATAGTTTGGAGACCTAAAAACCGGTACTATTTTGGGTAAAATGTTAACGAGACGGGTTATGAAGTAAACTAAGTTAAGGGCTTTATAGAGGGGTGTAATGAGATTCTTAGAGCATATAAATGAGGTATATATATTGGAGAAGGTTAGATGCCCATCATGGGTTGATGAGCCATCTTAGTGTTTGGTTCATGTTTTGACTGTGTGCTTTTGTTTGTTAGCTTTTTGCTAGTGCGCGGATTTTTGGAGAAGCTCAACCAGGTGAGTTTCATAGTCCCATATCTTTTAATGATTTTCACTTCCAAATGGGATGGAAGAGACACTGTATGGTTTTGTAACTAATGTTGTGAATGTTTTTATGGTTTGTGATGGACTTGTATGGGCACTTATGTGATTAACTGCTATGTGATTCTTGATTGTGTTTATGATTAGGATCGGAGGACACGTACCGTCTAAGTTATTGTGGTTTGACTTGGTACAAAGGGGATGTTGACAAGGCGGGTCCTTGGGGAGGTACATAGATGTGTAAGCATCTATGGGACCAATGGATAATGACAAGGCGGGGCCTTGGGATTGGTACATAGGTGTATGGGCGCCTATGGTACCATGGTGTTTGGTAAGGCTGGGAGCCTTGGATTTGGTTTGGAATGATTGATCTTGAATGTTAGTTGTTAATGCGTACTTGTAGCCCATTGTCCATATGTTTAGTGGTTTATGGTTGTTCACAGCTTATTATAATCTATTTTCAGTTGGAGTCTAAACCTATGACTCTCACCAACATTATGTTGACGTGTTTTAGTGTCTCTTTCAGGTGATAAAGTGGTTAAGCGTTAGAACATATGTGGCTAGGATTGGAGTCGCGTAGGAATGTATTTAGAAGGAGATCCTCGTTCCTTCTTAGCTTATTTTTCTGTTTGTTTCAATAAATGATACTATGAACCTATATGTTGATTTGTTTGTGTTATTTGTTTGTCTTGGGTAAGAGGTAGGACTGTTACCTACTTACCTAGACTCCTGCATTGATGAGATATTGTCATGACATTTGCGTCACCTTTTATGACATTTCTAATTCATGTAGTTCTCTCTATGGACACGCTATTGTTGTGATGATATCCATGCGTCGCGTCCCATATTCCGCCATGGTGGGGTGTGACAATTGCTTTCATCTCCCCTCTTGGATTAGCAACGTTGTTACTCGGAAGAGAGCCCAAAGCAGAGGGTTGATTACTTGGGAAGAAACTAGCCATCATATCCCTTAAGTCATTCGTTTGACTGCTTAAAGAGTTTCGCATGTCATTCCTAAGCTTGGCTCGAAGATCATTCCCTTGTTTCGCCATGTCACCTTTCAAGTTAATAATTTGGCTCTGAAGATTCTTCACCAGCGCGTCATTAGTCCTCATGTAAGTTTCAACCTCGTGATTAAAGGTCGTGGGTTGGTTGGGAGGAGGAGCTTGGTAAGCGGGTGGTTGATAGGTGGGTTGTTGGTAAACTTGATTATTTCCTTGTGGTGGATATGGGTTTCTTTGGGATTGATATTGATTAGGAGCTCGAGGTTGGTTTTGATTGTTGCGATTGAAGTTGTTTTGGTATTGAGGAGGAAAACTGGTTGGTGAAAGAAAGTTGTTTTAACGATAACTTAGCAAATTTCAGTCACCTTGAGGACGAGCTTGATAGCCTCCCGTGGAAAAATTATCGTTAGCTGCATACACGTTTTCCGGATTGTCATGAGTAGAAGGACAATCGGTGTATGAATGAGAACCACCGCAAGTCTCACAAGAAGGTGTTACAGCTATAACTTGTTGAAATTGGTTCGTAGCCATGGTTAAGAAATTTTTGTTCATCTCGGCTAGTTGGCGGGTTTGTTGTGTGAGTTCGGCTATCTCGGGGTTTGATGAAGTAGAAGAAACATTGACTCTCAGGTTATTTCTTGAAGATGCGGATGAATCTCAATTTTTTTGATGAGTGGTCATGTTCTCTATAAGCTCTCTACACTCCTCGGGTCTTCTCTTCATGAATGTACCACCGGTGGCAGCATTAATCGTATCACGATCACGAAAAGTTAAACCGTTGTAGAAAGTATCAATTAGAGTGACCGGGAGCATATTATGGTTAGGACAACGATCGATCAAGACATTATAACGTTCCCAAGCATCGAAAAGAGACTCATCGGGTTCTTGAGTGAAACCACTAATTTGATTCCGAAGACTAGTTACCATGGATGGTGGAAAATATCGTGACAAAATTTTTTGAGTCATCTCGTCCCATGTATGAATTGAGTTTTTAGGAAGACGATCAAACCATTTTTCGGCATGGTGGGATAAAGTGTATGGAAAAAGGTGAAGGCGAAGAAAATCCATGGTAACACCGGGCAATTTCATGCTTTGAGTGACGGTTACGAATTTATCGAGGTGTTTGTTGGCATCATCATCCGGTAATCCGCGAAATGGGCAAGAATTTTGAACTTGTTGGATCATGTGGTACTTCAACGAAAATTCGGGAGCCGTGATTTGCATCGGCGCAATTGGTCCTCCACGTCCATTCATAGTCGGTTGGCATATCTCCTCCATCGTACGAAGGTCGGGTTGAGGGTGAGGGTTGTTATTATTCACAAAGAGGTGAGGTGGATTATTATTATTATGCACAACGGTCATATCAAGATCTCTACGAGTCTCGGGCTCAAGATAAGACGAAGATCGAGTACGCATACACTAAAAATGAGATACAATATTTTTTATTTTTTTATCTTTTTTAATTTTTTTTTATTTTTGAAAATTTATATTTTTTAGGATTTTTTGAAAATTTTTATGCTTGAAAATAACGTTCCCAAAAGAACGGATCCCAAAATCCAATTTTTCTCACTAAAAACCGTTAATCTTTACGAAAAGAGCCGGCAGCGGCGCCATTTTAATTAACTCGTCTTTCTTGACTTTGTCTCGGGATTAGTCGAATGATAAAACGAACTCGTCTTCTAATTTTCTTCTTTTAGTAGACTTGGTTCTTCGACTTTGTTAAACTTCCGTCTTTAGACTTTTTCTTCGATAAATCTTAAGAATAGGCCTTTGACTTCCGTTCTTCTTTCACTTTTGATCTTTTGACTTCGTCTTTTGTCTTTTTCTTCGATAAACGCCCGTGAAAGCCCGTGTTTTCTTCCTTTTTCATATTTTTGTCCTAAAACACAATAAAAACACAAACCACGCATAATTACGCCTTTTACGACATTAAATACACGTTTAGGTCTTGTTATTATTAGAAATAAGTGGTAAAAGGATAAGTGTTTTCACACTTGTTAGTTGGCTTCATGATTTTTAGCAAATCACCAACTATCAACAGATTTGATATATTCTTTACCAGTTAGCGGTATACTCTGGAATAGCCAATACTTTATTCATAAAGAATAAGGTGTACTGATAACCCTATAATTTTTGGTAAATTGTCAACCATCAACGGATTTGATTAAGTCTTTACCTAGTACCGTTTGTCTAGGACTAGCCAACTCTTTGTCTCGAAACAAGGTGACTCAAAACCATATAGTTTTTAGCAAACTACCAGCTTTCAACGAATTTGAGAAGTCTTTACCACAAACCATTTTCTTATGGACTAGCCAGTTCTTATGTGTGTTAGACATGGTGAACTGAGAACCATTTGTGAAGTGTGACTGAAAATCAAACACTTAAGGCTCTTTCTCAGCTTCTTCCTCGTCTTTCAAATCCTTGATTTGTTGTTTAACCATTCTGATCAACTCCAAAGCATCAACAGACTCTTCTGTAACTTCCAATTGTTGTTCCAACATTCTTTCCAACAATCTTCGTTTAAATGGATAACTCTTCTCTTGTAGCATATACTAAGTAACATCATCTATATCCAAAATATGCAATCCACATGACCTATAATATCTCCAGTAACTAGGAACCTGATTCTCTAATTCCTTCATACTTCTTGATCACAGTTGTGTGGTTCATACATGAAGAGCAATTCCCTATATAATAGTGATACCTTAGTTTTACCTGCACTGGCTTCTTGAACTAACCTGAAAAGATCCTGAATATCTTGTCTGTCAAGAGTATGAATAATATCTTCCAAAAGTCTGAATATTCTTGTTGTGCCATCAGTTCTTTATTTCCCTGAGCTTCCAGTCCTTGATCCATAGAGTATATCCATCTAGCAATAGATGACCTCTTTCCAAAAATCTCTGTATCAATTCATTGATCTTCAAATTTTACTATCTTCAAGTACTTTTTCAAGATCTCATCATCATCACTATCTTCTGTTGTTGACTTAGCCTTCTTGGCTTTCTGCTTCCTCTTTGTTGATCTTTTCCTCTTAACACCCTTGGAGGTTCATTTAGATTATATTGAACCTTCTTCTAAGTTTGTATGTACCGTTTCTTCTGTATGTACTGTTGACTGTGTATGTACTGCTTGTACATTTTTAGTCTGAGAAACATCTTGAGCTTTACCCCCTTCATTCATTCTTTGAGCAGTCTCTTCCTCTTTTGAACTTACCTTCTCCTTTCTATTCTTCCTCACATAAGTGGTCTTGATAGTTGGAGATGTAGTTGTAGGTTCAGCAGTACTTGGCTTAATTTTAGGTGCACTTCCAAATTGCATTTGTTGTTGCAGATGTCTTTTAGCTTTTTCAACAGCTATCCTATATGCTTCAGATCCAATCTCAACAAAATTCAATTCAGCTCTCTTATGTTGTTCATACAAAGTCTTGATTTCTTCAAAATTCTTCTTGACCAGCTGAGTATGAGTGAAACTCTTAACTTTCTTGAGAAATTTCATCATTTGATTCCTAATCTGCATGGTAGTTGGAGGCTTAATATTTTCCCTTCTTCTCTTTTCAGCAAAGAATCTTTGTTACTCCCTTACCAGATCATCAATCAGTTTTGATTTCTCTTCTTCATCATAAGCATCTCTCTCTTCAGCTAACAATGAGTCCGCAAGAAGCTCACTTGCATGTAATTCAACTTGAATCCTATCATACTCTTGTATGTTCCATTCTTGCTGTATTCTTTTAGCTTCTAACAAATTCTTCTTAGCTTCAATTTCTTCTTGCAAGTCTTCTTCACGAATCTGAGCTTGCATCCTATGAGCATATTCCTCATCATGGTCTAATAGATTAAATCTATACATGACTTTGCTAATATCTTCATCTGAATCACTTTCATTTTCAGATTCTGATAGTAGTTGCTTCTTCCCCTTATCCTTAGGATTAATCTTAGGTGGCTTCTTCTTCAGCTTGGAAGGTCTTTCCTCATCAACTTGCTGTTGAATAACTATACCTTTAGTAGGGTGTGAAGCTTGAACTTTCTTACCTGTAATTTGATCCTTTTTGGCAAGAAGTTCTTGTTGTGTCTTCTTCTTTGCCTCTGCTTGTTTTGCTTTCTCAGCTGAATTCTTCTCTCTTAAGTCAAGCAGTATTTGGGCTAAAGTCTCATCATCTCCAAAAGGAGTTTGACTTTCCAGTGAAGGATGATCACCAGCGGTACTTGCAGTCAGCTTAGTTGTCTTAGCAGTGCTTGGGTCTTCAACGATGTCAGCAGTACTTGTAGTCGGCTTAGTTGGCTTAACAGTACTTGGATCTTCAACAATGTTGACTTCACCAGTATTAGACACACTTGTTTCCTCAATCACTTGTGTATCTCCAGATACCTTTTCTTCCACTGAAGTTATCCATTCAACTTGCACCTCTTCAGTCTTGTCTGATCCATTGCTCACTCTTGATCTGGACAGTACTTGCAAAGACGGTTTCTTGTGAAACCAGATTTGTCTTTGTGGTGGTGGAGTTGAAGATACAGGAAATTGAACATTAATTTCCTCCAACTTCTCATAAAAAGTACTCCAGTTCACTTGAAGTTGTGGTGATTGAGGTGGTGGTACTGGCTGAGTTACCATCATTTATTCATAATGTGGCTCCTCAAGAGTAGGTTGTGGTTCATCCTGTTGAAACTCCATGTTTGTAGGTTCATCCACACCAGTCTTTAAACCAGTTCCATCTTTATAAGTCCCAATGACATCATCATCCAACTCAAAATTGATGTCATTTCTAGAGATCCTTGTTTGATTATCAGAAGAAGGTGGTTGTTCTTCATAATTCCTCCCCTGTTTGGTTGCATTCAGTTGCCTTTTCTTGTGAAATCTGAACCCTTGCTTTTTAAGTGCTGCCTTCTGAATAGACCTATGCTGCCTCATCCAAGATGATACTTTGTTCCTCAACTTGATTAGGCTAGCTTCCAATTCAGCAATTTTCTTGTCTTGAACAAGTTTTTCCTTTTACAACACCTGTACCTGTTGGGACAAACTAGTACACAAAGCAGTTAAATTTGCAACATCCACCACCTCTAGTGCTTGTGCTGGTGGTGAACCACTAGCAGCAATAGAAGCAGCAGGTTATGGATCATCTCATCAGTATTTAGTGGAGCACCAACATTGTGAGAAGAATATTGAGAATCTTCTGAGGAATGGGAACTCTGGTTAGAAGGAGTTTGCTGAGAAGCACTAGCATTGCTAGGTTCCTCACCTTCTAGGTTGGCAGGTTGGGCTAACATGTGAGCAAACAATGGTGTAACAGTTCCTGTAAAGGCATTGCCTTGTTTGGTCAAGAAAGAGAAAGTTCTCTTTGTGAATGTAGGAAAATCCCATGTATCAGTTAACTCTGGTAGGTTAGGGATTTGGTCACTAACTAAAGTCTGAATGAATCTAGGATACATTAAAAACTTCTTAGTACCTTCCAAATTCCTAGTCATACCTTCAAAAATTAAATTTGAAAAATTAAAAACTCTGCTATTTCCTAGACAAATACCAATGCAACAGGAATTTGATCAAAAGATGTACTTTTAGAGCTTAAACAGTGAATAATGGAATGAAAAAGTAATTTCCATTGAGGTGAAAATAAAGCTTTAAAGAAAGTAAGACTTTCCCTACCACCTCCATAGCCCATGGCTGCAAGGCCATCATGTATCTCTGTATTATTAAGCATACTAACTCCATTTTCATCATTTAATCTCAAAGTAGCCCTTAGCAGTACCTCAGTTACATATATATTTCTATGATTTACCCTAGCCTTAATGCAAGGTTGATCAAACCGAGTACCTAACACAGCAGTGTTCCAAAATTGTTCAACAATGGAAACAAAGACAATGGGACTTACAGTGAGTGCGAAACGAACATGACTTCGAGATAAGAATCCAAGAATCTCATGGAATCCAAGAGAGTCATCATTCAGAGCAAGATTCGCAACCAAATTATGCTTAGAGATCACTTGTAAAGCAGCCATTAGTATTTTTTATGAACGAAAAATTAGAGAGAAGGTTATAGAATCAAGAGATAAAAATAAAAGATTAGGTGAATCAATTGTGTAATTGGAGTAAGTATTTAAGTAAATAACAAACCCAAGCGCGAAGAAACCGCCAAATTTACAAAAGAGGCCCTTAACGTTACAACGGACATGTAGCGGTACATGGAACATACTCGGTACTTGGACTTGTGCTAGCGGTACTTGGATCCATAACGGTACCTCATAATTTTGACCAGTTCATGCATTCCACTATCATAATAACCTTTTTATCTTATTCTATTAACCTGCAATCACATCAAAAACACAAAAACATACACTATATAATAAAAATTAGCATAAAATTGTACAGTTGTTACCTTCCCTCAACATATGCAGCAGTCTTATTGGTTGAGCATACCAATATGTGTCACCAAGAATTTAAATCTCTTTGCATCAAATGCCTTGGTCAACAAATCAGCTACATTGTTGTCTGTATGAATCTTCAAGACTTAAATAAGCTTCTTGTCATAGGCATCTCTTATGAAGTGATGTCTTATTTCAATATGCTTGGTCTTGGAGTAAAATACTGGATTCTTGACAATGCATATAGTATTTTCATTATCAATGTAAATCTTGGTGTTCATGAAGTTGAACCCATAATCTAATAATTGATTTTGAATCCAAAGTACTTGTCTATAGCAATGAGCAGCAGCTACATATTCAGCTTCAGTTGTAGAAGTAGCAACAATGGTTTGCTTCTTACACTGCCATGATATGAGAGGTCTGCCTAGGAATTGACAACCTCCTGTTGTGGATTTCCTATCATGATTAGCTCCAGCATAATCACTATCTGAGTAAGCTTCTAATTCAAAGGTTGAATCTCTAGGATACCATAATCCTAAATTGGGTTGACTTTTAAGATACTTAAAATCCTCTTGACAGCATGTAGATGGGACACCTTTGGATTAACTTGGAACCTTGAGCAGGCACACACAGCAAACATAATATCTGGCCTTGAAGCAGTAAGATAAATCAATGAACCAATCATTGACCTGTATAGATGAATATCAATATTTTCACCATGTTCATCTTTTGATAAAGAATTCTTAGCTTCAAAAGGTGTGCTTGTACTCCTTGTATCCATACATGAAAATTTCTTCAAGATTTCAGCAACATACTTATCTTGGCTGATAAATATTCCATCTTTCCTTTTTTTGAACTGTAGTCCAAAAAAGAAAGTAAGTTTTCCCATAGAACTCATCTGAAATATTCCTTTCATCAAAGCCTCAAACTCTTCACACCATGATTTCTTGGTAGAACCAAAAATGATGTCATCAACATAGACTTGTAATAGAATAATATCTTTAGAATTCTTCTTGATGAACAGAGTTTTGTCAATGGTCCCTCTCCTATATCCATGCTCTAACAGAAAATTGGATAAAGTTGCATACCAAGCCCTTGGAGCTTGATGCAGACCATAAAGTGCTTTGATAACCTTGTAGACTCTGTTGGGGAACTTAGAATCTACAAAACCTGGAGGTTGTGAGACATACCTCATCTGAAATAGTAACATAAAGAAAGGCACTTTTCACATCCATCTGATAGACTATAAAACCCATATATGATGCAAAGGCCAAAAATAACCTAATGGCTTCTATCCTTGCCACTGGTGCAAAAACCTCATCATAGTATATCCCTTCTTCCTGTCTATAGCCTTGAGCAACAAGCCTTGCCTTGTTTCTCACAAAACTCCTCTTTCATCCTTCTTGTTCCTGAAAACCCATCTAGTACCAATTACTCTCATACCTGAGGGAAGATCCACAAGAATCCAAACCTTTTGTAGCTCAAATTGTGTTAATTCTTCTTGCATGGCATGTACCCAACTTTCTTCATCAAGAGCCTGAGAAATGTTTTTGGGCTCTACTTGTGATAAGAAACAAGCAAACAAACAATGCTGAGTATCCTTATGATTAGTTCTCTGCTGTTGTTTGAAATAACTCACAAGTGCATGAGTTTCAGTATTGGTTTGAAGTTGTCTTCTAGTTTTCATAGTAGACTTGGGATTTCCAATTATCTATGTAGTAGGATGGTTTTTGTTTACTCTATGAGTGGGAATAGAACTAACTAGAATTTTAGTTTCCAAATTGTTGAAATTAGTTACTGCACCATGCTCATCATAGGAAGCTTTAGAGAAGATTCCTTCAGCTGGACTAGCATACATGTCTTCATTTTCCATAGCTTGTAGAATATCTTCTAATGAATCAACAGACTTATAGATTTTGACTTAGCAGTACTTGCATATGAGGTACCACTAGGTGTAGTATGTACTGTTGAGTGCTGTGACTCAAAAGATTCTTATCTTGAATGCTTATTAGCACATGTAGCATTCTTTTCTTGATCTTGAAGCCTCTAAAGCTCTTGGGAGGCTTGATCATCTGTTGATGGCATAGTTTGCTTCTTGGGAGTAGCAAACATAGGAGTAACAATAGGCATACTGGTTACATAGATGTGAACATCATCATTTGAAGAAGAAGAAGCTTCTCCTTGAGTACCTGAATTAGTTGTACCAGACTCCTCACCTGCATTGTTAGTTTGACAATCCTTTTACACAGAATAGTAATCCATGGAATTAGTTAGATAATCCAAATCAAACATCCAAGCATAACCTATTCCTGGGACGTTGGGTTTATTTTCTAAGAAATTAACATGGGCATTTTCTTCAACCTTTTTAGATGCCAAATTGTAAACCCTATATGCTTTACTTTGCAATGAATATCCTATAAGCCATCCTGGATCAGATTTCCATCAAACTTTCCCAAATGATCAAGAGTATTTAGTATAGACACATGACACCTAAAAGGTCTTAAATGACTTATGGTTGGCTTAATACCAGTCAAAAGTTCATAAGGTGTTTTATTTTGAGGCTTGGTCACTAAGACTCTATTTAACACATAACATGCAGTATTGATTGCTTCTGCCCAAAATGTATTTGGCAAAAGAGAATCAGTCAGCATAGTTCTAGCAGCCTCAATTAGTGTCCTATTCTTCCTTTCAGCTACTCTATTTTGTTGTGGAGTCCTAGGATTACTAAATTATCTCTTAATGCCATTATACCTACAAAATTCATCAAATTCAGCATTCTTAAATTCTGTCCTAATGGTTAAAACTTGTTTAGTGAACTACTTTTCAACTAAAGTGATAAAATGCTTAAGTAATTCATTGGTTTCACTCTTGAGAGCTAAAAAGAAAACCCAACTAATTCTACTATAATCATCAGTTATGACTAGACAAACGGTCTTATGACTAATGCTTCTTACAGAAACTGGACCAAACAAATCCATATGCAAAAGTTGCAAAGGCTTTGTCACAGTATTGACAGTCTTGGTCTTACAAGAGGCTCTACGTTGTTTACCTTTTTGACAAGCAGCACATGTGAAATCATTTTGAAAAGATTTGTTAGGTAACCCTCTAACCAAATTCCTATCCACTAATCTGTTAAGATTCTTGAAATTCACATGACCTAACCTTCTATGTCATAAATTAGACTCATCATAAGAAGCCTTAGCTAGCAAACATGTAATACCACCTGTTGGAGTAATAGTATGAAGATTAAAGGTGTACATATTTTCTTGCCTGGGTACTTTAAGCAGTACTTGAGATTCTTTTGGCATCTCAAAGTTTTTAGACAGCACCAAGCAGTCTGTGTCTGTGAACAGCACCTTGTTCTTCTTATCACACATTTGTGACACAGAGAGAGATTGAATACATTCAATTCTTTCACAAAGAACACATCTTCAAATTCTAACTTCCCTGTATTGATTTTCCCTTTCCCAATAATTCTACCTTTGCTACCTCCAAAGGCTACTGGTCCTCCTCTGAATTCTTCAAATTCAGAGGAAATCTTTATTCCCTATCATGTGTCTTGAGCATCCACTATCTACTATACCTTTATCTTTCAATTCATCAATTAGATGCCCCTGCACATAAGCAGAACTTATTAGTTTTTAACAGGGACCTAAGCCACATTTGGCTCGGATCTTGTGGGACCACACTTAAGAGTATGTTCAGAAGCATTCCCAGTAATGCTGCTTTTGCTCTTATACTTCATGGTTTCAGTTATGTAGTCAAAGACATCGGGTGACTCTATGTGCTCAGACTTCTTTGCCTTAAGTACTGCTTTAGCAGTACTTGCTTTAACACATGGTTTTTCTCTTTTAGGAACCCACATTTGCAATGGTTTGTTATTAGGCTTACTTCTAGATGTTTTGGCCTTTTGAATAATATTCTTAGAAGTCTTGGGGAACTTTGGTTTAATAAACTTTGAACCAATAGTACTTGAGTTTGGTCTAGCAGTACTTGCGGTTCTAGACTTGCCGGTACTTGGTTTACCAGACTTCAAAGGTACTAGACCTTGTTTCATAAGTACTGCTCTAGGAACAAAATTTTTGGTAGAGTTATTTTTAACCTGTTTAGCTACCCCTTTTGAATGATCAAACTTAGGTTTGTCATTTTTAAATTTATGTTGCCTATTAACCTGTGCATTTTTCCTATTACTGTTTCTCATGACCTTTTGTACAACCTTTTGTTTCACAATTTTATCTTTATGCAAAGTACAGTCTTTGATAAAATGACTTAGACTACCACAAACATAACATCCTTTTCTTCTCAAAGAAGACCCAAAAGGTTGTTTTGACTTAACTTTCTCAAAACCTATCCCACCCATCTTGGTTTTATTATGTTTTACATCATTATCCAATGTCTTGCTAGGAGTTTTTACCTGCTTGGGAGCAGAACTAGTTTTAGACTCCTTAATACAAGGGTTTTGCCTCGTATGAAAGTTCGTTGAATCCGATCTTTTCGAATTCATTACCGTTAATTAGTGCGACTCAGTCGTTCTTGGTGGAAAATAAAATGGGTTGTTTGATTATCTATTTTTAAATTAAAATCAAATACGAAAATGTCGTTGAGTAAAAATAAAGCTTTAAAAACTAAACTAAAAATTACTAGAAAAATACTTGGTAAAAATAGAGATTTCGATAAGCGTGCAATTTTTAGAAATTAAACTTAATGAATTTAAAACTTTAAAACTTTAAAACTTAAACCATCGGAATGTAAAAATGGATGTCGGAATATAATACAAGCTGTCGGAATGTAGTGACAATCAAATCCATCGGAATATCAAAGTAAAATCCATCGGAATGCACTCTGTCGGAATGATCAAGTCTATCGGAATACACAATCTGTCGGAACGCTTCAGATCGGAATCCAAGTATCGGAATATAGGGTTTTTCTGTCGGAATGTTGTTAACCAAATTTGGGCAGCGGTTCGTCTTAAAGTAACCTTAAGACCCGTCGGAATATGCGATCGCAATGAGCGATCGCAATCCCGATCGGAATAAGGGGGATGAAAAAGCTTTGATCGCAAAGTAGAACCCAAATTGTTATTGCGATACAAGCAGCCGTCGGAATGTATAAACCCTCAATATTGCGATGGAATACAAATAATCCGAAAATGGAGGTAAGCCAAAATCTCAATAAGTAGTTCCAATAAGCACACTTAACCGAATCTTAAACAACTCAATGAGCATAAATTTGACAACTTTTAAATATGAAATTCGTAAACTTTATAAAAGAAACTTTAAAAAGGTTAAAAATTTTTAGAAAACTAAAAACAATAAGCTAAACACTAAATAAGCCAAAAAGCATAACAAGCCTTAAGCTTAATCGTATAAAAACTTATATAGGATTAAAAAGATAAACTTTCTAATCACGAAAACATCAAAATCAAGAACTTTGTATTAAAATTTCGGATCAAAATCAAAGTAAAATAAAGAAAGGAAGAAAAAGATTGAAGATTAAAAGCTTAAATTTGAACTTTTTGATTAATGAAACTCAAATACGAAGATTAAATAAAACTTAAACTTGAAAGAAAAGATGAAGTTTGAGAGAAAGTTAAACACTTTCTCTCTCTAAAATGAAAACTAAAACAAAGAAAATTAAACTAGCTAACCACCCTCCTAATGTGTTTAGGAGGGTATTTATAGGAGATGGGAAGGTGCATGTGTTGCCTCCTATTTCTTTCTTCTCGTCTCGACTCGATTTAAATCCTTTGTCTTTCTCGACATCGTCTCGGGATTTGTCAATGTAAATTGAACTTGTCTTATAATTTTCTTCTTCTATTAGACTTGAGTTCTTCGACTTCATTAAACTTCCGTCTTTAGACTTTTTCTTTGATAAATCTTCATAATAGGCCTTGGACTTCTGTTCTTTTTGCACTCTTGATCTTTTGACTTCGTCTTCTCTCGTTTTCTTCGATAAAAGCCCGTGATAGCCCATGTTTTCTTCCTTTTTCGTCTTTTGGTCCTAAAACACAATAAAAACACAAACCACGCATAATTCCGACTTTTACGACATAAAATATACGTTTTGGTCTTGTTATTATTGGAAATAAGTGGTAAAAGGATAAGTGTTCTCACACTTATTAAGTCCCCTACACTTGACCATTGCAATGCCCTCATGCAATGCATTAATTTCAAAGCACAGATTACATTTCCCATCATAAATAACCCACCGTGGCCTTTATTAAATACTAAATACTAAGGAAACTAAAAGGACAAAACAAGTAAAGAAATCAAATACTTACATTGGGGTTTTGGCCGTCATGAATGTTTATCATCCTCAAGTTTCACGTTCCCCAAACCAAACTTAGAAACGAGATCATTGTTATTATAAGTTAGCAAACTAACACGAATTCATGTGGGCCAATTATTTACTTAGACTCCCTTATTCCTAAGTGTATCTCTTATATTTTAATTTTGTCTTGATAATCACGAGGATGCATTGTTTGACTTATTTTGATAGTTATTTAGGCTGAAAATAAAGTGGGACGATTTAATCAATAGTTAGCTAAAGGACAAAATCTTTTAAAACTGCTTCTCGGGACCTCTTAAAGTTCATATCTTGGCATAACTCGCTTCACGATTTGAGACCTTTCTCGGACTGATATTTGGCAGCGACTTCATACTTCGAATCTTGAGAGACGTTCTTGAAATTATGGTCTTCTCTTTATAATAGAAATTTCTTCACTTGAAGTTTTTGAGAGATTCTTCATATTTGGACCACGACTTCTTCATTTTTCTCCAATCTTTATGTTATACTTTGATATACAACGATCCGCCTCCTTTTAGGACTTCGATCTATTTATCCTCATACCTTGTTAGGGCCTTTTTGGATAGACTTCTCCATGATCTTTTGGGGAGTATTCGCTTTTCGTCGTGTGTCTCGATCCTTCATATTGATTTTCGATAAATGATTCTTCACATCACTTTTGGATCTTTAGCAACAAAATGTAGCCCTCATGCCTTGTTAGGGCCTTTTTGGACTCACCAATCTTTGCATCCCGCTTCAATAAGTTATGCCTTGGCTATGAACTCTAATTAATACCGAGCAACTTTTAAACGATCTTGGGCTAGAAGCTAAGTAACTTTTCAAATTGTACAACCTTATTTATTGCAATTAAATTTATTAGCAAGCGATAGGAGAATAAGCTTATAATCAACTCACATAAATTCACAAAAGAATACCAAACTTATAATTGACTCTATCATCTCTCGTTCTCCACAATTTAAAATCTCAAGGAATGAGACTCGTGGATGCTTAGCCAATTAAATCAAAGTTTTGGGTTTTCGAGTCATCTATAGGATCTTGCAAACTCTTAGAATTTTTCAAGTTTAGAATTCGCATTTTAAAGTTCCCTTGATAAACGACTCTCTAGGATCAATTATAGGAACTTGCGAAAAGTTCTTGTTCTTAACCCGTGAGAGTTAAGACTTTCGCGTTTTAAAGTTCCCTATATAAAAGCCTAGCAAAACTTGACTTAAACACGTTAAGGATACTAGCTAGAGTAAACTTAGATAAGTAAACTCGGGTTGAGTCAAAATATTCACGACTTTGAAAAATTTTAAAACCACTTTATTAAAAATTTATTCTAACACAGAAAGTAAATAACGATAACAAAGGAGAATACTACTATACTACTAGGCCAAAATAGATTAAAAGTTTTGAAAAATGTCGAAAAATCAAATTTTCCGGTTAAAATGAGGGTAAATTCATGGAAAAGACCACTTACTTCGACAGAAGTCCCCCTACACTTAATATAAACATTGTCCTCAATGTTTAAGCATGTGTGAGTAAACTCCCCTACACTTAGGACATTGTGCACTTTGTTTAAATATTGCTAAGGAAAGAACAACTATAGTAATTTCAATGTGAACATATAAGGTATGAAATATTGAATCACGACAGTTTAGGATAGAACCAGGAAGACGGGTACACGGGATCACGGTTCGTCAAGAGTCATCAAAAGTACTCTTTGAAGCTTGAATCCCTGCAAAGAATAAGAAACAAGACAACAAACACATACGGGGGTCCCCCCTACACTTATGATGAAAACGGTAAAGGATAGATGAACGGGTTGCCTCCCGAGAAGCGCTTGTTTTTGTTAACCGAGTCACGAGCCTGACTCGGCCCAGAACTAGTTTAAGGGGAACGTGGTGAGGGATGGAATCATCTCATGAGAGATGTCCTCACCAAAGTACAACTTCACGCGCTGGCCATTCACCTTAAAATTGGGCCCATTTGGCTGAGAAAGCTCAATGGTGCCATATGGGAAGACTTTGGCGACGGTGAATGGACCAGACCAGTGGCTCTTCAGCTTTCCCGAGAAGATCTTCAACCGAGAGTTAAAGAGTAGAACTTGATCACCAACGTGGAACTCTCGGGTTCTTAATCCTTGCATCATGGATGATCTTGGTCTTCTCCTTGTAGATCAACGAGTTCTCATAAGCTTCATTCCTCAATTCATTTAGCTCGTTGAGTTGAATCTTCCGAAGATCGCCGGCTTTGTTGATGTCGAAGGTAGCCCACTTCAAGGCCCAGTATGCCTTATGTTCCAGCTCAATAGGGAGGAGGCATGCTTTCCCGTACACAAGACGATAAGGTGTACAACCAATCGGGGTCTTATAAGCGGTACGGAAAGCCCACAAAGCATCATCTAACTTATCGGCCCACGAGGCACGATGCTCTCCCACAGTACGCTCAAGAATTATCTTCAGTCCACGGTTAGATATCTCGGCTTGACCATTGGTTTGAGGATGATAAGCAGTGGAAAGACGGTGATTGACACCATACTTAGCCATGACTCTTGCAAATTGATCATTGCAAAAATGAGTCCCGCGGTCACTGATGATAGCACGAGGGACACCGAATCGAGCAAAAAGCTGCTTTAGAAAGTTCACAACCACCCTCGCATCGTTTGTAGGAAGAGCCTTAGCTTCAAACCATTTAGAAACGTAGTCAACGGCTACGAGGATGTACTTGTTCCCTTTAGATGATGGAAATGGCCCCATAAAGTCGATACCCCATACATCAAAGATTTCACATTCTTGTATGAAATTTTGAGGCATCTCATCTTTATGTGTGATCTTGCCTTGGCGTTGGCAAGCGTCACAGCGTTTAACCATTTCGTGAGCGTCACGGTAAATGGTGGGCCAATAGAAACCAGAGTCGAATACTTTCTTCGCGGTGTAATTTGGACCAAAATGACCACCTGTGGGTCCTTTATGGCAAGCTTCGAGAACGTCAAAAGCTGCGGGTCCATCAACACACCGATGAATAATCAGATCAACACATTGTTTGAAGAGATAAGGGTCATCCCAAAAGTAAGTCTTAATATCTTTAAAGAACCTCTTCTTTTGTTGGGATGTTAACCCTCCGATGAGAATACCACCCGCTAAGTAGTTTGCAATGTTCGCAAACCACGGGGTGTCATCAAGATTGGAATTGATAGACATTAAGGCCTCAAGGGAAAAAGAGTCATTGATCTCTTGATTCAGATGATCCCCTTGATAAGGATCCTCAAGTCTACTTAGATGATCCGCGGCTAGGTTTTCCGCTCCCTTCTTGTCACGAATTTCAATTTTAAATTCTTGAAGGAGCAAAACCCAACGAAGAAGTCTTGGCTTGGAATCTTGTTTAGTTAACAAGTACTTCAACACGGAATGATCGGTATATACGATTGTGGTGGAAAGGACAAGATAGGGGCGGAATTTCTCAAAGGCATAAACGATAGCTAAAAGCTCTTTTTCGGTAGTGGTATAATGCAATTAAGCCCCTGTTATTGTCTTGCTAGCATAATGGATTGGTTGGAAGTGTTTGTTCACTCTTTGGACCAAAATCGCTCCAATAGCAAAGTCGCTAGCGTCACACATCAATTCAAAAGGTAGCTCCCAATTAGGGTAACCAAGATCGGTGCCTTAGTTAGCTTGTCCTTAAGAAGATTGAAGGAGTTAAGACACTCTTTAGAAAAGATAAAAAGAGTATCTTTTTCCAAGAGGTGGGTCATCGGGCGAGTGATTTTAGAAAAATCTTGAATGAAACGACGATAGAAGCCCGCATGACCAAGGAAACTTCTCACACCCTTCACGGTTGAAGGTGGAGGTAATTTTGCTATGACATCAACTTTAGCACGGTCCACTTCAAGACCGGCTTTTGAGATTTTATGTCCAAGCACAATGCCTTCTTTAACCATGAAATGGCATTTTTCCCAATTTAGAACAAGGCGAGTGTCTTCACACCGCTTAAGCATGCGTTCCAAATTGGCAAGGCAATGAGAGAAAGAATCACCATAGACTGAGAAATCATCCATGAAGACTTTTATAGTTTCTTCAACCATGTCATTGAATATAACCATCATACACCTTTGGAAAGTCCCAGGAGCATTGCATAAGCCGAAAGGCATTCGTTTGTAAGCAAATGTTCCATAAGGACAAGTGAATGTGGTTTTCTCTTGGTCTTTGGGATCGATGGGAATTTGAAAATACCCGGAGAATTCGTCTAAAAAGTAGTAATAGTCATTACCCGCTAGACGTTCAAGCATTTGGTCCATGAAAGGAAGGGGAAAATGATCCTTTCTCGTAGCATCATTGAGTTTGCGGTAGTCTATACAAACTCTCCACCCTGTAACGAGACGAGTAGGAATCAACTCACTGTTTTCATTGCGCACAACGGTGATTCCGCCTTTCTTAGGCACACAATGGACGGGACTAACCCATGGTGAATCCGATATAGGGTAGATCATTCCCGCATCAAGAAGTTTGAGAACCTCTTTTTTGATAACGTCATGGATCTTGGGATTCACCCTTCTTTGGCTTTGAATAGTGGTTTTAAAGTCGTCCTCCATGAGAATTTTATGTGTGAAAAAGTGAGGATCAATTCCACGAATATCGGAGATTTTCCAAGCAATCGCTTTCTTATGATTCATCAGAATGGCGATAAGTCGGGACTTTTTTTCTTCTTTCAAGTCCTTAGCGATGATGACGGTTGGCTTCTTGTTGTCTTCAAGGAAAACGTACTCGAGATGAGACGGTAGGTCCTTAAGCTCTAAATTCGGAGGATTTTCGATGGAAGGCTTTGTTAAACTCGGTTCATCGATAGAGATATCCTTAGGAGATGGTGGAGAAATATGGTCCTCATTTAGAAGTTTCTCAATGGTACGAATGTCTTCATCCCAATTGGAGGAGAATCGTCATATTGCAAGTCCACATCTCCCAAAGTTGCTTCAAATTCTTTCAAAATGAAATCACTTTCTCCAAATGGAGTTACTGATGGAGCAATAGAGGCAACGGTCTCAACAATGGGTGGAGAAGAAGAACCACTTTTGAAAGCGTCTTTGAAATGTTATTCACAAGCCTCATCAAGAACGTCAATGAAATTAACACTCTCGTTTTCAGAAGGCTGCTTAGAAAGTTTACCCATGTTGAAGACGATTTTATCGTCACCAACTCTCATGATTAATTCGCCCGCGGATACAACAATGAGAGTGCGACCGGTCCTCAAGAATGGACGTCCAACGATTAATGGAACACGGGGGTCCATCTCGTAGTCAACGACAACAAAATCCACCGGAAAGGTAAATTTGTCGACACCGACGAAGACGTCTTCTGCTATCCCCACCGGATAAGCAACCGTACGGTTAGCTAATTCCAATGTCATTCGTGTGGGGACTAGCTCGGGTAGAGATAATTGTTTCCAAACACTTAATGGCATTAAGTTAATACTAGCACCTAGATCGGCTAGGGCCATACAATTCTCTTACCCGGGGAAGTTGCAAGGAATGAGAAAACGACCCGGATCACCAAGTTTGGTGGGTAATTTCCTTAAGAGAACTGCGGAGCAATTCTCATTAAGTTGGGTCTAAGTAATATCCAGAAGTTTCTACTTATCACTGAGAAGATCTTTAAACATTTTAGCATATTTGGGCATGTGAGCGAGAGCCTCAGCAAAGGAGATATTGAAATTCAGTTGTTTAAACATTTTGAGAAAGTTAGAAACCTGAATATCATCCTTGTTCTTCAATTTCTCTTTCCTCAACCTTGAGGGATAAGGTATATTGGGTTGAGATGAAGGCTTCAGAATGGAATTCTCACTCACATCCTTGGGTGGTGGAGGGGTAGAAGTAGAAGGTGGAGGAATTGGAGAAATAGATGGAGGAGGCGTTGGAGAAGGGGGCTCGTTTTCCTTTGTCACAATCACCGGTGTAGGTGTAGGAAGCTCGGGTTCCTTTAAACCTTTTCCACTTCGAGTGGTGATTGCTTTCATCTCCCCTCTTGGATTAGCAACGGTGTTACTCGGAAGAGAACCCGAACCAGAGGCTTGATTACTTAGGAAGAAACTAGCCATCATGTTCCTTAAGTCATTCGTTTGACTTGCCAAAGAGTTTCGCATATCGGCTCGAAGATCATTACCTTGTTTCACCATATCTGCTTTCATGTTGGCCATTTCCCGCTGAAGATTCTGCACTATCGCATCATTAGTCCTCATGTAAGTTTCAACCTCATGATTAAATACGGTGGGTTGGTTGGGAGGAGGAGCATGGTAGGCAGGTGGTTGATAAGCGGGTTGTTGGTAAACTTGGTTATTTCTTTGAGGTGGATATGGGGTTCTTTGGGTTTGATATTGATTTGGAGCACGAGGTTGGTTTTGATTGTTGCGATTGAGGTTGTTTGGGTTTTGTGGGGGAAAACTAGGTGGTGAAAGAAAGTTGTTTGAGCGATAGGTGAGCAAATTGCGGTCACCTTGAGGACGTGCTTGATAGCCTCCTGTAGAAAAGTTACCGTTGGCGGCATACACATTTTCCGGATTGTCATGAGTCGAAGGAAAATCGGTGTATGAGTGAGATCCCCCGCATATTTCACATGATTGACTCAAAGAATTAGCTTGGGCAGTGATTTATTCGGCATTGTTGGCGGTTTGTACAGCAAGCGATTCCACAAGCGAAGTAAGCTTATCAATTCTCTTGTCGGCATCACTAGTACTAGCACTAGCCATATTAGTCCAAACACGCTTGGTTTGCACTCTAGACTTATTCTCAATAATGTCCCATGCAGCATTAGAAGACTTAACCAAAATGTTACCCCCCGAGGCACTATTTAGTGAATCTTGGTCATTCATGCTTAAACCATTGTAAAAAGTGTTAATTTGATGTACTTTTGTGAAACCATGTTGTGGACACTTTCATAAAAGTTCCTTAAAACGGTTCCAAGATTCACTAAATGTCTCACCGTACTTTTGTTCAAATGTAATGATTTCATTCCGTAAAGCGGTAGTACGTGAGGGTGGGAAAAATTAGTTGATGAATTTGGTCTCTAAATCCGTCCACGTAAGAATACTTTGTGGCGGTTCCTTATCAAGCCAATTCCGGGCTTATCCCTCTAAAGAGAAAGGAAAAAGTTGCAAGCGAATCACTTCTTGTGAAACCCCATTATACTTAACCGTATTGGTGAGTTGAAGAAACCTTTTTATATGGTCATGAGGATCATCAAGCGAACGCCCAAAGAAAGGTTGAGCAGAGACCATTTGAATGAAATCGGATTTGAGCTCAAAGTTGTTGGCTCCAATCTCGGGTATGACAATAGCAACGGTGTTGCCCTCTACGTGCAATTGCAAAAGCTCGATCATTGGTTGATTGTCCATGGTGACAATAGGTGGAGTAATGACTTCGGCTTGAGCTACAATCTTCTTACGAGCACGAGTACGCATACACACCTACAAAAGGAAAAGAAAAATAGACAAGAAATATTTTTGGTTTTTTTTGTTTTTCTATTTTTTTGGATTTTTGAAAATTTTATATTTTTTAGGATTTTTGAAAATTTAAGAAAGAAAATAAAGTTCAAAAATGAACGGATCCCAAAATCCAACGCGTCTCTCACAAAAATACGTTAATCTTAACGAAAAGAGCCGGCAGTGGCGCCATTTAATACAAGGGTTTTGCCTAGTATGAAAGTTCGTTGAATCCGATCTTTTCGAATTGATTACTGTTAATTAGTGCGACTCGGTCGTTCTTGGTGAAAAATAAAATGGGTTGTTTGATTATCTATTTTTAAATTAAAAGCAAATATGAAAATGTCGTTGAGTAAAAATAAAGCTTTAAAAATTAAACTAAAAATTACTAGAAAAATACTTGGTAAAAACAGAGATTTCGATAAGCGTGCAATTTTTAGAAATTAAACTTAATGAATTTAAAACTTAAAAACTATAAAACTTAAACCATCGGAATGTAAAAATGGATGTCGGAATATAATGCAAGTTGTCAGAATGTAGTGACAATCAAATCCATCGGAATATCAAAGTAAAATCCATCGGAATGCACTCTGTCGGAATGATCAAGTCTATCGGAATACACAATCTGTCGGAATGTTTCAGATCGGAATCCAAGCATCCGAATATAGGGTTTTTCTGTCGGAATGTTGTTAACCAAATTTGGGCAGCGTTTCGTCTTAAAGTAACCTTAAGACCCGTCGGAATATGCGATCGCAATGAGCGATGGCAATCCCGATCGAAATAAGGGGGATGAAAAAGCTTTGATCGCAAAGTAGAACACAAATGGTTATTGCGATACAAGCAGCCGTCGGAATGTATAAACCCTCAATATTGCGATGGAATACAAATAATCCGAAAATGGAGGTAAGCCAAAATCTCAATAAGCAATTCCAATAAGCACACTTAACCGAATCTTAAGCAACTCAATGAGCATAAATTTGACAACTTTTGAAATATGAAATTCGTAAACTTTATAAAAGAAACTTTAAAAAGGTTAAACTTTTTTAGAAAACTAAAAAAAATAAGCTAAATACTAAATAAGCCAAAAAGCATAACAAGCCTTAAGCTTAATCGTATAAAAACTTATATAGGATTAAAAAGATAAACTTTCTAATCACGAAAACATCAAAATCAAGAACTTTGTATTAAAATTTCGGATCAAAATCAAAGTAAAATAAAGAAAGGAAGAAAAAGATTCAAGATTAAAAGCTTAAATTTGAACTTTTTGATTAGTGAAACTCAAATACAAAGATTAAATAAAACTTAAACTTGAAAGAAAAGATGAAGTTTGAGAGAAAGTAAAACACTTTCTCTCTCTAAAATGAAAACTAAAACAAAGAAAATAAAACTAGCTAACCACCCTCCTAATGTGTTTAGGAGGGTATTTATAGGATATGGGAAGGTGCATGTGTTGCCTCCTATTTCTTTCTTCTCGTCTCGACTCGATTTAAATCCTTTGTCTTTCTCGACGTCGTCTCGGGATTTGTCGATGTAAATTGAACTTGTCTTATAATTTTCTTCTTCTATTAGACTTGAGTTCTTCGACTTCATTAAACTTTCGTCTTTAGACTTTTTCATCAATAAATCTTCAGAATAGGCCTTGGACTTCCGTTCTTTTTGCACTCTTGATCTTTTGACTTTGTCTTTTCTCGTTTTCTTCGATAAAAGCCCGTGATAGCCCATGTTTTCTTCCTTTTTCATCTTTTGGTCCTAAAACATAATAAAAACACAAACCACGCATAATTACAACTTTTACGACATAAAATATACATTTTGGTCTTGTTATTATTGGAAATAAGTGGTAAAAGGATAAGTGTTTTCACACTTATTACTCCTCAGAAACAAAATTGTTCATTAGAGGTGGATAAACAATGTTCTTGGTCACAACAGTCTTATCTTGGGACAAAGTACTAGAGTTTGAGGTATTAATAACCTTTAGTTCTTCTAACTCTATACTTGTATCATTACTAGGGGCATGAAAATTCCTGATAATGGTGGAGGAACTTCCTTCATTCCTTCAGCATATCTATCATTTTCAGGTGTATTATCTGACTCACTAGAACTATCAAAAATCCCCTTTGATAAGTCCTTGTCAGTTAAATTTATCCCAGGTTGGTCCTCAATATATCCTAGGCCTGACTTATCAGAATAACCCATTTGTGAATTAATCAGTTTCCTAATCCTTTAGAGGACTTTTGCTAATGATTAATCACTTCCCTTTCATCATTAAGACTGGATTTTAAAGCTTCATTTTCTGCTGACACTTCAAAAGTTGTCTTTCAAATGCTTTAATTTCCACATCTTTTTCCCTCATTCTAAGAGTTAAAATTCTTATTTTCTCTTCATAGTTTTGTTGACCCTTTTTATACAAAACTATATTTTCTTCTAACTTAGCAACATCCTGTTTAAAAGCATTTAATTCTATAGTGCATGTGTTGACTTTTCGATACTGTTCATCTAGTTCTTCTTTTAAGCTATTAAATTTAAGAACACAATTTTTAGAACAAGGATGTACCTCAGTATCTTCATGTGAGAGAGCCATTAAACCAATCTCTTCTTCTTCTTCATCTTCATTCTAGTTCACCACTCCATCTACAGTCACCAATGCTTTGGTTCCTTCGGGATTCCTGCTGTTTCATTTTGGAAAGCTTTCAGTAATTCTTGGACTGGTTCTATAGCTGTTCTTGGACTTTTGACTGCTACTCTCAGCTTTGTCTCTAGTGCGTTCCCTTGCAAAGTGTCCATTCCTTCCACAGTTATATCATTCAACTTTGGACTTGTCATATCCTAATGGTTCATTAGGATCAACGGTCATCTTCCTTCCAGTCTTCTTGAAGAACCTGTTAGATCTTACTGACGCCATAGCAGCTTGCCATTTGAGATCCATATCTTCAACATCAGCATCATCCATTTGGAACAAGTCATTGAGTGTTAGTCTTGGCATGTTGTCTTATCCAGCAAAGAATGAGAAGGCATCATTGTCACTAAACAATGGTGAAGATCTTCCTTGTGGATTTTGAGAGACTATAGGGCTGCCTTCAATACTTTGTGGGTAAGTATCGCTTGTAAGTACCCTAGCGGTATTTGTGAAGTATGTACTGCTGCTTGATCCACTAGCGGTATTATGAAAGTAAGTATCGCTATTACCTTCTAACACAAAAGCCAAGTTAGACTTTGTTGTCGCTGCTGCTTTGATCTCTCAATGCCTTTTACATCCATCTTGTACGCTCTAAGATTGTTGTAGAGATGATCAAAAGGAATTTCATCCAGATCATCTCTTGTGATGAAGTGCATAGCCATAACTTTCCATTCTTATGGAACACTCCTTAAGAACTTCAGATTAGCTTCTTCATTGGGAATAATTTGTCCATAAACTGCCAATTGAATAAGCAGCTTACTGAACCTTCCATAGCCACCATGGATCCCTTCTATACTGGATATTGTGAAGTTATCAAATTCTTGCTTTAGAACAATCTTCTTTATCTTCTTAGATTTTTCATTACCTCCAAATCTAAGTTTGATAGCCTCCCAATAGCCTTGGCAACCTTGTAATGATGAAAGCTAGGTAAGATGTCTTCTGAAAGTGCCTTAGCCAAAGTAGTTCTGGCCTTTCTCTCTCTGATCTCTGCTTGTACCGCCTCAGTAGTCACAGCAGGTAGAGCATAGCATGTACCATCAGGCAACCAGTATAGCTTCTTAGGTGTATTCCCATTCTTGATAACTTGCCACACAGTGTGATCTATGTGATTCAAGTAATGTTCCATCTGCATAGCCCATGTCTCATAGTTGTCACCTTTGAGCACTGGGAGTTTGACAGCAGAAAGAGTATGAGAAGGTTTTGTAGTTGTAGAGGTAACTACAACATTCACGGCTTGACCACCTTGTACTGGTGCATGATGTACAACTTGAGACTGTCCCTGTGGTATTGGATCAGGATTTGGAATATCATCCAAGTGAGCGTCATCACCAGGTTGAGACATTGAGTTTTTGTGAGTGGAGTGTTTGGGGTTGTGTTCTTCTTTTTCAGAGTTTCTCAACAAGCTCTGATACCACTTGTTGATCCCTTTGATTAGATCTATATTCTGTTAAGAACTAGTATAGTAGTTTGTAATCAAACTAAAACACTTTGAGAACTCTTACTCAAGCTAAATAAGTTATGCGGAATCTAACTTATAAAGCACAGAAGAACATAATTACGTTTAACTATTTGATTCTCTTATTAATCGACTTGAATGAGATACATGAATGACATTGTACCTATGTTCCTTTTATAGAGTAAGGAACCCTAGAAACCTTAGAATATTCTATAAAGATAACTATATCACAGACGATATATTATCTATATTCTGACTATTTAACTATATCACAAAGATATACTCTAACTATAAGTATGACATATCTTATACAAAGATATATTCGTCCTAATCAATATAACAATACTTACTTTATAAGTAGCAGTACTTACTATGTACCGCGTTAACACTAACGGTACTTGAAAGATACTAACAGTACTTCAATAACACTAACGGTACTTGACACTTACAAGTAATTCCCAACAAGCTACGAACCTCCGTCACTATCGTCGGTCTTGGCCATTTAGTGATAGCCTCAACCTTCATGGGATCCATCATAATTCCATCCGCCGATACAACATGTCCTAAAAATGCCACCTTCTCTAACCGGAACTCACACTTCGAAAATTTAGCGTATAGCTTTTTCTGACGTAGAGCTTCAAAAACGATGTGGAGATGATCTTCATGGTCCTTATTTGTCTTCGAAAAGACCAAAATATCATCGATGAAGACAATGACAAATTTATCCAAGTATTCGTGAAAAACACGGTTCATTAAATCCTTGAATACAGCCGGTGCATTAGGCAATCCAACCGGCATAACAAGGAATTCATAATGACCATAACGAGTACGGAAAGCAGTCTTAGCGACGTCCTCCCCTTTCACTCGTAGTTGATGATAACCAAATCATAAATCGATCTTAGAGAAGAATTTCGCACCTTGTAGCTAGTCAAATAAATCATCGATGCGAGGTAGCGGATAACGATTACGAATAGTAGCACGATTTAACTCCCGATAATCAATACATAGCCACATAGATCCATCATTCTTCTTGACAAACAATACGGGAGCACCCCACGGTGAAACACTAGGACAAATGAAACCAAGATCAAGAAGTTCTTGAAGTTAACCCTTCAATTCCTTTAATTCAATCGGTGCCATATGATAAGGAGCTTTAGAAATGCGTTCGGTTCCCGAAGCTAATTCAATGCCAAATTCGACTTCACGCTCTGGTGGAATTCTCGGGAGTACTTCAAGAAATACATCCGCAAAATCCCGAACCACCGGATGATTCTCAAGATGAGGACCATCCATCAAAACATCCTTTATGGAAGCTAAGAAGCCTTCACAACCATGGGGGATCAAAGAACGGGCTTTCAAAGAAGAAATTATTTTAAGAGGTTTACCAGGCTCCGAACCTTGGTAAACGAATTCGGGTTGGTTAAAATAACCCAAAACAACACGCTTAGAAGGACATACAATAGTAGCATGATGTGCAGAAAGCCAATCCATGCCCAAAATTACGTCGAAATCGGTCATATTTGTAGAATCGTGATAATCTTTGATTTCAGGAGGGTTGATGTTTTTCTAGAGAGAGAAACTAAAGAGAGAGAAATGAGAGAAAACTATGTGTATTTCTTAAGCAAAATAAAACAACCAACACCCTTTCCATCAAAGGAAAGGGTTTAAATACCCAAGCCTTGGTGGGCTTGGGCCTTCCAATCCATGGACATTTCCATGGGCTAGGCTTTTACACAATACAAAGTAAATAATTAACTACGAGCCTACAACGTTTAATTATATTGTTGGAGTGACCGATACTTCTAATATACGTTAAAAACGTATTTCCAACAATCTCCCCCTAAGGGAGGTCACTCCAAATTACAACGTCCTAAACCTAGCATACTATACTAAGTCTTCGTCTTGAGCTCGTAGTTGTTTTCTCTTTTCTTCTTTCTTTTCTTTTGTGAATATGTTGATAATCTTATAGCTTTGGCTGAGAGTATTGTTCTTTTGACCCTTCACGTACGATCTTTGCCTTCTTGTGATTCTTGCCTCCTCGTGACTCCATGTTCCACACACTTATGTTTTTGTTGAATTCTTGAAAGCTTCAGAGTTTGGTACAGCGGAAGACTTCATTTTGAACTTTCTTGAATTTTGCTGAAATTGATGTAGAAAAACATAAGCATGTGGGAACGACTTCATCTGGTACACCGCAACGCCACCGTCTTCAAATGCCGCAAAATAACAAGACACGAACGAAATGGCTTAGAAAATTTCATTCTAAATCGGTAGCATTTTACCTCCGGTCGGTGAAGACCGTTTGACGATATTAGATATCGTACCTGTGACAGATAGTTTCAATAAATAACTTCCTGACAGGATTTCACGGGTAAACCCGTTCTCTTTATTCGAAGATCACTAAGCTTGACTACGAACATAAAGAGTGAATCACTTGGATAAATTATCCTTGTGATTGAAGCCGTCAATTCATGAACCTGGAACAAGTGAATTTCAATTAAGATTTTCACCATTGTTGCTTTCCAGTTGTCACGAGCTTGATTCATATAGAATCTTACACGTCACCTACCAAGTGCTGTTTGATGTTAACACTAGAAGGATTTCCACTCGTCACTGTGAACACTAAAGAGTGTCACTCTGAGTGTTCTGGCAAGATCATACGATAATGCGTAGAGGCCTGGAACGAGTTTAAGTTCAATTAAGAATTAAACTACTGTTTCTTTCCAGTTTTCACAAGATTGGTTCTTAAAGAACCGCACGTGTCACCTACCATGAGCTTGTTTGATGTTGGCTCAAGCAGGATTTCCATCTTCATTGTAATATTTGCGTATCACTCGGATGTTCTGGTAATATTACAAGAATACTGCATAGGACTCATAAAGATCTCATACTTTTCACAGTGTGTGAATAAGCAAGGAATAAATGGAAAGTGTCCTAATGAGATTTTTGATGATCTCGTGGCTCTAGACTCGATAGTGCGTTTTGATTTAGTGAGCGATGGCTGGAGAGGATTGCCACCTATTCAATATTAGTCTATTCGGAGTGAATAAACCAATAGATAACATGTTGAGCTCCGTGTGATTAAAACAAACATCTTTTGAGAGATATTTGAGTTAGCTGGGAGTGGTTGTGCATGACATCACTGGGTCCATGATATCTTATCTTCAATATTAAGAATCATTTAAAAATGATCCTAATAATAGATGTGTTGACCCGGTTTCTATCCTAAGTTGTAAGGAGGGCTTCTTTCTTTACACCCTTTATCTTTACATTTCTTTTTCATTCTTCAACCCCTTCAGTACTTACCAATACATTATCACTAGCACCTTGTTGTGATTGTTCCAGTGCTAGCATCAGTAATTAGTCGATACTCTGCTAAGTTCACAATCATCTCCAACTTTCCTAGGACTTCTAATTCTATCTAGGGAATTGTCCTTGGGAAGATTCCATCGGTTCTGATGAATCATTGGACTAATACCTAATCCTACCACCCTTTTGTCACCACATCCGTCGTGAATTAAATGTTTTTTGGGTAAGTATTGTCACCATGAAAAATCCATGAAAATCACTTAAAGCACTTGTGATATTATAATCAAAGTTTTTTTGCCTTAAGTGTTTTTTCATCAAAAACGCTCCCCCGTAACATGTGCATTACACATATTAAGTTGGTTTATCTTTTAAATCCTTTTCATTTTTTTAGCCAAATATCATTAAGTCTCCTTAATCCCATTTTCTCCCCTTATCCAAAATGTTAACCATCAATATTTTGGATATTAATGGATTAACCGGTCTTTGGGTAATAAAATGAAATTAGATGTTGGACAAAGAACATATCAATGCTCCCCCGAAAATTAATGAGGGTTAGTTGTAGTGCTCGAGTATGATATGTTTGAAAGATTTAGAATCTCGAGAGAAATTCTTGAAAAAATATCATACTTTCACACTACAACATGCCATAAAAGCTGAGTATACATAAATTAACATATTCACAATAATAGACATATGGAGTTGACCTGATAGTAGATGATCCATAATTAAATAGATCGTTCCGTGAACCTATGGTGAGCTTCATATGGTCTTCCACCTACGAATCGTTCCACACTTCGTAGCAACCAGCGCTTCCTTAAAAGTTCCTCGATCTTTTTGATCGCGTACTTAGCTCCTTTTTTGCATTGGCTCGTCCAGGTGTACTTGACTGCTGGAAGCGGTAGGTCGGCATTGAGAACAGTCAGATCATCACGAACATGTTTGAGCGTACCATCGCTGAATTTGTGCAGTTCGGAGAATCACATAAACTGCATGACGCCAGACTCATTCGGATAAAATATCCCTGCTTCCAGTGTCGTGGTTCCCATGTAAGGCTTCTTGTTCTTGTGGAAATTACTGAGCGAAGTTGTATGTGGACGTTGCAAGTTTAGCTGCTTTTGATAGCTCTCCACTCCATGTTGCAAATCTTCCACCCGGTGTTTGATGACGATTTTTCTAGCATATTGACGAAGGTTGGAGCTCAACGCAATGACTATCTCAGGTTGTAAATGGTCGACTTTTTCTTGAGCCAATAGCAACAGAAGATCTTCGATGTCTTCAAGGTAAAGGTACTAGAGATCACTTTCGTCAATTCTATATTCTTTTTCATCAGTACGTTTGAACACGATTACATTCAAGTAATCATAACCGAATACAGACTGAGTAGTTGCTCATTGTATGCTTTTAATTCTATAATCTGAAACAATATAAGAACCTCTCTTTGGACGATGGAAGTGATTGTAAGCTAACCTTTTCTTTGCATTCTAGTGAGAAATGCCAAGTGATGCAAAAGTATCATAAAACTTGAGCAACTTCCTTCTCCATAACGCATCAGGTACTTTATCTTCAATCCATGGTACGTTCTCCAGATTAATAGCCTTGAGCATAGTAAGTGATGTGGCATATTTCTTCGTGCCTTTTTCAAGATACTCGAGATCATGAGATACGAAGTGTTCTATTGGAATCGTTGCAGAACCGGCGATGACTGTGGGTGTAAGAGGTCGTAACACTAGAGTCTGAATTCCTGTAGTCGTCGCTCTCATGGCTTTTGTAAGCTCATTTAAGTGATATTCAGCCTCATTATGGCTGATCTTCAAGGTATCAAAGAAGTCCACATCTGCGGCTGCCATTTTGATAAGATCCGGAGTCATTGTTGGTTTCCCATGATTGTTTAGATATTGAGTGAGCTCCATTTCTGTTGCTGTGGTGAAAGGATGTTGTGGTGCTGCATTTGTAAGCTAGAGTTGCTCATGTACCATGTCATCGATGATAAGAGATTCGGCAAACGTTGGTTCTGGCACATTTAAATCTTTGACTTCCATATCGGAATTATGCTGATCTTCAGATGGTGTTGAAGGTTGTTCTTGTGTCATCAGTATATCATCGTTGGGCATAGAGACTAGAATTTCATCTTCTAGCATAGGTTCTATCGATTCATTATGAGAAACATTATTAGAAACTGGTTCAGTAGATATACCTGTGTCAGTATGCTGAGATTCTGGTATAGTAGTTTCCACCGTCTTTTCTGCAGTTTCAGCAACACTTTCTTCAGCTTCCTCAATACCTTTCTCAGTTGCCTTATCACCTTCGTCCTTTTTTGACTCGTCGCCATTCGTACCCGTTTTTTCATTCTTATCACCCTCTTTGGTTCCATTCCCGTCGTCATTATCATCATCATCATCCTCATCCCCATTTGTATCCTCGTCCTCGTCTTCATCTTCATCCTTATCCTTATCCTCTTCTTCCTCATCCTCTTCCTCATTTTGATCATCATCACCATCATCCTCATCACTGTTACCCTCGTTATCTGCCTCCTCGAGCTCTTCTTCATCCCTAGACTCAGATTCTTCAGTATCTATAGGTGTATCTTCAATGATTGCTTTGTTGAGATATTACAAAACTTTTCGTTTATATTTCGATTTACGAGGCCCCATATCTTTCAGACGTGTTTGCAACAAATTCATTAGTTGAAGGGTAGAAAAACCAGTACTGAAAAGAGTTGGTAGCTCCTGATCAACATATGACTTTACTTCTCATCGAATGATGTTGGTCATATTCTCATTAATTGACCCAAGAAAGGCAGCATTCTCTTTGTCACGAGTTTTCTTCTCTCCAAGAAATGTTTTATGTTGTTTTTAAGTTTAGACATGCTGTCGGATATTTTCTTAAGTTTAGGCTCATTAGGTTGCGGTTCCTTGAGAGTTTGTGTGTCAGGAGAGGTGAATCTTTCAGTCAGTGCGGCTATTTGTTTAGCTTGAGCCTCTAGCTGTTGTTGAAGAGACTGAATTAGTGGATAACTGACTGTGATGAATGGGTTGGAGGTGGATGATACTTGTTGTACTGATGGTGGAGGTGTAACCACAAGTGTTAGAGTGGTGGTGGATGATACATGTTGTTCAAGGATAGGTGATGGTGTCAGTCATTGGGGCGGTAGTTGATACAGGTTGTTCAACGATTGATGACGGTGTAGTTTCAGTTGTTGGGGCGGTAGTTGATATAGGTTGTTCAACAGGTACAGGTGTGATAGTTGGTGTGATGACATTAGTGATGGCCAGGGTGGATAGTGGTGGAATGATAGTTGATGTAACAGAAGTTATAGGAACATCCACCATATTTTCATTTGTTGATGGATCAGTATTTGTGACCTCGACACCCTCCCTTCAAAATTAAGATATTTCATAACATCATCAGAGCCGGAAGTAGACTTACTTTGAAGTTGAATTCCTGGTATGAAAGTTGCATGAGCATTGTCGTTTATCACAATGTTAGTTGGTTCCGGTAAGGATGTGGTGATATTGGCATCATGATATAGCAAATTTGTTTCTGTGTTTTCACTGCCAACATCCTCTTCACTCTGCTCACGACTTTTAAAATTGAAGTTATCAAAATCTTCATCAGTAGGATCTTCATAAAAGGCAATATCGGCATCAGGATTACCACATTCCTCTAAGTCCTCAAACAGTGTTGAACCTGATCCTTTGGATGTTGCAAAAGCCTCCTCTCTGCTTTGCTGAAGAGTAATACGCAGTTGTTTGGCTTCAGAAACGGTTTGTTGAGCTAGTTCATCTTAAGCAACAAATGCTTCTTTACCTTTGGTTTGCTTTGCTTTCTTTGGCCTTCTTAGTGGTACTTCTTCGTAGTCATCCTCAATGTGGATCATCTCATCTTCATCAACTATTTGTATTTTCCCTATGCCTTTATCTTTGGAAGAAGTAGTCGATTGGCGCTTGGAAACTCATTTCTTTCGTTTACCTTTTTACTTCTCTAAGGGAAGTGAATTTGCACGTCGAAACTGTGTGTCAATATCATGGAGCATCTCTTGATATTTATCACTTTCCTTGATTCCTTTATTGATCATTGCATCAGGTACTAGAGCTGGACGTAATGAATACTTTGTGGATTGAGTATCCGTATTCATTTGTAGAATCACATTGTCATCATCTTTTGTGTGGTAGAAGAAATTTCCGCGAGTATCAATGTTTAGGTCACTCTTCATAAAGTGATTGATAATGAGCTTGGTGAATCTTGGGAATGGAAGATGCACGGATTTCTTCTTGGTTCCAGTAAATTGATAAAAAAATTCTTGCCAGATAAGAAGTGCATAATCCACTTTAGATCCCGTGTAAAGTCCCCAAAATTTTGAGCCTGAGGTGGTCTCATTACGTCGGAGCCCCGAGTCTTTGGAGTAAGACATTTGACAATGATGGTGATAAGTGCTTTCCAGGGTTGCCCTATGTGTGATGTATTGAACTGGGATAGGTTGTGGATTTCACCTTCATAATTCAAAGCACGAATAACTCGAAACAATTCATCTATGTTTGGGTTTGCCACAAAGTGTTCTCCTTTTTCTAACTTAGGAAAGTTAAACAGTTGCCTAAAGATGCTCAAGTTAAGTACCATTGGCGTTTTGTTTAGTTGGAATGAGATAATCTTTTTACACAGTTGACCCTGTGAAAGTGTTGAAGTGGTCCAGAACTCGTGCATGTAGACTTCGGGAACAAAGGAAGTAAGTCTGAATGCATCTTTGATAGGTGAGATTTCAAGGATATCCGTGGCGATTTTGAAAGCTGCTAGATACGGATCAAAATCCTCTTGCAAACGAGAGTTGTTCTCAGCATATGGTAGCCTGTTGCTGAGTGAAACAAGTGCTAGATCAAGTTGCTGCTGTTGTTCTTCTATGATTGACATCTTTCTGCTTAGATGACATAAACACAAATGATATACACAAACATATATATCTTAAGTCCATGTCAAGCTGTAGCATTTGCAGTAACACACGACAAGCATTAGCGCATTACATTTATTGAACAACTATAACTTGATCTAGACACATGTCTATAGGAGCCACCTAACGTAATACTAGCATGGCAATCCTATCACTCATCACAATCTTATAGTGTTAACATAATACTATAGGCTATCGCAAAATTTACCAAGACTACTCATCGCAATCCTGCAAGTCATCGGAATAAACCACTACATCACAATCCTAAGTCCATCGCAATCCAACTTTCCATCGTTATCTTATATCCATCGCAATATTTAACCATCGCAATCCTATCGCAATCCTGCCATATCGCAATCTCACAATCATCGCAATATTAAAATAACCATCGCAATGTTGAAAAAAATATCGCAATATGTCCCCATCGCAATACCATTACGATGCCATCGCAATGATGCCTTGGAGTGCACCATCTCAATATGCCATCACAATGTGTCATCGTAATGACCCATCGCAATAAGCCATCGTAATGAGCCATCGGAATGACCCATCGCAATAACCCATCGCAATGAGCCATCGGGATGACTCATCGCAATGACAATTCATCGTAATGTGGTTGTCGCAATGTTCATCGCAATCCGAGACATGGATTCGATGTTAAAGTTTGACTTCACGATTACGGGACATTGGCAATGTTTTAAGCAAAACTGGGCAAGACCTATGTTAATCTAGGCTATAGTAACAAATCCCACCAAGCAATTAACAGTTTTATCACAAAAAAAAATCAAAACCCTAATCATTGATTAAATCACGAATTGGGGGTTGTTTGTTATGTTAAGATGATAACCGTAAAAAAACATATAAACAAGTAATGATACCTAGATAGAGGGACGAATGAATTCGTAGCAAACAAAGATCACGATGAAGGATTGAAGGTTTTACAATGGCGGGGAGTGTTTGTGTTTGTGTTTAGTGATGGAAAAGAAAAAACGGAGAGGAGGAGGGAGTATAATGGTTGACTGTGGTCAACTTAATGCCAAAAAGACACTTTAGACCCCATGTTTGCAAAAACTGCAATAATAATCCCCCATTTAGTAAGGCTTGTTAAGAGCACTTTGATGAACCAAATGATTTAACAAGGTACTAACCCGCACACAAACACAAACACTTTCACTTAACGCTTAATTTCAAACAACCTATTCCTCAAGCCATATTCCACACAAGGCACACATAGCATATAATGATGAAAATGATCGGTTTATATTTTCTGAAAACCCTTTTTGAAGATCAATTTTTAATTATAAGAAGATTTAATATTTGCTCCCCCTTAAACACAGACCCATCTTCTAATTAAAGAGCTATAGTCATTGTTTTTAAGGAAGCAAATATCCATGAAGACCTTTTCCGTTTTAGTGGTTTTATGGAACGATTCTGGTGGCAATAAGATTTCTCTTATTTTTACAAAATAAGTGCACTGATACGTACACTAATTTCTGTTAGACCCAGTTATAAAGTAAACTTGGTCCCTTACAAGGTTTTAAAGTAAACCTTACCCGAGAAAATTAATTCCCGTTGTGGGCCAACGTTTTCATAAGAAATACGTGATTTTAATGCGAAAAGCGGGTTGTAGTCAGAAATAACTACAAGCCATAATGGGCATTTTTTAAAATATTTACAACTTTTATACGGACTCTAATAATGGCACCGTGTCAATATTAATCGACATTTCTAAGGCCATAAATATTACCGTACTTAAAGACATGCCCGATTTAAAATGAAAAATATTTTTGGATCTTCTGGATTTTATAATTTTTATGGTTTTTGTAGGTTTTATATTTTTGTATTTTTCTTTTGATAATATACAAGATCACAAAGAAAATGATACTCTAGAATAGTTTACCACCACTATTCTGCAGATTCTTCTGCCAACTCCTTAAGTGTCGCTGGTGAGAATGATTTCATGCCTAGCTTTTCGATCAAAAACTCGATACGTCCTCGCTCTAAGGCCTTTTTGAATATGTTCGCCAGCTGATACTGAGTATTGACAAAATACAGCTCTATTACTCCATTTTCCACTTGCTCTTTGATGAAATGGTAGCGTATGTCAATGTGCTTTGCCCGGGAATGTTGAACGTAGTTGCAACAAAGGGCTATGGCGCTTTTGTTGTCACAGTACATCGGGATTTTGTTGAATTCAAGACCGTAGTCAGTTAATTGTGATCTCATCCAAAGAACTTGAGCACCACAACCGGACATAGCAATGTATTCAGCCTCTGTACTTGATATCGCAACGCTTTTCTGCCTTTTGGATGCCCAACTAACAAGTCTATATCCAAGAAGTTGCACACTGCCAGAAGTGCTACGTCTAGTATCTTGACACCCAGCATAATCTGCATCTGCATATGATATTAGTGCAATGGAGGAATCCTTCAGATACTACAGACCACGATTAAGTGTTCCTTTAAGATACCGAAAGATCCTTTTCACAACATGAAAGTGCTTTTTGGTAGGCCGAGCCTGATACCGGGCACACATGCATATAGAAAATTGCAAATCAGGCCTGCTAGCAGTCAGATAAAGAAGGGTGCCGATCATTCCACAGTAAAGTTTAGGATCGACAGCTATCCCTTCCTTATCCTCATCTAACTTGGATCTTTCCACCATTAGACTATCCACGGGGTCACAATTTTCAAAATGATACTTCTTTAGTGATTTAAGAGCAAATTTAGATTGATTAATAAAGATGCCTCTGGGATTTTGAGAAATTTTCAACCCTAAGAAAATGAATTTTTTTTCCATCATCGACATCTTAAAACGTGTGGACATAAATTTCTCAAAATGGTCAGACAGTCTTTGAGTAGTGGCAGCAAATATTATATCATCAACATAAATTTGTACCAGTATCATGTCGTTGTCTTCCTTGAGAATGAATAGTGTTGGGTCCACTTTGCCTTTGGAGAAGCCTTTCGAGATGAGATACGATGACAAAAGATTGTACCACGCGCGTGGAGCTTGTTTCAACCCATAAAGAGCCTTCTTGAGCTTGTACACGTGATTAGGATACTCCGAGTTGACGAATCCGTTCGGCTGGCTTATGTAGACATCTTTCCATAATTCACCATTAAGAAATGCCGTCTTAAGATCCATTTGGTAGACAATCATGTTCATGTGAGCAGCATAGGCAGGGAATAGTCTAATTACCTCCAATCGTGCAACAGGAGCAAAGGATTCTTCAAAGTCAATACCCAAAGCTTGTTTGTAACCTCTAGCAACCAATCAAGCTTTGTTCTTTAGCACTCCACCTAACTCATCGAGTTTAACCTTATATACCCACAACAATGTAATGATTTCAATGTTGTTGGGTGAAGGAACTAATTCCCACACTTCAATACGTTGAAATTCATTAAGTTCCTCTTGCATGGCTTCAATCCAAGATGATTTTGTCATGGCTTGTTGCCAACTTTTAGGTTCAGTATCGGAAAGAAATGCATCAAAGTAGCAATATCATGCATGTTCTTGGAGTTGGTGGCGTGTTAAGACTGGTCGATCAATGTCACCAATAATATTGCGGATTGGGTGATCCTTTGTTCATTTTATGTTGTGAGTTTCAGTCCGTGGTGGTTGGGAGTGAATGATTGCAGGAACTTCCTCTGAGGTAGACGCACCGTTAGGGTTTTAGGGTATTTGTGAACCAAAGAATGGAAGCTCTTGTAGGTGAGCAATTTCCAAATCGTGATCAAAGAAATCCTCTTCAACATCATTAGGAACGAGTGGGGGTGATGATTCGGGTGTAGTTTGAGAATTGGTCAGGGATGGTGCATCTGGTGAAATAGTAACAGTAGATGCATCTGACAGATTTCCATTATCTTGAGCAACAACTTCGAGAATCGGAGCTACTGCTGCAGGTGTTGGAGAATCATCATTAGGTGGATCAAAGAATTCATCAAACATAGGTTGAAATAACTCATCCCACTCGGACCTTGTAGGTGGTGTGAATGATGGAGAAACAGGATTGTTGGGAGTTAATCCGGAACTAATCGTACCGGTTCCCATCTCATGTAATGCGGGTTCAGAGCTGTGTTGCTCAGAAGCCATCATTGTCAGCTCATCAAAATCGGCATCCAAAGTTTCTATTATCTTGCCAATACGACGGTTATAAATCCAGTAAGCTTTCTTTGCGGGTGAGTAACCAATGAAAATTCCAATATCAGCCTTCGGTTGAAGTTTTCCCAAATTCTCACTATTAGTATTCGGATAGCAAAGTGCACCAAACACATGAAGAAATGAAATATCAGGTTTGCGTCCATGAAGTAGCTCATATGGAGTTTTACCGTTGCGTTTACGAATGATGGAGCAGTTTTGGGTATAACATGCGGTTGCCACTACTTCAGCCCATAAGAATAAAGGAGCATTCGCATAAATCAACATAGTTCTAGAAGCTTCCATAAGTGTACGGTTGCGTCTTTCAACGACACCATTTTGTTGTGGAGTGCGAGCCACTGAAGTTTCATGAGAAATACCAACCTCTTCATAATAATTTTGTAGAGTCTGATTAACAAACTCAGTTCCGTTATCAGTCCTAATGCGGCGAACAGTAGCATTAAGGCGAACTTGGATAATCTTAAGAAAGATAATGATATAGTTTGGTACTTGATCCTTGATTGCTAAGAACTTTACCCATGTAAACCTGGAGAAATCATCCACCATGACGAGGATATACTTTCTACCACTCACACTAGCCGTACGCATTGGCCCGCAAAGATCCATGTGCAAAAGATACAGTGGTTCTTGGTTGGTGTCTTCAACTTTAGGTTTGTATGATTTCTTGGCGCTTTTCCCCAAAGAACACACGGAACATAAATGATCCTTGTCAAACTTAAGTTTTGGAAGACCAAGAACAAGTTTGTTTTTAGCCAAATGGTTAATAGCATCAAAGTTAAGATGAGATAACCGGCGATGCCACAACCATTACTTGGTCTTAGATGCTTTGGAGAGAAGGCATACAGGAGAGGCGGCCATCATGTTTTGAATGGACAGTGTGTAGAGATTATCCCCTCGAGAACCTTTTAACAAATCATTTCCTGCAAGATCGCGAATAAAGCAAGTGTGTTGTCGAAAAGCCACCTCAAGGTTTGAATCGCAAAATTGTCCCACTGAAAATAAATGACCAAGTCCCTCCACATAATATACCCTTGAAATCGTAACATTCCCAATTTGATATTCACCGTAATCTATGATCTTCGCAATATGGTCGTTGCCGAATTTCACCGTTCCTAGAAACTTACTGACGAAATTTCTGAGCATCGAGCGGTCTCCAGTCATATGTTTGGAGCACCCGAGTCCAAATACCAAAGAATAATTTGGAGGACCTGAAAATATAACCAAACAAAGACGATGTATCGGAATCTAATTGTTCCTCTAAGTTAGCAAGTACAGATGTAATTATCTTAGATTTGCTGTCAGAAGAGCTTTTAGGCTTCCAAATTTGCTTACTAGTTGTTGGCTTAGATTCTAGTTGTCTAGTATTCCGAGATACTTTTTGACTGGGGACTTCATCACTGGTAGGAACAATAGTAGAGGCAGACCTAGTGAAAGGGCGTTTTTTCCATTTTTTAGTGCTTGTGTTCCTTTTTAAAGGACGCTGAGACCTAACTTCAGTGGATGTGATCCTAGTTAAAGGGCACTTAGTTCCATTTGTAGTAAAGGTCCTACCAGTGGGTAACCATTGCCATCCAACCTGGGTGAATTTCTTCCCCGTTGGTTTCCATTCAAGATTGTTTCTAATGGCATTCATTTCATTAACATGGGCAACAAGGCATAAATCATGACGCTGAGAAAACATGCATTCATTACAATTCCAACATTTCAAATTAGCATTCACATTTTGCTTAGGTTTCCACTTAGAGGGAGAACCTTTTGTCTTAGCTACATGATTCTTTTTATTTAAAACTGAAATAACATTCCTAGTGTGAACTTCTACTTTCTTCTTCGCAGTCCTACTAGTGGAAGGCTTGATCCTATCTTTCTTGTCTTGAGATCCTTTAGCCTTAGTAGACATAATTACTCCTGTAGAAGCCAAGGGAAAATTAGTGACAGATTTTGACTTAGCCTTGATGGGTATGTTTAAAACAGGCTTAGCTCTTGGGGTCTTATTTAATGGAGTTATGACAATGGTGGGGGTTTGTTGTTTAAGTGGTGCAGAACCCGGTTGTCCTATGTACTTCAAGTTCTCTAAGCATTGTTGTACCCTCTCAATGTAAGCATGAGCATGGTAATAGTGACTATTCCTAGGGTCAAGTTCATAGAGATCATCTAACTCTTCCCTAGCAAGATCCGCGTACTTAACTGCATGCTCCATATAGGACTTATATGATAGTAGATTGTTCTTATGGTACGGGTTCTCAGTGATCACCACCTTGTTGGTTTTTGGAGCACTAGAGGTCGGGGCAGAGACTGTAGCTGGATTATCAACACCTTTTCGTCCTTTGAGTTGAAGTGTCTCCTTTAATTCAGCTATAACCATGTTTTTGTCTATGATATGAATATTTAGGTCAGAGATTTCCTCACATTTCTTGTTCAGTTGGTCATTTAATGACTTTTGCTCTGTCGCATTAAAAGCAAGGTGTTCTTCTATTAAACCAGAATTTTGTGAGTCACCCTGCCTTACTTTTTCATGCTCTCCTAGCATAGAAGTAATTCTATTTTCTAGGACATGATTTTTAGTCTCTACAGCCTCTAGTTCCGTTTTCGTTGCTAGTAATTCTCTCTTAAGTCTCGTAACATCTTCCTCTAATGATTGCATCACTTGAATCATCTTGTCACTTGTCTCAACGTTGTTTTCACAAACATTTAGTTTTGAAAGAGTTTGATTTTCAAGTTCAAGAGCCATAGAGTGTCTTTCAACCTTGTCAAAACATTCTGAAAGTGGATGATAAAAATCTTGAAGCTTTAAAAATTCAGCGTTAGATTCGTGACAAGAATGATTATCTACATTATTCACAGGTGTAACAATATTCACAGAAAGATCATGCACATCATCGCATTTATTCACAGCAGATGTAATCTCAAGAGCATATTCATTAGTAACAACTTGCATCACTTCGAGAGACACTATATGTTCCAAGAATCGGTCATATTCGGACAAAATCTTTTCTTTCTCAATTAGATGTTTTTCATAAGCATCATCCATTTTATTAAAAACTTTTCGAACTTCACCCAATTCAAAGTTAAAATTTATCCAAGATCTATAAGACCTTCTTTAACATTGTTTACAAACGGAACGATCTCTTTCTCAGACACCATTTTCATGTGTTCGAAAGCCCATTCTCTAGCGGTTTGAGCCGTTGAAGTCGTACATTTCGTGATGACCTTGTCAAAGTTGGTAAGATATCGCCAAATCTCTTTCAAGTTTAGCAATACCGTACATACTGGTGGAAGATCCTTTGGAATTTCCTTAGGTGCATCCAAATTGACAAGTATAGGAAGTATACTAAGACTTTCTTTAGTAGGCATGTAAATTGGTGTATGGATAAATTCCCTTTGCACATTAAAGCGAATCCTCAGATCTATTTTTGCATTTTCTGCATTAAGCTGAGCATAATCATACTCAGGATATGTAAAAATCATTTTTGACCGATTCTCTTCATGTAGTGATGAATTCTTGGATTCATTTGGAACATAATCGGATCTAATACCAAACCTAACTTTGTAGCATCGTAAAGTCGTGGGTTGTGGTTAAATGCTTGCTTTGCATACCCCGGGTTAGGTGGTAGGTCTATTAGAAGAGATAAAGTGAATTCCTTAAACGATGCATGAAACAAGTGTACTAGATGTGAACCAGAGTATTGTTTTAAAAGCTTAATTTCAGTTTGTTTAATTCCCTTAGACGTCTTAATTTCCGTTTCAACCCTTTTAGACTCAAGAATTTCGAAATCCGTTTGAAGTTGTTGAAAATTATTAACGACTGACTCTTTTTCTTTAAGTTCTTTTGAAAGATTTGCTCTTAAACTTTCAATTTCTAGCACGTTATCCATTTGAACTTTCCTAAACCTATCAAATTCAGGATTGGTTAAGGTAGTGGTCACTGGAGTTAATTCCAAGGTTTTAACCTTTTCCTTATACAAAGCAAGCTCGTTAGATAATGTCTGATTAATCCCAAGGGTGTGATTGATCGCATTATTCATTTGGCTAAGCATAGATGCCGACACAGAGACCAAACCATGTTGAGCATACGAATTTGTAGACAGAATAGCTCCCGGTTGTGTTTCACTCAAATTCTGGGGACTTGCATTGATATTGCTATCATTTTTTGTCTCCTCGTTCGAGATACTAACCACCGGAGGCTGTTCCGGATATTCAGACACTTGCTCAACTTGATACGGTACAATACTAGTAGCACTGGTAGTATTTGGTACCTCAGAAGTTGTGTTAGTTCCATAAAGTGAAAGATTTGCCATGAGATCTGCCTTGGCGGTATTGAGATCATCACATTCAGATTCGTATGCATCAAGGTCATCACATTGATATGCGGCATTGTTTGTGATGGCTGCTGTGAGACCGTCAGTGTCCGCAACTCCTGGATCTGCGAGAAATGCTAACTCTTCTTCATCAAGCTCACGTCCTTGGGCTTGAGCATTCACCAAGTAGATCTTCTCCTGAAACCATGTGCTATCCCTTTTCCTCTTGGGCTGCTTACACTCTCGAGCCATGTGCCTTTCCCCTTTGCAGTTATAACATATGATCATCTTCATTTTGCCAGTGTTATTACCCCTTGTAGCAGTAGTGTTAGATGGACGTGCACCAGTATTAGATGAACTTGGTCTCCCCTGAAGTGGTTGCACCGTTACTCTGCCATCTTGAATTGTAGCTTGTTGTCGAGAGTTAGAAGAGTTCCTCAACTGATTGTTTGTTGGAGATGGTCCTCTATAACCTCATTTGTTCAACGCTTGAGTGAGGTAAGAAGACATTTGAGCAAGTATATCAGTAGGATTATCCCCTTGTCTAAACTCAAGGACTGGAATCTCATCCTCACAATAGAATACTGGTGTTGGTTGAGCTACAAACTGATTTGAAGGAGCGGTAACATGTTGTGAGTAATGGGGTTGAGGAGCCTCATGTTGTGGAAAGGTGATGGCAGGGTTTGATGGAGGTTGATAAGGTGAATATGGTTATGAAGCATAAGGTAAATGATATGAATCTCCTTGTGATGATGTTGCTGGTTGCTTGTATTGTTGTTGATAAGATGTAGGTGGTTGTGGCAAGATTGAATACTGTGGAAAGCTTGGAGTTTGATACAAATTTTGATAGGAAGATTGGTGTCCCAAAGCAAACGAAGAGTTGTGATATGACAATGTTGGTTGATTTGCCATTAATGCCAATGGTTCTTGATAAGATCCCTAAGAGATGCATTTTTGGATCACGTGCTTCTCGTGTTGCTGCAAGAAAGCATAGAGTTGATCTAACTTTGTCTTGTGCAAATCTCGAATCATTTTAACATCGGTGACATATTGGCTCCACTCTTGGGGTAACACGTTCAAGAACTTGGTGTTTAGTTGAAACTGAGCAATCCTTAGATTATAAACGTTCATATCATTCATCAAAGTGGTAAAACGCCAGTAGTAATCATGAAGTGTTTCCCCTGGAATGTAGGTGAACCTATCAAACAAGTCATACAATTGACACTCTCGTTCTTGCTTAGTTAGTGAAGTCCCTTGTAGCAAAACAGTTAAGCGATCCCAAAGTCCTTTGCCACTGTGTGTTTACTTACCATTCGATAGATATCGGGTGGAAGAGCTTGAAGTATTGTCTGAACGGCCCTTTCATCTGCACGGGCAATGAGTTTGTTAGCATCCGGTAACTCATGATACAACCTTGGCCGCGTCACATTGTTGACAGTAACTTCTCCCCAATCGAGTGGACCGTTTTCAATGGATTGAAGCATAAGTCTACCATTGGCTTTACCCATGATGTAAGTTTTCATGCGACCTTGCCATGCTTCAAATAAGTCTTTGATGAGCAACGGTGGGCGAGTGTCAGTACCCGAGATGATTGAAATATCGGTAACTGATGTCATTGTTGACATATGTGAATTTGAATTCATTTTATGATCCCTTGAATAAAGATTATCAAAAATGATCGAGCAATGAAATAAGGTTATCTGTTTTTATATTGTTGAATTAAAGATGTTTTTTTTTTGTTGTGTGTGTTTTTAAAAATTACCAAATTAATGCATAGTAGAAAGTCCTCTAAGTTATGCAACTTTAATCCTAAAAAGCAAATTCTATCGGAATGTCTCTTGTATCGGAATGTCCTCTGTCGCAATATATTGACTGTCAGAATACCCCTTCTATCGCAATGAGTCCACTGTTGGAATATAAGGTCTGTCAGAATACCCCTTATATCGCAATAAGTCCACTGTCTGAATATGAGAACTATCGTAATGCTACTAGTATCGGAATGAGACAAGTATCACAATGCTACTAGTATCGGAATGAGACACCTATCGGAATATGAGGACTATCACAATAAGGCAAATGAAATTTTGGCATAGTGACGTTTCAATAAACCTTAATGCCGTCGCAATCCACGATCACAATGAGCGATAGCAATATACGTCGGAATAAGGGTATCGCAATACCTGTGATCACAAAGTAAAACCCTAGGGTTATTGCGATCAAGCTGTACTTACCTGTGCTATTCCGATGAAGTCTGTTGCAATGGAAAGATGAATTTCGCAAAGTTGAAGCAAAGAAATTCGTAACCTTGAGCCAAAAGATTTGTGTTTTAACCCAAACCAAGATACCCAAATCACTAATACAACTATGAAGAACACTAAAAAACACGAAAAAAATTTGAAGCTTTGGTAAAAAAGATCAAACAACCCACGAAATGCTTAAATAAGCATGAACAACACAAAGACCAACCTATATTTCATCCCATAGCTCTTGATACCAATTGTAGAATCGTGATAATCTTTGATTTCAAGAGGGTTGATGTTTTTCTAGAGAGAGAAACAAGAGAGAGAAATGAGAGAAAACTATGTGTATTTCTTAAGCAAAATAAAACAACCAACACTCTTTCCATCAAAGGAAAGGGTTTAAATACCCAATCCTTGGTAGGCTTGGGCCTTCCAACCCATGGACATTTCCATGGGCTAGGCTTTTATACAATACAAAGTAAATAACTAACTACGAGCCTACAACGTTTAATTATATTGTTGGAGTGACCGATACTTCTAATATACGTTAAAAACGTATTTCCAACAATATCTAACGGGTATAAATTTGCAGCATGAATTTTATCATCAAAACGTAGAGGGAAATTTAAATATTCATGATTAATCATAGCTACTCCTTTCATAGGAGTGGATAATGATAACGTATAATCGAGTTGCGTAGGAGCAATATTAATATGCTTAGCTAACGATACCGCTATTACAGAATGGGTCACCCCCGTATCAAATAAAACGAATATAGCACGATCATTCAAAAAGATGGTTCCTGAAACGGTACCTGAAGAGTTTGAGGCTTGCTCCCTAGTAGCAGTGAACACGCGCCCCTTGGTGAGTGTAGACTTATCATTACCAGAACCACTACCTCCATAACCACCCTTCTTAGGACAGTCTGTTAGCCTCAAAATATTGAGTCAAACAAGAATGCTCGATCATATGTTTATTATGTATCGTATTATATAACGTTGTAATAGGTAGTAGATTAGTCGTGTTATATGGGCTTAACTTTAGGCTAAAGTTCATTGATAAGTAACTAAAGGCCAAAAGGAAAGCCCGGCCCATTATAATATAGTCCATAAACAAGCCCGCATGTAGGTGGACTATATATACCCTTCCTAGCATGTTAGAAAGGGTGTTGTTCATTTTCATTATTCTCTCTAATCTAATCCTTCAAAAGTTCCAACCATTCTCTCTCTTTTCTCTCTCTACTTTCTTTTTCTAGAATTCATCTATCTTCTATCTTTCTTTCTTGTTTAATCATCATATTATATGGGACAACAATTGGTATCAATCGCCATGGGGTAGTTTTGTGCTTCGTTGTTGATATACTATTTGGTTCGTATGATATACACCTAAAATCATCTCGGATTCAAGTGTTTCTTGTTCTTTCCGTGCTCTAAATCTTGCTATAAATATCCTACATAGTTGTGGTAGGGATTTGGTTGTTTTGGTTTGGTTAAAATCACGGATTTCTTGTAAACAATCTCAAATTTTTACCTAAAATTTTGGTACTGTTACAATATTCCGACAGAATTCCATCGGAAAAGGGTTTATATATTCCGATAGAATTTCATCGGAAAAGGGTTTAAGTATTCCGATACATATTCCGATACGTATTTCGATAGGTACTGCCATCTGCTATTCCAACATTTATTCCGGCAGGTATTCCAACAGTTATTCCGACAGGTATTCCGACAGAGTATTCTGATAGAACATTCCGATAATATATTCCGATAGAAGTTCTTGGAGGATTTTTTGAAAAATTCCAAAAATACACTTAAAAAATTTCGACAACAATTTTTTGGTCTTGGAGAATTTTTTGGTGTTTCAACAACAGTCTTTTAAGAGATTTCAACACCTTTTATCCTCAAAAACAATCACAACACATCTACTTAATATCGTGTGACGAACAACAAAATAATGGTGGCGGGTAACAAAGAAAGACCACCAATGATTGTGTCTGGTCGATATGATCAATGGAAATCTCGTTTTCTACGTTATCTTGACACAAAACCCAACGGTGATGCTTTAAGGCAATGCATTTTTTATGGACCCTATAAATTCGCAAGATAAAAGTTCCTGCAGAACCAACCATAGACACAACTGATAAACAACCAGCTTATGAACGTGATGAAAAGAGAAACGATCTCACACCATAGAATCGTGCTTGGTTTGATGTAGAGAAGGAAGCAATCTACTTAATTCTCAGTGGAATAGGAGATGATATTTATTCCACGGTTGATGCATGCCCTACTGCTAAAGAAATGTGGACCGCTATTGAAAGATTACAACAAGGTGAATCACTTAACAAACAAGACATGAAAACTAAGATGTTTTGGAACTTTGGAAAGTTTACATCAAAGGATGGAGAATCAATTGATTCTTATTCTTCCCTATTCTATAAAATGATGAATGACATGACCCGAAACAACTTGCAAGTTTCCACCATGCAAGTGAAGGTCAAGTTTCTACAACAACTTCAACCAGAATGGACACGGTTTGTCACCTTGGTGAAACAACAACAAAAGTTAGACGAAGTTTCATATAACACGCTCTTTGACATTTTGAAACAATTTCAAAATGAGTCAAATGAATTTCGAGCTGAATGTGCTGCAAAGGTTTCAAATCCACTTACTTTGGTGTCTACCACTCAACATTACCCATATTATCGTTCTCGTGCTCCAAAGACATACTCTACTCAATCATCATCACCACGATCATCCACTGTCTCTAAGTTACATGCTCCAACAAGATCCCGAGGCAAAGAAGTTGCAAGAGCACTATCACCCACACCAGAGCGATCATCCGACGAAGACAGTGATGAAGAACTAGCTCAAAAGGATAGGGAATTCAAGCAACAAATAGATTTCATTATGAAACAATACAGGAAAATCTACAAACCCACCAACAACAACCTTAGAACATCATCTAACACGAGGAACAACTATGCTCAGATTCCTCCAAGGAATGATACACGAAGGCGTGCTGAGATTCCTCCAAAGTATGATCAACAACCCACGAAGTATGATAATCAGAGGGTTGCTACTGTTGTTGGAAATAGGGAAACTATTGGTACTCAAGTTGTGCAATAAAGTGGGATTCAATGTTTTAACTGTCGAGGTTATGGGCATTTGGCTAGGGAATGCAGACAGCCTAAGAGGGTCAAAGATTATGGTTATCATAAGGAAAAGATGCTGATGTGCAAGAAAATAGAAGTTGGGATCAAGCTATCAGCTGAGGAAGGAGAAATGCTTGACGACACTGATGATGAACTCTTCGACCAAGAACTTGAGGCACATTATTCATACATGGCAAAGATTCATGAGGTCCTTAACGTCACTGAAGATGACAATGGTCCTATCTTTGATACCGATCCAATTGATAAGGTACAACATGATGATGAATATAATGTGTTTGGTGATACACATAAGCATAGTGATCTACAAACAACAATTACTGACATGTGTATGATGGAAACGATTCATAGCAATACCACACCCGAGTCATAAGACATGTGCAATAATGAGTTTGAGGATGATCAACATGCAAATGAGTATGATGATAAGGAGCGTGTCACGCTTGCTAATTTATTTGCTAGTTTACAAAAAGATGTCAATGAAAATAGAAAGAGTCAAAAGCAATTAAAGAAGGCAAACGCAGCGCTCACTCAAAACTTTGAAGAAAGCAAAGTCGCTCTTATAAAATCTAGTGAGACTATTGATAGTTATAGGGCTGAGCTTCTTCAAAAGACCAAAGAGCTTGAGGGGTACAAAAGTCGTGTTATCAACGTTAAAAAGGACGATTTTGAAAATAAATACAACGAAGCTCTTGCTTTGTTAACTAAAGAAAAACGTCAATTTAATGTCTTATTAAGTGATGAACGTCAAAAAACGTACCTTGCCACAACAAAAGTTAATGAACTTGAACAGAGGATTTCTATGAATACCACCGATTCTGCTAAAATTCTTGACGAAAAGAAACAAGAGGTTGAAAAATTAAAACAATATTTCAAAAATAGACAAGGCAAAGATACTAAAAAATTAAAGGATCTCGAAGAACAAGTCGATTTTTTGAAAAAAGTTTTTTATAAAACGCATGACTCTATTCAAACCGTTAGAATGATAGCACCTCAGTCGTTTTTCAAGGGTCAACCTAGCTTTGCTAGCCCCAAGTACCTCGAACGAGCTCAAGCTGCTAACCCTCACTAATATCTTGGTGAGTCTGAATGGACCGATCATGATTGCCCAGTAGCTAGCCTCGATAATGAAGAGACGTCCCTTTGGGACGAGGAGAGTAGATCACCAGTCAATAAAGATTTTGTGACACCATATAATTATGCTTATGAAAACAGTCTTTATGGTCTTTTCACTCACAAAGACAGAAGTCTCGTGAGGAACTATTTCTTGAATGCAAACAACGAAGAATTCAATGGAAGAAATTTTTTGCCACTAAGAAATCAAATGTTTTTAAATATATTAACTATTTGCCTCTTGATGCTTCTAAAAGCAAAAGTAGAAAAACACTTGGTTTTCTTAAACACCACATTGATAATGTTCAATCAATTGTTGAAAGCGATTGGAAAAACGTGAAAAGGATAAGTGGAAAACAGAGATTCCTCACGACATAACTGTGCTTGTGAAAGAACTTTTAATACCAAATACGAAGATAATAAAAGAACATGTTCTTGAGTCTGAAAAATTGATTCGGTCTGAAATGTTTGATGATTTGAAATATGTTGAGTTTCTTGAAAAAGAAATTGATGAACTTCAAAATGACAAATTGGATTTTTCAAACGAATATGATCTACTCTTAGAAGAATGTCTCTCCAAAGATATTTTGTGTGTTACTCTTCAATCTTGTGTTGATATCGATGAATATTCTGATGTTGCATGCAAATATCTTGATAAGATCAAAGAGTGTGAGCGTCTTGAACTTGAGCATTCGAAACGTAAAGAAAATGTTGATAAAAAGTCTTTTGAGTTACTTCAACACAAAACTGATTTCCTCCAAATACATTTTCATTCTCTTGAACTTGCTTTGAAAAAAGACATAGGAAGTTTTCCACATGATAATAAATTGCAAGAAAAACTTTCCCAAATGTGTCGAGAAATGAATGAAAAGAGTTTGGAAATTAAAGACTTGAAAGCTCAGTTACAAGACAGGGAAATACCCATAGCAGAGTTGAAGAAACTCGTTGCTAAGATGGGTGGGAAAATTGTGGAACCTAGTGTTAAGAAACCTATTGTAAGACAACCAAATGCACACAAAGTGACTAAACCCTCTGTCTTTGGAAAACCATCTGTTTTCTCTAATTTTGCATTTGCAAAACCTGGGTTCACCCCCAAGACGGATGGGAAGGATAGGTTACCACAGAATACTCCCAAAACACATATTCGATCACAAAGCATTAGGAACACAAATGTGATTAAACCAGGGATGTATAGATTGGCCACTGAACCCACACACAACAAAGAAAGTCAATCACCTCAGACTTCTAGAAACACTAATAGACGTGTATCTTTTACTACAAGATTAGTCCCCAATGCTAGTGTTAGCCGGCCTCAGCTTAAGAGCACTCGCATGAATGAAAAGGTTTGGAAAAATAAAAGTCAAGGGAAGATGAAGACAGTAGAAGACCACTCTAGGATTTTCAATGTTTCTAAGAATAAAACGTCTGTAATCGCGTGTAATGACGATTTGAATGATTCGACTTTGAATGCTTTGAATGTTAAGTTTGTTTGTGTGAAATGTGGAAAGTGTGTTAATGCTAATCATGCTATGTGTGTTTCGAATAATGTCAAAGGCGTAGATACTAGAACTAAGAAGCAAACTGCGATGCCTATTAGTGCTAGAAAACCCAAACGCAAAGTGAACCATTCTGGTGCAACCCCCCCTAAGAAAAATATTACATCAAACTCCACCACTAAGAACCCTAGAAGCAAAATTAGGGAATTATATGAGTCTGCTAGCAAGTCTTGGAAATGGTGGTTTGCTAATCAATGTCCTCCAGGATATAAATGGATGCCTAAGGTTAGGACAGAAAGTGTGACAACAAGCGTTAGTGTGCCTTTAAGTTATGAAACTTGGAAAACTATTGAATCGGAAATCACAACTAACATGTAATCCAATTTAGAAAATGCTCCATCGTGTTCTAATTCTTCTGTAGGTGATCGAAATAATTCTCTTCATATTGGACTCTGGATGTAGGAAGCACATGACGGGGAATCTCAAGCTTCTAATTAACTTCGTGGAGAAGTTCCTGGGTACGGTCCGATTCGGAAATGATCAATTTGCACCATCCTAGGATATGGAGACTTGGTTCAGGGGAATATCACAATCAAAAGGGTTTACTACGTCGAAGGGCTCGAACACAATCTTTTCTCGGTTGGTCAATTCTGTGATGCGGATTTGGAGGTTGCCTTTAGAAAGAAGACATGTTTTGTTCGTGATTATGATGGGAATGACTTACTTACCGGTTCACAGGGTACTGATCTCTACACTATTTCACTACAAACTCCACATCTTCAACTCCAATCTGTTTCATGGATAAAGCTTCAACGACTCAAGCTTGGTTATGGCATCAACGTTTATCTCATCTTAACTTTGATACCATTAACTTGCTTTCCAAGAAAGATATTGTGAGAGGCCTTCCTAACTTGAAATTCATCAAAGATCATCTTTGTTCTTCTTGTGAGCTTTGTAAAGCTAAACGGAGTAGCTTCAAGACAAAGACTACGCCAAGCTCTAAAGGACGGTTAGATCTTCTTCATATAGATTTGTGTGGACCCATGCGTGTTCAAAGCATCAATGGGAAGAAATATGTTATGGTAATTGTTGATGACTACTCAAGGTACACGTGGACTCACTTCTTAAGGTACAAGGATGAAACACCTGACGTTCTCATCAACTTCCTTAAACTGATACAACGTGGTCTTCAAGCTCAAGTAAAAGTGGTATATACTGACAGCGGCACATAATTCTTGAATTCAACTCTGAAGAATTATTTTGAAGTCGAAGGGATTGAACATGAAACATCTATTGCTAGAACACCTGAAAAAAACGACGTTGTTGAAAGAAGAAACCGTCCTTTAGTTGAGGTTGCTCGAACATTATTATCCGCTTCAAAACTACCATTATTCTTTTGGGCCGAAGCCGTGTCAACCGCATGTTACACATAAAACCAATCCTTAATTATTCCTAGACACGAAAAGACACCATATCACATAATTAATGACCGCAAACCTTCACTCAAACACCTTCATGTTTTTGGATGTACGTGTTACATAATTCGAGATGGTGAAAATCTAGACAAGATGAAAGAGAAAGGTGATGCATGCCTTCTAGTGGGATATGTGATGAGACTGCAATTATACATAGTCTCATCGTCCAAATTGGGCTTAAAACGCTTAATATATCATCAAAATACCCAAAAATATGCCTGTGTTTGTTCATTGTGTATTTCAGGTACGGATATTGTGAATTCACCTAAAGATTACAAGAATCAAGAAAAAACGAACACGGGAAAAGAAGCCGCACAAAGAACCGGACCCGAATCATGAATTTCCAAAAATACCCTTGAAGTTTTGAAGAATGTCAAGTTTGGTCCCTCATTTTTGAAGATTTGGCAAGAAAAGTCCTTGGAGAATTGATTTGAACAAGTTTAATCCTAAAAGTTTGAATACATGTCAAAGAAAGCCCTTGAAAAATGATCATTTTGCATTTATAGTCCTTTAAACAAGTTTGAAAACTTGTTGTGCCAAGTTTGACAAGTCAGCCAAACTTTTTACAAAGGGATTTGAGTTTTTTGGCTATTTACTACAAAGTGAAGAAAGATTGGAAAAGCAGGGGTCATTTTTGCCTAGACATACAAACTCCCTCCCACCACTCAGCATTTGACACCTCATATACCACTCCACATCACTTAACCCGTTTTTTTTATTAAGTCAAATCTGGTCAATATTTTAAATCACGTGGGAAACATATTTCACCATCCTAAACCAGATTTAATCCCTAAGTTAATCACCACCATCATTCCTTTAAACCCTAATACACTTTCAGGACCAATCAAACTCATTCTTAGGAGTTTTCAAGAATTGACAAGGGGGTTTTGGAGCTGAGATATGTTGGAACATAGCCATGTGTTCCATTCAGAGATACGTACGCTAAGGGACCACCTGTGCCAGCTTAAGAATCACGGGTCTCCACAAAACAACAAACTGATTGACCAAATCAACGACCAAGATCCATTTGAGTGTTGCCCACTCCAATCCAAGGGAGGATGAAGGCTCAAGACCATGTGATTGTTCAGAGACGAATTCAAAATCAGAATATGCTTTAGCATATCCAAGGGTATTTTTGTACATTCAGAAATTAGAGCTAGGGTTTGTTGATCTTCATTGTTCTTGTATAAATAGAGCAGTAGTAGCAGTTTTATTTTTTGTTCCAATTTTCTCGAAAATTTCTGTAATATACGAATTTTGGATTTAATTAAGTTCCATCTTTATATTACCTCGCACTTTAAATTCCAGTCATTTAAATTCATGTCACTTTAAATTATTTCACCTTTAAATTTTGGTTGATTACTTGCGGATTCAAGGCTTGCGAAGGCTCTTTGGGTTCAGTTAGTTTGGAAATTCAGTTGGTTCAAAGTAGTTTGTAGTTTGAGTAAAAAGTTTCTGTTGTGGATGATGAAAAGAGTATAAGCTTTTGCAAAACGATTGGTTAGATAAGCTTGCTATTGGACCCATTCGGTGTTTGTTGAAGCTTATTGTTCTATAAGCTGGCTTTTCAGAAGGTTTCCATACTAGTTCAACGTGTTTCAACCGAGTGAGGAAGCTGTGGTGTGGTTTATTAGTGTGTATAAGCTAAGGAAAAGAGAGTTGAGGTGCTCATACGTGTTAGTTCAGTGCCAAAAGCTTGGACCAAAGTGTAAGCGATTTCCTCCATTCTTTAGTTTATTACCTTTTAACTGCTTATTGCTTAATTGTTGGCTTGTTTGCTTTAATTCTGCTCGTTAATGTTTGCTTATGCTCCAATTGTCTTGTTTTGCTGATTTGGTCTGCTTATTTGTGTTTTTAGATGTTTACTTTCATGTTCCTGCATTAGTTTACTTTTAATCTCATTTTACTTTGTTAAACCTTTGTAACTGTGTCATAATGGGTGTTTAGTTGAGCCTGATAAACCCGCCTAGCCATCTTCTTATGACCTTAGGTTACTTAGAGCATTTGAGTTGGGATCGGTAGAGTTTAGATTCAGCTTTCTTTTAAGTTTAATAGCATGTTGTTTTAATTCTGTATGACACCATGTTATTTTCATTGTCCGTCTTTAAACTAGTGTTTTGGACTAGTTATTAAGTTGACTTAAGATTAGAACGTTGTTTTAAGCTTTATTGCGTTGAGTTTGTAAGGTTAGTGGTATTGAGTTTTAGCTTTTGTTTCAGTTTGTATCAAAAAAAAAAAAAAAAAAACAATCATCAGTTCATAATTTTCGCTCTATCATAACAGTAAGTTTCGAGATCGGGTAATTGTTGTTATTAGTGGTTGTAATAGCTGTAATTCTGCATGTTCAGTGGTATATATGTGATTTTCATACTTGTCTTTGGGTAATATCACTTAGGTAAAGTTCTGAATTTGACTCGGTCGCATTCTGTCCATGTTCTTGGTGCTAAAGATCAGATCTTAGTGTGTTCTCAATATGAGATTTTAGAAGCTAGGATTTAGCCTACACATAGATCGCACTTGCTTGTTCTCTGTCTATATAAGGATTTAGATAGTGGTATTCAGTTTTGGTACACTTTGGCTTAAGATCAGTAACACATATTCCCCATAGTTGGACATATAGGGGCTGTTTGCACCAACAGTCGTACTTGACTCATAATTGAGGTTTAGGCTATGGAAATTAGAATTTAGGCAGCTTGGTTATAAGGGTCATTCTGTTTTCAGCCAATGTAAAGTTTAAAGCTTAATTGAGGTTTGTAGCTTATGCTTAAAATTTGCCTTTTAAGACTTTAAGTGCACAGGTAGTTTTTAGTTACTGATGTTGATGCTTTACTTTGTTTTCATACATTGTTTCTGCTTACATAATGTGATTTATATGTTGAATTCAAGTTTATCATTGCTTATGAAACACTCAATAGCCAACTGCTGTTGAATGATTTAACTGTGCTTCAATCCAAAAAGCTGATATACAAAATAAAACAATCTGACAAAAAGTAGATGTAAGGGATTTGAACCCCAGACCTTCTGCAAATATCAGACGCAGCATCAATCTTAATTACCATCTGATCTTTTAGTATTTTCTGTTAATTTTGCCTTTCATTGTTATTTAATACATTTTTTTTTATTCAGCTCTCAGCTTAGAAGCTGAGAATAAAGAAACAAAAACAAAAAAACGTAGCAGCAGGGGTTCAAACCTCTGTCCACATGCATCCAGCAGACACAACACCACCACAGAATAACCAACTGCTCTAGTAGATCGTTTTGTTTAATCTTTCTTTTATTTTTGTTTTACACCCTTTTTTTTCGTGTTTAGGCTGTAATAAAGAAATAACAAAAAAAATTGTCACAGGTGGGGCTTGAACCCGTGACATCCTGTTCAACAGCCTAACACGCCAACCATTTCCTCTAATGGTCATTTTTGTTAAGTGTTTACAATTAGATTTATTTAAACTCTTTTTGTTTCTTTTATTATTCTAGCTTTACAGCTTATTTAGCTTATTTCGCAGCTTATTCGAGCTTATTTTTTTGGGTTTTATTTTTTCTAGCTTTTAAATTGTATTTAACATCTTCAATAATTTTTTCAGATTTTAGAAAAATAGTTTATTATTTTTTAAGCATTTTTTTATTAAATTCGTATTTAATTCATAAAAAATAATTTAAAAGTCGAAAAAATATAATTCTTTTTCTGAAAATTTTCTTTTGTCATATAGGACGTAGAAAAAAATAAATTGGATTTTGTATAGTATAAATTTCATAATTTTCTTTTTATTATTCCATTTTCTAGGATTATTTTAGTTTTAAATTTGAGAAAAGTCATAAAAAATAGTTAAATTAAGTTTTTATTTTCAAAAAAAAAAATCTTTTCTAACTTTTATTAGTTATATTTTAGGTTTACAAAAAAAAAAAAAAAAGTTTTTATTTTGTCTTTTTCTTAGTTATTTTCTTTTGTTTAGGATTTTTATTAACTTTAAATATTAATATAAATTAATTAAATAGTCTTCAAATTTTTTGGTTTATATATTTTTCTTAGTTAGGATTTTTAGAACATTCTAGTAATTTTTAATTATTTTTTAGGTTGAATTTTTCGTTGGGTCGCGTTTTTACGTTCGTTCGTCTGAGCATTTTCGACCGTTTTCAACGTAATTCGTCTCCGTTTTTATTTCTTTCTTTCTTTCCAAAAACGTAATCACTCGATTAAATAACGTCTATAATTGTTGGCTAAACACCATACCTCCTCGAGAACGAACTCGATTATTCGTCTTTACGTTTTTCCTAAAACGTATTGATTAATACTTACCACGACTTAGCGTTTGCTTACTTTTTCCTAAAGGTAAGTAAAACGACTAAAAACCGCTACATCAAAAATGGCGCCGCTACATCAAAAAAGTGATGTAGACTTTTTGTATACCCTTTTAGGAAAAAGAGGCAACAAAATAGTGGTAAGCGTTAAGCGTCGGTTTAGGAAAACCAAGCACTTATGACCCAATGAGGTGAGTTCGTTCTCGAGGAGGCACGTGCGTTGTGTAATGAATGATTAATTTTGTTTTTGATTATTAATGAGAAGAAAAGAAGAGAAAATGACGAAGACGAAAAAAATAGAAAAATAAGGCGAAAACACTACTAGAAAGTTACGACGTAAAACGTAAAAAACACAAAATTTAAAATTTGAATCTAAAAATTCCTAAAAATTACTAAAAATCCCAAATAATATTCTAAGAGTTTACAAAAAATTCAAACTTGCCAAAACCTTTTAATTAATTTAATAATGACTTTTTAATGCTAATTAAAGCCCTAAAAATCACTTTTAAATATTAAAAAGCCCTAAACAAGATTTTATAGTTTGTAAACCTCAAAAATGACCTAATTAAACTAAAAACTATTTTTAAAAATTTTAAAACCAAATTAAACTATTTTTAAACACTAAAAAACTATTAAAATGTATTAAATCTTAAATTAATTCTAAAAATTAATTGAAAAGCCTAAAAATTAATTGGAAAGTGACAAAGTTCCTATTTTAATGTCTAGAATCTAGGAAAAATGAAAAAAAGTTAAAAATAAAACTTTGAATTTTTAATGAATAAAATAATAATAAAATATTCAAAAAATTAAAAGTTCTCAAATAAATTCTAAAAAATTCTCAAAAATCCTAAATATTCTAACTAAGAAGAAAATATAAATTAAAGTTTCTAAAACCTCTTAATTAATTTTATATTAATTTTTAAAGTTGCTAAAAAACCCTAAAATCAAATAAAATTAAAAATTAAAGTTTTTGAAAACTTTTTTATATGTAAACCTCAAAAATACAAATTAAAACCTAAAAACTATTTTTTTGTATTTTTTAATTACTGTTTAATATTTTTAAATGACTTTCTAAATTTAAAAATAGAAATAATCCTAAAAATTAATTAAATAAAAGGAAAAATAATATTTTTAGCCAGAAAAATCCTAAAACCTATTTTAATCCTAGGAAAAATGAAAAGAAGCTAACAAGCTTAATAAATAAGCTAAAATAAGCCTAAAAGGTCACGGCTTATTTAAACAAGCTTGTTAGCTTCTTTTCATTTTTCCTAGGATTAAAATAGGTTTTAGGATTTTTCTGGCTAAAAATATTATTTTTCCTTTTATTTAATTAATTTTTAGGATTATTTCTATTTTTAAATTTAGAAAGTCATTTAAAAATATTAAACAGTAATTAAAAAATACAAAAAAATAGTTTTTAGGTTTTAATTTGTATTTTTGAGGTTTACATATAAAAAAGTTTTCAAAAACTTTAACTTTTAATTTTATTTGATTTTAGGGTTTTTTAGCAACTTTAAAAATTAATATAAAATTAATTAAGAGGTTTTAGAAACTTTAATTTATATTTTCTTCTTAGTTAGAATATTTAGGATTTTTGAGAATTTTTTAGAATTTATTTGAGAACTTTTAATTTTTTGAATATTTTATTATTATTTTATTCATTAAAAATTCAAAGTTTTATTTTTAACTTTTTTTCATTTTTCCTAGATTCTAGACATTAAAATAGGAACTTTGTCACTTTCCAATTAATTTTTAGGCTTTTCAATTAATTTTTAGAATTAATTTAAGATTTAATACATTTTAATAGTTTTTTAGTGTTTAAAAATAGTTTAATTTGGTTTTAAAATTTTTAAAAATAGTTTTTAGTTTAATTAGGTCATTTTTGAGGTTTACAACTATAAAATCTTGTTTAGGGCTTTTTAATATTTAAAAGTGACTTTTAGGGCTTTAATTAGCATTAAAAAGTCATTATTAAATTAATTAAAAGGTTTTGGCAAGTTTGAATTTTTTGTAAACTCTTAGAATATTATTTGGGATTTTTAGTAATTTTTAGGAATTTTTAGATTAAAATTTTAAATTTTGTGTTTTTTACGTTTTACGTCGTAACTTTCTAGTAGTGTTTTCGCCTTATTTTTCTATTTTTTTCGTCTTCGTCATTTTCTCTTCTTTTCTTCTCATTAATAATCAAAAACAAAATTAATCATTCATTACACAACGCACGTGCCTCCTCGAGAACGAACTCACCTCATTGGGTCATAAGTGCTTGGTTTTCCTAAACCAACGCTTAACGCTTACCACTATTTTGTTGCCTCTTTTTCCTAAAAGGGTATACAAAAAGTCGACATCACTTTTGGCGCCGCTGCCGGGGAGGCGTGTTGTGTTTTGATTGAACATTGTTGTTTTTCTATAATAGCCATAATAGTAATTGTATTAATAGCACTCTATTAATACGTATTATCGTTTTTCGGTTTTTGTGTGAATACTATTACTATATTGTATACGTAGAACAATAAATACACAAGTACTCCAAATACGTGAGCAATCACAACCTTGATTCGGGATTTCATCACTCGATCATTGTATTCGAATCTCAAACCAAAGAAAAAAGGCAAAAATAGATAAATACTTTCGTGAAGCTCGATTTTGAAAATACAAACTATAAGGTGGGTATAAGGCGGTTGTATTTCACAACCTAAAGGAAAAAGGCTCTTAAGTGCTTCGCGCCGCCTCGTTTCCTCCGCTTGCTTGTGCGTATTTGATTTTGAGAGTGAATCGAGGGTTTTGCCGCCCAAAGTATTATTACATATCATATATATTTTCTTGGTTTCCATTTGATTAAACCCTCTTGAACGATTTGGTGTTCCACCATCGTTCTAAAGTCATCGAAGGCGTTCACTCCACGTGATCGTTTTCATTCCTTGAGGCCTTTTTAATCAAGAGATTTGATTAGTGAGGAGATTTGTGGACTTTTTGTCTACTTAATATATTCACCAATTTCCAAAAGGTTAATACAATCAAAAACCATAAAAAAAAAAAAAAAAATTTGAAAAAACACAAAATACCAAAAAGAATCTTCTTTGCTCGCCTTCTCGTTGTACGTGACGTTTATGCAAACTCGCTCTAAAGCTAGACGTGCTCGTAAACGAAGAAACAAATCACTCACTCTTTCTAGTGAGGAGTCTCCTATTGACGAACCCATTGTACGAGAAGAACCTACCATGGCGAATCGAACTATGATGGAGTTACTTCAAGCACCCACCGAGGGTTATGGAGAAGCTATTGTAATTCCCGCAATCCTTGCGGAGAATTTTGAAGTTAAAACGGGTTTGTTGTCGATGATCCAAAACAACAAATTCCGTGGTGATGAGAAGGACAATCCCCACAACCATATCCGCCAATTTAATCGTCTTACCGCCACGTGCAAATTCAAGGACGTCTCGAATGACTCGATTAAGATGATGCTTTTTCCGTATTCCTTAGCGGGGCCCGCTAAAATTTGGTTAGAGAAAGAGCCACCCAATTCTATATTGACGTGGAAGGATCTCGTTTCGAAGTTCGTGAACCAATTTTTTCCGCCCTCTAAGACTACGCATTTGAAGAATGAAATTTCTAAATTTTCACAAGAATCAAATGAAAGTTTTTCTACGGCTTGGAATAGGTTTAAGGAAATGTTACATGAATGTCCTCATCATGGTTTTTCCGATTTGCACCAAATCGACACGTTTTACAATGGACTTAACGATCATGAAAGAGATTATTTAAATGCCGCCGCGGGTGGTAATTTTTTGTGTAAAACGGTTGAAGAAGCTTTGGTCATAATCGAGAATAGGTCTAAGGTTTATAGCCCTCGTCACACACCGAGTGTTGCCAAAAGGGGCTCATCATCGTCTCAAAGTATCAATGCATTACATGATGAAGCAAATGAAGAAAACCGATTTTTCGATAGATTTGCAAACCTTATGTCCCATTGGAAGGCTCAAGAAGCTTCCAACACCGCTTCGGTTAAAGCGGTTTCTAAAAGTTGTTTGTCGTGTGGGGGAGCTCATGATCTTTCCGAGTGCATTACCGCGGATGGTAACACTTCGAATGCTTTTGTAGCCACGGGAACTTATAACCAAATCGGTCAAGGTTCACGTTCAAATCAAGCTCCACCCAATCAAAATGCTAATAATTATCGCAACAACAACAATCAAGGTGGAAATTACCAAGGAAATCAAAGGAACTATAACAAAGGTAATTACCAAAGTGGAAATGGGCAAATTTCTAATCAAAACCAAAACCGTGATTTTCAAACTAATGCCCAAGGTTTTCAAAACGATCACACCAAAAATCTTCAAGGAGAATTTTTGAATTATGCTAAGGCTAATGATGCTAAGTTTGACAATATGCAACGTGAAATGGTTAGCTTAAGATCCGAGTTGAAAAACGAGCTTAAAAACGAACTTGCTAATGAACTTAAAACTCATGCTAATAAAATGGAAGGAAATGTCACACGACTCCAACAAAATCAACAAAAAATGGAGCAAGGACAACATGAGATTAAGCAAGAATTGTTGAAAGCGGATGCTAGGCAATCTAAGTTTGAAGACCGTATGGCTAAAATGTTTGAAGCTATCATGTGTAAGCCCTCTTCTTCGGGTGGTCTTCCTAGTGATACCATCGTAAACCCGAAAGGAGAATTGAAGGTTATTACCACTCGTAGTGGTAAAACTTTCAAAGAACCCATTTCTCGTCCAAGTACTTCTATGGAGAAGGAAAAAGAGAAAGAACCCGAGGTTGTGGTTGAAAAGGAGCACATCACAAGCCCACGAAGTACCGCTCAAACCACACCTACGGTTGAACCAATACCCATAATGGAACCCGAGATTCCAAGGCCGATGCCTATGCCTAATTTGCCCCAACCCACACCACCTTTACCCTACCCATCAAGACGAGACAAGGAAAAGGCACAAGAACGAAATAATTATCAATTTGAACTTTTTATGAAAATGTTTCGTGACTTGCATTTTAATATAAGTTTTGCCGACGCCTTAGTCATGATGCCTCGATTTGCCGCGAACTTCAAAAGTATGTTGAATAACAAAGAAAAATTGCAAAAATCATCTAGTTGTTCATCGGTTTTTCTAAGCCGCATACCTCAAAAGGTCGGTGATCCTGGAAAGTTTTTAATCCCATGTGCTATCCAAGACATGGAAGAATGCTACGCCTTGGCCGATCTTGGTGCTAGTATTAATTTGATGCCTCTCGAGATTTTTAAATCACTCAATCTTCCAAATCTCACTCCTTCAAAAATGTCAATCGAAATGGCCGATCATTCTACGATTCTAGCTTGTGGAGTTGCCGAGGACGTCTTTGTGAAAGTTGGGAAATTCTATTATCCCGTGGACTTCATAGTTGTTGATATTCCCATCGATCCTAAAGTTCCGTTAATTTTAGGTCGATCTTTTTTGGATACCTCGAGAGCACTTATCGATGTGCATGCTAGAAAAATCACTCTTCGTTTCAATGAGGAAGAACTCGTCATTAATGCAACCCAAAACTCCACTCTTTCTCATGTTTATTCGATCACATCTTTGTACAATGTCAATCCTATCAAAAACATTTGTCAAAAGATTTCAAATAGAGTTTTAGGAGTTGATAAAAATGAAGTTCCGTCCCCTCCGCCGATGGAGGTTAAGAGTGTTAAGCCTATAATTCCAATCTCGAGTGATTCTTCGGATGATGAATACGTTGATCCCGATGGGGAGGTTTTCTTTGTTGATAAAAGATTTGAAAACTTGCCACCACCTAAACCAAAACGCTTTCAAAATGTGAGAATTTTTAGTGTGACTAATATTGCTTTAGATACACCAAATATTTTTGACATAATTAAATCGGGTTTTCATAAGGAGAGTTTAAAAGATGAAAAAGGAAAAGATTTTGAATCTAATTTAAAAGATTTTTCTACGACTCTAACTCCGTCATCACCGCGTTTATTGAGTACTACAAGCTCGTCTTCCCCTTTTGACGATGCTTTGTGTGGACCTAGTGTGGGGGAAGCCCCTTATGTTCCCTCCCCTTTCTCCACCGAGGACGAGATATTTGATCCTGGAATTGCTTTTATAGGGAAATCTCGGTCTTCCACCGATGCAATAAATGGAAAATCTTTTCATTTGATTGGTGCGAGTCTACCTCGAGTAGCTCAATGTTTTGCCTTACCCATTGTACCACCCTTCTATTTCTTCTCTCCTATTTTCTTTTATCCCATTGGGATTTGTGTTAGAGTTGTGTTGTCTCGTCTTTCATCCGAAAACGAGGACGCTATCTTTGACCCCGGTATACGTTTATCGGATTTTTAAAGTACTCCACGTGCTTTTGGGCCTTGTTTATCATGTAAGCCCCATCAAAAATTGACCCAACCATGATTATCCCTAATTGATCACATTTATGGGGATTCGAGTCGAGCTTTTGACTCGGTTATCAAAAACAAGGTGCCTCGTGGGGGAGACCCATGCTTATCCATGTACATATTATTGCTTTCTAATTAGTTTAATGTGAGGGGATTTGTGCCCTTCCAACCTTTGTTCCGTGGTTGTTTGTGAATTGTGTCTTTTAGATCATCATCTTCACGATTGGAGCCTCTCGTGTTCATTTCATGGGAGCACTCGATCGTTTGCTTTGGAGGCCTTTCCCAATATCCATCATGATATATCCTTTTATGTTCTAACCTTAGGTTTTTAGCACACTTCATAAACGGCTATTACTTATTGGTTACACCCTTTCCATGCTAGATTAGGCATTCGACTACGTCTCTAGTATGGGGGTGTTTGCACCCCTAGACTCGAAACATTGAGGACAATGTTTAACTTTAGTATGGGGGGGTGAATAGATACTTGCCTTGCCAAACCTTCACGCTTTCCAAAGTTTATCGTTTTGTTATCATTTTGTTGCAAAATAAGGCTAAAAATGGCCAAATTTTAAATTTTTTCTCATGTTTTATAAGTGTTTGAAGACACGAATATAGGTTTTCCGATGGTGAGAATGAGAGTAATTTTTGACTCGACCGTGCGTGTTGAGCACTTAGCTTCGATTCCTTAACTTTTTAGGCTAAGTCTCTTAAATGAGGACGAGAAATGATAGAGTTATTTATAAGTCTCGTAATCGTCACGATCTTATGGGTAGTAATTATTAGCTTATTCTCCCAACGCTTTTTGCATAATAAATTGTTAATAAATATTGATTTGGCGGTTTAGTCACTATTGTTGGGTTTCAAATTTGTTTTGGTAGCTTCCATGTAATTAAATTGGGAAGACATTAAGATATCGCCAGCGTCACGGTTTTGAAGTATTGGCACCCTAATAATCGAAAGCTTCACCCAATAATAAGATTTCAAGTGCTCACCTAAATCTAGCAAACAATTTGAAGCCCCACAAGGCCTAAAATCTATGCAAAATTGAAAGTGAATCAAGCCTTAATCTTCGAAGCTTTAAAGATCCAAAATTCGCTTTAGCGTGAGGATATACGTCTTTGGCTAATAAAACCACCGATGAGGCGGATAATAAAAGTCATGGTAATAAGTCTCATGTTCAAAACCGTTATAAAACCGTGTTTATCGATCCTTCTTGTTGACTTAATTTTTTGACATCGTTGTCTATTGGGATGAATTATTAATTTAATGATTTTGGTTACACCGCTAAGACTCTATTTTTAGACTTAATCTCTATTCACGCATAAGTCAATGATGTATCCTCGTGATCATTAAGACATAATAAAATATAAGAGATACCAAGTAGGAATAAGGGAGTTTAGGTTCGTAATTAACACTCATGAGATGTGATCGTGTTGCTAACTTATAATAACAATGATCTCGTTACACGCTTAGCATGGAATTGGGTGAAAATCGAGGACGACGAAATTATTTCTAACGAAGCATTCACGTGTTCTTGTTCTATGATCCTAAAAGCCACTTAATCGTGATGAAAACATTACATTATGTCTAAAACACATAGTTTATTTAAATTTATGTCTTCAATAAAAGTCATCATAAAATGAATTTTGGAGGTGCTATGATACTTTATTCTGGCATTGCGTGAGGGCACGGCAATGGTTTAGTATGGGGGAGTGATGAGACTGCAATTATACATAGTCTCATCGTCCAAATTGGGCTTAAAACGCTTAATATATCATCAAAATACCCAAAAATATGCCTGTGTTTGTTCATTGTGTATTTCAGGTACGGATATTGTGAATTCACCTAAAGATTACAAGAATCAAGAAAAAACGAACACGGGAAAAGAAGCCCCACAAAGAACCGGACCCGAATCATGAATTTCCAAAAATACCCTTGAAGTTTTGAAGAATGTCAAGTTTGGTCCCTCATTTTTGAAGATTTGGCAAGAAAAGTCCTTGGAGAATTCATTTGAACAAGTTTAATCCTAAAAGTTTGAAGACATGTCAAAGAAAGCCCTTGAAAAATGATCATTTTGCATTTATAGTCCTTTAAACAAGTTTGAAAACTTGTTGTGCCAAGTTTGACAAGTCAGCCAAACTTTTTACAAAGGGATTTGAGTTTTTTGGCTATTTACTACAAAGTGAAGAAAGATTGGAAAAGCAGGGGTTATTTTTGCCTAGACATACAAACTCCCTCCCACCACTCAGCATTTGACACCTCATATACCACTCCACATCACTTAACCCGTTTTTTTTATTAAGTCAAATCTGGTCAATATTTTAAATCACGTGGGAAACATATTTCACCATCCTAAACCAGATTTAATCCCTAAGTTAATCACCACCATCATTCCTTTAAACCCTAATACACTTTCAGGACCAATCAAACTCATTCTTAGGAGTTTTCAAGAATTGACAAGGGGGTTTTGGAGCTGAGATATGTTGGAACATAGCCATGTGTTCCATTCAGAGACACGTACGCTAAGGGACCACCTGTGCCAGCTTAAGAATCACGGGTCTCCACAAAACAACAAACTGATTGACCAAATCAACGACCAAGATCCATTTGAGTGTTGCCCACTCCAATCCAAGGGAGGATGAAGGCTCAAGACCATGTGATTGTTCAGAGACGAATTCAAAATCAGAATATGCTTTAGCATATCCAAGGGTATTTTTGTACATTCAGAAATTAGAGCTAGGGTTTGTTGATCTTCATTGTTCTTGTATAAATAGAGCAGTAGTAGCAGTTTTATTTTTTGTTCCAATTTTCTCGAAAATTTCTGTAATATACGAATTTTGGATTTAATTAAGTTCCATCTTTATATTACCTCGCACTTTAAATTCCAGTCATTTAAATTCATGTCACTTTAAATTATTTCACCTTTAAATTTTGGTTGATTACTTGCGGATTCAAGGCTTGCGAAGGCTCTTTGGGTTCAGTTAGTTTGGAAATTCAGTTGGTTCAAAGTAGTTTGTAGTTTGAGTAAAAAGTTTCTGTTGTGGATGATGAAAAGAGTATAAGCTTTTGCAAAACGATTGGTTAGATAAGCTTGCTATTGGACCCATTCGGTGTTTGTTGAAGCTTATTGTTCTATAAGCTGGCTTTTTAGAAGGTTTCCATACTAGTTCAACGTGTTTCAACCGAGTGAGGAAGCTGTGGTGTGGTTTATTAGTGTGTATAAGCTAAGGAAAAGAGAGTTGAGGTGCTCATATGTGTTAGTTCAGTGCCAAAAGCTTGGACCAAAGTGTAAGCGATTTCCTCCATTCTTTAGTTTATTACCTTTTAACTGCTTATTGCTTAATTGTTGGCTTGTTTGCTTTAATTCTGCTCGTTAATGTTTGCTTATGCTCCAATTGTCTTGTTTTGCTGATTTGGTCTGCTTATTTGTGTTTTTAGATGTTTACTTTCATGTTCCTGCATTAGTTTACTTTTAATCTCATTTTACTTTGTTAAACCTTTGTAACTGTGTCATAATGGGTGTTTAGTTGAGCCTGATAAACCCGCCTAGCCATCTTCTTATGACCTTAGGTTACTTAGAGCATTTGAGTTGGGATCGGTAGAGTTTAGATTCAGCTTTCTTTTAAGTTTAATAGCATGTTGTTTTAATTCTGTATGACACCATGTTATTTTCATTGTCCGTCTTTAAACTAGTGTTTTGGACTAGTTATTAAGTTGACTTAAGATTAGAACGTTGTTTTAAGCTTTATTGCGTTGAGTTTGTAAGGTTAGTGGTATTGAGTTTTAGCTTTTGTTTCAGTTTGTATCAAAAAAAAAAAAAAAAAAAACAATCATCAGTTCATAATTTTCGCTCTATCATAACAGTAAGTTTCGAGATCGGGTAATTGTTGTTATTAGTGGTTGTAATAGCTGTAATTCTGCATGTTCAGTGGTATATATGTGATTTTCATACTTGTCTTTGGGTAATATCACTTAGGTAAAGTTCTGAATTTGACTCGGTCGCATTCTGTCCATGTTCTTGGTGCTAAAGATCAGATCTTAGTGTGTTCTCAATATGAGATTTTAGAAGCTAGGATTTAGCCTACACATAGATCGCACTTGCTTGTTCTCTGTCTATATAAGGATTTAGATAGTGGTATTCAGTTTTGGTACACTTTGGCTTAAGATCAGTAACACATATTCCCCATAGTTGGACATATAGGGGCTGTTTGCACCAGCAGTCGTACTTGACTCATAATTGAGGTTTAGGCTATGGAAATTAGAATTTAGGCAGCTTGGTTATAAGGGTCATTCTGTTTTCAGCCAATGTAAAGTTTAAAGCTTAATTGAGGTTTGTAGCTTATGCTTAAAATTTGCCTTTTAAGACTTTAAGTGCACAGGTAGTTTTTAGTTACTGATGTTGATGCTTTACTTTGTTTTCATACATTGTTTCTGCTTACATAATGTGATTTATATGTTGAATTCAAGTTTATCATTGCTTATGAAACACTCAATAGCCAACTGCTGTTGAATGATTTAACTGTGCTTCAATCCAAAAAGCTGATATACAAAATAAAACAATCTGACAAAAAGTAGATGTAAGGGATTTGAACCCCAGACCTTCTGCAAATATCAGACGCAGCATCAATCTTAATTACCATCTGATCTTTTAGTATTTTCTGTTAATTTTGCCTTTCATTGTTATTTAATACATTTTTTTTTATTCAGCTCTCAGCTTAGAAGCTGAGAATAAAGAAACAAAAACAAAAAAAGGTAGCAGCAGGGGTTCGAACCTCTGTCCACACGCATCCAGCAGACACAACACCACCACAGAATAACCAACTGCTCTAGTAGATCGTTTTGTTTAATCTTTCTTTTATTTTTGTTTTAAACCCTTTTTTTTCGTGTTTAGGCTGTAATAAAGAAATAACAAAAAAAATTGTCACAGGTGGGGCTTGAACCCGTGACATCCTGTTCAACAGCCTAACACGCCAACCATCTCCTCTAATGGTCATTTTTGTTAAGTGTTTACAATTAGATTTATTTAAACTCTTTTTGTTTCTTTTATTATTCTAGCTTTACAGCTTATTTAGCTTATTTCGCAGCTTATTCGAGCTTATTTTTTTGGGTTTTATTTTTTCTAGCTTTTAAATTGTATTTAACATCTTCAATAATTTTTTCAGATTTTAGAAAAATAGTTTATTATTTTTTAAGCATTTTTTTATTAAATTCGTATTTAATTCATAAAAAATAATTTAAAAGTCGAAAAAATATAATTCTTTTTCTGAAAATTTTCTTTTGTCATATAGGACGTAGAAAAAAATAAATTGGATTTTGTATAGTATAAATTTCATAATTTTCTTTTTATTATTCCATTTTCTAGGATTATTTTAGTTTTAAATTTGAGAAAAGTCATAAAAAATAGTTAAATTAAGTTTTTATTTTCAAAAAAAAAAAATCTTTTCTAACTTTTATTAGTTATATTTTAGGTTTACAAAAAAAAAAAAAAAAAAGTTTTTATTTTGTCTTTTTCTTAGTTATTTTCTTTTGTTTAGGATTTTTATTAACTTTAAATATTAATATAAATTAATTAAATAGTCTTCAAATTTTTTGGTTTATATATTTTTCTTAGTTAGGATTTTTAGAACATTCTAGTAATTTTTAATTATTTTTTAGGTTGAATTTTTCGTTGGGTCGCGTTTTTACGTTCGTTCGTCTGAGCATTTTCGACCGTTTTCAACGTAATTCGTCTCCGTTTTTATTTCTTTCTTTCTTTCCAAAAACGTAATCACTCGATTAAATAATGTCTATAATTGTTGGCTAAACACCAGACCTCCTCGAGAACGAACTCGATTATTCGTCTTTACGTTTTTCCTAAAACGTATTGATTAATACTTACCACGACTTAGCGTTTGCTTACTTTTTCCTAAAGGTAAGTAAAACGACTAAAAACCGCTACATCAATATGCAACTCAGTCTAAGGGATATAGAGTATACAACAAGAGAACAAAATTGATAGTCGAGTCTATTCATATCAGATTTGATGAATTGCAAAGAAATGGCACTTGAACAAAGCAGTTTATGTCCCGATCCACAACGACAAAGACTTTTGTGCACAACCGCACGGAATTCGGAACTCAAGACCACAACAATGAACCGTCAAGTTTAAAGCTGGTTCCTGAACATGTTCCAAGAGCAGATATGACAATGGACACAACACTTGAAGAGTTGGAAATGTTATATGGACCAATGTATGAAGAATTTTTGACGGGGGATAAACATGTTGTATCAAAGTCTTCCGTTGTCACTCATGATAAGAATGATGATACCGATCATCGTCAACAAAAGGATACAACTTCATCTACTTCAACACGGGTTGCTGCAGATTTACTTCCTCAGAATATCACTTCAACAATCGATCCTACAACATCCACAACTAGTGTCATTGCTCTAGAGAACACAAAGCAAACAAACGATGCATTATCTGACGATGACGATTTTCACAACCCATTTGGTACTCCGGTACACGAAACTGGAAAGTCTTATACTCGCCATGTTGATCCGTCAAAAATGCATACGTTTTACCAACGACACCCGTCAACACATCATTGGACCCGAGATCATCCTTTGGTTCAAGTAATTGGAAACCCTTCACAGCCTATTTGTACAAGACGACAATTAGAAACCGATGGTGATGTTTGTATGTTCGCACTCGCCGTGAGTACAGCTGAACCGAAAAATATCAAAGAAGCCATGGCTGATCATGCTTGGATTGAGTCGATGACGTATGAACTTCAACAATTTGAAAGACTTAAAGACTGGGAACTTGTTGACAGACCATACGATGTGATTTCATTAAATCGTCGTTGGATCTAGAAAAACAAGATGGATGAAGAAAACACGATCATCAAGAACAAAGCTAGGCTAGTGGCTAAGGGGTATGGCCAGAAAGAGGGAATTGATTTTGATGAATCATTTGCACCAGTTGCTCGTATGGAAGCGGTCAGGATTTTCCTTGCTTATGCTGCACATAAGGGATTCACTGTTTATCAAATGGACGTAAAGACAACATTTCTTAACGGTCCTTTGAAGGAAGAAGTCTATGTTACGCAGCCGGAAGGATTCGTTAATCCTCATTATCCTGACAAGGTGTATCGTCTCCACAAGGCACTATATGGACTAAAGCAAGCTCCAAGGGCGTGGTACGACGAGCTCTCGAAATTTCTGGTATCCAAAGGTTTCTCAAAAGGTTCCATTGATCTAACGTTGTTCACTTATAAATATGGGATGACATTTTGCTTGTGCAGATTTATGTTGATGACATTATTTTCGGGTCTACAAACCCAAAACTTTCAAAATGGTTTGAACAAGTCATGCACAGCAAATTTGAAATGTCAATGATGGGCGAACTAAAATTCTTTCTAGGAATTCAAGTTCACCAATCCCCAAGTGGTATCTTTATAAACCAAGCTAAGTATTTTCAAGAGATAATCAAAAAGCATGGTATGACTTCATGTGACCCCGTTGGGACAACTTTACTAACCACATCGCTAGATGCTGACTTAGAGGGAAACGCCATAGATCAAATGAGATATCGTTCCATGATCGGTTCCCTCATGACTTGACAGCAAGCAGAACTGATATTTTACATGCTACATGTTATTGTACATGATATCAAGCACGACCCACTGAAAAGCACCTCAAGGAGGTTAAACGGATCTTTCGGTACCTCACGAATACCATTCATTTGGGACTCTAGTATCCGAGGGAAACTGGTTTCTTTCTAACGGTCTATTCAGATTCTGATCATGCAGTGTGTCTTGATACACGAAAAAGTACTTCTGGTGGTGCACAATTTCTAGGTCAAGATAAGCTTGTGGGATGGTCTTCTAAGAAGCAGGATTTCACGTCACTTTCATCAGCCGAAGCGGAGTATGTGTCTCTATCTGCGTGTTGTGCTCAAGTTCTTTGGATGCGAACACAACTCACGGATTATGGCTTCCACTTTGATAAAGTACCTATGTACTGTGATTCAAAGTCGGCCATAGCCATCTCCTGCAATCCGGTACAGCATTCCCGCACGAAGCACATTGATGTCAGATACCACTTCATAAAAAAACAAGTTGAAAGAGATATCGTTGAACTATACTTTGTTGGAACGGATTACCAATTAGCCGACTTGTTTACAAAAGCTCTGTCAAAAGATCGGTTTGAGTACCTCGTTAGGCAAATTGGTATGAGATGTTTGACTCCAGCAGACCTGGAGATTCTGGCAAAGGTGCCTGCTTGATTTATCTATCAAACATCTACTTATAAATATATTTGAAAAAGCAAAATACAAAAATATAAAACATATAAAAACAAAACACAAAATTATAAATCTTTTAAAATCGAAAAATATTCTTCTCGACATGTCTTTCAGTATCGATAATATGGACGTCCCTAGAAATGTCGCTCAATAACGACAGGGGTGTGTACATAAATCTCGAATGAAAGTTGTAAATATTTTTCAAAACATCTCATTTCTTCTTTTAATAAAGGAAATTGTCTATTTTGGACAATATTTCCAAACAACGGGTAGAGCAATCTATCTTGGCTTGAGCTTATCACAAAACATTCAACGTTTTGAGCTCAACACAGTGGCTTGTAATCACTTTCAGATTGCAACCTGGATCGATATTCATGGGGGAGTGTACGATTTAGTGCTCTTACCCTCGGCAAAAGAAGAGAAATCTTCTTACACTTGAGTGGATTTGTCAAGACATTCAAAGTCTATGAACTCAAGTTTATGCTTTAGAAAAACTTCTTCACCAAAAAGAAATAGGATTTTTCTAAAAAGGTTGAACACAATTTTTTCAAGAATTTTTCAATGACTATTCAAAATCTCTTAAAAATTGTGTGTTCAACAACTCCCATCCTCAAAAAGCGAAATATGGATCACATCCTCACAATGAAAATTCAATTGGATCAAATTTTAAGGGGGAGCATTTCAACTTCATGCAAAGATTGACACATCTTTCTCCTGAAGATTTTCAAGACTATTTTTCAAAATATATTTTAATCAAATTTGATATCTCTAATATCAAAAGATTTTATATATTAGAGATAGGGGAGAAAATGTGATTAAAATGTGATCCTATATAAGACTCAAGAACTTTAAATCTTACCTACATGTGCAAAACAATTTCGATTATCGATGCACATGTGAAGGGGGAGCATTTCTGAAACGACAAAACTATCAAGGTGTTAAGTGTTTTTCATACACCTTGTTAGACTTTTTAAATTGGTTTTTATGGTTACGATCAAATACCCACAACATCTTTAATCCATGACGTTATTTGTGCCAAAAGGGTGGTTAGGTTTAAGTCCTATGATCCAACCAGAACCGGAGGGATCTTCCCAGGGACAATCCAATAGATTATTAGAAGTCCTTAGGAAAGATGGAGTAGAATGTGAACGTAGCTGAATGCCGAATAAGTACTGATGCTAGCACTGGAACAATCACAACAAGGTGCTAGTATTGATGTCTTGGTAGGCATCAAAGGGGTTGAAGAATCAAAAAGAAATGTAAGGATAAAGGGTGTATACAAAGAAGCCCTCCATACAACTTAGGCAGAAACCTGGTCAACTCATCATGAAGACAAACTCATCATGGACCCAGTGATGAATGCACAACCCTTTCCTAGCTACGCAGGCTTCTCTCAAAAGAATTTTGTTTTATTGTCACGGAGAACAACATAACTTCTATTAGCTTTCTCATTCCGATATAGTTGATATTGAATAGGTGGCATCTGCTCCAGCCTCCGACCACTAAAAGTGCACAAATCAAGTTTAGAGCCTAGAGATCAATCAAATCTCGTTAGGACACACATATGACGTACAAGAGAGTCCTACGCTATATCCTTGCGATATTGCTAGAACACTCAGAGTGATACTACTCAGTATTCACAATGATGAGTGGAAATCCTTCCAGTTAACATCAAACAACACTGTGGTAGGTCATATGTAAGATTCTTTATGAATTGAACATGTGTAAAACTGAAAAGCAACAGTGGTTTGATTCTGAATTGATTCAAACTCGTTTCAAGTTTCTACGCAATATCTTTATGGTCTTTCTAGAACATTGAGAGTGATATTCATTAATATTCACAGTGACGAATGGAAATCCTTCTAGCGCCAACCTCAAACAACGCTACGGTAGGTGACTTGTGAGGTTCTTATGAATCAAGCTTGTGTCAACTAGAAAGCAACAATGGTAAGATTCTTTATGAATCACACTTGTTCCAGGAACTTGAATTGACGACTTTAACCAAGCGGATATTTATCCCATTGATTCACTCTTTATGTTCGTAGTCTTGCTTTGAGACGGCCGAGTAAAAAGAACGGCTAGTACAGTCGCGAAACCCTGTCAAGGATATTCTTAATTGAATCTACCTAATCACAGGTACGATATTTAATATCATATAACGGTCTTCACTGACCGGAGGTAAAACGCTACCGATTTAGGACGAATGTCAAAGCCATTCAGTCTGAGTCTATATTTTGTCTCAAGAAGGTGGCGTTACGGTGTACTCAGCATAGTCAAAGATTCAAAACCACATACTCATGCCTAAAGACATATTCAACAATTAATAGTGTGAGCATGTGGATGAAGACACAAGATTGCAAGATGGCAAAGACAAGTCAAGGATGATCTGGAGACCTCAAGATAAAAAGACAATGTTGAAAGACAATGACAAAGGCTCAAAGATCACAACATGAAGAAACAAGACTACTATTACATGTCTAAGACTCATTTATGGCGAGATTAGTAATCTCTATAAATCTCCAAATGACAAAGGGTAAAGACCTCTAATTAAAGGTAATGACCTCTCATTAAGGGTAATGACCTCTCATTGGGGGAGATTGTTAGTCTCAAAATATTGAGTCAAACAAGAATGCTCGGTCATATGTTTATTGTGTATCGTATTTTAGAACGTTGTAATAGGTAGTAGATTAGTCGTGTTATACGAGCTTAACTTTAGGCTAAAGTTCATTGATAAGTAACTAAAGTTCAAAAGGAAAGACCGGTCCATTAGAATATAGTCCATAAACAAGCCCGCATGTGGATGGACTATATATACCCTTCCTAGCATGTTAGGAAGGGTGTTGGTCATTTTCATTATTCTCTCTAATTTAATCCTCCAAAAGTTCCAACCATTCTCTCTCTCTTCTCTCTCCACTTTCTTTCTCTAGAATTCATCTATCTTCTACCTTTCTTTCTTGTTTAATCATCATATTATATGGGACAACACAGTCTCTTACCCGATGCCCAATTTCACCACACACAAAGCAAGTGCCAGTTGCACGGTAACATTGCTTCCCCGGATGATTCTTCCCACATGAGGTGCATGTAGGAATAGGAGCATGATCCGTGTGATCTTTCTGGCTTGATTATCCCGCAGCACTTCCATTTTATAAAAATGTGGGTTTTACAATGTATGTAATGCAGTTCGTGACTTCTTTAAAAATGGGCAGCTATTGAAAGAAGTGAACCATATATGACAACCCATAAATTTCACAAGTATGTTATAGAATATGTTTAATGGAAATAGAAAATCCATTAGAAATTTTTGTTTTTTATACATTACTTGGTAAGAGGAACTACTTTTCCCAACCTACACTACCATATCAACATATTCCTATATGTTGTTAACATAACAAGTACAAGTAATTTAACAAGTATACTTAAATAAGAACATTCCAAGAAATATAATGATACCCTAAAATTCCCTTAGAAACCCTAGAATCCCTATAAATAAATAATGAACTGAAAGATGATAAAAGTATAAATAAGAACAAGGATTATACTATCATACGGAAATTATAAAGTTACATAAAGAATAAGTAAGAATAAGCTATACAAAGCTAAAGTACAAATAAATTTACATAATAGTCTAGATCATCACCTAAAAAACCTTTATAAACAATATTTTAAGCAATATAATTATACAAGAACTATGAATCTATAATCAATACAATATAATAATTGTAATCTACTATACAAAAAGAAGTTAAGCAATCACAAAGTACTAATATTCACTAATCACAAGCTAATTACAAGAAAATGACCTAAAAAAAGATTAGCATATCAAATCCATTCTATAATGAATCAGACTCTAGTCTTTTGCAACTAATTATAAAACTCAACTAAGTATCATAATATAATCATGCAATTATCTTAAACTAAGATACAAATTATTAAAGCTTAAAGTACAAGTTTTCAAAGCATAGAATCTTAAGTTCCCATAAATAACCCTAGAATATGATCAACCTATATAAACCCTTAAACCAAGAATGTAGAACCTATAGAAGTCATAAACATTATATATGAGACTTAGAATAAGCTTACATTAAGATACAAACCGTAATTACCTAAAATAGAAAGTCATTAGGCTTAATGATATAGAAACCCTTATATTAAGAAATCTACATGGAATCATAACCTAGTCTTTTAGGACAAGACTACAAACACTCATAGGAATTAATTAAGATTATAAGATTATGATAAGACAATGTACAAGTACCATAATGCACAAGGTACAAGATTTCAATGCAAGACTTATAAATTAGGTCAAAATAGGTATTTTCACTCTTTAGACATGTTTACCTAAACTAAACCCTTAAACCAAGTGTAAGAACTCTTTGGACACCTAAGACACAATGTATAGGACCTAAATTAAGTTTACATCAGTAGCTAAGAGAAGGATAATCACATTTACTAAGATAAAACCCTAGATCATTAGAAAATCCTAATATACAAAAGTATACTTCCAATTTTCAAATCAAACCTTTGTTAAACTTCAAACCAAGGACCCAAATCTCTTAAATAGAATGTCTAAACCCTAATTAAGCCTTAATATTTCACTAATCACTTTTCTAAGTCCTTAATCACCAAAAAACAAACCATAAGTTACAAGCCCTACTTTTTCAACCCGATTTTGTATTTTGCCTCCAAAACCCATTTTCAAACCATTTCCCTCCATTCAAAATTCAAAAACCAGATATTTATGACATATCACCATTCCAATCCTAATGTTGTCATGACCTTATATTAGCCACAAGTGAAGATTAGTCAAATCTAAGACCTATAAACTTGTGTAGAGCTTCACTAGCATACCTTAGTCACTCTTCTAACTATGTTACACGTACAAGAGGAAAACTTGAAGCCTAAGTGTTGCCATGACTATAAATACAGCCGTATAGTAACCTTGAAGACTTGCACCCCGTTTTCTTATTATCTCCTACCCATTCTCCATATTCACCTCTATTTACGTCCTAGGACATCCCCTAAGACCAGAAACCAGGTCTAGAAGGAAGCCATTGAAGCTTTTGAAGCTTTGATAGCAGATAGTGCTCATAATAAGCAATTAGGAGCCATTTTGGAGCTGCCTAGGTAATTTCTATTTTAGATATGCTTTGATATTGTTATAATGAATTCTCAGACTTGTTATAATGCCAAAATTATGTTAGAAAGATAATCTAAAAGAAACTAAGTCATTTCATCAATTTAAATGTAAGTTATAAGAAAAACCCCATTCCAAAAGCTATAATTCTGAAGAAATGTTGTTATTTTGATTATAAACATTTTTTCAAACTTTGTTTTAAAATTCTAGATCATTTGGTCCATTTTTGAGGTTGTTATGTGATTTTTACAAGTATAGGGACTAAAACTATCATTTTTGAAACTATTTTACATTTTGGGCCAAAAGTGTCATTTTGTGGAAGTTAAAGCTATAATAATAAATGTTGGAAAGTTTAAGACCCTAAGATTAAATATTGAGGGTTGAAATTGTAAATAATAAAACTATACACTTAAGGGGTTAAAAGTATAAATATGCTAAACTTATAAAATTAAGTGTTAAAAAGGTAATTATTCTTACATTATAAACTTAAAAGATCATTTTGGTAATTTATAAAAGTATATGAATGAAAACTATATGATAAAACATACTTTATAAATTATTATAAAGTATAAGGACTATTTTTGCCAATTATGAAAGTAAAGGATAAAAGATATAAATATATACCAACTTTTAAAGAAACTTCTAAATAGTATATTACTATGTATCATATTAGTAGGTAACTTTGTACAAAGATGTTCCATCTCGATATTACGTTCTGACTGAGTGGTTGAGTTTTTGATTTAAAGTGTCCTCGCTCCTCAAACGTTTATCGAATGGCTTCCAAGTATAATGGCCCTAAAAATGATACAATATTATCACAATTATAAAGAATACATAAATAAATAACAAGAATGTTAAACTCTAAAAATCAAAGACATAATACTATATCAAATATGTTAAAACAGGTGGGTGTAAGATCAAGTTCTTTGTTTGTTAGCTCAAGTTATTTTGTGCGATATAAGCCTGACAATATTTACTGGACCTAACGTGAGTTCATAGCCTCACTAGTGCTGATTTTTAAATGATTTGAAAACCCGTAAGGGGGAATATATGCTAAAAATATAATACAAGTGATTTTAGTATGCTTCTCAGAAATAATTATTGACACTATGTTTACTGCTGCCTTGAAAGTCCCTTTTTAATTATGAACCGTTAATCATTTTCCCGTAAATGAGCGCTAATATTGCAAATATTACTATTTGTGGACTGACATCCCCTGTCTGGGCAAGTCGCACTTGCTAGCACCTCAGTGGTCAAACATGCATACTTTATTTTGCTAATAAGGATAGTTTGGCAGACTTCCTCATATGGGGAATTGTGGGTTTTTATATGTCTAGTCGTGGTATCATAAGCTTAGTGCATTGATTTAATTGATTTTACGGGCGAATAATAATGTAGCTCAGGAAAAAGGATCTTTTATTCAAAATGATTTTTACTATGAAATCAGTCAACCTTTGTGTTGACTTTAAGCATATGATTCTAGTTTTGATAATTGATACTATGGAGCAGCAGAATGATGACGTGGAGAGATATAGACTTGGGAATTTTTGTCATTCAAACCTATATTCTAGATCTCGGGAACCTGTGATTGTATAAAGTATGTACAAGTTGTTTTATTAAAAATCTCTGATTTTGAATGATAAATTATAAAAGTTTAATAAAGATTATTTAAACAATATTTTGAGTTGTTTTCCTATTACTGTGCTTTCATATCATGAAGTAATACCCCAAAAATATTATTCCGATATGCCAAGGTAAAAATGGGGGTGTTATAGAGTGGCATCAGAGCTATAGTTATAGAGAACAAGAAATTAAAATCTTAACTATAACTGATTTTCTTAAATAAATTCCAAGTGAAAATCTTCGCATCAAAACCATGCTGCTACAAAATTTTTAAGTAATAATTGTAAGTTGTGATTTTCTTTAAATAATAATAATATGTGATAGTATGTGTAAGTAATATACTAAATACTAATATAAATAAATTATTTTATCGACGTCTTCAGAAATATGTCTTCATATCGTCATATCAGATTTGGATCAAGAAAATTTTTACCTTATGGATTTACCTAAACCCTTAGTACTAGCCCTTTCTAACAATAATTACCCCAATCCTTTATCTCCATAAAATAATCCTCAACCAAATAATATACCTATTCTGCAATATCAAACTTCTTCAACCCAAGCATCCAACAACATCCCAAATACCCAAGATACATTTGTAGACAAATGGAAAATATGATCAACTATTTTAGCGGAGTGCCTCCTAAACGTATTGAAGACATGGAATATGAAATTGAAGGATTTAAGTATGGAAAGACGGTAATGCAAGAGGAAATGCAAACTATGAAAAAGGATTTGATAAAAGTAAGCAATGAGAATTTTGAGTTACGAGATAAGCAGAGATAGCATGATGAGGAAATTACATTAGCCCGAGTAAGAATGGCAACAGTGGAGAAGCTTATTGAAGATATTCAAGTACGACATCAAGATAATATCAAAGGACTTTTAGCCATAATCAAAGATCTCAAGAAAAAGGAGTAAACCAGCTCAAAAATATTTCAGCTTCCCTAAAAGTCTTGTAAATATTTTAACTTTTGGTTTTTACTTTTATGTAATAAAGAAGCTTGCTTATCATCAAAGTGAATTGTTAATAAATAAAAGTTTCTTTTTCTTTCCTTTATTTGCATATCATTTTTGTAGGTTTGCTAAAAACTATGATCAGGTGGTCTAGTAGGGTGGTAATAGAGGGCAGCCATTGTAGAGAGATAGAGAGAGGGTTGTAGGTGTTTCTAGAGAGAGAAAGGCAATGTATAAAATGAAAAGAGAAAAACACAAACAATAACCCCTCCTTGGAAGCCTTGGAGGGGTATTTATAGTCACACGCGTATTTAATATACAAAGTTTCCTAGTCTAGTTCCTGCGCGTGTGACTATAATAACTAATAGGAATTCTTAAATGTCGTCACATAAAGTGAATTTCCAACAATCTTCCCCCATGGGACGACGTGTAGAATTCCTTTCAATATTTTTCGTAACAAGTACATAATGATTAAGACCAAAAGCTTCCATGAAGCGTTCAATGCTGGTGAAGTCTTCTGAGGCCTATGACTTCAAGTCTTCACTTCAAAACGACTCATCTTTGTAGTAACTTGTAGAAGAAATACTGTAATGGCACGAGCTAAGTAACTCATATACTTCTGGTTAAGAGAAGCTTCTGAATTAACTTCCCGCTAATTCATGCCACATAATCTTGATGTATAAGCTTTTAATAGCTTCCCCCTAAACCGACAATCCTCATAAGAAGTTTCAAAGCTTTCAATAAAGCTTAGAATGATTAAGCGCACAACGGAATTTAACAAGCAAACCCCATCATATGAAATGATAATGTTGCTATGAATGATTGAAAGTTTGGGGCACACCAAGTAGATCAACAACGTCTTTCTCGCACTTGAATAATTCTTCTAAATTTTTCTTCCCCCTGAAAGTTCAAGTTATGCATACTAGAAAGAATCAAGACATTTCTTCCCTCACGTAGTTGAAGAAAGGAAACCAATCCCATTTATGAAGCCCAAATAATAAAGTAGACACTTTATCCCATTCATGAATTTGACATCGTAACACCAAAGTCAATTAAGTCCTGGAAATGCACATACCTTCTTCCGGAGATACACTAGAGTCAATTAAGTCCCGGAAATGCATATCTCTCCATATAGGATAACGATGATGTATAATTGCAACAACCAAACAGTTAATCATCGAAAAATAGTGTACCTATTTTAACCATTAGAGATTGTTTCTTTCATTTCTTCCCTAATGTAAGTTGAAAGATGCACTCAACGCCACGAGTTAAAACACTGATTTTCTCTGCGGTTATGATATCTGTCTTCCCGGAATGCCTTCAAATAAAAAGAAGGTGTAAAGTTCATCACGTGTACTCGTTGTGCGTTCAATAGGTCTTCTTCTTCCCCCTTGATGGTTTCGAAACCTCGGAACCAACAATAAATCGTACACACATGTACCTGAAAATCTCGTGAGAATAATAAATAAGCTTAATTATATTCGGCGAGAATCAGTTGATGATCGAAATTCTCTACTCATAAACTCTGCATGGCTATCTTTACCAACCCCTTTGTAGGCTATTTGAAGTGACCACTGATGGAGTAGACCAGATATACCGAACGTGAAACGAAATAAGAATTCCTCGACCTTGTGACTTAAGCTTGCACTATTGCTGAATGAGGAACAGTGTAGAAATATCTTTGAGAAATTTCTAAGTACCTAATACATTACTGAAGAAGTATATAAGCACAACACCTCTTGAAATTATCCACATCGACTATGCGCGTGACACTGAGTACAACAATCTAGCTCATTAAAGTGATAGTTATCCAAGTCATCAACTAACCACCCCGAACTCGGGAACTAGATAATCAAGTCTTCATCCTAAGATGAAGCACCAACAAGTTATCTTTCAAAGATAAAATAAATGCACGCCTTCGATATATCCGTCTTCAATTTCAAATAAGAATACCCGATCAAATCCGTAGCCACTAAAAAATAATTTCAAATAGCCATAATTCTTTTTGGTCACATTAAATAAAATTTTGTCACTCTGACTCGTCACTTTGTCACTATAACCACAACTCATGATTAGACTTCACGTCATTGACCATTCATTACCAAATTCTAAATTTCATAAGAAAAGATTTTTTGGTGCCATTAAAAGTCCAAAACAAATAGCTTCACGTTTTCATAAAGGAAATTCATGGCCCATGTCAATATTTGGATGAATGTCAATATTTGATGACACTAATGATCACCGGCTATATGAAGACCATATCACTTTTTCTAATGGGCTTTTCTAATTTCGGATAGCAATATATCTCGACCCATATAACCATATTATAATACCCGGTAGATAATAACATTAGGATATATAAGTCCATTCTAATCCTAAACTTTAGTAACCCTAATCACTATATCACTCTTCATCCGCCTCTTTTTTCTTTATCATTCAGCCACCAATTAATCTTTCCAAATCCCAATCTCATTTCATCTAACCACATCTCTAAACCAAAATCAAATCTCATATCTCATCTATACATACGAATCTCATCGCTTATAATCTTGATCCTATCACCCACCGATTCAAAAATCACGAATCATGTTTTAACAGTCCCGGGTAGGTAATTATGATTGCATGTCGTTTTTTGTTTATAGATTCGAAACAGAATAATGATTATAACATATTTGTTATAAATAATTATTTTATATCGTATATAAAAATTGGTTAAAAACCAAACACGAATCTGTGATGATGTACTTCGAACTTACAAGATCTAAATGATCTTTTAACGTTTGATTAAACTGAGATTGTTTTTTTTGGTATAGAATCCAACGAATCAAAAGAAACATTGATGATAACATAATTGTTACACATCAGTTTTTAATATTCGAAAGAAATGGGTGAAAACCCAACAAAGATCAATGAAGACATATTGTTTATCAGAAACAATGTGATAGATCTATAAAGATCTTTGCTTGCATGTAGATACACAAAAAGGATTTTGAGATCTAAATAGTGATTCGAGTCTATGTAGATAGGATGAGGTCGGTTTGACTGATAATAGATTGATGATGATGGGATAGGTAGATAGAGTCGGTGTTGATGATAGATGAATGATTGGCTAATGTTGGTTAAGGTTGATTATTGGTCTCAGTAGTTATGTGCTCGGAATGTTTTTAACATGCATCTTCGGAATGTTTTATACAACATCTTCGGAATGTTTTCATGAAACATTTTCGGAATGTGTAATATGATCAACATCTCGCAATAATATTTCAAGCCAACTTCGCAATGTTGTAAGAACATCCATTTCGCAAAAAAACGTTTTTGCAAAATCTGACATCTTATCCATATTGTCCTTTCCGGATTTTCTTGCTCTGGGTTTTTCTGAATCTGATCTTATCTTCATCTTTAAAAAAATAAAGTGAAAACCTAGAAAAACTTATGATAGATCTTGAAAAGACAAGATCTTGAAACTCCAAATTTGAAAAGTACCAGATCTCGAATATAGAGAAACCAGAAAAAGTGGACTTTGTAACAAAAGACTGTTTTTATGGACCGAGTAACAAAGATAACAAGAGAGAAAAAAATTGTGACAAGAAGCTGTGACATGAAAGCATTGAGACAAAAAAATATAGCATATTGAGACTAACAAAAAAATTTGACCACCAAATCGAACAATAAAATACGAATGATCCAAAGAAATAGAACATGATTGGTCCAACACATTTGCCACATCATTGTGTGGAAATTTGTTTGTAAAAATTGTGTGGATATAGTATTTCTCTTGCTAAAAACTATGATCTGGTGGTGGTCTAGTAGGGTGGTAATAGATGGCAGCCATTGTTGAGAAGCCTTGGAGGGGTATTTATAGTCAGACGCGTATTTACTATACAAAGTTTCCTATTCTAGTTACTGCGCGTGTGACTATGATAACTAATGAGAATTCTTAAATGTCGTCACGTAAAGTGAATTTCCAACAATTTTATAAAAGAGAGATACTTTACAAAGTATAAGTCTTTAAAAGAATTATATCGAAAGAAAGATATTATCTTAAACTAAAAATAACTTCTCAAGTTTATTTGGTTAAAAGAAAGTATTAGTCTAAATAAATGATACATAAACTTAGGAATCTTAAGATAAGTTAATAGTTACGTAACCCTATAACCCTTTCTTCTAGTCTTGTAGGAAGTATATCTAAATTTTTTAAAAATAAATATGCTCGTAAAGCGTTGTATGTATACACATATGGCAAAGGACAAGTATATCTAAACTTCAAAATTTTTTGTCTTCTAAATTCAGAATGACACATTTAAGGACATCGATATCTTCTACCTTAACTCGCAAAGGACTTCAACAAATAATTAATGATGGAATTGCTGAAGATACGAAAATACCGACTTTTAAGATAGTGAAGGATACTATTGCAACATAAATTTTATAACTATTCAGTTATATAAATTTCAAGGAAATGAAGATGTTATTAGTATAACACATTGGATTGAAAGAATTAAGACAATTTTCTCCCAAAGTAGTTGTGCTAAAGATCGTAAAGTGAAGATTGTTGTTAGTAGCCTAACTACTGAAGTATTATCATGGTGGAATTACTATTCTCAACTCGTTGGAATAGAAGAAGCTCAGACGATGAAGTGGTTAGAATTTAAGTGCCTTTTAATGACCTAATATTATCCCTCCATAGAAATTGAGAAAGTGAAAAAGGAATTTTGCTATCTAGTGACACAAGGAAATGATCTCAATGCCTATTTGAGAAAATTTCAAGAGTTAGCAGAATTATACCCTATCACTAATTCCCAAAGAATGATGAAAGCTTTTAGTAAAGGATTTCCCCAAGGATTCAAGAAAATGATTACTATATCTAAACCCCAAAGTTTAGAAGAAGCCATAAATATTTCTCAAAAATTAATAGATCACGTAATCAAGCACAATCCTGTGCTAGAATCAAACACCCTTAAATGTAAACTTAGTGAAGAAGAAGAAGAAGAATCTGCTGACACGAAACCTAATCCTTTAAATTTCTCCTATGATCCATATTTCCTTACTTATATTATCCAAATCCCAATTCCTTTTGAATTCCCAAAACATTAGGACACAAAAATTATGCTGGAAAACTTCCCCTTTGTGTAAAGTGTCTACTACATCACAAAGGATTTTGCCTAGCTAAATGTCAGAATTGCTTCAAGAAAGGTCATCAAACCCGATACTGTTGGAGCAAGGCTAATTTCTAAATTTTCTTTTTCCGTATCTTGTAAATAAATAAATGTAATAAATATATGTGAGTTTTATCAATAAAATCTATGTGTTTTAATTACATCTCTTGTAAATGTTATTATCTGGTAGTAGAACTTATTTGTAATATATTATGTATTTGATCTTTATATTCTAACAAGACAATAAAATCTAAACTTATGAATGTTAAAAATCTTGATTTCCCTTATAAATAAAGGTAAGAACAAGTAATAAGATTTCTCAGTATTTCTTAAGACATAATGCCATCTGGATTATTGTCAATTGTATTTTACTAACGATATAGAGACTTTATATACCCAAAATAATCTGTTGACATAGTGTACCAATATCTATAGTTTTAAATACATTAAGAATAGTATCCCTTATATATGTATCTATGGTTAAAGTGAGAGAATTATCTAGATATTAGAAATTCATACTCCACGTATGCATTGTATTACCTGGAATTACACTTATCCTATAAAGATGCTATTAGAAACTTTATAATATACTAAGTAATAAATAATAACAATCTATAAAATTTAAATGGTAAATTTTAAATTTTGAGAGAAACTTTATTTAAAATTATCTTCTTAGTATTATCTATTAAGGATCTTTTCCTTATAAACCTCGTTAATTTTTGAAAAAGGCAATAATCAATTCAAGATTTTAATGACTTATTGATTTCCGTTTGTATTTATCTGATTTATCAGTACACTTTATATTTATCTTAATAGATTACATTGCGAATTTTAATAATTAAAATATAAAATTTACTGTGACAATCCGTCAATTTATGGTCGATATTTTATTCTCAAGTATTATTTAAAAAGATTATTTTAATGTTATATTATGAACTCACTCATTTTTGGAAAGAAAGTTGGGTTTACGTCTTGAAGTAGCATCGACTACGTTTAAACCGGAGAATTCTACGTTACGTGCTTACGTTTACATTCACCGTTTTTGGTGACAGTCTGACATTTCAGAAAATAAATTTATTCTCGAATATTATTTTGGAATTTTAAATTGTGTTGGTTCATAAACTCACAAATTTACGAGAAGAGATTAGGACTTACGTGCATAATTTAATGTCCTTTACGACTAAACCGGAAACCCTAGGATTATGTATTTACGTTTTTTAACTCCGTTTTTGATGAGACAATTTTTATTAGATTTGTTTTGTGCCGTTGATTCATAATTTATAAAAACGTTTTTCGTAAAATGAACCGAGGGCACGTAAACCTAGGAAACTAGAATCAAAAGGTATCCGTAAATTAGTGGGATGAGACAAGTTTACACTTGCCTCACCCCACAAATGGGCGGCCAAAAGACTTCACCAATACACCTTTGAGGTGTCAACTAAATAACTAAAACTAGGACACATGTCCTTAGTTGCTCCAAAACCATTTACACCACAAAACAACACAATCTAAACCATTTGCATAACATGCAAACTAGAAACTCACACACAAACTCTCTCTCTAGCGCCCCTTTTGCTGTCCACCATGCTACCACCACCACCATCATACACCAAAAATTAGCCATGAACTCTATGTATAATCAACATATGTTGAAGCTTAGCTAAAAGGATGAAGATTGGAGGTGATCTTAACATCCAAAAGGGAGTTTCAATGGAGTTTAGGGGCTGATTTTCAATAAGGTATTCATCCATTTGAAGGACCCAAGAAGTTCATTTGCCATGTTGAAGGTTTGGTAACAAGGAACCAAGCCTTGTTCATCAAAAACTCATCATATCATCACTTTGGTGGTATAGATATTATTTCTTCCTAACATCTTGTTATTTTGAATATGTAATATTGTATTTTATTCATTTATGTATATGTATATAATGATGAATGATGATCAAAATATTATGTGGGGATCATGTGTTGATAAACTTAGTTAAAAAGATTGAAGACTACATGTAAAAGTGGTAAAATCTTGCTTAAATTAGTAGGCTGTATAAAAATAGTAAAGAACCTTATGTTAAATTGTTAAAATGGCATGAATGAATTAATATACAGTAAGATATGATACTTGTACAGATGTGACAGTTGGCCATACAATGGACTCCTTAAGATGAGTGAGATATGATCAAAACAATATTGAAGTACAAATCTGAGTAGTCTGTTTTGGATGGATTGTTAGGGAAATTTAGAGATAGATTGAGAAGTAGCTACAGCTGAGTTAATTGTATCACATAATATGTAGTTTGTGCCATCCAAAGATGAGCTTCTATCTCCTTGTAGAACTCAAGATATGATAAAAATGGTGAAAGTGAAAATAATAATCAGATTTGTAAATATAATATTAGCACTCAAGTAAATATAATATAAAATGTTTACCTAAAACCCACTAACTTATATATTACATATAAATAAGTATTTACTTTGATAAATAAATGTAACTTTAATAAAAATGGCAATTTGATAAGTTATAAAACTATATACATGAGTTTTACGTATTTCCGGCTAAAACCGATAAATTAACGTTTTCGTCAATTAAAACTTAGACGGTCGGACCCGTCTAATGTAAACTCTTTATAACTCATATACTGATGTATAAGTACATATTACAAGTAAAAACCGATAAAACCCGAGTTTTATAACATATGGACATTAACAGACCAAATTAGCCTTATTGGACTATTAACCCAACTAATTTGGCTAAAAATACTAATGGACTTACTCATTGGGCTTAACCCACCTGGGCCCAACATGTTTGTATAGGGCTGATGTTAAAAGGATAATTGGACTAATATAATGTATTGGACTTTAATGGGCTTATTGGGTGATACAAGGGTTTTTGTATGGGTTCAAAATAATTCTCGGAATCCTCTCGAATTGATCTCAGTTTAAAGTGAAAAGATTTGTTCTTGGTGACAAAAAGGAGGTTTAGCTTTCTATGTAAATAAATGCAATGAATAAACAAGGATTAGAATAGAAACAGTAAACGAATTAAGACAAAATTAGAGTTGAACAGTTAAAGCATGAAACTAATAAAAGATCCTTATTGACAATAGTGCTATTCAGAATGTTTGGCTAGGGGAAAAATGTCCTATTCGGAAAGCATGCTCAATTCGGAGAATAAGTCTATGCGGAAAACATTGCCTATTCGGAAAAATATGGCCTATGCGGAATATATGGTCTATGCGGAAAAACAGCTCTTATTCGGAAAATTGACCCATGCGTAAAATCTTGCCTTATGCGGAAAATCTTGCCTATGCGGAATAATAAATTCCTATGCGGAAAAACTGGCCATTCGGAATAAATAGGTCTATTCGGAAAAACACCCTTATGCGGAAAATCAATTCTATTCGGAAAAATATGGCTGTTCGGAATATATGAGATATTCCGAGTAAGAGAAAATGAAAAGCCCTATTCGGAATATCCAGAATTCCGAATAAGGGAAATGGGAAATAGTCTATTCGGAATAAAAGGGTCTGTTCGGAAAGTTCAGACCAGGAAGAACAGAAACAGTAGCAGGAACACGTTTTATCAATCTAAACACCAAAATACTCAAAAAGATTTTACCAAATCAACCAATAATCATTTAAATATCATAAGTAACAAATCCCACCAATAAAAACACTAAATAAACAACCTTTTAAAATCAAACTTGAATCAAATAAAAACTTAAGAACTTGCAATAGAAGATGATGAAGAACAAGATGAATGAAAAGATGAAATTGATAGATTAATGTAAAAGTAACAAGAGTAATGATTAAGAGTTACAAGATTGAAAGAAAAATAAAAAATCACCAAACACCCTAATGGTGTTTGTGATGAAGCGAACCTAAGAACTGGGAAAAAGAAAAATGAAGCTAACTCCCTAAAATGTGAAGGAGGAATCTATTTATACTCCTAGTGGTTGGTTGGTGAGTGGGCTTTCTCCCTTTCTTCTTGTCTTCTCGTCTTTTCAGAAAAGTTGACGTTTTTGATTCCGATTCGGGATTTGTTGTCGATTAAATTCAACTCGTCTTTTAATTTCTTCGTTTAATAGACTTGAGTTTCTTCGACATATGAAAATCTTCCATCTTTGGTCCTTTTCTTCGATAAATCTTCAAATAGGCCCATTGACTTCAAATCTTTTGCATCTCTTGGACAATAGACTTCGTCTTGAGTCTTTTTCCTTGATAAAACCCGTGCAATCCCATGTTTTCTTTAATATTCATCCGGTTAGCTCTGAAAACACAATAAACACAAAAACCACGCATAATTCCAAACAAATGATATTAAATACGTGTTTTGGTCTTGTTTTAGCCAGAATTAAGTGGTAAAAGGATGGGTGTTTACACACCTATCAAATCCCCTACACTTAACCATTGCCATGCCCTCATGCAATGCTTAGTGATAAAGCAATTTTACATATTTCTCATAATCAATCAACCTTGGTCTTATTTAAATTCTACTAAACAACAATTAAAATATTAAGAGAACTTAAAACTTTAAAATAAACAAAAGGATGGAAATAACTTGTAAAGAAATCAAGGACTTACATTAGGGCTTTGGTGTTGCGAAGATTTATCACCCTCAAGTTTCACGTTCCCCAAACTAAGCTTAAAAACAAGATCATTGTTATTATAAGTTAGCAAATCAAACAATTAAACACATGGCTTAATTAAATGCTTAAACTCCCTTATTCCTAGGTGTATCTCTTATATTTTATTTTGTCTTAGAATGATCATGAAGATGCATTTTTAGACTTATTTCGATAGTTTATTAAGGCTGAAGGCAAAGTAGGACGATTTGATCAATAGTTAGCTAAAGGACAAAATCTCTTAAAACTGCTTCTCGGGATATCAAAAAGTTCATATCTTGGCATAACTTGGTTCACGATTTGAGACCTTTCTCGGGCCGATATTTGACATGTACTTCATACTTCATATCTTCGAGAGACGTTCTTGAGATAATGGTCTTCTCATCATAATAGAGTTTCTTCACTTGGAGACTTTTGAGGGGTACTGCACTTTGTTTACCACGACTTCATGATTATTTCTTCAATCTCTAATTGGGATTTTGAGATACAACGATCCGCCTCCTTTTCGGACTTGGATCTATTTATCCTCATACCTTGTTAGGGTCTTTTCGGATAGACTTCTCCGTGATCTTTATGGGAGTTGATTGCTTTTCGTCATGAGTCTTGATCCTTCATATTGACTTTAGGAATAATGCTTTTCACATCACTTTGGATCTTCAGCAATAAAATGGAATCCTCATGCCTTGTTAGGGCCTTTTCGGACTCGCCAATCTTCGCGCCCCGCTTCATAAGTTATGCCTTGGCTATGAACTCTCGCCATTACCGAGCAACTTTTAAACGATCTTGGGCTAGAAGCTAAGTAACTTTTCAAATCGTACGACCTTACTTATTGCAGATAAATTATTAGCAAGTGATGGGAGAATAGGCAAATAATTACACCAAGTGAGCTTGCGCAAGAATACCGACTTATAATTGACTCTATCATTTCTCGTCCTCCACAATTTAAAATCTCAAGTAATGAGATTCGTGGATACTTAGCCTGATAAACCAATTAAGGTCTACATGGTTAAGGATACTAGCTAGAATAAACTTGGATAAGTCTATTCGGGTTGAGTCAAAATAAACGCAACGGGCCTAATATGTCAAAGATTTCTAAACTAGCTACACCGCTTTATTAATATTTTTGACTTTATTGAGGAATATATACATATGAAAGCAACGATAAAAATTTAAAAATTACGACTAAATGGCCAAAGTTAATAAAAAATTTGAAAAATGTTGAAAAATAGGATTTTCTGGTTAAATGAAGGCATTTTCATGGAAAGTCCACTTAAAACTTCGATAGAAGTCTCCCCTACACTTAAGATAAACATTGTCCTCAATGTTTAAGCATGTGGGAAAAGTCTCCCCTACACTTATGACATTGTGCACGTTGGTTAACTCGAGTTAAGGAAGAGACGACTAAAGTGATCAATTTCATATGTGAGTATGAAAAAAATTGAATCACGATAGTTGAGAGATAGAACCGGATTTCGGATAACACGGGAGCACGGTTCTTCAAAGATTCCAAGAGTGCAGTTATCCCTGTAATCACATCACCACACAAACACAAATGACAAAAATAGGTCCTCCCCTACACTTAGGGGGTTAAAGGGATAGATACTCGGGCTGCCTCCCGAGGAGCGCTTGTTTTTGATAACCGAGTCACGAGCCTGACTCGACCCAAAATTAGTTCATGGGGAACGTGGTGAGGGATGGAATCACCTCCTGAGAGGTGTCCTCACCAAAGTACAACTTCACTCGTTGGCCATTCACCTTAAAATTCGGTCCATTAGGTTGAGCGAGCTCGAGAGTACCATATGGAAAAATTTGGGCAATGGTGAATGGGCCGGACCAACGAGATTTGAGCTTGCCCGAAAAGATTTTCAACCGAGAGTTAAAAAGTAAGACTTTGTCTCCAACATGGAACTCTCAGTTTTTGATCTTGGAGTCGTGAATGAGCTTAGTTCTTTCCTTATAGATTAAAGAATTTTCATAAGCCTCATTCCGAAGTTCATTCAGCTCATTGAGTTGGATCTTGCGTAGGTCACCGGCTTTGTTGATATCAAAATTAGCCCACTTCAAGGCCCAATAAGCCTTGTGCTCCAACTCAATGGGAAGGTGGCACGCTTTCCCGTACACAAGACGATAAGGCGTACAGCCGATCGGGGTCTTGTAAGCAGTACGGAAAGCCCACAAAGCATCATCAAGTTTATCAGCCCATGAGGCACAATGCTCTCCCACGGTTCTTTCCAGAATTCGCTTAAGTCCTCGGTTGGATATTTCAGCCTGGCCATTAGTTTGTGGGTGGTAAGCTGTGGAAAGACGATGGTTTACACCGTACTTAGCCATGACTCTAGCAAATTGGTCATTGGAGAAATGAGTCCCACGATCACTAATAATGGCGCGAGGCACACCGAATCTAGCGAATAGAGCTTTCAAAAAGTTACAAACCACCCTTGCGTCATTAGTAGGTAAAGCTTTGGCTTCAACCCACTTTGAAACCTAGTCAACGGCTACAAGGATGTATTTGTTTCCTTTAGAAGAAGGGAATGGCCCCATAAAGTCGATACCCCAAACATCAAAGATTTCACACTCTTGAATGAAATTCTGAGGCATCTCGTCTTTATGTGTGATTTTGCCTTGCTTTTGGCAAACATCACATCGTTTGACCATATCATGAGCATCACGGTATATGGAGGGCCAATAAAATCCCGAGTCAAACACTTTTTTGGCGGTGTAGTTGGGACCAAAGTGACCACCGGTGGGTCCTTTGTGGCACGCATTAAGGATGTCAGACGCTGCCGGTCCGTCAACACATCGGCGAATAATCAAGTCGGCACATTGTTTGAATAGGTAAGGGTCGTCCCAAAAGTAAGTCTTAATGTCGGTGAAGAACTTCTTCTTTTGTTGAGACGTCAACCCTTCCTTGAGAATTCCACCCGCTAAGTAGTTTGCAAAGTCCGCAAACCACGGGGTTTCATTCGACTTCGAGTTTATAGACATTAAGGTCTCCAAGGGAAAAGAATCATTGATTTCTTTGGTCGGATGATCCCCTTGGTATGGATCCTCAAGTCTGCTGAGATGATCCGCGGCTAAGTTTTCTGCTCCTTTTTTATCGCGAATTTCGATTTTAAATTCCTGGAGCAGCAAAACCCAGCGAAGAAGTCTTGGTTTGGAATCTTGCTTTGTCAACAAGTACTTCAGCGCGGAATGATCGGTGTACACAATGGTGGTAGAAAGGACAAGATAGGGGCGGAATTTTTCAAAAGCATAGACAACAGCTAAAAGCTCTTTTTTGGTTGTCGTATAATGCAATTGTGCCCCCGTCATTATCTTGCTAGCGTAATGGATCGGTTGGAAGTGTTTGTTCACTCTTTGTCCAAGAACCACTCCAACAGCAAAATCACTAGCATCGCACATCAACTCAAAGGGTAGCTCCCAATTAGGGGTAACCAAGACGGGTGCCTTAGTTAGCTTATCCTTAAGCGAGTTGAAGGCTTCAAGACACTCTTTGGAGAAGATAAAAGGAGTATCTTTTTCCAAGAGGTGGGTCATCGGGCGAGCGATTTGAGAAAAATCTTTTATGAATCGACGGTAGAAGCCCGCATGACCCAGGAAACTTCTCACACCCTTCACGGTTGACGGTGGATGCAACTTTGCGATAACATCGACTTTAGCACGGTCAACTTCAAGACCGGCTTTCGAGATCTTATGTCCAAGCACGACGCCTTCTTTTACCATGAAATGGCATTTTTCCCAATTTAGAACAAGGCGAGTGTCTTCGCACCGCTTAAGCATACGTTCCAAATTGGCAAGGCAAGAAGAGAAGGAATCCCCGAAGACCGAGAAATCATCCATGAAGACTTCCATGGTTTGTTCAACCATGTCATGGAAGATAGCTAACATACACCTTTGGAAAGTCCCGGGCGCATTACATAAGCCAAAATGCATTCTTTTGTAAGCAAAAGTGCCATAGGGACAAGTGAATGTAGTCTTCTCTTGATCTTGGGGATCGATGGGTATCTGAAAATAACCCGAGAAACCATCAAGAAAGCAGTAATATTCATTACCGGCTAAACGTTCAAGCATTTGGTCCATAAAGGGTAGAGGGAAATGATCCTTTCTCGTGGCATCATTGAGTTTGCGGTAGTCTATACAAACTCTCCACCCAGTAACGAGACGAGTGGGAATCAACTCGTTGTGTTCATTGGGAACAACGGTTATTCCGCCCTTCTTGGGCACGCAATGGATTGGACTAACCCATGGTGAATCCGAAATAGGGTAAATCATACCCGCATCAAGAAGTTTGATAACTTCTGTTTTGATGACTTCATGGATTTTTGGATTCACCCTTCGTTGGCTTTGAATAGTGGGCTTATAGTCGTCCTCCATGAGAATTTTGTGCGTGCAGAAGTGAGGATCAATTCCACGAATATCCGAAATCTTCCAAGCGATAGCCTTCTTATGATCTTTCAACACGGCGACAAGTCGGGCTTTCTCTTCATCCTTCAAATCCTTAGCAATGATGACTGGCGACTTCTTCTCTTCTTCGAGGAATACATACTCAAGATGGGGCGGCAACTCCTTAAGTTCTAGAGCCGGAGGATTTTCGACGGGAGGCGTATTCGAAGTCGGAGTATCGATAGCAATAACAGTGGGAGATGGAGGGGAAGGATTGTCTTCTTTGAGGAGGTTTGCAATGAAACTGAGATCTTCATCCCAATTGGCAGTAGAATCGTCATTGTCTTGCTTCACATCTCCCAAGGTGGCTTCCAAATCTTTCCAGAGGAAATCACTTTCTCCAAATAGAGATAGTGTTGAGTCGATAGAGGAAACGGTCTCAACATTGGGAAGAGAGGTAGGAATATTTTTACAAGCATCCTTGAAGTGTTCTTCACAAGCCTCATCAAGAACGTCAATACAATTAACACTCTCGTAAGAATAAGGCTGTTTAGAAAGCTTTCCCATGTTGAAGACTACTTTATCGTCACCCACTCTCATGATAAGCTCACCGGCTTCAACATCAATGAGAGTGCGACCGGTCCTCAAGAATGGACGACCAACAATGAGTGGCACACGGGGGTCCATCTCGTAGTCGACGACAACAAAATCAGCAGGGAAGGTGAATTTGTCGACTCCTACAATGACATCTTCGGCTATCCCCACTGGATAAGCAACCGTACGGTTAGCTAATTCCAAAGTCATTTTGGTGGGGACTAGCTCTGGGAGAGATAATTGCTTCCAAACACTTAGAGGCATGAGATTAATACTGGCACCTAGATCGGCTAGGGCCATGCAATTCTCTACTCCCGGGAAATTGCAAGGGATAAGAAAACGACCCGGATCACCAAGCTTGGTTGACAATTTCCTTAAGAGTAATGCAGAGCAGTTCTCATTAAGTTGGGTGTTGGCAATATCGAGGAGCTTTTCCTTGTCGCTCAGAAGATCTTTAAACATTTTTGCGTATTTGGGCATGTGAGCGAGAGCCTCAGCGAAGGAGATATTGAAATTCAATTGTTTAAACATTTTAAGAAAGTTCGAAACCTGAATATCATCCTTGCTCTTTTGCTTCTCTTTCCTCAACCTTGAAGGATAAGGTATATTGGAAGAAGAGGAAGGCTTTAGGGGAATAGGATCACTCACAACCACGGGTGGAGGAGGGGTAGAAGAAAGAGGTGGAGAAATTGGGGAAGGAGAAGGATGAGGAATAGGAGCAGGTGACTCGTTCTCCTTAGTCACAATCACCGGTGGAGGAATAGGAAGCTCGGGTTCCTTGGTACCTTTGCCACTGCGAGTGGTGATTGCTTTCATCTCCCCTCTTGGGTTCGCAACGGTGTTACTCGGAAGAGTACCCGAAGAAGAGGGTTGATTACCTTGGAAGAAACTAGCCATCATGTTCCTCAGATCATTAGTTTGGCTATCCAACGTGTTTCTCATGTCTGCTCTCAAATCGTTTCCTTGCTTGACCAAGTCTGCCTTCAAGTTTCGCACTTCCTGTTGGAGGTTTTCCATGATCACATCATTGGTCCTCATGTAGGTTGCAACCTCTTGGTGTAATGCAGTGGTAGTTTGGTTGGGAGGAACATTGTATGCAGGTGGTTGGTAAGCAGGTTGTTGGTAGACTTGATTGTTACGTTGAGGTGGTTGTTGCTGCTTGTGAGGAGGGATGTATGGTTGTCGAGGTTGTTGTTGTTGTTGAGGAGGGCGATTAAGGTTTTGTTGTTGGTTTGGGTTGGTAGGAGGGAAACCAGATGGTGAAAGATAGTTGTTGGATCGATAGCTAAGCAAATTACGGTCACCTTGAGGTCTGGCTTGATAAGCGGGTTGAGGATAGGTGCCATATGCTGCATTCACATTCTCAGCAGGGTAGTCTTGGGTGGCGGTACAAGTTGTGTAAGAGTGAGGACCACCGCATATCTCACAAGGTTGGCTGACAGCATTCACTTGAGCATTTTTGGCGTTGTTGCTGTTGTTGTTGCTGACGGTGTGGGTGACAAGCGATTCAAGAAGCGTAGTGATTTTGTCTAATCGCTTGTCGCTGTCATTAGTGCTAGCACTAGCAACATTGGTCCGAACACTCTTGGTTTGCACACGAGACTTGTTCTCAATGATATCCCAAGCAGCATTGGAAGTCTTAGCCAATAGATTACCCCCCGAGGCACTGTTCAGTGAATCTTGGTCACTCATGCTTAAACCATTGTAAAAAGTATTAATTTGATGTACTTTGGTAAAACCATGTTGTGGGCATTTTCTTAAAAGATCTTTAAAACGATCCCAAGATTCACTGAATGACTCATCGTACTTTTGTTCAAAATTTATGATCTCATTCCGCAAAGCGGTAGTACGAGAGGGTGGAAAAAAGTAGTTGATAAACTTTGTTTCCAAATCCGTCCACGAGAGAATACTCTGTGGCGGTTCCTTAGCAAGCCAATGCCGGGCTTGTCCCTCTAAAGAAAAGGGAAAAAGTTGTAACCTTATAACCTCTTGTGGAACACCATTGAACTTGACCGTGTTGGTGAGTTGTAGAAATCTCTTGATGTGGTCGTGTGGATCATCAATGGTGCGTCCCAAGAATGGTTAAGCGGAGACCATCTGGATAAAGCCTGACTTGAGCTCGAAATTGTTGGCGGCAATTGGTGGTATAACAATTGGATCAGTGTTGCCATCGACATGAGCTTGCAATAATTCAATCATCGGGCGATTATCCGGAAGGGGCTCATTGTTGTTGTTATTGTTCATGTTGTTGTTGTTATTATTGTTTGGAGGTGGTACACCGGCCATGTCTAAGTGATCGAGAGGCTCGGGCTCTTGATATGACGTGGATCGAGTGCGCATACACCTGCAAAAGAACGAACAAAGAAAAACAAAGCAAAAATATTTTTGGTTTTTATGTTTTTTTTAATTTTTTTTTTGTATTTTTGTAAATTTAATATTTTTTAGTGTTTTTGAAAATTTTTATGAAAAAGTAACGTTCACGGGGAACGGATCCCAAAATCCAAGTTCTCACAAAAAACTTTTGATCTTAACGAGCAGAGCCGGCAGCGGCGCCATTTGATACAAGGGTTTTTGTATGGGTTCAAAATAATTCTCGGAATCCTCTCGAATTGATCTCAGTTTAAAGTGAAAAGATTTGTTCTTGGTGACAAAAAGGAGGTTTAGCTTTCTATGTAAATAAATGCAATGAATAAACAAGGATTAGAATAGAAACAGTAAACGAATTAACACAAAATTAGAGTTGAACAGTTAAATCATGAAACTAATAAAAGATCCTTACTGACAATAGTGCTATTCGGAATGTTTGGCTAGGGGAAAAATGTCCTATTCGGAAAGCAGGCTCAATTCGGAAAATAAGTCTATGCGGAAAACATTGCCTATTCGGAAAAATATGGCCTATGCGGAATATATGGTCTATGCGGAAAAACAGCTCTTATTCGGAAAATTGACCCATGCGGAAAATCTTGCCTTATGCGGAAAATCTTGCCTATGCGGAATAATAAATTCCTATGCGGAAAAACTGGCCATTCGGAATAAATAGGTCTATTCGGAAAAACACCCTTATGCGGAAAATCAATTCTATTCGGAAAAATATGGCTGTTCAGAATATATGAGATATTCCGAGTAAGAGAAAATGAAAAGCGCTATTCGGAATATCCAGAATTCCGAATAAGGGAAATGGGAAATAGTCTATTCGGAATAAAAGGGTCTGTTCGGAAAGTTCAGACCAGGAAGAACAGAAACAGTAGCAGGAACACGTTTTATCAATCTAAACACCAAAATACTCAAAAAGATTTTACCAAATCAACCAATAATCATTTAAATATCATAAGTAACAAATCCCACCAATAAAAACACTAAATCAACAACCTTTTAAAATCAAACTTGAATCAAATAAAAACTTAAGAACTTGCAATAGAAGATGATGAAGAACAAGATGAATGAAAAGATGAAATTGATAGATGAATGTAAAAGTAACAAGAGTAATGATTAAGAGTTGCAAGATTGAAAGAAAAATGAAAAATCACCAAACACCCTAATGGTGTTTGTGATGAACCGAACCTAAGAACTGGGAAAAAGAAAAATGAAGCTAACTCCCTAAAATGTGAAGGAGGAATCTATTTATACTCCTAGTGGTTGGTTGGTGAGTGGGCTTTCTCCCTTTCTTCTTGTCTTCTCGTCTTTTCAGAAAAGTTGACGTTTTTTATTCCGATTCGGGATTTGTTGTCGATTAAATTCAACTCGTCTTTTAATTTCTTCGTTTAATAGACTTGAGTTTCTTCGACATATGAAAATCTTCCATCTTTGGTCCTTTTCTTCGATAAATCTTCAAATAGGCCCATTGACTTCAAATCTTTTGCATCTCTTGGACAATAGACTTCGTCTTGAGTCTTTTTCCTTGATAAAACCCGTGCAATCCCATGTTTTCTTTAATATTCATCCGGTTAGCTCTGAAAACACAATAAACACAAAAACCACGCATAATTCCAAACAAATGATATTAAATACGTGTTTTGGTCTTGTTTTAGCCAGAATTAAGTGGTAAAAAGATGGGTGTTTACACACCTATCATTGGGCCTTAATATGGAATTGGATTGAAACTATTATGACTAGTAAAAAATTTGACTAACACATAACACTATAATGTTGAATGAAGATATAAAATCCCACTTGATCATCATCATACTTATATATCATCATATATACATAGCCATTATTTTTATAAAGTCATTGGGCAAGAGTCTAAGACGAGTATTATTTGTCTAGGTTTTCGTGATTGAAGCACGTACCGTACATCCGAATCGTCGATAACCCGCCTTTCCCAATCAACGTGAGTTCATAGCCTCGCACTCTTTTAAATGTTTTATGAAATGTTTTATAAACCCGCGAGGGAGATAACATGTTAGTTATAATAAAATAGGACACCAGTTGTCCCGATTGTTTGTTTATTGATTTGGACCCGGATGATTATATGACCCGATGAATGATTATATGACCCGATGTAAGAAATGAAATGGATTATTATAGTTAGGTTATGTCACTAAAAGTCCCATTAGCATGAATTGTGAACTACCGGGATTTGGTAGACGCTTATGCATATAATAGTACTATTTGGGGAAGATCACCCCAGTTCGTGCCTTGACGGTTGATCCCGGTCGTGCCACATTGATTGGTAAGCGAATTTATGTATGAGAAGATTTATATAAGCGTGATTATTGTGACGACACGCTGTTTTAGATGGGCAAATGAGTCTCGGGTTAGCTACCCGTTGTTTGTTATAGTAAGGTAGCAATGCCATGCGACTTATAATAATCCAATAATGAAAATACTGCTATACGCATTGAATTACTATATATTGCCTGACTAGCAATACGAGGTCTTATTATTGATAGTATGTTCGTGTTTTGGTTTTACATAACCATTTTCATATAACGGTTTTTATTACACCTTATACAACGTTATAAAACGTATTGTACGATGTTTTTACGACAATGGTTCGTATTATGGATTTGAAGGCAAAAGCCTATATTATGATTTTTGACAAGGATTTGAATAAAATGTCTTTGGCCTATTTTATGGCCTACGACAAGGAATTGTATAAAATGATTTTCGGTAACGATTATATATACCGGTGATATATTAATGGTTTATTAAACTCTATGAATTCACTCGGCGTTTTCGTTGACCTTTTCTTTTAACATGTTTTATCTCAAGTACTTGAAGGTAATTCTCGGGAAGACGACAAGAATTTATGGCCCGCACTTAAATAACAATTTCCATTCAAACGTTTTGTACAATTGTATGAAATATTATGACATGGGACCTATGTAAATTTGATATTCATGAATGGAAAATGCTTTATTATTAAACGATGCGATTTTAAGCTTTGTCTATGATTGGAGTCATGTGCTATCCCGTAACACCAACGACTCTTCCGCTGAACTAAAGTATGATTATTTGGGGGTGTTACAGTTTGGTACCAGAGCTCTCGTTATAGAGAATGAAAGATTTTTAAAACCAAGGTTTTGAATAAAACATTTCAAAATCTTTTAACTATAAACATTTTTCTCAAAACGTCTAAAAATCTTTTGACTATAACGGTGCCGAAGAATTCCTGAGTTACCGACAAGGCCAGACTGGGAAATGTTATTTTAATATATATATAACTTGGATTATATATATATGTTGTAATTTGATTACATGATTGTTTGATGATTATTTTAATATTTATACGAGGTATTTATACGACGTAGATTGTCACAAGAAACCCTGACTTTCCTAGCAAATCAATCGAAGCTATTCCCGTAGGAATTCTAGCTATTATAGATCTAAACCAAGTTGTGGATATTTATGATCCCAACAAAATAGTTGATATTCGTAGAAATGTTGATAGTAGTTGATTGTGATCTTGAAGAAGAATTGGCGAGATTAAATCTGATATCGATGTCATGACGATCTTTCCTTATAAGAGTGGAGTTTGACAAAACCTTACCACCTAGAAAGGTGTCATCTGATTCAGTGTCACCCAGTTCTTAAATTTGAAATCGAAAGGGTGGATGTTGCACCCGAGGCTTTCATTGGAACCATTACCCAAAAGCCTCATGCCACTAGTACCTTTCCGAGAAGTCTAATTAAATGTGTGAGTCATTTTATACTAGAGACTCATTTGATAACTATTGATGAAAGAGCTATAGGATTGGAAATTAAGTGTTGTTCATATCGAGCTTTTATTGCCCTTTCAAGGTCTAAGAATAAGGTTGAAAGTATTGGAGAATGAGGTAGGATATCGCATTGAGTATGATTTGGTTGAAACTTGAGTAAAGTAAAATTTAACTTGTATGGAATAAGCAATTTTTAAGAGGAAGTCGTTGAGTCCTGTGATTGAATTATAAGGTTTTAAATGATTGTTAGTTCGTGTTAAGGGTTGTTCCTAGGTCATTGTTCAATGACGAGGATGCCCAGTGTCCAAGAAATAAATTAAAGGAATCTTCTTTTGAATTGGGACCGATGGATCTTCCGGGACAGTGGAACACCTAATGACTCTTGTAGATCAGTATTCATTGTAGCATCTATTAAAAAATCTGTAACTTAACTGAGACATCAGTTGGTAGGATGAGTTTTTGGAATTGAATGACATGGCAACACGTAATGTGTTATGGTGCAATTTTGACTTGTTCGAGATTAATGAAAAGACTACCTTTGATTGCTAAATTCTACATGTATCGATGTTATCTATCTTTTATTGCTTCATCCTAATGTTCGCATTAGTGATGCAACCATTGAACAAGTACTCATCTCGGTTTGAGTTGCGTTGTAAATTCGTCTCTTTGTATTCTTGAGTGCCATCGAGGTCATGAACCTCATGATTTATTTGGCTAGGCTCATTTCCTGTTATATTGTAGCTAGTTCTTGGTGAACAACTTTTCATCACTCTTTTGCAGATCACTCATTGTTTTTATAAGATAAAACAATATCCCTTGAGAAAAATTGAATTTTCATCACCATATGGATTATTCAAAGTGAGATTTATAAATAATCATTATCGAAGTAAAGTTGTTTATGAAACGCTTTGGAAAAATTAATTGTTTTCATAACAAAGAACATGCCTGTAAATTAATTTTGATTCTTATTCAAGAATTAAGCATGAAAATATTTTAAAACATGATGACAAAGTTTTGACGAACTGAGTATTGCATCGTTAATCCTAAAATTGTATATAGTTGCGCGCCTACGTACCATTTGGAAGGGACCATGCAAGGCTGATTAGTAGTCACCATGAAAGTATTAATAAACACTAAATTTTCTTTGAAGATTGTGAAAGATTAAATTTTATGAGATCTGCAAGAAGTGCAAAATAGGGACATATTGTTAGAGACACCTACATATGTGCCCGAAGCATTTATTTTTCTGAATCGAATTTATTCATCTATGGATATTGTCTTATTTGACAATTGATCTCCCCTTCTTGTCCGATTCTCTAATGATGAGATTCTTTTAAAAAGTATATGATTACCGAGTGTTGATACCCGACTGGATGTATCGACGTTCCTATCATTTCTTTTGATTAGAATTCATTTGAATGACCTGGGTAACGATCCGAGGAGATTTCGAATGCGTACTCAAATCATGAAAACATGGGATATATTCATATTCGTTAGTGTTTTCGTCTGTATCTGATTTGGAATTCTCTCGCGTAGATTATGCGTTGAACTTACTCTTTTAATGGTAGTTATGTCTCCATATATCCTTGAATCTATAAAGGATTATGAGTTATTATTAGTCTTTTGAGAAGTTCACATCTTATCAACGATAACGAAACTGGAAAGTTGATAGTGCCAGTAGAATGGATTGATTGATTATGACATAATGTCATTGTCTTAATTGATGGGAACTCGAGTAGAATTTCCCTAAAAGATAAGATGTTGATTAGCAAAAGTGATCTAAATAATTCTTGATGGATGACCATATACTGCATTTAGACTTGAAATTATGCCATGAATGGTTATAAACTAGTCATAGATCTTGGATAAATAAATGTAACATTTTATAAAAATGACAATTTGATAAGTTTTATAAGTTATAAAACTATATACATGAGTTTTACGTCTTTTCGGCTAAAACCGATAAATTAACGTTTTCGTCAATTAAAACTTAGACGGTCGGACCCGTCAATGTAAACTCTTTATAACTCATATACTGATGTATAAGTACATATTACAAGTAAAAACCGATAAAACCCGAGCTTTATAACATATGGACATTAACGGGCAGAATTAGCCTTATTGGACTATTAACCCAACTAATTTGGCTAAATACTAATGGACTTACTCATTGGACTTAACCCACTTTGGCCCGACATGTGAGTATAGGGCTGATGTTAAAAGGATAATTGGACTAATATAATGTATTGGACTTTAATGGGCTTATTGGGCCTTAATATGATATTGGATTGAAACTAGTATGACTAGTCAAAAATTTGACTAACACATAACACTATAATGTTGAATGAAGATATAAAATCCCACTTGATCATCATCATACTTATAATATCATCATATATACATAGCCATTATTTTTATAAAGTCATTGGAGAAGAGTCTAATACGAGTATTATTTGTCTAGGTTTCCGTGATTGAAGCACGTACCGTACATCCGAATCGTCGATAACCCGCGTTTCCCAATCAACGTGTGTTCATAGCCTCACACTCTTTTAAATTTTTTATGAAATGTTTTATAAACCCGCGAGGGAGATAAAATGTTAGTTTTAATAAAATAGGACACCAGTTGTCCCGATTGTTTGTTTATTGATTTGGACCCGAATGATTATATGGCCCGATGAATGATTATATGACCCGATGTATGAAATAAAATGGATTATTATAGTTAGGTTATGTCACTAAAAGTCCCATTAGCATGAATTATGAACTACCGGGATTTGGTAGACACTTATGCATATAATAGTACTATTTGGGGAAGATCACCCCAGTTCGCGCCTTGATGGTTGATCCCGGTCGTGCCACATTGATTGGTAAGCGAATTTATGTATTAGAAGATTTATATAAGCGTGATTATTGTGACGACACGATGTTTTTGATGGGCAAATGAGTTTCGGGTTAGCTACCCGTCGTTTGTTATAGTAAGGTAGCAATGTCATGCGGCTTATAATAATCCAATAACAGAAATATTGCTATACGCATTGAATTACAATATATTGCTTGACTAGCAATAAGGGGTCTTATTATTGATATTATGTTCGTGTTTTGGTTTTACATAAACATTTTCATATAACGGTTTTTATTACACCTTATACAACGTTATAAAACGTATTGTACGATGTTTTGACGACAATGGTTCGTATAATGGATTTGAAGGCAAAAGCCTATATTATGATTTTTGACAAGGATTTGTATATAATGTCTTTGGCCTATTTTATGGCCTACGACAAGGAATTGTATAAAATTATTTTCTGTAACAATTATATATACCGTTGATATATTAATAGTTTATTAAACTCTATGAATTCACTCGGCGTTTTCGCTGACCTTTTATTTTAACATGTTTTATCTCAGGTACTTGAAGGTAATTCTCGGGAAGACGACAAGAATTTATGGCCCGCAGTTAAATAACAATTTCCATTCAAACGTTTTGTAAAATTGTATGAAATATTATGACTTGGGACCTATGTAAGTTTGATATTCATGAATGGAAAATGCTTTATTATTAAACGACGTGATTTTATGCGTTGCCTATGATTGGAGTAATGTGCTATCCCGTAACACCAACGACTCTTCCGCTGAACTAAAGTATGATTATTTCGGGGGGTTACAGTTTGGTACCAGAGCTCTCGTTATAGAGAACGAAAGATTTTTAAAACCAAGGTTTTGAATAAAACATTTCAAAATCTTTTAACTATAAACATTTTTCTCAAAATGTCTAAAAATCTTTTGACTATAACGGTGTCGAAGAATTCCCGAGTTACCGACAAGGCCAAATTGAGAAGTGTTATTTTAATATATATATATATAACTTGGATTATATATATATATATATGTTGTAATTTGATTACATGATTGTTTGATGATTATTTTAATATTTATACAAGGTATTTATACGACGTAGATTGTCACAAGAAACCCTAACTTCCCTAGCAAATCAATCGAAGCTATTCCCGTAGGAATTCTAGCTATTCTAGATCTAAACCAAGTTGTGGATATTTATGATCCCAACAAAATAGTTGATATTCGTAGAAATATTGATAGTAGTTGATTGTGATCTTGAAGAAGAATTGGCGAGATTAAATCTGATATCAATGTCATGAAGATCTTTCCTTATAAGAGTGGAGTTTGAACTACTTGGTAAGATGAACTACTTTTCTCAACTTAGACTACCATATCAACATATTTCTATATGTTGTAAACATAACAAGTACAAGTAATTTAACAAGTATACTTCAATAAGAACATTCTAAGAAATATAATGATACCCTAAAATTCCCTTAGAAAACCTAGAATCCCTATAAATAAATAATGAACTCAAAGATGATAAAAGTATAAATAAGAACAAGTAAACAAGGAATAAAAACAAGGATTATACTATCATATGGAAACTATAATGTAAAACCCGCATAATTTTACCATGAACAGTACACTTGGTAAACATACGAACCAATTTAAACTTTCCTTTTATAGCATGAACGTGTGTCACGGATATTAATTACAGAAACTATGTACCTGTTAGTGCACGATAATTATTAAGTACGTGGTATTATACGATAACTATTAATAACAATAATTATAATTACGAACATGAAATCATGAACATTAAATCACGAACATGTAACTACGTACATATTTATTATTAGATGATAGGTATCGATTACGTACAAGTATTTACTATAACACGAATAATAAATTACGAACAAACACGAAAATACAAACGAATGAACACGTAATTTATGTAAACATGAACAAATCTCGGGAAACCCCTTTTGGACTTAGGGAGCCGCGGACACAAGCACAAGGGAGGGCCCAAGCCCATTTAAATTTTAACTAAGGGAAAAACAAACCACAAACTTTTCATTTAACAAGATTTTTATAAAAAAAATAAAAACCCTAGCCTCCCTTTGTCTTCTCCCTTTGCTGCCGGCTAAAAGACACCACCAAGGGTGTTTGGTTGATTTTTGGTTATTGAATTCGCGTGTTAGTGTTCGTGTTCCTTGTTTTGTTTGATTCACGCATACGGTAAACCCTTAGGACGCGTTTGGTATTTAGTGATGAGCCAAAATACGTGACTTTGGACTGAAATGTATTGTTTGGTTTGAAAACTGGCATAAAGGTAAGCCCACTAAAACCCAAGAATCCGGCAATATGCAAAAGTATGCCTACACCCTAACTTTAGAAAAGAAATCTGGATACAGTGTGACATTGCTACGTGGAAAAATATGAACCATGCTTATATGGTAATTTAAGTTTGTTTATTCTAATGGGCCCCTTTTATATTAATTATATATTTTTATTTTTTTTAAATATTAAAATAACATAAAATATTTAAAACTTCAACAAATCAAACACTACTTTTCATTTAATAATACCCGATCCTAAACCACCCACTTTTTAAACCCACTCCTAAAGTAATACCCGACTTCAAACCAAACGGACCCTTAATCTTTTCTTTTATTTCTATATGGGAATCATGAACACATGATTATTTAAATCTTAAAAACATGAATTAACAAGTAAAACTAATCAAGAATCATCAAAAAGGAATTGGTTTGGGTTTGGTTTGTTTGGCCAACGCATGAACTAAGAGCCATAGGCTCTCGGTGGTCCTTGTATCACCTCCAACTGAGACCTCAAGGTCTCAGTGGGGTTTTGGTGTCTCGGCCACAAGAAAACAGGGAACCCCAACTCACATCGGGGTGTGTTTGGGGCCTGTGTGGTTCTCGTCAGCACAGCAGCACCACCGGTCTTAGACCGGTGCGTGTTGTAGGTCTCTCGGTGAGAACACGAAGCAGGGCAGGGGGAACCACCAGCTTAAGCCGGTGGTGATTTTGTACGAGCAGTGGCAACCGGCGAGGCCGAGTAGCCACTGCTAGGGAGTGTTTGGTTAGGTCTGGTTCAAGGCGATCTGGTCCGGTTCACGTTTGGTCTAAATTAAAAACACGGGTTCGGTTCATGACTAATTTTTACAAGTTATATATTTTTTTAACAAGAAAATTTAAATTAATTAAACCATGACTAGTATTAATTTAATTTACATGAACTTAGGTTATTATTATTTTCAAACGAATTTGTAGTCGTAATAGCTCCCGGTTGTGGTTCACTCAAAGTCTGGGGACTTGCATTGATATTGCTATCATTGGTTGTCTCCTCGTTTGAGTTACTAACCACCGGAGGCTGTTTCGAATACTCAGACACTTGCTCAACATGATAAGGTACAATACTAGTATCCGTGGCAGTATTTTTGGTACCTCAGAAATTGTGTCAGCTCCATAAATTGAAAGATTTTCCATGAGAGCTGCCTTGGCGGTATTGAGATCATCACAGTCAGAGTCGTATGCATCCAGATCATCACATTGATATGCGGCATTGTTGGTGATGGCTGCTGTGAGACCGTCAGTGTCCGCAACTCCCGGATCTGCGAGAAATGCTAACTCTTCTTCATCGAGCTCACGTCCGTGGGCTTGAGCATTCACCAAGTAGATCTTCTCCTGAAACCATGTGCTATCCCTTTTCCTCTAGGGCTGCTTACACTCTCGAGCCATGCGCCCTTCCCCTTTGCAGTTATAACATATAATCATCTTCATTTTGCAAGTGTTATTACCCCTTGTAACAGCAGTGTTAGATGAACGTGCACCAGCAGTAGATGAACTAGGTCTCCCTTGAAGTGGTTGAACCATTACTCTACCATCTTGAATTGTAGCCTGTTGTCGAGAGTTAGAAGAGTTCCTTAACAGATTATTTGTTGGAGCTGGTCCTCTGTAACCTCGTTTGTTCAATGTTAGAGTGAGATAAGCAGACATTTGAGCAAGTATATCAGTAGGACTATCCCCTTGTCTAAACTTAGGGACAGGAATCTCATCATCACAATAGAATGCTGGTGCTGATTTGAGGTAACACTACCATGTTGTGAGTAATGGGGTTGAGGAGCCTCAAGTTGTTGTTAGGTAAAAGCAGGGTTTGTGGGAGGTTGATAAGGTGAATACTGTTGTGAAGCATAAGGTAAATGATGTGAGTCTCCTTGTGATGATGTTGCTGGTTGCTTGTATTGTTGGTGATAAGATGTAGACGATTGTGGCAAGATCGAATACTGTGGGAAACTTGGTGTTTGATACAATGGTTGATAGGAAGATTGGTGTCCCAAAGCAAACGGAGAGTTGTGATATGACAATGTTGGATGGTTTGCCATTAATGCCAATGGTTTTTGATAAGATCCCTGAGAGATTCGTTTTTGGATCACATGCTTCTCGTGTTGTTGCAAGAAAGCATAGAGTTGATCTAAATTTGACTTGTGGAAATCTCGAATCATCTTAACATCGGTGACATATTGACTCCATTCTTGGGGTAACGTGTTCAAGAACTTTGTGTTTAGTTGAAACTGAGCAATCCTTAGATTATACACGTTCATATCATTCATCAAAGTAGTGAAACGCCAGTAGTAATCGTGAAGAGTCTCCCCTGGAATATATGTAAACCTATCAAACAAGTCATACAATTGACACTCTCGTTCTTGCTTAGTTAGAGAGGTCCCTTGTAAAAAAACAGCCAATCAATCCCAAAGATCCATTGCCATTGTGTGTTCACTTACCATTCTATAGATATCGGGTGGAAAAGCTTGAAGTATTGTCTGAACAGACCTTTCATCTGCATCGGCAATGAGTTTGTTAGCATCTGGTAACTCATGATACAACCTTGGTCGCGTCACATTGTTGACCGTAACTTCTCCCCAATCGATTGGACCTTTTTCAATGGATTGAAGCATAAGTCGACCGGGTTTTCCCATGATGTAAGTTTTCATGCGACCTTGCCATGCTTCAAATAAGTTTTTGATGAGCAACGGTGGGCGAGTGTCGGTACCCGAGATGATTGAAATATCAGCAAGTGATGTCATTGTAGGCATGAATGAATGAGGATTCATTTTTTGAACACTTGATTGAAAAAAATTATCTTTTGATCGTTCAATGAAGTAAGGATGTGAAAAAATGTTGTTGTCGATGTAGATCATGTGTTGATGTATCAGTATTGAAATCCACCAAGAATCCTAGAAAAATATTCTAAATAAAACCAATCACTAATCTTCAGAATAATCCCCTATCTTCGGAATATCCTTATCTTCGGAATAACCTGGATCTTCAGATAAATGATGGATTTTCGGAATACTAGGATTTTCAGAATAATTGGGTTTTCAGAGATTTAACCAATTTTCGGAATACTTGACCTTTTCAGAGAAATATTGGGAATAATGGATCTTTTCATAGAATTAACCAATTTTCGGAATACTTGATCTTTTCAGAGAAATCTTTGGAATATTCTATCTTTTTAGAGAAATCTTCGGAATAAATGGGTTTTCGGAAAAATAGCCAATTTTCGGAATAATTGATCTTTTCAGAGAAATCTTCGGAATAAATGATCTTTTAAGAGAAATCTTCAGAATACTTAACCCTTTTCCGAACAACTATTTTCGGACTTATAAACCTGTGACATTCGTCAAATTTCCATCTTAATTTATTCATGTAGTACGAGTATTTTAACTGTTTACCGACGAGTTGTCGACAGGAATGTGTTAACTATTTTTGCTTTGCGGACAAAGCCCTTTTTAGGGAGAGCATATGTAACATCTCGAGTTTTCGCGATTATTAAGTTGAATGCAATACACAAGTTGGTGGGCGTTTTATGTTTTGCCGTATGTTTATTTGATATAGTTATTAAGATTACGTGACGTCTCGCACAATTGCTTTGTTTTGGGATTGTATGTCAAACGGTTTTAGTGTCGTGTTTATTCAGTCGCGTCTAAACTTAACCATTGTGAACCCGAGTCGAGTTGTAAAGTTGTCACAGCATGTATACATATAACTGAGTATAAACCTTCATTTATATTTATTACCAAGCTTGCCTTACAAGAGTCTCAAATTTCTGTCACATGCCTAACTACAAATAAACTTCATAGTTTATTTCCTCACTAAAGGACAGCACACATGCCTAGTTTACCCCATTTGGGTATATCACAAGTTACCATTTTCAGCTTGACACTAACCCTAGACTAACAATACAAGTTTATATACAAACCCAAAGTTTATTCAATGTCCAAATACAAGTTATCACTGTCCAAATTACAAACACAAAAATCTGCACAAGTCTTTCAAAATACAACTTCTGGGTAGAGTGAAGAGTAGTGTCCAGCCGACCCACACGTCGCATCCCAACCTGCAAAACCGAAAGAGTCTTCATCCCGTCCGAACCTGCAAAACCGAACATAGCATCCCCATTGTGAGTCTTTTGTCTTTTCGTCTTTCCTTTATGAAGTCCTAGATGTGCTTGTTTTGTACGAACCTGCGAATAAACGAATCAATGTGTTAGTCATTGTAAAGGTCTTATACTTTTTACTAAAAACTGAAATTGGTTAAACTTTAATAGCTAATACAAACATGTCTATGACTTTACTTTCTGTCAACCAAACCGAGACCCGATTTAGACCAAACCGAGACCCGACTTAGAACCAAACCGAGACCCATGTCCAACCAAATCAAGACCACAATCAAGAACCAAACCGAGACCCATGTCCAATCAAACCGAGACCCAATCAAGAACCAAACCGAGAATCAAATCAAACCAACCAAGTTCTTACTTTCTGCCAAAACTATCAACAATCATTACCATCTAAATCAAATGTCTTAACCAATTGTTATTTTACAGAAACACTAAAAACCCTTAATCTTGCCGCGGGTATAGAAACCCCATTTCAAATCGAAACCCTAATTATCTAAAAACCTTTTTAAACATTAAATTAGTACTTTTCATATTTCAAAAACATCACATAAACATGAGAAACAGTCGAACATAAAAACCCCCAATTTCATAAAAACCCTAGATCGAATTTTTATTAATTAAAACGTTAATTAAACCTAATCTATACCCAAACCCCATATTTAATTTAATTGAAAATGAGTTATGCAAAAACCCCCAATTTACCGAAACCCTAATTTTTATAAACTGTTTATATATTGAAATTAGTTTGATTTTATAATAGAAAACATCAATTAATTGTGTTTAAACCCGAGTTTGATAAAAACCCCCAAATATTTCAAAACCCTAAAATCGTTTATTTTAAAACCGAGAACTATATGATTCACAACAAGTTTATACAAATCAATCAAACCCACTGATCTTTATTAAATCGAAAATCAATTAACTTTTAAAAGAAATAAAAGAAAAACAAACTTATCTTGATTTCTGGCTATTGATTCACGAAACCACAAGGATGAACACATCTGAAAACCAAATCGGTTT